>OY728137.1:1111228366-1112487652 GCA_963277665.1 Viscum album
AGAGGATCATGATATTTGGGAAGAAAGGAAAGCTATGTCTCAGGTACATTATCTCTTTAAATATTCTTGATCATGTTGTAGCTATGGACTATTTACTATAACTTCCACATACTATGTCTCATGTACCTGATGTATTCCACATACCCCTCTTGAGAAAGTACATACTAGATCCCTCACATGTTCTGAATTCAAAGGTGGCACAATTAGAAAATAATCTCTCTTTTGAGGAGAAACTAGTGAAGATCATGGATTGTAGAGATAAAGTTATACACAAAAAAACATGCACCTTGTCCATGTATTATGGAAGAACTATAAGTACAATGATTCAACATAAGAACTAGAGGAATTAGTAAATGAGTTTTACCCCCACTTTTTCCCCTGAGTTTTTAAAACAAAATTTTGAGGGTGAAATTTCATATGGGTGGAAGAATGTATTGAAGCTAAATTATATAAATGGAATTTTTATTATTATAATAATTTCAAATAATATAAATCACATAAAATCACATAGAGAATACAATAAAAACATTATAAATGAAAAATGGGGGTTCAAAAACCCAGTGGGCGCAGGTACTATAGCAGTACTGTAGCGGTTCTGTAGCAGCGACAGTACTGTGGATCAGCGGGTAATGTAGCAGTAGCAGGGCACTGTAGCAGCGGCGGTACTGTGCGGGTACTGTAGTAGCCGGGTTACTATTCACAGAATGGGATTTGGGAAAAACATTTGGGCCTACAGGCTATGTAATGGGATACAATCCCACTAGGCCTTCGAGATATGTAATGGGTCTCCCTCTACTCGGTTAAAAGAGGTCTTTGCTTTGCTTTCTTACTAAAAATGAGGCTTTGGCCCGAACCTTTTAAAAAAATAATAATGAATGAAACAAGACGTAATTATGGAAATTAAGGAACCAAAACCAATTGAATAGTTACATGGCCTTTGGAAAAGTAATATGACCCTTAGGAATAATAAAATGATCAATATAGTAATAACCTCACCCTTAAAATTATAAATAAAATTTAGGAATCTTAAAATGGAAGTGTTATATATTTATATAATGGAATATGTAAATAATTTTTTAAAAAAATAATAAATTAGGTATTGGTACTTTTCGTGAAAAATAAATCTTTATATAGAATTTAATATTTAATATAATTACTTAAAATAAAATATATTTTTATAAAATGGACTCATAAATTAGTATTTCACTTTTTTTATGATTATAAAATAATTTAATGAGATAGTAATTAATTTTTTAATGTTTTATAAAATCAATATTTGTAAAAAATGATGATTTTAATTAAAATTTTCATATTTAGAAATTAATTTTCATAAAATGGAGTTAATTTTTTAATTCTACATGTCAAAAAATGTTTTTTGTTAATATTTGGGATTTTAATAATATATTATAATTTTTGGAAAAAAGTAAAATACAGTAATTTATAGTATATATACATTATAAATTAAATAAACCATTAATTGAGACATAACTGAAGTAAGAACCATAATCTTTAAATATAATTCTATATTTAATATATTTAGTCATGTAATAATTTTAAATTATTTTCTTGTGAAAAAATAATAAACTTATGAATAAAATAATCAAAAAAACCCCTCTCCTTCACTATAAATACCACCCATCGCCACCTCGTCTCCTCACACCTATTAAGCCTTGAATCTCATCCAATTTGATTCCAATACTCTTATCCATCCTCCTCCCCAATTACAATAGTTTCTGGTCCTAATAAAAGACTAAAATCAATTTCCCAAGGAGGTTCTCAAGGAGAATAATTCAAGAGGTAAAAACCACCTTCTTTTTCTATTAATTTCTTTTCAGTTTCTTTTCTTTTATTTTAACCTCATAACCTCTCATTTTCCAAGTTATATGGTAAATCCATTATAATTTATATATTTTAATTTCTTTTTCTTAATAGAATAACCGATCATCATTTCTCTTCCCCTCTACTTTTATTCTAAAAATGAAAATATCTTCTGTGATGTGTCGATTTACCATCTTTATGGACAATGTGTTTTCGTTTTTTACTTCAACCTTCAAAAGGGGAAATAAAACCATATTTACTGTTAAAATTGTGTATAATATATGTATTACATCCTATTTAATTTTCTTCAATGATTATATATACATAATATAAATTAATAGAACAAAACTAATTTATAATGATCGAAAAAACACCAAAATAATCTAAACGATTATCACTAACATCATATCTAATTATTCATCCAAACCCTAAATAACAAAATATATTATATAACCATTTAAAATTATGTATTTTCATTAATAACATATAATTTCAATTCAGGATAACTATTCTCATTTTACATGATTTTCCATACATGTAAACAACTAAATAGATCATGAAAATCAAGGAAATGAACCCTCCTAAATGATAAAATTATATATTAAAACTCATCAAAAAGGCCATAAATGAACATAATAAGTTTATCATAAATAAAATAAAATCATAGAATGTTCTTAATTAATTAATTAATGGATTTAATTTGATTATCCTATACACTAAGATCAAGTGCAGAACACTTTCAGACATAAGTTAAGGGATTCTCTTTTAACATTCATTTTTATTTTAGGTTTTGTTATCTCTCTATTTACTCCAATGTAATTATTCTTTATTTCTATATAAGTCTTCCATATTTTATTTATATATTCAAAAACTTTGTATATAGATCATTTCATCCTTCCTTTTCAGGGATATACATATTTTTAAAAGGTTTCCTTCTCAATTGTTTCCGATAAGCGAGATCGATTAAAGGGAACTTCATGATTTCATACCCATTTTCAATTGAAATATATAATATATTTTAAGAAACCATTTTTTATATAATAAATAATTTTATCATAAAAATATATCTTGGATCATTTCTATTTTTATGAGAATAAATATTTTATTTCTACTTTAAATTCCCTTTAATATTTTCCTTAAACTGCACTAAAATGTTTCACTCTAAAACTAACATAAACAAACTTTTTATATGTTTCCATTGGACATAATTTATCATTATTAATGTTATTTTTACCTTATGAATGTCCATGTATGATTTAAATCCATTATTTCAAGGACACTATTATGATTTTACCTTTTGTTATACATTTTTTCATGATTAGGATACCCAATCCTTTCCATGGTTAAACCTTATGTTTATATTTGATTCCTTGTGTATGATTCTTCATGTGAAACAACTATTCATGAAAATTTTATGATGGGTTCTCCCAGATAGCACTTCAATACATTGGTTAATGATTAGTCTCATAAGACATCATGTTGGGATAGAGAGTGAACATGATTCCTTTATGGGTAATTGTCTATCCTTGTGTAATGGTCAGGGAAGTTACCCTTGAATCATGCTTTTTTCCATATTGTCTATGCTTTCCAAATTCCTATGATTCCATGATTAAATGTCCACATGCACTGCTTACTATAATTCCTTATGTTTATTCGTGTTACATACATTTTCTATGTCATCATTTTAATACCTCTAACCCATGTTCATTGTTTTATTTATATTATTATACCCATACATGGCTTTTTAGATCATCCTTTTTGTTCATTTATTCCCCATGTTAACATATGATGATGGAAGAGCTCAATGGAAGTTTGGATCTATTTACAAATATTTAAAATGAATATGTTTTATTCTATATCCATGTTTTCAGTTTTATATACCTAATCATCCAAAGACACATGATTTATGATCCTTAGATTATAAATTTATGGGTAATTTTTCATAAAATCATGTAATAATATGTGGAAAAGTATAGGGTTTCTATAATTTTTACTCAAATCAAACCATCAGATATCTTTTCTCAATGATTATTTAGACTGGGAATACCCAATACATCCTTTAGTTTGAATAATTTTTTCAAGCTCTTCTGATTAATGTGACCATCCTATTTTCTTTATAGTATACATGGTTTAAATTACCATTAATACTCTGGTCTTTCATGATATAATTTCTTATCTTTCCTTTTATAGTTTATCCTTTATAATTAAATGTCACCACAAAAATTGAGTCACGCAGTTACCTTGCACTCAGAAGATTGGGATGCAGGATTTACACATAGAGAACTTCTTTTTTCATCATTTAATCACCTATAAATTGGGTATTTCAAATTCATTTTATCATTAAAGAACCATCATTTCCAAACCACACTATTCTATCAACTATTTTCTTAACATTTTTTAATAAGTTCACATTCACTTCTTACGGGAAGAGAATCCACAATCTTGAATCCAGGTGCTTCTATTCTTGGAATCTTTGATTGTGATCTCTACCATGTTGGATTTCTTAATCTTCTTATTTTATTTCCATAAGGTACCTGGTTTAGTATTCACATAAGATTTCCTCTTTAATTCCTTCTCAGCATGCATGTCTAAATGATACTCATATTCTTCTTCCAAAGGGGAGTACATATTTTCCCAGTTTGTTTTCCTTCATTTAACTATATTCACTTTTAACTTGGCTCTGTAGTTACTTTTTCCCAATATCTGTTTTCATGAAATAGCCATTTTTATTCCCAAAAGTTAGAACAACAAAAATTACATCCATTAAAATCGTCTCTTCAATATGATGTAGATATGACCTTTTTTCGTCTATTGACTACCTAGTTATTCCCCATTTATATAAATCCTTTCATATTCATAGTAAGACATCACACTACATATAAACCTACTGAATTGAAATTTTATAAGAGGAAATATCTTCTAAAATTAATTCATCCACATGTCCTCATCATTTATATAAATCATTTTTGGGAGATTTTCTCTAAAGGATTGAAGATTATTTTCCATTCATTACTTTTTTTGGCTTGAAGATATATTTTTCAAAACATTATATACCATTGTGTTTTCATATTTATGACCAAAATTCTTCTTCTCTATGGTTTAACTCATCATTATTCCTACCTCTGATGTTTTAGTATCATAAAAAATTCCAGTTTTTATAATAAAATTAGTTCATTTATCATTAAAATCAATATTTACACCTTCAATGACAAGTTTGACTCTTTCCAAAAAATTTACATATGATAATATTAAAAATTTTAGTTTCATCATTAGTTCATCTTTTTTTCTATTTCTATCATTCTCAATAAGATAAAAAATTCTTCTTCAAGATCCTAAACTATATTAAACTTCTCTTACAACCTTGATGTTAGGTTGTTAATAATTTTTTACAACTTTTCAATCATTTGTTTAAATTCACATCATATCCAAATAATTATTGAGTTGTAAAATATTTATCTGCCACTCATTATAGTGGATCAATGTCTACTTCAAAATAATCCACATACTCGGAGAATTACTTTAGTAAATATCCAATCATTATATTTGACTTCATTTGAATGAAAATCTCATCAATAGAACCCTAATGATCAACCATGAGATTGATAACACAGTCATGATTATTATCTTATACTTTTTGAGGTTCTTCCTTTTAAATTATATCCATCATAAAATCTTAAACTTCATACTTAAATGTTATTTATAGTTCCTCTAAAAAATCTCTATTATCATTTTTCTCTTTTCTCAAAAATCTCTTCCACTGAAATTTATTTCATGATTTGAAGTCTCCTATTTTTGGGATCCTTTTCTAAGGCTTATGGATGATCTATGCTTTATATAAAAATTTCTCAAGAACATAGTAAAAATGTTCATTGAAACAATGTCAAAGGAGTATTTCATTCGAATCTCTCTTTTCCTATCTTTAATTTCTTATTGAAAAGAGAAATAAATTCATCATCCAAATAGTTTTTATCATCACCACCATTAAAAATTTCATGTTTTTCCATGGATTTGAATGTCATATCAATAATTTATCAAATTGGTATCTCTTCTAGTTTAACTCTCACTTTATTGATCACTATACTACTTAAAAGATAATATATAGAAAAAATTGAATGATCCATTTACTGAAGAGATAAAACTTTCATATTGTAAAAAGGTGGTAACCATCTATAAATTTTCATTAAAATATCAATATCTTTAATTTATTCACCAAGAAATTGAATCACTCCCATGACTTCAATAATTTGATTAGTGAAACTATCAGCATTTTCATTAGGATTCATTTTCATATCATCAATCCTATTATGATAAATTTGAGTTTTCCACCTTCACTTTTTTATCACCATCATATATATTTTATAGTTAATCCCAAATGGACTTTTTTATAGTGAAACTCTTCAATTTTAATTATATTTTATCTTGTAGATATATAGTAAGAGTATTTTCTAGTTTGGGATCTATATCAATAATTTTCATGTCTGGTCTATTAATATACAATCATGTCACATCACTAACCTAATTCTCTTGATCTTTGTAAAAGATAAATTCTATCTAAATATACTTTAGCTGACATCTCATTATATTCTTCTAAATATGTAATTTTCATCCATTAAATAGGGATACTCCTCTAACTTTTACAATATTCTTCATCAGAATAAAATATTGATGATAAATTTAACCTCACAAACAAATTTCTATGATACCACTTGTTAAACCCTAGGACACCCTAAGAGAGGATGGATGGGTCATTGTGTCAGTTTTTTCTTTAAATTAAATGGATCTTATCTCTATATTGCAAATAAATAGTTAAACCTGTTCAATTATATTTTTCAATCATGCAACACACTTATACGGAAATAGAAATATGCATAGAAATTTTACTTATTTCACTTCTAAGGGAAATTACATCAAAAATACACAAATAAAAAGTCATTTTTACTAGAATAAATTATGCTTCACTATATTTTTTGGATTACAATTTCAGGGACACAATCACTCCATGCCAAAATCACTTACTTTACAATAATTTTAGGGAAAAACATTGAATCCCATATACCACTTATATAAACTCTCCTTTACACAATAATTTGGGAATATTGTTGCTCGGTTTATTAACTATATTGTCACATTCATAGATGAGTACATATTCATTATGTTTTTCCTCATGAATATCTGAATATGAATCTTTAATATATTCCATAAAATTTTCCAAAGAGAAAATTAGATCACATAAGAGATTTTGTGAAACATAATTCTTCACGAAGTATCTGATTTCAATGTAACCCCAAATAGTCACGAAACACTAATCATTTAAATCCCTTTTCTCTATATAGTTTTCAACCATAATTTTCATGAAAAATGTGTACATTTAAAGTTAATGTTCTACATAAAGAAGTTTATTTTTTAATACTTAAATGAATTCATATTGAATAATACACCTCTAAAAATTCAATTCATAAAGTTAATATATTTATCCTTTTTATAAGAAAAATAACCCACTCAAAAAATTATTAATTTATAGGATACTCTCAGTTTTCATAGTGCCTTCAATTCGCAAACAAATTCTAGTTTATGGAATTTTATTTTTCCTAACACATTAAACTTTTCCAATATTCCACTACCTTATACATGAATCCTTTTTCATGAAACTTCTTATCTTTTTTGAAACTATACCTTTCATACATAATAACTTCATTTAATTTAATAATATGACTTTCATGAAACATCTTGAGGAATTAACTCTTTTTTCCTCCTTGATTTTCAAAACTAAGAAATTATAAAAACACTATAAAATAGTTGAAACTTCAACAATGAATCCTCATGAATGTATTGGATCATTTCTAAATATCTATATATCTTCTTTAACTCTCAAATAACTTCTTAAAACGTATAAAATAGAAATATGTGTACAAATAACAACCTCCCCCAACATGAAAATAACTTGATAAACCTAGTGAGGATTTGAAACAAACATAAAATACCATTAATTTCCATCTTGGAATAACCTTATTCCGAACATGCCCACTCATCATAAACTAGAGTGAAGATTTAATTGATACTCAATAATCCTTTTTATTGGCGATTACCCCTAGGTAAATCTATTCCAAAACCACATTGACTATCTAGTATCCTGACAAGGATATAATTTATAGGAAACCATAAAATCTATAATCTACCAAAATTTCAATATGTTATTCTTTACACAGTCTTATCCCTATGTATTATCCCTGGTATTTTCACTAAACTAATATAATACCAACCCTAAAATATTCAATATTTATTAAAATAATCTTAAGGGTTATTTATACCTTTGAAATTATAATCAACCTTCACTTATCACCTATTATTGACATTAACATCCTCATCCAATAATAGATTAATCTCCAAAGTTAACAAAAACATTTCTCAGAATCCATGTATGATAGCCCATGGATGAGACCATCTCAATTATAATACTTAAACGGAAAATATTTAATTAAAATAAATTCCCATTATATTTTAGGTTTATAGTTTTATAGAATTAGGAAAAAATATAAACTAATAAAACTCATGTCATTATCAACTAATGTAATTTTTTCCCACTATATATACTATTTATTAATTTGTAAAAGTATT
Organism: Viscum album; assembly: GCA_963277665.1. Lineage (NCBI taxonomy): Eukaryota > Viridiplantae > Streptophyta > Magnoliopsida > Santalales > Viscaceae > Viscum > Viscum album. The sequence goes on from OY728137.1 coordinate 1,111,236,800, forward strand.
TAATATCTCCAATTGATTCTTCATATAAGATATTACTCTATATATTTCATAATTTTATCATGTTTATGATGTTGTGAAATAAAAACATAATTTCTGAGATCAAACACTCAATATGGGTAAACATATGTAAAGATGATCAAAAATCATAAGTGAACATATGATGATAATATGGGTATAATTAAGTACATAATAAATTCATAAATCAAAAATTTTATATCATAAAAACATGATACATTGAATATGGTATGTAATATCATAATTAATGAATCAAAAGAGTGTATAAACAGTAGTCAATAAACATGATCCATAATAGCATAATTGTAGCAAAGCTGGTTTAAAGTAAGTAACACTTTATTTTTGTTTTTTTGTATAGAAAGTGTTTGGCTTAAGTTTGGGAGAGTTTAGAATACTTTTAGAATGTTTTGGGGGATTCTATAAAGGTGCACAGTTTGAGAACGATTTTTGGACACTTCGAATATCCTATAGGAAACTATGAACAGTGAGACATGGTAAATGGGAATGCGCACAGTTAAGTGCACAGTTTGGAAAAAACATGAAGAAACACAAGAGAAACTGTAAAATGTGAGACTGATGGATTTTTTATGGTGGGCGCATAGTTTGTCTAACTGTACAGGGACGACCGTGTTAGGTTCTCCTTAAGGAATAGGCAGCACATAGTTAACACACAATTTTACTAATAATTAAATAAACCATGCATGGTTTAAAAATTAAATCCTAAAAACGGATCTAGGTTGGTATTAGATTTAAACCCATTTTTTCTGAATTTCTTCCATGACAAGATATTTCTTCCTCACAATGTTTCTGTAACATCTCTCCATCAAATCAAATGAAATCTATAGGTGTTTATTGGTGTGTTGAAGCCCAATCCCCATGGTAATCATTCGTTTATGGTAGTTTTCATGATTTTACATAGATCTAATTTCATCCCCTCCCTTGAAATCCTAGATATAGCCCCTTTGGATATATCAATGATTTTTTATACCAATAATTATGATATTTTTCTTTTTTAATGTAAGGGGAAGAGATATAAGGCAGGTTTTTAGAGACTAAATGTGGTTTTATTGGTGTTTTCATGTATTTTTTCATTTTTATTCTATTTCCTGAGGTATATGGATTCACTCTTGACTCCACTTATTAGAAAATGATGTATCAGTTTCAAATTGTTTAAATTGATTGAATTTTTTTTTGAAATTATTGTGAAAATCATGGTTTAAATCATCTTTAGTGATGTTTTTGGATTTTTTTGGAATTGTGGAATTGTGGTGCAATGTTCTTTAGTAAGTGTTTTTAACAAGTTTATTTTAAAATATTTTATTGTTTTGAATCATGGAAAGGATTTTTAAAAACATTTTTGATAAAAATATTATTATTTTTTGGAATGATTATATTGGCATGGTTTTTGGGCATACATGGTGGTGTGTGTTCAAGTTTCATTTTATAAGGCCTTATTGAAATATGACTTGGTGATCGAATCCAAAGATTTAATGACACAAGGAGTATTTTTTACCATGTTATGACTTGGTAGATCTATGAGAGACTACCCATGATTATATAATTTTCACCTAGGAATTCATGTGTGGATGTGTGGATTGAAATTGGTTATCCAAATTGGATTGTGAAATGTTTTGGAAAAAATAGTTAGTTTCTTTAAAAGGAAAATGATTTTTATTTGGAAAAAGATTTTGTTTATAAATAGTTTTGGTGTGGTGATTCTCTATTTCAAATTGTTTTATATAATTTTTTCCTATACATTGTTTTGTATAAATGTTATAACTTATTCTATCATTGTGACATGAGTGGGGAAGTCATTTGGGGAAATCTTATTGAGTTTCATTACTCACCCCTTGTTTGGAACATTGATTGTTTTGTAGATATTCTTTGTTAAGGCATAGGAAAAGGTAAAGTATCACACTTCTTTAGTGGTGAATAATGATACATGTTCTGTATTGTGGATTTTATGTAGGGATCATATTTAGAAATATGGAGTTGTGCCTTTAGAGTACTTGGGTTTCATTGATTTTTTCATCCACATTGTACTTTAATATTTTTTGTTTTCTTCTATGGTGTACTATTTTATTTTGGTTTTGACATAAATGGAATTAATTTTAGCGGTTTTACATTTTTATCATTCTTTATGTAGTGTTTTTTGTTATGGAATTTTTGGTTGGGATGATTATTTATCAAATGTAAAATCGTCCCACAATTTTATTAAAGTCGTTGGAATTTATTTCCATCCATTGGCACCTTAGGGTGTAAATTAAAGAAAAGTATCAAATCTGCCTCCACTCAAGCCAATGAGGAGGGGTCTAATGTTACCAGTGGTATCACATAGTTTGTTCCTTTAATTTAAAGTGGTATTATTATTGTCCAGTCTTTGATATTTTCATAATTTTCTCAATCAAGGAGGTGAAATTCATTCTTAGATATTCCTTGTCTTGGGTTGGTTAAAAGGTGTAGGAATTTCAGAGCATGAAAACTAGAGAATAATGATATATATCTAACCTTTTATGTTTAACTTCATTTTACCAGGGAGTTGGGTACATATGTGTTTTGTAGACACTTATAGGATTTAGAATCTCATTGCCAAGGGTTTAGATAATGATAAAAGCATGAAATGAATTTTATAAATGACTTCACACTAGGAGTGCATATTTCATTTTGAGTAATGATATATGGGTTGGTATAGATGTGTTGAATTATTTTAGAAAAATTAAAGTTATTTTCAAATGTTTTATTTTGAAAAGGAATAAAATTATTATTTTTAAAATGGTATTATTTTCAAAAGAATGATGAAATTTTCAAAAATTGTTGAATGTGGAAAATTCTGAATTTTGGAATGAAATGTTGTGATATGTGTGATGTGATTGAATTTGAAAATGTTAAGCCTTTAGTTTTTGGAGAGTGATACTTATGGAGATTTTTGTGTCTTTGAAAATAGTACCTGATTGGAATTGTAGAAACCAACTAGAGGAAGCTGATTAAAACGTGGTTGAACCTGAGCCATAGGTGAACCAATAGCTAGTTCAAAGTATAGTTATTTATTTTTAAGTTAGGGGTAGATGGAACAAGAGGGATGGACTAAGGAAAGTGTAATCATTCAATCCAGTTATAAAATAATAATCTACCCATCATTCAAGGTGATTCAGAACCATTGAAAGTAGAGGTGTGGCTAAATAAGATGAATCAAATCATCAATATCCTTAGAATGCCAGTAGAGTTGAAAGTCAAGCTGAAAATGTTTATGCTTGAAGATATTGCACATAAATGGTTTGATTTTTTATTTTAGGATAAATTAGGCCAACATCTTACATGAGTTGATATTGAAAAATTATTCAACAAGAAATTATATCATCAAACATTCAGGATTTCAAGAAAGATGAATTTCATTAGCTTGTAATAGGATAGGCTCACAGTGACAATGTATGTGCGTAAATTTATGAATCTAGTCTTCTTTTCATCTAAAGTTGTTATTAATTCATACTTGATAGAAAACATTTTTTAATCATGGATAAGGTAGGATATTCGATCGAATATTACAATGTTCTATATAAAAGATTATACAAAAAATGGTCCATAATGCGATGGTTGTAGAAGGGGTCACATAATGAGATATGGGTGGATTAATTATGTTGATACCTATAAGAAATAGTGTGAACTCTAATTATTGGAGAAAGATAAATAGGGGAACCTATTTCCAAGGTGGGAGTAAGACTTAGAATCAGTCAACTAGATTAGTAAATCATCCTCCAAGACCTAAGAGAAAAAATGGATGCTTCTAATGTTGTTCAATCGAACACATTAAGAGAGAGTGTAAGAAAACACCTAGAGCATTACACAATTACAACAAGATGGTACATATTAAATGCTACTATCATATTTCTTCATGTTTGGGTGTTCAGAACACTTCCTAGGTGTCACATACGCCATATTCGTCAACATGATGAGGGAAGAAAAACAATTATCATTATCCAAACCAAGATAGGCATGGTGATTCCAAGAATACCATGAATCCTTAGGAAGATAAATCTCTATAAGAAAATAAAGAACAATGTTCCTTGAGCAAGAAATTATATAGAGCTGAGAAAATTATTGGGGTGATCAATTTGGACCATCAATGGTGAAAGTTAAAATTGTTTTCAGTTCTACCCTTATGCATGTTTTTTTATATGGGTGCATTTGATTACTTTATTTATTCTTCTACTATTTATTTGGGGATTTATAATGTTGAGATGATTACTTATGTGTTGAAACAATAAACACCTCTCCATCAAAGATAATTTAAAGCCTTTATGTGTAGAGCATGTATGATAACTATTGATGGAGCTGACTTGATATGTGATTTCTCTATGTTTGAGATGGATTCCTATGATATAGACTTAGTTATAGATGGTTCGACAATGTTCAAGGATCACATTGACTATTATACCCAACAGTTTAGTTTTACGACTGATGATGGCATCAAGAATCTCATTAGAGGGTAGAAGAATGTAAATAAATGTTCCACATGCTTGTTGAAACCAACATTTGGAATGATCACATACCAGTTGGTATCATTGACTTTATCATAAATTCGTGAGATCAAGATTAGTAGTTTTCCGTCGGTTGTTGATCAATTTCACGATTTCTATCCTAAAAATTTATCAAATATTCCACCCATAATATAAATAGATTTTATGATTGATCTTCATCTAGAGACCAATCTTATTTCCCTTCCATATTATCAGATAGAACATAATGAATTAAGGGAACTGAAATTTCATTTGGAAAAACTAGAAAGCAAAGGGTTCATTCGGCCTATCATATCTCTGTATGTAGTACCTATCTTGTTTTTCAAAATGGTGTATGAAACTCTTTGGCTATGTGTAGATTATCATAATCTTAAACAAGTTACGATAAATAATATATATCAACATCTACACATTAATTATATATTCGACCAGTTGAGGAAAACTCAGTGGTTCCCAAAATTTTACTTGCGTTTAGGATATCACCAATTGTGAGTTGAGAAGGAGGATATTCCTAAGATAACTTTTAGTAGTTGATATGTCCACTACTAATATACATAAATTACTTTTGGTCTTATGAATGCACAAGAATTTTTTATGTCATTGATGAATTGGATATTTTATAGGTATCTAGATTCTTTTGTGGTGGTGTTTGTGTATGGAATATTGGTGTATTCATGGGCAAGGGATCAGCATGAGAAACAAATATCATTTTATGTATGAAAAATTATTGATGTGTAGTTTTTGGATACAAGAAGTATGTTCCCATAGCCATGTAATCTCTAAAAAGGTGTTTCTATATACCTATAAAAGATATAATTTTTTATATCATGGAAATCTCTATATAATGTCATTGATATACATAGTTTTCTTGGATTGGTTGGTTATTAGTGATGCTTTGTTCATGATTTTTCATGATTGGCCTCACCTATGATAGATTTTACGAGGAATAATGTTCTATTAGAATGAAATTATGAATCTTATAAGTCTATTTAAGAGTTTAATGTTCACCTTACATCCACACCAATATTGATATTAAGAGAATCATGAAAAGGGTAAGTGGTGCATTATGATGCTTCAAGATCTAGGTTGGGATATTTTCTCATGCAGGGAGACCTTGTTTTTGTGTATAACTCAATAAATTAATGGTTTGATGAGAATAACTACCCAACACAGGATTTGGAGTTAGCTTCCATAGTCCTTGCATTAAATACTTGGCGTAATTACCTATTTGGTGAGAAATTTATTATTTTTACAGATCATAAGATCTCGAAACATATTTTCTCACAAAGTGATTTGAACCTAAGAAAAAGAATATGGAAGAATTATCTCCAAATGTTTGACATTGTCTTAATGTATATATCGAGTATAGGTAATTCGGTGGTAGGTGCATTGAGAATAAAGTCATATACTCCCTTAAAAAATAGGCTTCAAAATAATGGCAGTCGATATTGGTCATAGTTGACATGAACATGTAATATGAAGATAGCTGTGAAGTTTGTGTTTTCTTCTAATTTCCTTTTATTCTTAATTTGGTTGAAATATTTAAATAGAAACATGCATCCAATTTAGAATGTGTTATGATAATGTAAAAACTCAATAGTGGGGAGACCATTGATGGATGGAGGCTATATGGGAGTATATTTTTTGGGTTTCAGAATTGGATGGTTATACCAATGCCTTTTCAAGAACAAATTCTTCATGCATACCACCATTTGATATAGGTTGTTCATCCTAGAATACAAAATTTTTATAATGCATTGAAAACACGATTTTGGTGGGTTTATATGAAATATTGGTTGTGTTTTTTTTTGAAAATATTAGCTTATCAACAAGTCAGGATAGAGAATCAATTACAAGTTGGTATATTGCAATATTTTCCTATATTTATTTACAAATGGGATCTGATAACCATTAATTTTATAAAAAGTCTCCCAAGAATTGTTAAAAAAATGATGCAATTTTAGTGATAGTGGATCAGCTCACAAATTTTCCCCATTTCATCCCTATACATAAATATCAAACATTAGAGGACTTGTCAAAAATTATTGTGCAAATAATATTAGAAATCCACTTTAGTGATATTTTGAGTATTTTTGTGAAATTTTGGAATTTTGGTGTAATATACTATGATATATGATTTTAAAATGTTGATTTTAAAATATTTTCATAGTTTGATTAATGGAAAACGATTTTTTAATAAAGTTTTTAATAAAAATATCATTTTATTAAATTGATTTTTTCATGATTATATTAGTACAAATTTTTGAAATTCTTGGTGTTCTGTTTTGATGTTACGTTTTATGAGGCCATGTTGAAATATGACTCAGTGCTCGGTGATAAAGGTGTAATGACACATGGAATATTGGTTACATTTTGATAACTTGGTAGATTGATGAGATATCTCTCATGAGTATGGAACTGTCAAATAGGCATGAATTTGTGGATGTGTGGATTGAAATGGGTTATTCTAATTGGATTTGGAAATGGTTTGAATAAAAATACTGGTTTCTTTCCATGGAAAATGGTTTTGGTTTGGAAATTTTTTTTATAAATGTTTTTGGTTTTTTGACTATCTGTTTCATATTTTTTTTTGTAAATTATTTTTTTATAAATGGGATAACTTATTCTATTATAGTGGAATGAGTAAAGATGTAATTTGGGGAAATCCAACTAAGTTTCATTACTCACCCCTTCTTTTGGACTTTGGTGATTTTGTAGATATTTTTTTATTGGGACGTAGAAAATATTAATGTATCACACTTGTTTAGTGGTGCATCATGATATATGGGATATATTCTGAAGTTTGAGTATGGAGAATTTTTGGAGCTATGAAATTGTGTCTTCATAATTTTTGGGTTTTTTTGGTTTTTTTGGTTTTTTTGGTTTTTTGGTCTTGTCTCACACTTTTTAATTTGATATTAGTTTTCTTCCATTATGGTGCTCTCTTGTAGTTTGATTTTGATATTAATAGAATTACATTGAGTTGTTTTACATTGGTATCATGAATAATGTAGGGGTTTTGGTTATGGAATGTTTGGTTGGGTTGTTTATTTGTCAATGTTTAAATCATCTCCCAATTGTATTGAATCCCTTGGAATTTATTACCTACCTTCGGTGAATTAGGGATGTCTCTTAAGGTAATGTATAAATTCCACAATAATTCAAGAAAATGAGGATAGTTAAGATGTTATAATAACATAATCATGAGAATCAACATATAATTATGGAAAAAACGTAAATATGTGAACACCTTGTGAATAAATCCATGTATTTCCACCCTTTACGTTGTAAAAAAAATCAAGGTATGTCAACAATTTTAGTTGTGAAAAAATAAAAACATGTTCACACATCATTATCTATTGAAATATAAATTCTAAACCAATGAATTAATAGATTATATAGGACCCCACCAGTAATTATCAATGCCAATGAGTGATACTTGAAAATAATAATTCATTATATCATAATCAAATAATGGAAATATTATGGATTTCATATCCTTTAAAAATGGAGTCATTTAAGGAAAGTATTCATTATTCCATTAATAATAATAACATGACATACCTGTGGAAAAAAATTGGTATCCAAATACATTCATTAACATTATAATTAAATTAACATCAATAAAGATGATAGTGCATATATTATTTACACTGTATCGATAAATTGTATATTTTTAATTCAATAAATTCTCTAAAAAATTGAGGTATGAAATCTAGGTGAACACCATTCAATCAAAATAAGAAATAATAGAGTGTCTACAACAGAAATATATTGGTAGAAAAATCATAAACATTCAGTGAATACGATATAAAAAATAAAGTAATAGATTTACATTGAGTTCAATATTGAATAATATTTTAAGTGAACTAAGAGGGTAATTCATGAATTAAATTTTATAAGTAAAAAAGATATTTTTTAGATAAAGATTAAAATATATGTGGAACTATAATATATTTTTTAGAAAATTTTCTTATCATTTTCATAAAAGAAGAAGTTACACATCACATTCAAAAGTCATTTTTGAAATGGTGAAGTGACAAATTTGAAAAATGAATTTAATTTTAAAAATAAAATTCAAAAATATATCCATGAAAATATATAAATTTTATCAATATCAAATATGGGTGGAAGATAAAATAATTTATTTTGAAATGATATACTATTTTTATTATTCTGAAATACCTTTAACGAAAACCCAAATTATAAAAATATATAAAAAAACCTTTTGAAATGAAAATAAGTGAAATATTAATTTCAAATGAGAATATAATGGAGATAAATGGTGGGAAGGAACATATAAACAATGATGTGGAACAATTATTAAAGAGGATGATAATTATTCTACAAAATGATTTACTTTTTTTTAGAATAAAATTTTATCAAATTATAGGATTTTAATTAAATATAATTTTAATATAAATAGGAAAATAAATTATCATTAAATAAAATATTTGGGTGGAGGAAACCAATGATGGGATAAGTTTGTTTAATAAAAAGTATTTTAACTTAATAAAGGTATTCGAGTTAACAAAAAAACCTTACACCTTTGGTATTATTTTAATCAAAATATAAATAAATAAAGAACATGATATCACAATGAAAACCCCATGAATTAAAATAATATGGTAAAAACATACACTATGAATTTATCACACCAAATTAAAAATACCATGGTATATAACAAGAATTATATCTCATGAAATTAAATTTGAGACCAAGATCCCCTTATGACATTAGAAACTTTCAAATCAAAACCCCTTAAAGTATATTATTTATAATAAAATATTAAATAAAATTAATAAGTATAGTATCTTGATAAAAAATATTAAATTGGTAGTAGATATACCATTTCAAAGAAAACATGGTGTATAATAAGAACTATGTCTCAAGGGATGAAAATTGAGACAAGAAAAGATTACATTGTTTCCCCGTTTAGTCAGATGTGACCTAAACTCTGAAAAAAGCATAAATATATTAAAATTATATTTTCAAACCTTATTCAATTAAATTACCTTTTATATAATTTACTTATGATAATTTATTATGAATTTATTTTTTATTTATAGCTTATTTTTACCATATGTTAGTAGTAACTATATTTGTTTCGTGCATGCTTTATGTTTTCCATTTCAGTACAAATTATTGCATACCAATTTCATAATTTCATGATCATTTAAGTTATTTTAATAGATAACATAAATTTATTTATAAAACTATTATATCTTTATAAAAGTATTTTAGTTATGTTTCATGAAAGTGGAATTAATATTAGGTTATTTCATTAATTTTAGTGATTAGATATGATATTTTAATAATAAGTGTGATACTTAATATAAAATTTCCAAAACCATAAACCAATCATTATTATATTATTAAATTTTCTTATTATTATTTTTCCCATAGTAATCCATGATATAATTTTGTATTATTATTCAAATAGGAGATTATACCAACCCAAATATGAACATACTACAATTAATGGATGACCATGGTTAGGAAAATGTTTTATTTATGAATAATATCATTATTAAAAATCATAATTATATTATTTAGACTTTTTTATGGTTTTTAATCATATTTTAAGAGATTTTAATATATATGAAATATCAATATGAAAAATATGATATGTTACTTCATGGAGGCAGTAGTCCACACAACACACGTTTAACTTCTCATTTCCCAATGAATAAGAGGGAATGAATGTAGATTATAATTTTTCCCTTATTAATCATAATTATATTATATTAATCACATTCATTTTTCAATTAAATCCTTATATCTCGTGAATATAGGTGGTGGTGAAAATGGAAGATGTTACGTCATGTAGGCACTAGTCCCATAAATGCATGATCAAAGTTTTTTATTTTTCAAAGTGGATGAGGAGGAAAAATAATGGTCATTAAATTTATATAATAACACTTTAGTATAATAATTATACTTGTTTTATTATAACACTACGGTTATATGGTTTGGAACGAAAATATTAAGAGGAAATCGTCAAGGTTTAAGTAATACTACATTGGGGTTTTGAACATTCTCTTGAAAGTCTCACTAGAAATGAAAGGATTAGGATAACTTATGGTTACTGGTGGATTTAATAAGATCAAGGGAATTCTAGGAGATGAATTTTTTAAGTAAATTATGGAAATTTTAAAGGGTGTGTTTAAATTTCATAGTTTGTATCTTATCTCCTTTTATAAGTGAAGGAAGGGACATTTTGTGAGCACCCACTATTTTTTAATAATATATTTAAACTATTAAGGGATAAATGGTCACAAGATTGATAAATAATGGAGTTTTGGATGATATTGAGTTGATAAATACTAAATAATTAATTCACACACGTGCTTTAAATATTTTTGAAGTCATTTACTCTTATATATTTACATTTAACCTTTATTTGTTTTTACTAGGTTAACTAGTTCTTCTCCAAGTAACATATATTTTGCTAAAAATATAAAATAAAAACTCTCTAAAATTTTTTGTGTGTTAAACCTAAATTTAATCTAAATTTAATCTAACTCAGTTTATAAATAATATAAAAATATACTTTTAAATTAATACATTTATAAATTAAAAAACTGATTCTTTAAAGAAAAAATAATGTTTTAATTGTTATGTAATATTAATGTTATTTAGAATTTATTACCAAATAATTTTTTTTAAAAATAATTATACATGTGTTTAAACATAATATTTGATCAATTATCTAAAATAATTTAATTTAATTTATTAGATAAAATTTAAACATGGCTAATAAAACAAATCTTTGAAAATAATAATTTCACCATGATCACTCTACCTAAAATTAATATTAGTCATCTTAATTTTATTCGTAAAATAAAATGAGATATTTTACATAATTTGGACCTGATTATTCAAAATATGGAATCCATTTTAATAAATAAAATTTCAATTTATGATAAAAAATTAATTTTCATATTACTGAACTTATTGCGTAATTTTTTTTAGAAAATTTTGATTTTTATGATTAAAATTTAATTGAAGGCTAATGTTGTCAATGTTTTTTATTTTAATAATATAAATTAAATTATTATAAAAAAATATATAATTTACATGGCTTCCAACAGAACCTAAAACTAAATATTACCAAAATAATATAAAATTAAAATAAAAGACTAAAAACAGTTTTTCTTATTGGAAATTGTTACTTAAGTTCATAAAATGTTTAAAATTGGTATTATCAATTTATAATAGTATATAAAAATTTATATTTTTACTCATTAAATAAATATTTGATCAATTAAAATGTTTTAAAATCTTATAGGTATTTATTATATAAATATATGATCATAAAATTTACTATTTTGGTATGAAATATTTCAAAAAAATTAAAAATATTAATCTTAGGATAATATTGAAATGATTAATTTTAAAATAAAGTCAATTTAACCAAATTAAATTTAAAAAATTAATAAATGTGTCTTTTAGGTATGAAATATAAATAACAAGTATTTTTATAGAAAAATATACTTTATTTTTTCCTTTAAAGTAAAAATTAAAAATGTGTAAAACATATTTAATTATTAACTTATTAAAAAAAATACACAATTATATCACCCGAATTTATATTTTTATTTCCCCTCAATATCTCTTTGTAATATCTAGGGATAATATAAACTCTTGTGGAAGTCACTAGTGGTACATCCGCTAGTATGGATCCTGTGGAGATTTCCTCTAACTTAAATTTCTATCTCATATGATTTAATTATTGGAGTTCATCTTGGGAAAGATATATATATTCTCCAAGTGAATTTAACTATTTTAAAAGCTCATACAAATGAGATTCATATGGAATATTTTCTTGAACCTATACGGTTTCATTCCTTTTAGTTTGTAGATTTTATAATAAGGTTACTTCCTTTTATACCTTCTAATTAATGGTAACACTATAACAATAATATTTTATTTTAACATATTACGATTTCATTTTAGTTTGGTGTTTCAAGTAGAATAAGATATTAACATAATATTTTTTAAGGAAAATATATTGTGAAATTTTGGGTCTTTACATTCCCACCCACCTTAATAAATTCCATCATCACAATTTTAATTATTCCAAACAAATGAAATAGTTATGGGTGTCTATAAGATATAATTCACTCCAAAATTAATTTATAACAGTGCTTAATCCACACTATTCACGGTATTAATATTTAATTCATCCTTTTTTACATAATAGAAATATAACTATTTTTCATATTTTGTTTAACCATTTTTGGTAAATACCCAAATATAATGGGAGTAATATTTCATAGGGAGTTTATAGTCATACATGTATTAATTGGTGGTCATGTGGTAATTTTTAGATGTTATTATACTATATTAGAAATTATCATGGCTTCTATGTCAATAGAGTTTATCTATTCCAAATATCATATCAAAATTTTCTAAATGATGTCTAATATGTTTTCATAGGAAGAACCTTACTATGAGAATATATTCGAGGGGAGATGTATACATGCGATAAAATAATCAAATGACTAGATGTTTTTGTTAATAATTGGACATATAGTCATAGTGGTAATGACTTAATATTTTTTAAAACATAGTTAGTACAAAGGAGTTGTTTTTACAAGAAAAAAGTAATAATCATTATTCTTGAGTGGGTGATTGATGTTATTCACTCCAAATCATTCTCAAAACTCACACCAGAAGTTGTGGTTGTATAAGAATTACATTTTTCCATTTTACCTAATGTTTTTTTATACATGTCATTCTTATTATCCTTTGGTTTAAGGAATTGATTTTGGTAATGCCTAAGTTTCCCACATTTAATACACTAAACTATTAATGGTAAATTAGGACGAAATATTTTTTCCATTCACTATGTCCTTTGGAGTCTTCATTTTTTCTTGAAAATTATATTCTCTAGGACCTAATTTACCATAGATGAAACATATTCTGGTTCTTTGATATGTTTCCATGGGTTCATTTTCCCAAATTATTAACATCAAGGAAATTAAATCTTCTTTCCTTCATCATCATTTCAACTTCATCTTCTATGAGACTCCATCCTTCCCTTATTTGGTGTGTTTGGAATTATAAATATATGTTTCTTTAATCATAATTATTGATATCTAGTTTGTAATAATCACAAGTTTTCTCACATCAGTTATTATCCCATTAGTTTTGTTGATGGGAAAATCAGTGCATTTTCCATGACATCCATTGCTAACATGGTTCTATCATGCTTCAACCATTAATAAAACCAAAAGGTGTTTATCATTAATTATGAATAATTAATACTATAAAAGAATTATTATAAGATAATTACATAAAAAATTCACCCTAAAAATTTCTTACACCTAAAAATTATTACATTTGCTTTCATTTAAACATAAATCACTCTCGATTTAATATAGGATTATTTAGGTTGGGATCTATCATATTCATTTACCTAATTACTTAATATATAAATTATTCATAATGACTCGTCAAGATATTGTTATTAACCAATGTATATCTCATAGGAGTATCAATATGGGTTTTCCGTCTTAATCTTATTCATCATGGACCAATGTGAAAATTTAGTAAATATGAAACAATCCTTTTTCAAGGTTGTTACACTGCTACAACCTGACCCTTTATCAGCGCTAAAAACCGGCATTAACAGTGCTAGAAAAGCCTTGATAATGCCTGCGTAGATGAAGGGGGGGTCTCCTTTATCAGCGCTTCTTTTAGCACTGATAAAGGTCTCCTATATTGGCGCTTGATGGAGCGCTGATAAAGGGTTCCTTTATCAGCGCTCCTCTAGCGCTGTTAAAGGTGTCCTTTATCAGCACTAAAAAAGCGCTGATAAAGGCCCCATCGCCTGCACCTACAAAACAGTACCTGCACACCTACACACCAGAATACCTTCACAAAGTAGCACATGCACACCTGCACACCATAGCACCCGCACCCAATATTTTGACCGACAATGGTATATACATTTACTTAACATCATGAATACAAAAAAAACGCATTGTTATATACATTTCAAACACTGTTTTACATGGTTACATTTACAATTATTCAACAACAGTTATAAACATTCATGTTTCATCCTTTGATATCCGTGATCCGCTCTCGACGGTATTTGTTGCCAAACAAAGAATCCGAACTCAAGGAAAAAAATTCACCTATATAAGAAAACAAATATTATGTTAGTAATGCATTAATGAAAGAAATTAAAACATTAATATGTAAGAATACATTAATATGGAAATGTGAAACTAAAATATGAAATTTTAAACACAAAAGTTTTCATTTTCATAACAAAGAAAGGGAATAATGTAAAATCAATATGTTTTTGATTGATTTATCTCATTTAATAAATACGGATTCTTTATCTAATGAAAAGCTTTACTGGTCACACCGTGCATCGGTTGGATTGAGGTGCGGTCAATTCGTACACATCAAAAATGACTCATGGATATTTGTCCTAAAGTATCAAAACAATCCGAACGCATTTGCTTGGTTTGCCGTATGTCATTGGTGTTGTTTTCCAAAGCTTATCTCAATTTGAAGCTGATATCAGACACTTTTAGCCATACCGGTCACACGGTGCGTCGGATTGAGGTGCGTTCGATTCGTTCATGTCCAAAATGACTCGTGGATCATTGTACTAAAGTATCAGAACAATTCGAACGCGTTTGCTCGGATTGCTATATGACATTGGTGTTGTTTTCCAAAGTTTATCTCAATTTGAAACTGATATCAGACACTTTTAGCCATACCGGTCACACCGTGCGTCGGATTGAGGTGCGGTCGATTTATACACATCACAAATGGCTCGTGGATCGTTTTCCTAAAGTATCAAAACAATATGAACGTGTTTGCTCGGTTTGCCGTATGTCATTGGTGTTTTTTTCCAAAGTTTATCTCATTTTGAAACTGATATCAGACACTTTTAGCCATACCGGTCACACCGTGCGTCGGATTGAGGTGCGGTCGATTCATACACGTCAAAAATGACTCGTGGATCATTTTCCTAATGTATCAAAACAATAAAAACACATTTTCTCGGTTTTCCGTATGTCATTGGTGTTGTTTTCCAAAGTTTATCTCAATTTGAACCTGATATCAGACACTTTTAGCCATACCGGTCACATCGTGCGTCGGATTGAGGTGCTATCAATTCGTACACGTCACAAATGACTCGTGGATCATTTTCCTAAAGTATCAAAACAATCCGAATGTGTTTCCTTGGTTTGGCGTATGTCATTGGTGTTTTTTTCCAATGTTTATCTCAATTTGATACTGATATCAGAAACTTTTAGCCATACCGGTCCCACCATGCGTCGGATTGAGGTGCGGTCAATTCGTACACATCAAAAATGACTCTTGAATCGTTGTAATAAAGTATCAGAACAATCTGAACGCGTTTCCTCAGTTTGGCGTATGTCATTGGTGTTGCTTTCCAACGTTTATCTCAATTTGAAACTGATATCAGACAATTTTAACCATACCGGTCACACCGTGCGTCGGATTGAGGTGCGGTCGATTCGTACATGTCAAAAATGACTTTTGGATCATTTTCCTAAAGTATCAAAACAATCTGAATGCGTTTTCTTGGTTTACCGTATGTCATTGGTGTTGTTTTCCAATGTTTATCTCAATTTGAAACTGATATCAGACACTTTTAGCTGTACCAGTCACACGGTGCATCAGATTGGAATGTGGTCGATTTTTACACATCACAAATGACTCGTGGGTCGTTTTCCTATATTATCAAAATAATCCAAATGCGTTTTCTCAGTTTTCCGTATCTCATTGGTGTTGTTTTCCAAAGTTTATCTCAATTTGAAACTGATATTAGACACTTTTAGCCATACCAGTCACACCGTGGGTCGGATTGAGGTACAGTCGATTCGTACTCGTCACAAATGACTCGTGGATCGTTTTCCTAAAGTATCAAAACAATCCGAATGCGTTTGCTCAGTTTTACGTATGTCGTTGGTGTTGTTTTCCAAAGTTTATCTCAATTTGAAATTGATATCAGACAATTTTAGCCATACCGGTCACACGGTGCGTCGGATTGAGGTTCGATCGATTTGTACACGTCACAAATGACTCATGGATCATTTTCCGAGAGTATCAAAACAATCCGAATATGTTTTCTCGGTTTTCCGTATCTCATTGGTGTTGTTTTCTAAAGTTTATCTCAATTTGAAACTGATATCAGACACTTTTAGCCATACTGGTCACACCATGCATCGGATTGAGGTGCGGTCGATTCGTACAAATCACAAATGACTCGTGGATCGTTGTCCTAAAGTATCAAAACAATCCAAACGTTTTTCCTTGGTTTGGCGTATGTCATTGGTGTTGTTTTCCAAAGTTTATCTCATTTTGAAACTGATATCAGACACTATTAGCCATACCGGTCACTCCGTGCATCAGATTGAGGTGCGTTCGATTCGTACACGTCACAAATGACTCGTGGATCATTTTCCTAAAGTATCAAAACAATCCGAACACATTTTCTCGGTTTTCCAAATGTCATTGGTGTTGTTTTCCAAAGATTATCTCATTTTGAAACTGATATCAGACACTTTTAGCCATACCGGTCACACGGTGCATCGAATTGAGGTGTGGTTGATTCGTACATGTCACAAATGACTCGTGGATCGTTTTCCTAAAGTATCAAAACAATATGAATGCATTTGCTCAGTTTTCCGTATGTCATTGGTGTTTTTTTCCAAAGTTTATCTCATTTTCAAACTAAGTAGTAGGAATTAACTAATCTTAGGATATGAAACATAAGAAGAGAGGTCATAGATTCTCAATAAGTGTAAAGGGAGATATCAATGACCATATAATGATAACATAAGTATTAGTAATTCACCTCTATTGTCCTATTTGTTTACATTCATCCATCAGGTACGATGCCTATTCATTTCAAAAGACATTTATATCATCTTTAGAATAGGAGTTTTTGCGACAGTCATAGTAGTACTGAAAAAATATAAATACACAAAGGATTAATAATTATTTTAAATAAATTAGTAATTATTTTAAAAAATACCTCTTCAGGGATTCTAGTTTGTTCATGAAATATGATCACTTTCATAAATTTACAAACATAATAACCGTAGTCCTTGTCATTTGTTTGTTTCGAACACTGCAGAAACATCGAGAAAAATAAGTAATTTGTTTTGATATGTATTTGGATTGTGAAATATAATTATATATTCCTAGATACTTCTCCATTTGTAGATATTGTGGGCATTGTCGTCCTTATGCCCTGGATTCATTCCAGCCTTTAGACAATATTCATACACCGCCCTATCATAACAAAATCCTCATTAAAAGATAATATAAATTATATAACTAGATATTTAGTTCTAAAATGTTGGATCTAGTGTATTACAAATTGACAATCTCCATCATGTGTGGTCGGTTAGTTGGATATCCATGCAGTGAATCTAGAAAATAAATCTTTGGAGTATCCAAATTGACTGAAATGAGCATCCAATGTTCCCTAAAAACACAAAATGAAATAAGTACTGATATAAATGAAAATATAATTGATATGATTAAAATGTAGAGTTTTGCCCTTGCATTGTTGGTATTAAAAAGAGCCTGTCATTCATAATTCTTCTTTGAAACGTTCTGAGCAGATTTGACATCAATTCAGCCTGAAAATTAGAATCTATTTCTGTTCGTTGTGTTGAAATGGTGTGAGGACTTACGAGTCCAAATTTGTATTCATGGGAAAATCCCTTCAATTTTTTTTCATATATACGCTTGTGAAAAATATGAGATGTATTTATCCATAATTATCAAAGTATACCAGCATCTATAAAATCAAATCATGAAAACATACCTCATGTATACATTTATAACTGAGGCACCTAGCCAGTCGTATGTGATGATCTTAGAAATAGCGTCTGCACTAACGAAATCTATTGTTTCTTCTCCATAAATATCTTTTTCACAAACAATTATATGACTCTTTCCATATTTCATTTTCATATCCACATGAGCTTGCAATGATATTAAATGTGGATATAGAACGGGCGGGGTGAACGCGCTCTCAGTAGATCATTTTGATCGGTTGGTTGATCCAATGTTGGAGCTACTCTTTCATTTTAGCTTCTCCATTTTATCATTCTGTAATAACATTCATCAGTTCATCCATTTTCTAATTTAATGTTAAAGGTTCTGCTTGAAAAATGAACTGGAAATGAATACCTCCTACTCGACATTTTTTTTACAAGATTCGACGGCCATGCAATGAATGTTCCAACAGCTTTTTCCACCGTATGAATGTCTTCATCATCATTTGGCATGGGTATCTCAGTGCTCGGCTCATGAGCTATGTTAATTGACACTTTGACATGACTGGTTGGAAGTGGTCTGGAGTGTAGCGTGTCATTCTTCATATTGAACACCGTAGCCCTCGCTACAAGGCGATGGGTGGGAGTTGACAGATATAAATCACAGTCATTTTCACCCTGAAGAATATCTTTACATGAAAGGTATCAGTGTCTATGTGATTCACATCTCACAAAAACGAATATTATAACATTGATTACCTCGGTTAAGTCAGGTCTTTGAGGGGAATGGCTCGCCTCAAAGCTGGTGAGGGGTGGATCTTCTCGCGAGGGTTGTTCTTGAGTTGTTTGTTCTCTTCGACTCTCCTCCATCAAACTCTTTAGCATCTCTCCCTGAGTTTGGATTAGTTCTTCAAGGGTAGCTACTTTATCTCTCATTACATGCAATTCTTTAGTTTGTTCATCCTCTTGTTTTTTTTTCTGAAAATATGTCCGGGGTGACACCCCCAAACCCACACCTCTGATACGGCCATATTGTTCTGGCTGTTTCAAGGCCGTTGAAAGTATGTCTGCATCCGGTGTGGGTGTTGTTGATTCCTATGACTATGTCAAATAGAAAATATGAAAAAATAAGTAAGAATCGTTACGTAATAGTGATTTAAAGCAAAACAAGTTTATATTATGTCATACATACACATGTTTCCCCCACTTTTGTGTGTTTTCATCTATCAGTTTCCCCTATTTGTTAACATGAGCCTCCTTCTATAGCACATGGCGTGGAATGGAAGTGAATTGAGATTTTGCTTCATGAATCTGCATATAAACAGAGAAACATGGTTACAGTTTTGTTTTATGTCACATAAAATTATTACAGTACTTTTAAAATACATACCAATTGTTTTTCAATTGAAGTGCACCCCAAGCTTGCTTTACAGTAGGGGTACGCTAGTTTTGCTGCCCGTTCTTTATTTTCAGCACTCAGTTGTTGTTTCATAAATAAAAACCTATCAATCAACGTGATGAATACAAGCAACGTTACACAATGTGTAACGAAACACAATGTACCTAAAAATTATGTTCCGCACGACGGTTGCAAAACGCATCCCATGTTCCTTGGGATATCAAGTGTGCATAAAGAGGATGTGGGTGTGGCTTGATTTTCCCTTCGGCATCTTTCAGATGATGTTTCATTAAAATGGTGCGAAAGACTATATGAATCCTTCCTCCCAATCTGAAAACATATTCTTTGTGCAAAACATCTATTATAAATGCACTCTATAAGAGATGATGAAGGGTTAGTCAATATTTCAATATTTTATTTTATTTTAATAAATTAAATAGATGATATCATAATGTTACCGTAATCTCTTCCCACATTAATGTTTTCAACCCACTGACAACATGGTGCCACGACTCTACGTCAATCGGCACGCGTTGTCGAGTGACGATTCCAATGTAGTTACTAAACATGGCTTTGTTGGGGTTTACATACTGGCCTAGATTATTCCATCCCACCTCATATTTGTTGCCTTTTGCTTTTTCCTTAAGGATTTTTGCTAAAACTGTCAAACTACGGCGCACCTGTTTTTTTTTTCACTGCGGATTCATCTCCTAGAATTTCCTCAGTTTCTACATCATCATTATGTTTCTCTGAAGTGCTAGCATCGGCACTGACACCAGCTGCAACAGGTTGAGAGACCTGTTTTATGTCAGTAGTGGGACCAACTGCAACAGGTTGAGAGACCTGTTGTCTCTCAGTAGTGGGACCAGTTGCAACAGGTTGAGAGACCTTTTGTCTCTCAGCAGTGGGACCAGCTGCAATAGGTTGGGAGACATGTTGTGTCTCGGGATTGGGTGCATCAGCAGTTGAAGAAGTCATTATCTGCAGAACTGGTTTAAAATTTAATTTAGATCACATAAAAGCATCAGCGAACAGATAATAACATAATGTAACACAATCTATATTACAATAAAAATCAATAACCTGATTATTGAACTCCCCTTTTTTAAAAGGATGAAGGGATTTGACCACTCTATCAACTATCCATATCCCTTCATTGTGGTCTCCTCTGACATACAAAACGTCGTCTACATTGGGACCACTACGAAATGATTGCGAAGTCCCAATGAAAGGGTCATCTTCCATTGAATTTTCATCTGACCCTTCAACTGTTTTGGTCGATAACAGAACAATTGACCAGTTTCGGTTTGCGGGATCTGGAACATAAAATACTTGAACTGCCTGTGATGCCATTATAAATGGTTCTTCTTTCTACCCTTTTTTATTGAAATCAACTTTCACGAATCCCAAATCATCTATTTTAACAGCACTCCTGTTATCAACCCACTTGCATTGAAATATCAGAACTTGAAATTCCGTAAAGTCCAACTCCCATATTTGATTGATAATGCCAATGTATGACATATTTTCATAAATTGGATTTCTATCCTTAGCACCAGAAACATGCATCGCTTCAGCCACAAGTGTAACCCCACTATTCTGCATGGTACTGTCTTCATCATGTTCATTGGTATAAAATTTATAACCATTAACTACATAATCATTGTAAGATAATGCATACACACTTGGTCCTCCGGCTAGCCATCGAAGTCGTTCTGAAATTGAATTTGGATTTTCATTTGACTTCTTAAAAATATGATCTCGAAACCATCCTATAAACTGTTGATTATGTGTATCTGATATCCATTTTTCAGCCCTTGATGGATTCAAATGCCTAATAATTTATTTGTGGATTTCAACATATAGGACAACGTCGAAACTGTTATGCAAAACATAAAGGTGGGCCTGCTCCCGATCTGTAATATTTATTGTGACAACCTTTCTTCCAGAAATTCCTTCACCCTCAAGCCGCCCAGTGTGACGAGATTTCGGTAAGCCAATGCTTTCCATGCCAGACAAGTATTCGGTACAGAATTCAAAGGCTTCCTCAACAATATATCGCTTTGCAATACAACCCTCTGGCCGACTTCGATATTTGACATACCCTTTCAAAATCTTCATATATCATTCAATGGGGTACATCCATCTGTAATGTACAGGACCACATAGTCGAATATCTCTCACCAAGTGAACCATCAAATGAACCATCATATCAAAAAATGAAGGTGGGAAGAACATTTCTAATTCACATAATATGATGGCAATTTCTTTTTCCATGGCTGGAAATTTCGTCGGGTCTATAACTTTGCTGCATATAGCTTTGAAGAAGAATCACAGTTTCGTTAATGTATGGTGGACATTCTTGGGAAAAATGCAACATAAAGCAATTGGAATGAGATTTTTCAAAAAAACATGACATTCAAGTGATTTCAGACCTTTTAACTTCAAGTCGCTCATTGACACAAGGTTACTGATATTTGACGAATACCCCTCTGGAACCTTTACGTCATTCAAGAAGTTTCAAAACTGATTTCTCTCCTACCTGGAAAGAGTGTAAGCAGCAGGAGGAAGAAATGTTTGTTTTTCACCCTTCACTGGTGCAAACTCTTCTCGTATTCCCATCTCAACCATGTCCAACCTATCCTTAATTCCATATTTTGTTTTGCCAGATGTATTTAGCAATGTGCCGATAACACTGTCAAATACATTTTTTTCTACATGCATAACATCAATAAAATGTCTTACATATAGACAATTCCAGTATTGTAATTCAAAAAGAATTGATCTCTTTTTCCAACCGATTTTCGTAAAGTTTTTCGAAGCCGGTTTACCAAAAGTAGTGTCCACATTTTTAACTTTCTCAAACAATTGATAGCCTATTAGTGGAGACGGTGTTGTACGTTCTTCTGAACTTCCATCGAATGATGTCTTCCAAGAACGGTACATATGTCGTCGTGGTAGAAATATGTGATGTCCTAGAAACACGGTTTTTGATGAATGGTTCAACCTAATTGATTGTGTACCTTCTTCGCAAATGGGACAACCTTGAGTTCCTTTAATGCTATATCCTGAAAATTTTCCATAAGCAGGGAAGTCATTTATCGTCCAATACAACATGACTCTCAAAGTGAAATCTTCCTTTCTGTAAGCATCAAACAATGTAACACCTGAATCCCACAATAATTTCAAATCTTCGATCAATGGAGCTAAATAAACATCCATATCATTACCCGGTTGTTTTGGTCCTGATATAAGCATAGATAACAGGATGTATTTTCGTTTCATGCATAACCACGGTGGTAAGTTATAATTTATCAACATAACCAGCCATGTACTGTGACTATTTCTTTGAAAACCAAAAGGATTCACTCAATCTGTAGATAACGCAAGACGAAGGTTTCTCGACTCGTTTCCAAATTCAGTATACTCATGATCGATTCTCTTCCACTGAGGAGATTCTGTCGGGTGGCGTAGTATCCCATCTTTAATTCTTGTATCTGCATGCCATATTAATTATTATGCAGTCTCCTCACTTCCATATAGGTGTCTAAACCTTGGAATGATTGGAAAGTACCATACAACTTTAGTAAGACTGGATTTATCTTTCTTGTATCGAGAAGCACCACACTTTGGGAATTCATTAAGTGATTTGTGGTCCTTGCGAAACAGTATGCAGTCATTCAAGCAGGCGTGTATTCTTTCAGAGATCATACCCATAGAGCGTAGCATTCGTTTGGCATCGTATGTTCGGATCAGGAGCTCATTGTCTTCTGGGAGCATGTCATTCAAGAGGGCAAGTAGTTTCGTAAAACTGTCATCACTCCACCCATTATCTACTTTAAAATTATATAGCTTCAGTACGGCTGACAATGCTGTATATTTAGTGCAACCAGCATACAATGGCGTCTTTGCACAACTTTTTTACTTCACAAAAAAATTTGGGCAATCACGAAGTTCATCTTCGAAGGTCCTTGTCATTTTCTCAATACGATATTCATCATCATTCACATCTGTAATAACATCCTCCATAAGGTCATCTTCATTGTTCATGTTTGTAATCATATCAGATGATCTATAAAACACAGTGTCACCCCAGTCACTACCTACATTCGTTGTTTCCCCATTTTTATTCCAACATGTATAACTTTGATCTATTCCGTGACAGATCAAGTGTACTTCCAAATCATCTGGACTAATTTGTTTTGAATAACAACAGCGTAAACACGGAAAAAGGATTTGAGAAGAGTCACATGCACGATCTTTTGCAAACTTGATAAATTCTTTCACGCCTTCTTCATAATCTTTTGTCAACTAATTAGCATTCATCCATTCTTTATTTATATTCATCTTATTTGAAATCCATAGGATGAGTATATAGGTTAGAGGAGAAGGAATATGAGTATAATTTAGATAAAAAACAAGATACTTCAAGGAAATAATGTGACCATGAAATGTCTGAGTCTAGAATGTTGTGGATCTTGAATACATTCTTTGACTGATTTGGAGAAATGACTTCTCGATCCTTTTCTGGATAACCTAGAACTCCTTCCAAGGAAATAATGTGACCATGAAACAATACTTCTTAAACAAAATATGGGGAATTTATAATATTGTAATAAAGACAAAGCTCTCTAAAAACACCCAAAACAACCTCCAGATTATCAGAGTACTCCTCCTATATATTGTAATACACCAATAAGTATTCTAAAAAATGTAAATGGAGGTGTCTAGAAAGATATTAAAGATCTAGTTCATCAGTTCCATGAAATAGATAGAGCATTGGTGATCCAAAATGGAATTCATAAATACTTTAAATTTCCATATCGACTTTAAAAATCTATCTTTTGAGCATACTCTCCCCAAACCCTCAACTGTTGGTACCCTGATCTCTAGAAAATTTTCAAAAACCAGTAGAACCTTCTAAGATGGTCAAACAAATCATCAATTATAGGAAATATGTAATTATTCATTACTGTCACATGGCTATGACTACGGTTGACTGTTAAAATTAATAGGCTATGATATGACTTCATTGAAAACAAAATTGGAAAATCCCATAGTGACATGATCATATAGATAGAACCATTTCCCTAAAGATCTTCTAGCTGATCTTTTAGCTCCTCTAAATCGGCCAGAGCCTTATGATGTGATGGAATAGAAAATGGGATCGTCCTGTGAAGAAAATAGATAGA
The DNA here is from genome assembly GCA_963277665.1 of Viscum album. Taxonomy (NCBI): domain Eukaryota; kingdom Viridiplantae; phylum Streptophyta; class Magnoliopsida; order Santalales; family Viscaceae; genus Viscum; species Viscum album. The sequence goes on from OY728137.1 coordinate 1,111,261,710, forward strand.
AAACGCAAACACACATTGGGGAGGTTATCCCATGAAGTCCTCTAGAAATGATTTTGTGTACATTTCCATGACCACTGAAATTTCACATGAAGAACACTTCTCAACAAACCCAAGGAAAACCTTGGAAAAATGACATGATATGAACCATAACATAGAAGAAACATGTCATACCCTCCATGGTTATAGATCACAATCTCCATAAAAGACATGGAATCTCATGTTAAGAGTAGGTAATTGAACCCAATGGTGATAATAGTCATCTAGTGCACTAAATACAGTAAAAAAATCCAAGACGATAATGAGGTCGGAAAAGACCAGGTCCAAAACATAGAATTCTGAAATGTCCTCCATGCCAAGTACCACAACAAAAATCTCAAAGAACATGAAACCATGACCATTTTCTCTACCAAAAAGGGTTAGGAAATACATGAAATAATTCATAAACTCCGCTGTCATAACCAAGTAATAAAAAAATATGTGAAATTAATGACTAGGATTCACCATTTTGAAATGAAACCAATACTATATAAGAATTAAAAAAATTCACCTCGAATTGTGGTTGGGCAAGATTATGAGTCCTCATGAATGACCTCTACTGCATTGATTTTTTCTGGATTAGACTCGTCTATGTATTATTTCCCTATTAAGAATCCCCCTTTCTTTTAGGATGTGATCCTCCACCATTTGAAGCCTCTTATTTTAACTAAGAGCCCTTAAAAAGTGGAGCCTACACCACTCCCATTAGGAGCCAATTGAAAAAATCACAAGATATTCCCTGGCTACCCAAATAGGTGGAACGCCCTCAGAGTCTCTGGTAAAATCATCCAGATGTTTCCCACATTTCTAATCTCATAAAGAAATACGTCCATTTTCCATAGAATCCACATAATCTGTTCATAAAGACTACTCAAATCCATTTCCACTACTTCTATAAGACTCATCGTGCTTTAGATTTTATGCTTAAAAATAACTATGGATACCACCCATTAATGGAACACCACTGAGACCAATATTTCAATTAAAATATTCCTCTCACATCAATACCTTGGGAAACAACTAAAAATAGGTTGGTAGACTTAGAACAATAAGAATAAATCTGATATATTTCCTCAAACCCATCTCAAAATTAATAGCCATAAGATAATTGTTCGTGGGGAGATAAAGAGATAAATGAACCAAATTATGGAATCTAGTGGAATAATCCATGACTAAATGACCACCATAATCTATCTTTAAAAACACATAGTCATTCATCAATATCAAGGTATCTGGGTAGAACCTCTGAAGAAATACCACTTGGAAAGTGGTAAAAGTGAGATCCTCTCTATTCCTCGAAAGAATCATTGAATCGCACCACATTCAAATAAATTCTTTTAAAAAGGAACCAAAAAATAACACTTTAGATGTCTTAGGGGTTTTCAAAAACTCTAAGATCTACTTGATATAGTCTAACGACTCCTTAAATTACTTGGTTTTCTTTTCAGTAAGGAAAAACTCTGAATTATTCTTTGAAAATTCTTGAGTGTGGTCCATTGTTCATGTCTTATCATGGATACCAATTTAACCCACGTTTTTGAAATTATAAATCATTGAATCCAAAAAAATTTGTATCAATGAGATGGTTCCTCTTTGTGGTACTCTAGTTCACACTCTCTATGCTTCTACATGGTCCTTCTAGGAGGTATTTTCTACAAGAAACATGAACAACCTCCATCAAGGAAAACCCATCATCAAATCACAACAAAAGAACTAAATGAAATCACCAAAACATAAGAATTACTAAATAAATCTAATGAAGTAGTGGGAAATCATAAAAACAACCCATAGTCAGGATCAAAACATAACCACAATCCCAAACCACCCATGGAAACTGAAGATTCAACACGAAGAATAGTTGGCCAAACACTTACCCATTCCAAACATAATTAATTCATGAAAATTCAATTTGAATCACCTTAAGGAGGAGGACCCGATGGAGGAGGAGAAAGAGGTGTCGACAGCGGAGGCAACAGAGGCAGCGCTGAGGCAGTGCGGAGGCAGGGCGGAGGCAGTAGAGGAGGAGGAGGAGGAGGAGTAGGAGGCCACGGTGGAGGAGGAGGCAGTGGAGTAGGCAGAGGAGGAGGAGGAGGAGGTGCCGGTGGAGTAGGAGGAGGATGAGGTCATGGACTAGGAGGAGGAGGAGGAAGCACCGGTGGAGGAGGAGGAGGACGAGGTCGCGGTGGAGGAGGAGGAGGAGGAGGAGGAGGAGGAGGCGGCGACCGGAGGAGGAGGAGGCGGCGGCTGGAGGAGGAGGAGAAGGAGGAGGCGGTGGCCGTGGCCGCGACAGAGGAGGAGGAGGCGGTGGCAGCGGCACAAAGGAGGGCTTCCGCGAGAGCTTGACCGGGTGCAGGGAGGAGGAATAGGACCCGTGGGTTTTTAACAAATCTGCGTGAGCCTTTATCAGCGCTAGTAAAAAGCGCTGATAAAGGGTGTATTTATCAGCACTAAAATGAAAAGCGCTGATAAATACAACCTTTATCAGTGATTTTTTAGGGCTGATAAATAATCCCTTTATCAGCGCTAAAAAAAGCACTCATAAAGGGTACACCTTTATCAGCGCTTGCTTTAGCGCTGATAAAGTGGACCTTTATCAGCGCTTTTGTTAGCGCTGATAAAGGCCTGGCCCTTTATTAGCGCTGATAAAGGAAGGCGCATGTGTTGCCTAGTTTTGTGGTAGTGTTACACATAGGTGCATATATTTCACATACATAACCACATTCTAGTATCCATACATGGATGTAATTTTCATGAAAACTACAAAATATCTACTATACCAAAATATTGTGTTGATATCCTATAATTCCACATATCCTTAGGATTTTCACTAAATTATTCTTATCCCAATACCTAAAATAATCAATATTACTTAGAATAACTGAACTGGTTATCTATACCTTTGAAATTATGATGAGTCTTCACATATCACCTTTTTATGACCTTTACATCCTCATCCGATAATATCTTAATCTTCAAAGTTATATAAACCATTATCTGATACAAAATATTATAGTATATGTATGATACCATCTCAATTACATGTCTTAAATGAAAATATTACATCACAATACATTCCTATGATATGTTTAGTTTTTTGATTTAGATAATTAAGAAAAAACAGAAATTTAAAAAACTCATTCCATTTTTAACTAATGTACATTTTTTTCCACATTACATAAAACTAAGTAATTTATAAAAAGTACTCAAAATCTACTATTAATTATGAACATAAGATACACTTATAGAGATTTTAAAATTTTCTTATCTTCATAACCTAGATAAATGGGGATATTAGAAATGGGAGAGCTCAAATTCTCAGTAAGGGTAGACGTATGTCAAGAAATTCAGTGATCATTAGTGAATACAAGATGAGTAGATAGGTATAATAAACTACATAAAAAATCATACCAAAAAATATATAAATCATAAAACACGATCCATGGAATATATCATGGCATAGAATAAGAAATAAATAAAAAAAATATCAGAAACATGTGTCGATAAACATGATCTAAGAGAATATGGAATAGTCGTGAGAATGAGCATAAAAAAGAGGCACAAACATAATTAGAAAAACATATTATGAAACAATCCAAATATTTTCACCCATTATGTTGTGAACAAAACCACTTATTTCCACTCATTTCATTGTGAACAAAAACAAGTATGCCCACACATCATTATCTCATGAGATATAAATCCTTAACCAGTTCATTGGAGGGTAATATAAGACCTCAACCATCATCATCCATACATATGAGTTCCACTTGAAAATAATCATTCATCATATTATAAATAACCCATGTAAAGAAAATGGGCCCCAAATACATTTCAAATATTTTCATGTAAGTAAAAAATTAATAATTCCAGCAATAATGGTAACATGATATACCCGTGGGAAATAAATGGGTATATAAAGACATTTAGTAATTTTATAGTTAAATAACCTTTAATTAAGATAATAGAGAATATGGTATTTAAATAGTATAGATAAAGGGTATGTGTTTAAATTTAATAATTTCTAAAAATAATTAATATATGTAATCTAGGTGAACGTCCATCTATTAATGGAATGTAATATATAATGTTAATAGATAAAATATATCGGAAGAAAATTTTTAGATATTAAATTACTAGGAAATAAAAATTAAGTAATGGATTTCAAAAAGTTTAATCACACAAAATATTATAAGATAATTTAGACGGTAATTCATGAATGAAAATTTTTGGGGAAATAAATATTTTAGATATAAAGAGGAAAAATAAATAGAAACTATAAAACCATTTTCAAAAAATATTCTTATCATTTTAATTATAGGAAAATTAAAAAATAACATTAAAAATTAATTTTCAAAAATATGATGTAAAAAAATTTGAAAAATAAATTTTATTTACAAAAATATTAAAAAGGAAAATTTAAAACATATATATATTATAAAATGGAAATGTAAGGTCTAATATAAATCATGTTATTTTGAAAGGATGGAAAACCTTTTAAATATTCTATAATACCTTTACTAAAAACACACATTATAAAAATAGATAATAGAACATACTTTTGAAAAGAATTAAAAGAAAATATTAAGGCCATATGATATAATACATAATTCGGTTTCCAAATATAAAGTATAAAATTTTTTAGAAAGAAAATATGGACATATAGGGGAATACATTTTTATGGAGGATGATAATTACTCTAAAAATGATATAGTTTTTTGGATGAAAATTTAACAAGTTAAAAGATGTAAATTAAAGGTAGTTCCACACAAAAGATGAAGAGAAAGTTCCATGAAATAAAAAATTGTGGTTAAGGTAACCAGTCTTCTGATAAATAAGTTTAGAAATAATCATTTTAACTCATTGAATGAAGTGGAGATAAAAATATCCCTTACAACTTTGGTATTTTTTAATCTAATGTCATTATAAGAAAAAATTATATAACATGAAACACTATGAATTACATGAATATGGAAAATGAAATTACTTATTATGTAATCATGAAACATTAAATATATAATGGTAAAAAACAAGAATTATTTATCATGAAATTAAATCAAAGACAAAATCACATTTATAAATTAGATACTTTTCTATAATTGGTTAAGGATTAAGTAATACTCATTTTGGGACCTTGAACATTTTCTTGAAAGTCTCCATGGAAATGATGGGATTTTTCTAACTTATGGAGACCAGGTTATATAATTAAATCAATTTAATTATATAAGATAAAAATTTCTTAGTATTTGAATAATATTATTAAGGGGATGTGTAAATTTTATAGGATGTATGTGATCCCCTTTTATAAGTCAAGAAATTGACACTTTTGTGAACACTAATTTTTTTCAATAATGAAATGACATTATTCAAAGTTAGGTTGTTTAAAATGAATGAAATAATGGATTTTGAGGGTATATTGTGTTAATAAAACCTCAATAATTAATTCTTATTCTTTTTTTAACATTTTAGATAATTTACTCATATATTTATACTTTGACCATCTTTTTACATGGGTAACTAGTTTTTCACCAAGTAACAAGTATATTACTAAAATATAAAATAACCCCTATCGAAAAATTTTGGTGTGATGAAACTAAAGTTAATATCCATTTAATTTAACTCAATTTATAAATAATATAAATTTTAATTTTAATCTAATATATTTTAAATATAGAAAAACTATTTTTCTATAAAAAATTATGTTTTAATCATTTGGTTTTCTTAATCTTATTAAGAATTGAATACTAATTAAATATTTGTTAATAAATTATATTTTAATTTTAAAATAATATTATAGTCATTATTTAAAGTAAATTAATTAAATTTATTTGATAAAAATTAAACAACAATAATAGAATAAATCATTAAATGTAAAGGTTTCACTATTATCATTATAATTAACTTTAATCTTAGTAATATTATTTTTATGAAAAAAATAAAATTATAATTTTTAAATAATTTCGTTCTAATTATTTTAAATTTTTATTAAATTTAACCAAATAAAATTTCTAAGTGTGAGAAACATGATTATTTTTTATTAGTGCTCTTAATGCGTAAGAACTGCTTCTATAAAAGGTGTATTTTTATGCTTAAAATTTATGTGTAATAGAAAATTATAAAGGATTTTTATTTCATGATATAAATTAGTTGATTATAAAAAAAATTTATGTTATGTGTCTTTAAATTCTATAAAAAAATCAACTCCAACCAAAACTATTTTTAATTAATAGGAAAGACTAAATACAATTTATTTTCTTGGAAAATATTACTTATGTTCAAAAATTTTAAACATTGGTTTTATAAATTCAAAATAGTATTTAAAAAGTTATTTTTTACTACTTAAATAATTTTTTGATAAATTAAAATTATTTTTAAACTTCTTGGTCTTTTTTATATAGTGATAAGGTTTTAAAATTTGTAGTTTTGGTAAAAATAGTATTTTTTCGCTATTCACCTAAAAAACAATATTAGAAAAAACCAAAAAAATATAAATATATTATTAAAATGATTAATTTTAAAATTAAGTTCATTTTTTAAAATTAAAATCATGAAATTAATAAATTATTCATTTAAATACTATGTAAACAGATGAAATATTTTTATAAAGAAATAACATTATTTTCATTACAATTGAAAATAAAAATTTAGTAAAATATCTATGAAAAATAAATTATTTCATTAATAATGATATGTTTATATCATCATAATTTATAGTTAAATATCCCCTCAAGGGACCCACATAATATCTAAGCATAAGGTAAGATTAGGTGGCAATATCAGGTGGTTCTTCTGCTAGTCTGGATCTCATGGAAATTTCAATGTACTTCAATTTCTCTCTTATATGATTTATCTCATACGAGTTCATATAGGCCTTGGTCTAATGAAAACCCTAGTTAAATGAACACTTTTATAAGATCTAAAAAATGAGCAATATAATGAATTCTTTATCTCCTCAATGACATTTCATTACTTTTTTTCTAAATTTTATAATATGATTACTTCCTTTTATACCCTCTAATTTAATGTTCATAGTATAATGGTATGATATTATTTTAACATTTCACAGTTTCTTTTTTACTTACACTTTTTATATATAATAATCTAATAACATAATCTTTATTTGAGGAATACTCAAAGTGAAAGTTTGGGTCATTATATTCACCCCCAACAAATAAATTACGTCCTCTTTGAATTAATAATTCATAACATAAAAATATTTAAGGGTATCCATAACATAGGCATGAAAACAGATTTAATTTATAATGAGGAGTCATCCTCACTATAATTGATATGACTAGTGAACTCATATTTTTTTCATTATTGAAATATAACTAATGTTGATTTTTTATTTATCCAATTTTTCTTAATTACTCCAATATAACATCGAAAAATTTTCATAGGGAGTTTATATTACACGTTATATTAATAAGTGGTCATGAGTTGAATTTTAGATTTGATTTTACTTTCTTATAAATAATCTTGGCCTCTATGTCAATATATCTATTCATTCCTAATATCATATTAAATTTTACTAAAGAAAGAATAATTTTATTTTATAAAGAAGCACTTTCCTATAAACTTATTTTAGGGAAGAGTTATTTACTTGGGATAAAATAATAATTACACTAGAAGTTTTATTAATAATTAAACATATATTCATTGAGATGATGATTTAATGTTCTCAGAAAACATACTAGGTGTAAATGAGTGGTTTGACAAAGATATAAATACATCAATAATGGTTCATGATTTGGTGATCAGTGTTCTTCACTCCACATCACACACAAAACTCACTTACGTAGTTGTGGTTGCATAGTCTTTAACATTTTAACTTGTTCAATGAAAATTGTAATTCATATCATCCTTTTTATCCATTTTATTAAGAAATTTTTTTAGGTAATGCACAAGTTTTCCATATTTAAAACATTTCACTATTAATGGTAAAACATTATAAAATATTTTTTAATTTCACCATGTCTACTGAAGACTCCATTTTTCCTTGAAAATTATTTTCTATATTCCAAAATTAATTATAGATAAAACATCTTCCAGTTCCATAATAATATTCCCATGGGTTCCACTTCCAATATTTCTGACATGAAGAAAATTGAATCTTATTTTCATTACCATCATCATCACCTGAATTACCAAGATACTCTATCCTTTACTTATTTAGTGTGTTTGTAAACTAAAATAAGTCTATTTTATTCACGAAAATTCTTGATATATTGTTCATTATAATCATAAGGTTTCTTACTTTGGTTATTAACATTTTGGTTTCTTATTGGGACAATCTCATCATTTTACATAACAACCATTATTATCTTGTTTTCTTTGGGATTCAACCATTATTGAAACTAAACCGAGTTAATAATGAGTGATGAATAATTAACATAATAAGAGAAATATTTTAATACAATTATATCATAAATCCATCCTCAAAATGTATTACTCCTCAAAATTGTTATATTAGATTTTGGTTCATCCTAAATCAATCTCATTTCAATATATGTTTATTTAGGTTTGGTTATCTCATATTACATAACATAATTCATTAAAATAATAAATCAAACCTAATTTATTTTATAAGGAATGTGATTAACCAAATCATATCCCTTAGGAGTGTCTATCCATGTCTACAATCTTAGGCTCTCTCATCATACACCAGAGTAAAGATTGAGTTTATATTAAACCATCATTTTTCAGGGTGATTACACCTATGTTAATATGTGTCATATTTGTATCCAAATTCTAGTATCTAGATAGGTATGTAATTTATGGGAAAATTACACAATATCCACTCTACCAAAATTTTAGGATGTTAGCATATACTTAGACCTATCCCTTATACTTATATCTAAGGGAATCATTAAATTTATTTTATCCCAATACGTAAAATATTCATTATTACCTAAAACACTCAAGGATTACCTATAACTTTGAAATTATGATCAACCTTAACTTATCACCATTTTATGAAATTTAGATCCTCAATTTATAACATCTTAATCTCCAAATTTATCAAAACTCTACACTGATACCAACAATGATTTCCCATGGATGAGACCATCTCAATTACATGTCATTAAACAAACTATTTCATTAAAATAAATTATCATAATATTTTAGGTTTAGTGTATTATATAATTAGTAAAAAACATTAATTAACAACACTCATGTTTTTTTAAACTAATGGATATTTTTTACACTACATGTTAAACTGATTAATCCATAATAAGTCTTCAATGAATGCCACTAATTCTCTAGATTATAAAATATTCTAAAAACTTCAAAATTTTCTCGTATTCATAACCTTGGGAAATGGAAGAATTGGAAAGGGGTTATCACAAATTCCCAGAAAGGGTAAACATATAAAAATATGGTAAAAGATCATAAGTGAAGATAAAATGAGCATATGGGTATAATAAAGTACATTATAAAATCATAACCAATAATTATTAGATTATAAAACATGATTCACGACATAAAATATGGAATAACATAAGAAATGAATAAAAATAATTTGTAAACAATATTCAATAAATATTATCCATAAGAGGATATCATAATCAGGAAATTGAGTATAAATATGTGGAATAAACATAAGCATAGGAAAAGATTGTGAAAAAATTCAAGTATATAAACCATTTATGTTGTGAAAAATTTAAAGTATGAATGAACTTCTAGTTGTGAAATATTCCATTTATTTATATGTATCATTATCTAATGATATATAAATCCTTAACCAATGCATTATAGGTTCACATAATACCTCACCTTTCATCATCTATACATATGAGTTTTACTTGAAAAAAATAATTTTCCATATTATAAATAACCAATGGAAATAAAATGTGTTTTATATCCCTTTAAAATAGAGTCCCATAAGGAAAATGTTCATATTTCCATTAATAATCATAACATGATATACCTGTGGAAAATAAATAGTTATCTAAATACATTCATTAACATTCTAGGTAAATACCCTTCGAGAAATATAATAGAGAATATGTTATTAAAAAAAATATATAAATGGTATTTCATTAAGTCAATAATTTTCCCAAAAAATGATGTACGCAATATAGGTGAAAAACCTTCAGTTAGAAGAAATATAGAGTGTTTCTAGTGGAATAAAATTAGAAGAAAAATCATAACATTCAATGAATATGAAAGGAAAAGGAATTAATGTATTTCTATGAGTATAATCCCCCAAAATAATAAAAGTGAATTTATATTGTAATTAATTTAGAGAAACATATAAGGAAATAAATATTTTTGAGATAAAGAGTAAAATTTAAGTGAAACCATAGAGTTTTTAGAAAATGTTCTTATTATTTTAATAAAAGAAGAGGTCAAAGATCATATTCAAAAAAACATTTTTGAAAAGTTTTAGTGAAACATTTTAAAAACACATTTAATTTTAAAAATAATATTTAAAAATAGATCATTGAAAATATATAAAGGTTATAAAATGGAAATTTTCAGTGGATGAAGAAATTTTGATTTTCAAAGGGTGGAAACCATATTTATTATTCTGAAAACCCTTATTGAAAACCCATGTTATAGGAAGAGATAACAAAAAATAATTTGGAAAAAAATTGGAAGGTAAATATTAAGGTCACATGTGTTAATAAATAATTTTGTTTCCAAATATAATTGAAAAAATTGGTGGGAAGTAAAATATTGACAATGAGGAGAAACTGTCATTAATGAGGATGAGAATTATTCTCAAAGATGATATACTTTATTTGGGAAAAATATTCAAGATAAAATATTTTATTTTCATGTAATTTTACAAAAAATAGGAATATAATGTATCATGAAATAAAATATTGAGGTAGAAAAAACCAATCTTGGGGTAATGAAGTTCCAGAAGAAACATTTCAACTCAACAAATGGTGTTGAGCTAATAAAAAAGCCTTTCAACTTTGGTATTATTTGAATAAAAATACATTTGAATAAATAAAATTACAATAAATATCAAAAATCTTGAATTTTATGAATATATTAAAATTAAATCATTATGAAATCACATTATATTAAAGATTGTCTGGTTCACAATAAAGATTTTGTCTCAAAAAATTAAATCTAGGTCAAAAAACCCCTTACGACTTGAGAAATGTTCAAATCAAAACCCCTTAAAGGATATGATTTAAAATAAAATTTTAAATACCATGAAAAATGGGAGGATCATGATACAAAATATTAAATGGGTGTTATATATACAATTCCAAATAAAACATGGTGTCCAAAAATAAATATGTCTTAAGGGGTGAAAATTGAGATAAGAAACCCTTAACTACTTTTCCCACATCCTAAAATGATATATAATATCATGTAAAACAAATATGAAATATTAATATTCTGTTTCATGGTATTTTTTATTTAAATTAACTTATATATACACCATTTATGTTAATTTATGAAGAATATATTAGTTAGTTATAGCTTATTTTTACCAACTGGTGTTTGTAACTTTAATTGTTTCACGAATGATTAATGATTACAGTTTTGTTTCCCATTATTTGATATTGTGTTTATAATTCCTATATCATTTAAAATTATATAATAGATAACTTATATTTATTTATAAATCACTTATATCATTTCATAACTATTTTAGTAATGTTTTATGAAATTGGAACCAGTGCCAGTTTATTTTGCTAATTTTGGAGATTGAAGATGAGGTTTTAATATTACATTAGAAACATAATAAAAAATTTAAACAACCAGAAATTAGTCATTATTTTATTATTAATTTATAATTATATTTTTATTTATGTTCTTATAGTCATCTATGATATATTTTAATAGCATCGTTAAATTGGGTGATTAAACCGACCCAAACATGAAAATTCCATAATTAATTGATGATTATGGTTATGGAGGTGGATTATTTTTTCAGAATATAATTATTAAACAATTATAATGATATTATTTTTATATTTTAATGTTATTTGATCATATTTTAATATATTTTAATAATTATTAAATATATAGAAGAAATTAAGAAATGTTTCTTCATGGAGGTGGTAGTCTGCACAATGCACGATTAACATTTTTATTTCCAGATAAATGAGAGGGAATAAAGGTGGATTATAATTTTATCCTAATAATAATAATTTTATTGTATAATTTTATTTTATTTTATTATCCAATTATATCCTTTTTTCCAGTGAAGAGAGGTGGTGGTGAAAAGAATAATATGAGATATTGTGGTGGTGGTAGTCCATAAAAATGCATGATAGACGTTCTTTTTTTCTATATTGATGGGAAGGAAAAAAAATAATTATTGTTCCATTAATATTATAAAACTTTAGTGTACTAATTATAATTATTTCATTATATTACTATACTTCAGATATTTTTTTAAATAATTATTAAGAAAAAATTGTTAAGGATTAAGTAATAATCACATTGGGACCTTAAACATTCCCTTGTAAGTACCCTTTGAAATAAAAGGATTTGGATAACATATGGTGAACAAGGGATTTAGGTTTGTATAGGGAATTATAAGAGAGTACAATTGGTCATGGGTTCAAGGGAATATCTAATGTTATTTAAACTTTGATGGGGTGTAAGTGAACCACTTTCATAAGTGAAGAAAAATGAACTTTTATGAACACCTATCACTTTTTAATAATGGAATGACACTATTCAAGGATAAATGGTTCTAAAATTGAAAAATAATGAAGTGAGTAGAGATATTTGATAGATTAATCCTCAACCATGAATTTTTTCACATGTTTTAAACATGTTTTAAATAATTGACTCTTATATTTTTACTTTTATGTTTTTTTTCTTAGGGTACCCTGTTTTTTCCCAATTAACATACATTTTATTAAAAATATAAGATATTTAGTGATAAAAACATTTTATACATAGATATCACATATTAGTATATTAATTTTCATTACATAACATAATTATCCATACTATAATTTTATAGGTCAAGTTCATTTGGAAACATAGACACATAATGAACTGGTTCATTAAAGATCTACATCGTATCCCACAATGTTCTTCACAACTAACACCATTCTCAGACATATAAGAAATAGTACCTTTATTCATAACCCATGGAATGGAAACATTATATAGGGTGAGCTCATATGAATAATAATGGTAAATAAAGAATATACCAATGATTTCATAATAATAACATGAAAATGTAGGTATGAGAACATTTTCATAACATTTTAAAATCATACCTTTCATATAATGTGTCATGATTTTCAGTCATGTAATAAATATTGGTAATCTATAAGACATGAGTCATAACATAATAAAATAACATTAGTCATGGGATAAAAACATTGGAATACACAAGGAATTTTAGAATACACATAGTCCAAGTAAATCATTTTTTTATTAGTCACGTCTTACTGCAAAGACTACCAGAGTGTAATTGGTTCACTCACCAGGATATATTAGTAGTTTAGGTTCACTCAAAATACCTTAATTATGGATAAAGTCCCTTATAGATCTGGGTTCACTACCATTCTAGTACTATTTATCACATGAGATATCAATCTTCACTAATGAATTGGATGGATATATTGATCCCAAACATATCATAATTAAAATTAAAAATATGTTTTTCAATATATCATAAAATATTCTTCATATCATAACCCATTTAAAGAAAGGGGTCTCATGAACATTTTATCATTTCATTACCTATTTAAAAGAAATGAGTTTCAAAATAATTTCATCAATTCATCATAGAATAACCCATTAAAAATAAATAGATTTCATAAATATATTTTCATCATAAAAACAAAACTTACAGAGAATGAATAATTATTTTATTTATGGATCATTTTTTGAATAAATCATATGTTAAATCAAGGGTTTCTTTCTATGATGAATAGATATACCAATAAAATATCATTAAACTTTCTTGGGGAAAATATCTTTTCAAATTTAAAATCACTACTCTAAAATATAAAAATTTGGAAAAAAAATTATGGAAAAAATTTTCATGAATTTTTTTTTTTGAAAATTTAAAGGAAATTTCATCTCATTGTGTGGTCATGATAGAGGTAAATTTTATTCATGTCGTATATGTTAAAATAAGACATTACTTTTACACTTTGGAAAAAATCAACAAAAAGTTCCTCTTTTAGAAATAAAAAATGTTGTTAAAATTTTAAGGTTTTTTAAAAAATATAAAAAATGTGTAAAATTGATTTTAAAAATCACATTTTAATAACATAAAACCTTTTTTAAAACATTTTTATAAAACACACATATGTAAAGAAATGATCTTTCAACAAAACAGAAAAAATGAAGTCAATTTCCCTAGAACGATATTTTTGGTCTCTTGAGTTGTTAAGATGTGGAAAATGAAATGAAATCATTTTTTATCAAAAAATAACTATAGTAGAATAAAATTCATAATATTTTTTACAGATAGATCATAATATTTCATCATTGGAAACACTTTCAAAATCAATATTGATAAATAACGAGATTGTAAAATAAAACCTTTACATTGAGTTCCTTTTGTTTCAAAAGAAATATAACATCCTGAATAATAAATTTATGTGCATTATAATTCTATATAATAATATTAAACATATTTATAATATCATATATGATCTACTTATAACATTCCAATATCCCTTTTATATATAATTCTTTAAAATCATCATTTATTTGTGTGAACTTATTCATTTATCATAAGTATTTCATGTAAGTAGTTTTAGTCCATGAAAATTAATCATAGTTAAGTTATCATTATTATTTTTATCATGATATAAATAGAATATATATTCATTATATACATATTTATGGTCATCTATAAAATTTTGATATTGATAAATGTAGTACATCATTCATGAAGATGGTAGGCCATATATACAGATGAATGTCGGCATATGCAATGAAATAAAGGTAAATAATAATTAAAATTTATATAATGATAATTGTATTATATATAATATATATATTTATTAAATATATCCTTATTTATATCTATATAAAATGAAAATGAAACCAAATCACATCGCTTCGTGGAGGTGGTATCCCACACATACGCACGAGCGACGTTATAATTTTCCAACAGATTGGAAGGTACAAAGGTATATGTGATATTACAGTTATAGAAGTATAATTATCTCATAAATATCATAGATAAACATTAAACCCATGAACATAATAATCCATAATATATTGTGATGAAAAATTATTAGTATCGCTACGTGGAGATGGAATGTCGTGTATACGCCCGAGGGACAATTTCATTTCCCATTTGGTGGGAAAGAGGGTAAAAAATGGTTGTTTCATAATAATAATAAAATTTATTTATATTTTTTATAATTTAGTAATTATTTTATGATAAATGACAAATTTTTATAATATTTAAATAAGATGTTGAAAAGAATGTGACTAATTATGGCACTTTCCTCTTCTTTGAAATAACTTCTTAAGATCTCCTCTTAAAGACCCTAATGTTTTTTCCTTTGGGAAAAAAACCACTAGACATTGAATTGTGATGATTATAAGGTATTTTGGTTAGGTATGGTTGATATATAAGGCTCAATGTTGTGAAAATAATGGAGGGATGATATTCTCTTCTATAATTGAGGTTTGGGGCACTTTTGGAATTTCAAAAAAATTAAAGTATAATAAATTCATTCTCAAAACAAAATACCTCCAAATCAATAGTAATTTCAATATAATATAAGATAGGTTAAAAATACAATAAAAATATAATTTATACAAATTTTATTTTCATTTTATACCTTATCTTTTCTCTTGACCCATGGTTTACCAATATTAATTTTAACATTGGTAAAAAAATCAATATTAAATGGTTGTAATTTTTAATTATAATGTAGTAGTTTTCTAATAAATGAAAATTTTATAAAATATTTTAACATATAACATACAAATTATCTTATATAAATATTTTTTTTATTTTTAAATAATTTAATAAAATATTATCTTGATAAAATATCATTATTGCCAATTTTTTCAATATTTATTTAATTCAACTAAAAATACATAAAAACAATGTTTGAATTAAAATATAATATTTTAATAGAACCATAATTTGTAATATTTAACTATAAATTTTTTTAACACTATAACTTACTCAAAATATTTCACTTTCAATATTTATAATGTTATTTATTTTATTTTTCCATTAATTGAATAAATATTGTTTTGGAATTGTGTAAGCATTTATGGTAATTATATAATACCTAGAAAATTATAAATAAATTACCATCATTAGTATAATTCAATTATAGATGAAATTAATATTAATATCTGTTCATAACTATTTTTGTCTCTTTGTGAACACTTAATGAATATTTAAAACTAAAAGACTGATATTTTGTAACTTTATACGATTAAAATAATATATAAGTCATTTTAATTAAAAAATGTCCATTAAAGAACTATATTTTTGAACCCAAGTTGATAATGTTAGAATTTAATTCATCAGATAGTACTTATGATGAAATAATTATGTCTTTATAACTTAGTTTAACCCCATATTTACCTGATTTACCCTTTACCGAGGTGATAAATTTTACTAAAGTTACTTTCCATAATTGCCAACAATAAATGAGGCATCTCTACAAAATTTAAACCTAATGATTCCAAATGTGGAATCCATTTTATCAAATTCAACACATGTAAGTTAATTAAATAAATTTTAAAATAATTGTGAAAAATAAAATGAAACTGTCTTTTTAGACAATTACATTTTTGAGCATAAAACATGGTTTATTTTTATCCCAAGCTTATATAATTATTAAATAATTATTGAAAACATTTATTGAATATATAAAATATAAATTTCATTAAAATAATTAGCCTAAAGTGATTAATTTATTTTATAAGTTAAAAAAACATTGGACAAACGAAAGTAGTTTTTTCATAATTATATTTATTTTTCATTCAAATGATTTCTATAATAAATTAATAAACAATGAATTAATTTTATAAATTTGTAATAATAAATTTTTCATAATTTCGTTGGACATATTCATACATTTCAATCAAATGGATATGTAATAACTATCAATTTATATAATTAAATTTTAATAATATATCATGGTTCATTTCAACTCAGTGTTCACGTAACACAAACTATTGATGAAAGTAAATTTATTTGAAAGAGTAATGATTCCTAAACTCTCAGAATGTTTCATAATAACTCCCATAAAATGTAGTTTTTCTCTAAATTCATTACTTTGATATAAAAAATTCGGATATCTTTGTTTCATTACATCATCGTGTCCCCATGTATCTTCTTTGAATTTTTTATTTCTCTAGAGAACTTTCACTAAGTGAGTATTCTTGTTTTATGGAGCTTTATCTATAATATAAAAGATTTATATTAGTTATTCCTCATAATAAATATCATTTTATAATGGTATGACCTTTGTGTTTTGTACATGTGATAGATCATGAATGAACTTTCTTAGGGGATATATATATAAAACACATCATGAAAATGAGAGAGGTTCGGTGGAAGAACCAACCAATAAGTTACCATTCCTACTCGATCAATAATGTCCAAAGGAATAATATACCTAGGGATTAGATATCTATTCTTTATTAATCGTATAACATTTATCCACGGATAAATCCTCATAAAAATATATCACTAACTTCAAATTCCATTTCACCCTAATGATTTTCAGTATAAATTTTACGTCAACACTGAGCTATCCTGATGTGATGGTAAATGGATCTGAAATTTTATATCATTTCCCCAACTATTTTAGGCCATAATAGATTTATTTATCAAATATCATCCTATCATGTTGTATTCACACCCTTCTTTCTATATAGGTCTTTAAAGGATCTATCTAAATTCTCAAGTGAAACATATTATTTTATGAAAACTAAACTAGAGAAAGGTATCAATCCTAACCACCTTTGAAATCAATAAAAAAAATCATAGAATATCCTCTAGGTTTTAAAGTATTCTCTCAGCATTACCACATTTTTAAAGATAATACATTATACTAAAACAAAACTCTGTATCTAGATCCTGATGAATACTTCTCCAAAATTTCAAGATAAACCTCAGATCCAATTCAAATACAATATAATGTGGTAATCCATGAAACCATACCACTTCCTTAATATAAATTTTGGAAAAATATTCTTGAGATAAATATTCACTAATATAAATGATCTATTCTGACATTGTAAGATGATCAACTACAACCCATATTGTATTGTTCCATTTCGATGTTTTTGTGAGACCAATTGAAAAATCCATGGTGATATTTTCCTATTTCCATTATGTTGTGGTTAATGGTTGTAACATAATCTTAGAATTTTGCCTCTAGGACTAAACATTCTGACATACCAATAACTAAGATACATACTCAACAATATCTCTCTTTATACCATCCCACTATAAATACAATTTCATATCATTATACATCTTTTTACTATCATGATGAATTGATAATGGTGAACTATGATCCTTATCCAACAACTCCTTTTAATATGGTTTGGAAAAAACACATAAATTATTTCATAATCATATCATTCGATTATAATCGAGGTTATACTTAGGAAAATTTATCACCTTCATCTATAGTTCAATATCTTATTTCTATGCCTATTAAATCTTCACATGGATAGAAAGTTGAAAACTCATTTAAGAAAGATAATATTTATTATATTCCTTCTTGATCTCAAGATACATCCTATGAAAATCCTGAAATATTAGATCTTTTGTGTTCCTCATCCTAGATTAACTATAATTATCCCTTTTTTTCTCAGAGAAACTTCCACCTATTTCTCTTTAACAAGGTGGTAATGCATTGAATAGTCATAATGTTTAATCATCTATACCCATATTATATATCACATATTTAACACTTTATGTTTGAAAATATTATTTAAACATTTATGATCAGTATATATATCACACCTTTCTCCAAAAAGATAATGCCTCTGTATCTTTAACGAATAAATTACCATAGCTAAATCCAAATAATGATTCAGGTCATTTTTATCATGATCCATCAAATAGTATGAGTAGTAATCTATCACTATGTCAGTTTTTATGAGAATGAATCCCAATCCTATATATTATGTATCACTATAGATTACAAACCATTCTCCATTTATTAAAAAGTAAGTATAAGTGTACTAAATAACCTTCTCTTCAGTTTCTTGAAATTTTATTCACCTTCATCTATCCAAAAGAACACAAATCCCTTTCGAGTTAACCTAGTGATTGGATTAGATAGTCATGAGAAATTCTCTATAATTAATCAATAATATCCATCCAAACCAAGAAAACTATATATCTTATTCATAGTGGTTGGTTTGGGCCGTTGTTCAATAACATCTACCTTTGAAGGATATACTTATATACCCTAACTTGAGACCATATGACCCTAGAAATAAACTTTTCAAATCTAAATTCACACTTGGTAATTTTTTCTATAGAGATTTTCTATCCTCAGGGTATTCAGTAAAATTCTTTACTAATCTTCGTGATCTTATTTCCTATTAAAATATATAAGAATATCATCTATAAATACAAAAAAACTGATCAAGATGATCCCAAAGGACTCTGTTCATTATGTCCATAAAGATAATAGGGTCATTAGTAAACCAAATGGCATCACAATAAATTCATAGTGTCTTTATTTTTTATGGAACATTTTCTTGGGTATATCATCTTTTTAACCACCAATTGATGATATCAAGAATAAAGATCAATATTATAAAAGTATTGAGATATATGTAGTTGATCAAAAATTTCATCAATATGGGTTATAGTATACTTTTTATTCATAAATATCTTGTTATGTTATCAATAATCAAGATAGAGTTTCATTGATCCATATTTATTCATAACTAAAAGAATCGGTTCAACCAATGGTGACACACATGGATGAATTAATCCCTTCTAAAGATCATCTTATAGTCTATTATTCAATTCCTATAACTCAATATAGGCTAGTCAATATGTATTATTTGAAATAGGTGTATGAATAGGTATGAGTTATTCTGATAAATAAACATCATGATATGGTGGAAGATTATGAAATTATTCAAGAAGAAAATAAAAAACCCTGTAATAATAGCAATATAATTGTTGTTGAGATTCTCCCTAACCATTTGAGAAAAATCAATTTCGAATAGGGATAATGACCATTAAAATGGATGAAATATCCATTATAAGTTCATGTTTTTCATCTAACTATTAGACGATCATAGTTATGTTTGGAATATCAAGAGTTTCATCCATTCCTTGGAAATTTGATGTGATATTTATGTAAATAAATCCAATTCATACCCAAAATAAAATAAAATTAAACCATAGAAAGTATAAATAGATTTAAATAAAGAACAATCACATAAAATTCAATTGAAGAAGAGTCATAGACTTATTATGTGATTGTCGTACCATTGGGGTTTTCTATTTATAATTGAACATCTAATCATTGAGGTGGTATTCCAACCCCCTTAGCAATTTAGTTAGATATAAAAAAGATAGTAGATCCAAAATATAATAAGTCATTAGTAGTTCTTAAGTAGATGGTAAGTGTATCCTTCCTCGTATTTTTATCATACTCAACATTTCCAACAATGATTTCATGGGATATCCCTTTTTCACTAGGCTTAAGAGGGTTCTGATGTTGATCATCATCATTATCTTCTATCTTTAGTCACATGTTAGTATAATGCCTATATTTCTTCATTTTAAGCACTAATGTCTGGGAGGTTCATTAAATAGATATTTATCTCTATTCACATCATTAGCTAACTTCTTCCCATCACTTCAACATTCTATTTCCATAAAACATTCCTTTCTAGATATAAAACATTTAAAAATCCCCTTATAAAAATTTCAACCATGTTTTCATACATAATTTTAGCATAAAGGAAATATCATCTTCATATCTCCATGGTTTTTATAATTCCTGTTCTATTCCATATTTATTTTCTTATGAAAATGATGAGATTCATGAGAAAATCCAATCTCAATTTTAACCTTTATAGAACATCAAATTATTTCTTCACAGATTTTTATGTTCATTATAGATAATTCCCTTAGAAAAATAATTCATAATCCACTAGAGAATCGAACAACCTTACATTCAAGCATGATGATAATACTAAAAGTGTACCTCACAAGTAAAAATTTTCATCATAGGTACCAAAAAATTAATCATTCTTATGCTTTAGTTCATAGAATTGTTATACTATTTTCCTATGAAGAATATGAAGAATGTACTTATTGAAAAATAATCTCTTAAAGTCATCCCACTTTATAGAGTTAAATTCTTCCTGTTGCCTCATGTTCTTGATAATAATATAGGATCAATCTAATTTACATTCTAAATGATAAATTTACAAATAATTTCTCTCATTTTTTGAACACTTTAGAAAGGAAAATACTTTTTCAATGGTACTAACCCATTCCTAAACAACTATTGGATCATTAGATCTATTAAATAAAGGCAAATTCTGCCTCAAGAAGGACTCAATAAAATGTTATTCCCTCATTTTCTTATGTAGAAGATCAACATTATTTATATATTCAGAAATTTTTGTAAGAATAATAACAATAATTTTCATTCCATATCCCATAACATTTGGTTTCTTTTGAGGAAAATAATTTCATTTTCTATCACATTCAACATTAATGTGATTCCTTTAGGTTCTATCAATCAATTAAAACCAAAAATCGTAATTTTAGAAATATTAATCATAGTTGAAATACACATTATCATGAAAAAATATTGTACAAGATGTCTAAATCATGGCATGTTATTCTATGAAACCACATGTCAAACCAAGGTAATTTATGAGAGTTATAAAAACAATGATATTTTATCATATACTTTGACTTATACCAAGGATTATCAATAAGTTTTTCTCATCCTGGTTTCCAATGGTTAACTAAACCTTACTATGATACCAACTATAATGACTCAAACCTTTTATACATAGATATATAATATTAGTAGATAAAATTTAATTATATAATATAGTGATTCATGCCAAAATCGTATAGATCTAGTGCTTTAGAAACCATGACACATAAACAACTAGTTTATAAATGATCTACATCATTTTTACTATGTTTTTAATAACTATCTCCCTTATTGGACATATTATAGAGTTCCATAATTTTCATACATAGATATTACATCTAAATATATAGATATTATTTATAGAACATAATGATCCGCACCAAAATCATTTAGGTCCAGTGTATTTGGAAACATGGAAACATAAACAACTAGTTCCTAAAATATCTATATATTCTAACACTTATTTATTAAAAATATGAACCCTTTTAATACATGTCATACTTAAAAACTTTATTCATAACTTGGGGAATAAAAACATAATAAAGGGTGAGATTTGATACTCAATAAGGGTAAAAAAAGAGATATCAATGATCATATAAGAATATAATGATAAAATAATTTGAGAATATTATCTTGACATTTGAAAACCATTATATACATATCATAGATCAAAATCTTGAGTCATGGAATAAATAATATAATTTTATAATACATGAGTCATAAATAAATCAGAGAACATGATCCATGAGATCATAACCTTTTCATAATAAATAGAATTTAGGCAAACACATAATCATAGAAAACAATTTCCTAAGTTGGAAAGGATATTTTAAAAGACTATCATATTGGATTTCTCACTCCAAAAACCACCATAAAAATCAAGGATCACTCTAAATACTATCATAGTGGAAAAATTATCTTATTGAACTCTGTTTAATTCTCATCACAGTCCTATTTATCATATGAGATATCAATATTCACCCAATGAATTGGAGGTAGTTATAGGTCCTACTAATCATATAATGAAAACTCAATATATGTGTACCACAATATCATAAATCATTCATCATATCAGAACCCATGAAATTAAATGGTTTTCATAAACATTTCATCCTAAAATAACTCATAGAAAATAAATGGGTTTCACGAACATAAAGTATCATAATCATAAACCATATGGAAAAAGAATAAGGATGTTATACTTGGATTATATGCCTATGAAATCATAAGAAAACTCAATGGTTGTTTTCATTGATGAATTAAAATACCATTAAAATTTCATTAAAACATTATTAAGGAAAATAACCTTTCAATTTTTAAGTCAAGTATTCTTAAAATAAACAGAACACATATAGAGGATAACATTTTCTTTGAAAATAACTATGTGAACATGTAAATAAATCTTGAAAGAAAAAAATTATTCCTGATGGCAGGAAAATCTATTCATTTTGTATAAGTTAAAAATATATTCCTTTAACTCTATTTAATAAAAAGTTAAAAGGTACCACATTCAGAAATTAAAAAAAGGATTCCTTTCAATACATTTTTTAAAAAGTAAAAAAGGGTAAAAATGACATCAAAATATCATAGTATAATAGAAAAAATATTCAAAACATTTTTAAATACATGGACTTAGAAGAGAAGTTTTGTTGACCAAAGGGTGAAATGATGTCGATTTTCCTTAAAAACACATTTTGATCTCTTATGTACTTATGGTGAGGAAAATGATAATAAACTATTTATTGTAAATAAATAACCATAGGATAATAAAAATCATATGTTTTTTGAGATATATACTATAATATTTCATCGTTGAAAACTTAACTATATATAATCCCAATAAACAATGATATTATAACATAAAACCCTTAAAACTTTAGTAACTTTTCAGTCAAAATCCCACTAAAATAAGGAAAACTATATGGATATTTGACTCCCATAATTTTCATTATAAAGATAAAAAAATTTGGCAGTTTATACACCACAAAAAATAAAAAAGTGGTATATAAGGTATTTGTCTCACAAAATTAAAAGTGAGACGAAAAATCCCTTACCAGGAGTTACAATTTTGTTGAAAGGCTTATAACCACCTATATACTAAATTTAAATTTATTATAAATATATAAAAAATCATATAAATTTATATTATATCATTTATATTCATTATATACATATATTTAGAGTCATCCATGATGGTAGAGATAGAAATTTAATTACATCATTAGTGGAGATAGTTAGTCGTACATATGATTGAACGCTATATTAATTTTTCGATAGATAAAATGAAATAAAGTTAAATAAAAATTAAAATTTCAAGAACTATTATATAATATATATAATATATATATTATATATATTCATCAAATCCACCATCCTTACCATCCATGAAAATTGAAATGAAAAACAAATTACATCGCTTCGTGGAGGTGGTAGTCAACATGTATACATGAGAAACATTATCATTTTACAAAAGTTTGGAATATAAGATGGTAGTTAAGATATAAAAATTTAAAAAGAATAATTATTTCATACATATCATATGTAAACATTAAACACATCATAATAAACACCCATGAATGATCGTGATAGAAAATGAATTGTATTGCTATGTGGAGACGGTAAGTCGTATGTACGCATGAGCGATACTTTCACTTCCCATTTGATGGATTGAGGGAGTATAACAGTGGTTTAATAATCATAATAACATTTATTAAAAATTATTATACTTAATTTATATTTTATGAAAAATATAACACATTTTTATGTGGTAAAAAAAGAATAAAAAAGTGAGTGATTGTTTAAGGCGATTACCTCTTCTTTGAAACATCTCCTTTAAATATCCTCTCAAGGGATCTATGATTGTTATTTTGAAGATAAAATCACCACTATAATGTGTATAAGGACTTTTAGAAGAGAAATTGGAATTTTTTTTCAATATTTATGGATAAAGGTGGTGAAAATAAGTGAAAAAAGGGGTTCCCTTTTACAAGGGAGGAGAATGACTCACTTGAAATTTTATAAATAATTAAAATATAATAAGGACATTATCACTATAAATGGTTCCAAATTTACTATAAATGAATATTTAATTTCATTTTAGACCAAATATTATATCCATTTTCCTTATATAATATTTTAATGATTTTTAAATAATTTAATAAAATATCGTTTTTATAAAATATCATAATTGTCAATTTAGATAGTATTTATTGGTTTGAATTTAATAAATTTAACAAAATAATATAAATTAGAAAAAAAATATTTTAATGCATCCACAAAATTATATTTTAATCTATAAAATTCTTGTATCTCATTAATTGACTCATATTATAATACATTTAATATTTTTAATATCATTTATTTTATTTTTCTATGAATTGAATAATTAGTGTATCGACATTGTGTAAATATTTATGTTAATGATTTATTAAGTAAAAATTATAAATAAACTACTATTATTAAGAATAACATTTTACCTTTAAAAATTCAATTATCCCCCATGTTAAAAATATTATAATTACTAATAATAAGAGTGTAACATGTTTGACTTTTCTTGAAATAAAATACATTAATGGTCATAATATTATCCAAATGACCAAAAAATATTCTATATAACAAAATATTGGATGTTTATGGATGAAATGGAATCATTAAAGTATATTATGGTAAATTTTAGGGTTATTTTCTAGTCCATATCATTTTAGTTTTAAACAAACTTATTTGATTTACCCTTTCCATAGTAATAAAATTACTATAGTTACTATTCATAAAGAACAAAATAAAAGGGATCTATTTGCAAAATTTCTAGAAAAGTATTCCAAATATTTAATCCATTATTTAAGAATTAAATCATATAATTTTTTTAGTTTACTTTAAAATTAATCTCGTAAAACACGATGAAAGATATGGGTTTTCAATAAATGTATTTCTCAATCATATGATGATTTTCTATTTACATTATGAATAGTAATAATAATTATATGAATATAAATATATATATGGATATATATCCTATATATTTAATTTTATTCATTACAAATTATGTGTTATTTTAATTAATTAAACTTAAGAAGCATTGTGTACTTTATAATAATTTTTATAAAAATCTTGTTTTGAACCTAAAAAAAATTATACTAAAAATAAAATATAAAGATGATAAAAATATAATTAAGTGTTTTTGATATAAATTTATAGTAATTATGATATATAAAATCATATTAAAACATAATGGTACTTTTAAATTACTTAATTTATTGAAAAAAATGTTTTTACGCATATCAGTATTTTCCATTATTCATTAAAAAAATAGACTTTTTAGAAATTTCTAAAAACTAATCATATGATAATTTTTACATGATGAATTAAAAAATTAAAATTAATTTTTTCTAATAAATTTTCTAAAATAATCAAAAAACTAATTATAATAATTTCTCATAACATGTAATAAAATCATTTATTAAGAAAAAGTATTTTTTAAGAATAAAATGACTACATGAAAAATTGAGTGATTAGACACTATAAATTTATATTGGGTCGGAAATTTTTATATAATTCATAAATTTGTTGGTCATATTCATACCATACAATTTAATAGTTGGGTGATAATATTAAATAATAATATTTTTGAAAGTATATCATGGTTCATTTAAAATCATGCTTACATGTAACATAAGTAACGAAGAAGTTAAATTTATTTGGAAATTTATATTTCATAAAATCTCAAGGTTTTACATTCTTCCTTATTTAATAAATTTTTTCCTTGAGATTTTTTTATCGTGCTTAGAAATCAAAGGTTTAACATTTGAAAGAAAAATTTGGAAACCCACATTGTATAATAGGTTAACAAAGATCCCTATTTAAAATAGAGAAGGAAAAATATGAGAGTCATCTTGTATAAAAAATATCTTTGTTTACATATAAGATAACATTAGCGGTAAGTCAAAACAAGGTCATGAAAGAAAATAATAACATCCAATGGGTAATAGAGAGTGATATATAATATGGTCACAAAAAAAAATCAATGACCACATAAACTTAAATCAGTGAGGAGTTAAAAGACTGTCAATTAATCAGGATTAAAGTTTATAAGGATTTTTTATAAGGTTCTTTTCCTATAGTTTAGGTATTACTTTACCATATATAAAAATAACACAAGGAAATATACTTACATGAAAAGTATAATTTCATCATGTTATCAATTACTAACACAATCATAACTTTTTCGCCAATCGATAAGTATTAAAAATGAATTTTTTATGACATAAGTGATAAAATAAATTTATAATGGATAACATAATTCCAAAAAAAATAACAAGCTACCCCCCATCTTTAGATTTTATCTATAATTAAAAATGTTTAGAACAATGTAAGATAATTCCCAAAATAATAATCATTCATACAGATAAATTCCACATTAATATATAAAATTCACCAGCAAAAATCAAATTTAAAATTAAATAATTTTATAAATAACTATCTGCATAGTTATTTAAAATATTCTCAACCAAGTTTGAAACCCAAAAAATAAAAAGGATTTTGATCAGAGATTTTTATGTGATTAAATTAACATTTATCGCTAAATAACATCAATGAATTTTGTTGTATCATTCCAAAAAAATCAATTGCCCTAATCATATAATCTCCAAGATATGATAATCATTTCAATAAATACCTTGAATCACCACAAAGACATAGTAAATTAATATATGATTATAAAATATTGTTTAACTTTTATTCCTAAAATAAAATCTCACAATATACTATTTACCTTATTCCTATAATGATACCTAAAATTGTAGTGATCTTATTCCAAAATAACATTAACCACTTAATCATCAAATCATTTTTAAAATCAAATGGTTATCTATAATATAAAACACAAGTTCCATAAATAATATTAATACTTATTTGTAATACCATTTATTTAAAAAGAATATTTTTATACTAACCTTGAAATCACATAGGCCAGTGGTTGGTTCTACACCCTTATTGCCCTTCGGTTGTCGGTTCAATTACATCAACCTTGCAGAACATAATGGGTTTTCACTCATCCTGTTGGTTTTCCTTTTTACTAAAAATATAAATATAATTCCCACAAAATTTTAGAAAGTGTGATCAAAGTCCTCAAAAATGAAATATTATTATTCTGTAATAATACTTAAAATTAAACTTATAGGTTACATATCCCTCAACCAAATAATTTTTTTTAAATATCATTAATTACTTCAAAATTATATTACATAAAACCTCATTAGGGGTTCTAAGAATTTGATATTGTGATCAACAACAACTATATAAACCTTTAATGGTATCCCTAACACTTAAGATAACCTCACATGAAAACATATATTATTCTAAAAATTAAAAAAATCATATTTCCTAAATTAAGTTAATAGAATATTGAATATTTTTCATAAACCCAAAAATAAAATAGAAATAATCAAATATAGATTAAATAAATCACTTTTTCATAAAATCGATAAAAAATTTCAAGGTCACCAATACTATCCCATTTAATTCATCAATATCCATCACCTCTTTTTTCAAACTATAAATTATCACTTCACCACTAAATTACTTTTATTAGTTATTGGTACTTCAAATCCTTAAAAAAACTATTATGGGGCAATTCTTAGATGAATTATGATTATTATATAAAAAATCTCATTGATATAAAACTTAGATATTTATAAAATCATAATACATAGACACTAAAATCCTTTAAATTCATAGGAATTTATTTCAACTATGAGATAAAAAATTTAAGAGTGAATTAACTTGGATAATGCCTAGGTTTCCCACATATATGACATTGAATTCCTTGGAAATTCATTCCTAAATTCCCTTTAAATCCACATAGAAATAATTTACCACTCCATTTGAGATATTATTTAAGGTGATTATTCCTATATTATTGATAATAAAGAAATTGAAATTTCATACTTCTATGATCATAGCCACCTAAACATCCATAAATTTCAATTTTCCTCTAATTTGACATAAAATAATTCTCATTGATGTTCATGTTGTTAACCATATATCATGACAAATGATTAATAATACTCACGATATCCTTCTCTCCGACTATAATTTAGTTTGGTTACTCACAATCACTTGATTTTCCGTAACATTCATTTTTAAATTGATTCTTCTTGGTTTCGTCTATCGAATTAAACCAAAAAGAAATGTGTGAGAAATGATAATCATTGGGGGGAACCACATAGTTGTGAAAATAATAATTTTCAGAATGGATAAATTGTGATATCTCTTTATACGAAACCTTAGGTTTAACCTATTCCATTGATGATCATTACCAAAAACTATAATGTTTTATCATATTATTAGACTTATCCATAGGCATAACTCTAAGGATTTAAATAAACAGTTATTATCCTAGTTTCTAGAAGTTAACGAATCCTTTTTATGATACCAACTTTAGTGACCCATAATTTTAATACATAAATATTACATAGATATATATAAATATTATTTACATAAAATAATTATCCATACCAAAATATTTTAGGTCTTGTGATTTTGAAATCTTAGAAACATAAACAACTCATTAATAAAATATCTGCATCATCTTCCACTTATTTCAACATAACTAGAACCCTTGTAAGTCATACCATACTTAATACCTTTATTCATAACCTATGGAAAGGAAAAATAATAAATGGTGAGATCTAATGTAACATAAGGTAAAATGAGATATTAATGATCATGTATTCATAACATGAGAAAAGGGGTATAAAAATATGTGAATCAAATTTTAAAACCATTTCCTAAATATCATAGATCATCATATTGTGTCATAGAATAAATCTTGGTAGTTTATAAGTTGTTAATCATAATGATTTAAAATAGACTGGACCATGGGAGAATAATATTAGAATAATAAAAGGGATTTTTTACACATATATTCCTAGAAAATCGCTTCCTTGGTAATCAATGATACATTCCATGACAACATAGTGGACTAGTGTCACTCCCCAACCGATCATAGTAGTCAAGGTTCACTACAAAGATGATCATAGTGGATAAAGTCCCTTACTGAACTCGGTTAACTCCCCATTCCAGTCATGTTTATCTCATGAGATATCAATATTTACACAAACAATTGTAGGGAGATATAGGTCCCACCCCGCACAGAATGAAAGTCATACATATTTTTAACATAAGATTTTAAAGTGTCCATCATATCATAACCCATGAAATGAAATAGGTTTCATAAAAATTTTATCCTGATATAACCCTTGGAAAAGAAATGGGTTTCATAAAAATTATTACATCATAATAATAAATAGACTACAAAAATAATAATGATGGTATCCTTGTTATATATCACCAGTAAATTATAAGTGAAATCGAGGTTTTTTTCATTGGTGAATCAAAATACCATTGAAATACCATTAAAATTTATTAAGGAAAATAAACTTTCCATTGTGAATTCACTTATTTTTTCAAATAAACTATGCACATATAAAGGGAAAAATTTTCTTTGAAAATTTCCTCGAAATTGTTTAAATTAAACTTCAAATAAAATATTATTCATGGAATCAATAAATTCATTCCATATCGTATAAGTTAAAAAATTTCCTTTCAGACCATTGAATAAAATTTTAAAATATACCTCATTCAAAAAATGAAAGTAAGATTCCTTTCAAAACATTTTTAAAAAAGTAAACCATGGTTAAAAAGTACTTTTAAATTCAAATAACATTAGTAAAAATGTTTTTGAAAACAATTTTATAAGACATGGATATATAAGAAAAAAAATTCAGTTAAAGAGAGAATTGAATCCTATTTCCCTTAAAACACATTTTCAATCTCTTGAGTATTTAAAGTGAGTATAATGAAGGGAAAATATGTATTTTAAATAAATAAGAATATTTGAATAAAATTTATAATTTTATTAAGATATATATCATATTATTTCATCATAAGAAACTTGATTGTAGATAATCCTGATAAATAATGAGATTGTAACTTAAACACTTATTGCTTTGGTAACTTCTGAATCAAGACCCCATGAAACAAAGAAAATTAGATATATATTTAAATCCAATAATTTTCTTAAAAATTATCAAAAAATACATTCATGGGTAGTATATACACAACAAAAAATAAACAAGTGGAATATAAGCCATGTTTCCAATTAAAATAATGCGAAAAAAATAATGTACCTCAAGTTCCACTTTCTTTGAAATCATTCTAAACTATAGAATAATAAATATAAATTTATTGTAAATATATATATAAATCATTTAAATGCACATTATATCATTTAAATTTTTTATATACATATATTTTGAGTCAGTCATAATGGTAGAGATATAAAATGGATTACATCGTTCAGTGATATGGAAATACATATGTATGCATAAATGTTGTTTTCATTTTTTGACGAATATAAAAAAATAAGGTTAGATAATAATTGAAATTTAAATAAATATTATATCATATATATCATATAATTTTATCAATTCAATCCACCTTACCATACAAGGAAAATATAATTGAAAAATAAAACACATTGCTAGTTGGAGGTGGTAGTCCACACGTACGCATGAGCAACATCATCATTTCTCAACGATTTTGAAGGTAAAAGGTAGATATTATATTATAATTTCAAAAAAATAATTATTTCAAAAAATAACATATATGACTATCCATTAATTATAGTGATGTAAAATGAATTGTATCACTATGTGGAGACAGCAAGCCCTACAAACGAGATATACTTTCACTTCCCATTTGAGAGAATGTAAGAGGATTATGATGGTTTCATATTCATAATAAAATTTAAGAATATTTATGATACATAAATTATTATTTTATGAAAAATATAATGAATTTATAAAAGTTAAATGAAGAATTAAAAAGAAAGTGATTGGTTAATGTGATTACCCCTTCGTTGAAATGTGTCCTTTAGATTTCCTCTTAAGGGATAAATGGTTGGTATTTTGGGGAGAAAATACCCTCTATAATTTGGATAAGGAATTTTAGAATACATATTGTATATTTTTTGGCTACCTATACTTCACAATTTTGTGTGAATAGGGTAATGAAATGGTGTCATTTTATAAGGGATCAGAATGACACACATGGAATTCCTTAAATGATTAAAATATAACAAGGTCATTGTCAATCTAAATGCATTCAAATGGCCTATAAATGCACATGGGATTACATTTTCGACCATTTATTATTAACTTTTTACATTCATAATATTTTTATGAATTTTTAATAATATAATAAAATAATATTTTCATAAAATACAATTATTTTCAATTTGGACACTATTCATAAGTTTAACATTAATAACATCAACAAAAAATAAAAATTTGAAAAAAACATTTTTTATACATCTACAAAATTTTTTACTCATCTATAATTTTTTTCACTTTAATTATCTTATATTATAATACTTTTAATTTTTTAAATATCATTTAGTTTATTTTTCTATTAACTATATAATTACTCTGTAAATATTTTGTAATAATTTAAGGTAAATTTTTATTCATTAAAAGTATAAAATAAATTAGCATGATGAAAATAAATATTTTATATTTAAAAATAGTATTTATGTTCGATCATATCTTTTATTTATCCCCATGTTAAAATAATATACTTATTAAAAATAAGATTGTGACAAGTTTGACATTTCTTTAAATCAAATACTATAAAGTTTATAATATTATAAAATTGGACATAAATTGTTATATAACTGAATATTAATAGATTATGAATGAAGTTTAATCATAAAATAATATTGAGGAAATTTTTATTATTTTTTTATAGTCCTTATCATTTTATTTTTTACCAAAATTACCTGATTTACCCTCACCATTGTAATAAAATTACTATAGTTACTAATCATAATGAAAAAAATAAAAGGGAAATATTTATAAAATTTTGAACAACTTTTAAAAAATATCAAATCCATTTTTTAGGATTCAACTCATAGAAGTTGAAAATTTTTATTTAAAAACTAATGCCACAAAATGCAACGAAAAAATGGTTTTGAGGAAATATATTTCTCAAGCATATGATGATTTTATATTAACTTTTTGATAAGTAATAATAATTATATAAATATAAATAAATATTTTTAAATATATAAATATACATTTAATTTAATTCACTTCTCATTAGTTGTTATTTTACTTAATTATATTGGAGAAACATTATGCACTTTAAAATAGTTTTCTGAAAAATCCCTTTTTAAACCCAAAAATATACTTATACTATAATCGATTATAAATATGATTAAAAAATAATTATTTGTGTTAACTTTCAATAAAAAATAATTATTTTTATTTAAATCGTATTAAAAACATAATGGTACTTTTAAATTACTTAATTTACTGAAAATAAAATACATTTTTACAAAAAATTGGTATTTTCACTACTCACTAGAAAACCAATCTTTTCCTAAAATTATTGATAAATCATCATAAGATCATTTTTAAATTCTGATTTAAAAAACTAATTTTTTTTCAAATAAATATTCTTAAAAGTTTCAGAAATTAATCATAATATTTTCTCACAATAAGTAATTAAATTATTTTTAAAGAAAGCGTGTTTTTGAAGAATAAAATGAATTTACTAAAAATTGAGTGATTAGTCAATAGAAATTTATATAGGGTAGAAAGTTTATAAATAATTATTAAATTTTTTATGATTATTTATACGCAAAAATTTATGTGCTAGGTGATAGCATTAAATAATAATATTTTAAAAGGTATATTGCGGTTCGTTTAAACTCACAATTACATGTAATGGACGGTAACACAGAATTTTAGTTTATTTGAAAAATTAATTATTCATAAATTCTTAGGTTGATACATATATAATACTTTGTAACATTCTTCATAACCTATGAAATTTAGACAAAAGAAATCATTTGCTCATATTCTCATTAAGCATAATCAAGGGAGATATCAATGATCAGCTAAGTATAACATTAACTCAGAAGTATGAAAACGTGAGAATAACATTTGAAAAACATAACTTGTATATTGTAGATAATAATTATGATTTATGGAATAAATATTAGTAGTTTTAATACATTTATCATAATTTAATTATAGAACATGAGTCATAAGAGCATAATATTTTCATAATACATGAAATTTTGGCATATATATAAGCATAGAAATTCGTTTCATTTATAGTCAAGGCACACTACCAGGACTATTATAGTGAAATGGTTTTACTCCCCAAACCGCCATAGTATTATAGGTTCACTCCAAATATTATCATAGTGGATAGAGTCCCTTACTAAAATGGGATCACTTACATTCCATAACTATTTATCTCATAAGATATCAGTCATTAACAAATAAATTGGAGGGAGATATTGGTCCCAAGAATCACATAATTAAAATCAAAAATTTGGGTGAAATAAGATCATAAAATATTCATCCTATAAAAACACATGGGAATAAATGGGTTTAATAAATACTTCATTATTTAATTACCCGTAAAAAAGAAACTTGTTTCATAAACCTTTCAGTAATTCATCATGGAATAAATTTTGAAAAAATGAATTTTGGATAAATATTTTCATCATAAACAATGTCTATACGATGAAAGATTAAGGATAGTACTCTTAGATCATATAAATAGTAAATATTAAGTGAAATAATGGGTTTTTGTCTTTGATTAATAGAAATAACAATAAAAAATCATTAGAAATTTTTGGGGAAAATATCCATTCCATTTAAAAAAACTCCTTTAAAATAAAAAAATGGAAAATGATATGGAAAACATTTTATTTGAAAATAAGAATGGAAACATTAAATTGAAGATTTATATCATTGAATTTTTATGATTGAGGGAAATTATGTTCAGGTTTTATAAGTTATACGAAAACATTCCTTTTAATATTAAAAAACTTTTTTAAAATAACTTTATAAAACATAGATATGAAAGAAAATGGTATTTAGACCAAAGAGAAAAATGAAGTTCATTTTTCATAAAAATATATTTTTAGTCTGTTAAATAATTAAGGTATAGAAAAATGAAATTAAAACATGTATTCTCAATAAAAAAATAGTGTATAAGAAAATTCTTCAAATTATTTAGAGATATATCATAATATTTCATCATTATAAACTTCATCATAAATAATCATGATAAACAATGAGATTATAAAATAAAAACCTTACCTTGAGTTCCCCTTGTTTTGAAAGAAACATTACCTTTAATATAATAAATTTAAATATATTATAATTTTAAAAAATCATTAGTTTTCTTATAATATTATATATGTTTGATTTATATCATTTTGATGCTCCTTTTATTAATAATTCCATAAAATCATCATTTTCGAGTGAAAACTGTTTTGTTTATCATAAGTATTTCAATTTGTTAGTTCTTGTCAAGGTACATTGATCATAGGTCCATAATATTTTATGTTTTATTCATGATATAAATATAATATATATTAAATATATACATATTTATAGTCACTTATAAATGTTAGAGATAGAAAATTAATTACAACGTTCATGGACATGGTAAGACGTACGTACACATGAACGTTGTTTTCAATTTTTGACATTTGTAATGAATGAATGATAAATAAAAATTCACATTTTAAGTTTAATTATCTTGTTATATATATCATATATATTCATAAAATCTATCTTTATTATCATCTATGTAAAATAAAATTGATAAATAAATTATATTACTTCGTGGATGTGGTAGTCGTAACAAACGTTTAAAAAATGTTGTCATTTTCCAACAGATTGGAAGGTAAGAAGGTATATGTGATATTAAAAATATAGAAGAATAATTATATCATAAATATTATATATAAACATTAAACACATCATAATACTCATCCATATAATATGGTGATGAAAAATGAATAGTATCACTATGTGGAGATGGTAAGTCGTACCTACACACAAGTGATACTTTCACATCTCATTTACTAGGAAAGGGTGTTAATAATGATGTTTTGATAATAATAATAATAAAATTTCAGTATATTTTTTAAACATAAGTTACTATTTTTTTATAAATACCATATATTTAGATAAGTTAAAGAAGAAGTAGAAAAGAAATTGACCGGTTAAGGCGAAATCATATTCATTAAAAGAACTTATTTAGATCTCCTCCTAAGGACCATAGAGTTGGTCTTTTAGAAATAAAAAAAACCTATAGAACATGTATATGATATTTTATAATGTATTTAAATATGTTAGGATCGAGATATAATTCTCAAAGTGATGTAAATACGTGGAGGAGGAGGTACCCTTTTATAATTGAGGTGAGGATGACTTTTGAAATTTCTCAAAATATTAAATTATAATAAATTAATTGTCTAGATAAATGCATATAAATTTATTGGGATTTAAATATAATACATAATAGGGTTTTTTTCTCATCATCCAATATAATTTATAAAAAATTTGGTGTCATTTAAAACCTTATCTTTTTTATTGACACTTCATTATCCAATTTTAATTTTAACTATGGTGAAAAATTTCTCAATATTAAAGGGATGAAATTTTTAATTATAAGGTGTAAATTTTCTGATAAAATTCCATGTTAGTAAATTTTAAACCATATAATATCCACATAGTCTTATTTAGAGGTTTTTATGATTTTTAAATAATTTCATGATATATTATTTTCATAAAATATCATCATTGATAGTTTTGACAATATTCATTTAATTTGAATTAAAGACATAAATAAAAAGTTTTAATTAAAATATAATGTTTAACACAACCCTAATATGTCATATAAACTAATAAAATTAATGTAACACTATAAATTACTCAAAATATATCACTTTAAATATTGTTAATATCATTTATTATATTTTACCGTTAATTGAACAAATAATGTTTTAGTGTTATGTAAACATTTAATGTAATTATATAATACATAAAAATATTAATAAGTTATCATAATTTATTTAGTTTAATTATTAAAAGAATTAATATTTTTACTCATTCATAAGTAGTTTTTTTATCTTTGTTAATAAATAATGGATAGTTAAAACTACAAGAGTGATATTTTGTATCATTCATTGATTAAAATGATATATATTCCATTTCTATGGACACATTTCCATTAAACAAATAAATTTATATCCTAAGGTTATAAGTGTATAATTACCCATTTCCAATAACTATTATTCTAAAAATATATGATCTTATGACTTAGTTTTAACATATATTAACATGAATTTCCTTTTACAGAGGTGATTAATTTTTCCATAGTTACAATTCATATTTGTTAAAAAATAAAAGGGTCATATTTACCAAAGCTGAAACCCATGATTCAAAATAAGGATTCCATTTTAAAAAAATCAATACATATAAATGGAAAAAATTAATTTTAAAATAAGCATGAAAAATGTGATAATAACCTCTTTTTTTATAAATTCATTTTTAAGAAAAAACATGGTTTATTATTATCCAAATCTTAGAAAAATATAATTTAAATTTTAAATTTTTTATTTAATATAATATATATATATATAGATATATCATTAAATTAATTTAAGAAAAGTTATTAACTAAAGGTATTAATATAAAAATATATTTCCCGCATTAGAATAGTTTATCAGAGAAATATATCTTTTTCTTTCAAATGTTTATTATCATCAATTGATAAGTGATGCATTAATTTTATACTTATCTAACAATATATTTTTGTATAATTTAGTAAATACTATTTATACCCTCCAATAAAATATCAAGGTAATAACAATCATTTTATATAATAACATTTTAATAGTACATCACGGTTTATATAAACTTGGTGTTGCGTGTAACATAAGATATTGGAGAAATTAAATTTATTTAGAAAACATATTTTATAAAATCCAAAGGTGAATAACACATATTACTAAATTTTGGTTTTATGAAAATAAATTTACTCATTATTCAATACAACTGAATTTTTAATTAATATAAAATTAAATTTTAAATTAAAACATTAATATATATAAAAACAGTTTTTTTAGAAAAATGATGTTTTAGTCATTATGTGTTCTTAATATTATTTATAAATGATTACTAATTAAATGTGTGTTAATATAATTATATATGTGTCTAAATATAAAATTCTGTTAATTATTTATAAAACATTAATTTAATTAATTATATATAAATTAAGAAATATTAAAGAAACAAATCCTTGAAAATAATAGTTTCACCATTATCATTGTAATTAAGTTTAATATTGGTAATCTGATATTTATGGTTAAAAATAAATTATTCAAATTTAAATAATTTATACCTAATTATTGAAAATATATATTCTACTATTCTAGATAAATTTTATAATGGTTAGAAAAAAATTAATTTTCATATTATCTCACTTAATGCATAAAACTTGTTCTTAGAAGAAAAAATTAACCATAAAGTTTATGTGGAGAATAAAATTATAATGGATTCTAATTTTCATGATATATATTAGTTTATTTTTAAAAAACAAATTTTATTTTCCTCCTAAAAAATTCTGAAGCCTAATTTTTTAAAATATTATTAAATTAAAAGAACACTAGAATGAGTTTTTTTTTGGAAAATATTACTTAATTCCAAAAAACGTTGAACATATGTTTTATAAGATGAGAATATTTTTTAAAAATATAAATTTTTAATCCTTAAATATATATTTTATTAATTAAAATATTTTATAAACTTTCAAATGTTTCTTTAATAATGAAAAGTTGAAAAAATTTACAATTTTGGTAAAAAAATATATTTATTCACTATTCACTTAAAAATGAACTATTTAAAAAAATTATAAAACAATAATCTTCATATAATATATATAAGATTGATTTTAAAAAAAAGTTCATTTAATAAAATTATAAAATTCAAAATTTTAACTTTTAAATGTTAAATATATGAAGAAACGATTTTTATAAAAAAATGAACATTCTTTTTCTTTAATCATAAAAATGATAAATTTTGAAAATATAAGTGATAAATAACTAATTAAATTAAAAATTACATAATTATATCATACTAATTTCTAGTTTCAAATACCTTATAGATATATACATAAGATCTAAGTATAACTTAATATCTGAGGACAATCACAAGTGGTACTTCTGCTAGCATAGTTCTCGTGTCAATTTCCATGAGCCTAAATTTCTATATCATTTGATTTCACTTATACCGTAATTATTGGAGTTATTTTTGGATTGGTCTAATGAAACCCTAGTGAATATACCTACTTTTTCAATCCTGGATTAATGATATTTATATGGGATACTCTCTCTACATTTATCATTTCATTTCCCTTCATTTTTTTGATTTCATAAAATGGTAACTTCCTTTTATTCTCAGTAATTTCACTGTTATATTATAGTTGTAAAATGTAATTTTAACATATAAAAACACAATTTAATTTAATATTTGTTTTTAAACTAATATGTTAACAAAATATTTATTTAATAAAAATACATATTGAAATTTTGAGTCATTACAAACCTAAACAAGTTATACCTGAAAAGGGCAATAAAAAGAACCAGCTATGGAGATAAGCCCAGTGAAGAAATAAAAAGAAAAATACTACGTTATTGACTCAAATTATCCCAAATCCCCCTTCCTTATGAGGATTCACTTCCGAAGAAATCTAATAAATATTCATTATAAATAGAGATTCTAAAGATATTTAAAAAATTGGAGATCAATATCCACTTAAAGAAATAAATTCAACAAATATTAAGTTATGAAAATTCTATCCAGAACATGTGAACTAGGAAGGGGTGATTTAAAGGAAATAAATTGATACATTTTTTAGATCATTTTTATTCCTTATTACCCCATAGATTCCTAGAAAAATTCATGATCTCTGTATATTAATTATCCCCTTCGCCATAAGAGAAATCAATTTTTCAAATTCACTATGTGATTTGAGAGCATCAATTTATGTATCCCATATTTGGTTAATTATTACCTATAGATAGAAGATCTCAAATCCGCCTAATTTGTTATAAAAATTGATAACCAGTCCAATTCATATCCATTTGTACTTCTAGTGGACGTGTTGGAATGTCTGAATGGATTATTGTTCCATATTGATTTCTATATTTTGAACATAGAAGGATCAATAGGTAAAGTTCATTCCCCTAACATAATTGGTAGGCCATTTCTCAAGACTAATAAAACAATAAAAAATAGCATTGTGGGACCACTTTCAATTAATTTTGGATAAAGGATGGTGAATTTCACTATCCTTGATCTAATGAAATTATCCATGGTGAAAAAACTATTTTTACATTAAACCATTTTGGGTTTCCTTGTTGTTCTAAAGAAGATGATAAAATATTTTTTGACATAATTAAAATAATATAAACCCTAACATTACCAAATCTTAATAATGAATCTATTTTTTAAAACAAGTGAAACATGGAAACTAATATTTTTTTATATGATTTTTTATTGAAATTTATTTGGACGATTCACTCAAATCAATCATATGCACTTCTTATTTTCATGTGCATTTTATAAGCACGGATAAAACTGACTTGAAAACATCATTAGAAACCTCCAAAAACTATAATTTAATATACTTACACCCAATTTTAAAAATTCATATTTGAAGGAATATGATAAAGCACAAATTATGATTTATAATAATTAATCTCTAATCAAGAACACTAACCTTTGGAAATTCTAAAAAAAACTTTTTTTCCCTAGAAGTGTTCCCTTGTATAATTTTCAATTTGAAACATTGCTATTTTCCAAACAAGATATAGTACTGAGGTGACTGAAACATTATATATAGAAATTCACATATTATCATATTAATATTTATTATATTTCATTATGATCCATCCCAAAACATTAATGGTTTTGTGTCTTTGGAAACATAGATACATAAACAAATGTTTTATAAAAGATCAAAATTATCTCCCACTAGGTTATTTACAAATTGAACCCTTTCTAGACTTTTCATATTTAAAAAATATATTTTTATCCTCGGGAAACTGAAAAATAATAACGGGTGAAATCAGATACTCAGTAAGGGTAAACAAGGGACATATCTACAAATGATCATTTTTTAGAATAACATGATCATAAGGTCATGAGAACATGGTATTGAAATTTGAAAAACATACCTATAAATTCATAAATCTAAATCATGGTGAATAATATAAATAATGTAAATTTAGAAGAAATGTATCCTAAAGAAATCAAAGAAAATAATCCAGGAGAGCATAATACTTGAATAATATCATATCATAAAAGAGTGACATGAATTTTGGCATAATTGTAATCATAGAAATATTATATCAAGGATTCCCACAATGAAATTCATTGGATTTTATGATTTAGATAACTACTCATTTACATGATTTTGGATTGGGATAACCTCTAAGGTACCCATTTTGGTCTTGGGATAACCTTCCACTTACCTTGTGATTTCGTTACACATTCATATTTACGCATTTAATTGTAAGTCTATAACAGACCCACCCATCATATAATCATAATACATTTAGATATATTCCATAATATCCTGAAATCATTTATCATTTTATCACTTCATAACCCTTGGAAAAGAAAAAATGTTTCATGAATATCTCATTATCATAATCATAAACCATCCTAATGAAGAATAATGATGGTATCATTGGATAATATACCTATTGACTAATAAGTAACATCAAAGTGTTTTATCATAAATCAAAAATTATTTAAAAATATCATTATAATATTTCATGAGGAAAATACCATTTTCATTTTCAAATCACTTATATAAAAACTAAAAAGATATACATTTAAGAAAAAAATACTTTTTAATAGAAACAATGAATATTTTCTAGGAAAAATCGAATAATTTATTGTTCATAACAAAGGAAAAAAGTAATTCTCATGACATATGACAAAACTAAGACTCCTTTCACACCTTTGATAGAAAGTAACAAATACATCATTTGGAAAATGAAAGTTAGATTCATTTTAAAAAAATTAATATATATTTAACTGTGGATAAAAATGAATTTAAAAAATCATTGGTAAATATTAAAAATATTATTGAAAACATTTTTCAAAAAATATTGACATGGAAGAAAATATTCTCTATCGAATAGAAAACAATGTTAGTTTTTAATATATAAAAAATTCTAACCATTGAGTTCTTAGAGATAGAAAAAATAAAATAATTTTTTTTATTTAAATCAATAATAAGTGGAGAATAAAATGAATAATAATTTTTAACTATAGATATTACAATTTTAACATTAGAAAATTTAGTAATAAACAATCCTAGTATAAAGTGGGATTGTTACATGAAACTCTTACTATAAATTCCTATGTTTTTAGTACCAGGTTAAAACATGAATGTTTTTGAAATTTTTTGTTATAACAATGGGTTAGTTTTAAAACCACAATTTTGGATGATATTTCTTTAGTTGGGATCTTTTAAACATGTTTATATTGGGCTTGGGTAAAGGCTCTAGTAGTTCCCAGATGGCTGGATGTGTTTTAGGAGCACCAAATCAGGTATTAATGTTCGAACAGGCTGCACACAGTTAGTCAAACTAGTGGGCCAGTCATGACTAATAAAATAGGTGTCTAGTAGCAGACTCATGGTCTACACATGTTTTGTCATACCATGCAAGTCAAACTGTGCAGTTTACCCATTTTTGAGTTTTGGGTTAAATTATTTAATAATGTTCCATGTTAAAAAGGGATTTAATTAATTTTTGTGAAATGGGGGTTTTATTTAATTAAATTCAAGGTTAAGAGTAATTTAACTAATTTATGAAAATAGGGGTTACATTAAATAAATTTGAGGTTTATAGGATTTAATTAAATGAAGATGAATTGGATAATTTTAATAAATTGGTTTCGGTTGAAATGATTTTAATTAAATGATTTTTTTAATGGGGAGTTAGGGTTTATTAAAGATGTGTAATAAATGATGTGTTTAAATGGTGAGTTGGGGTTTATCAAAGAGGTGTAATTAAGGATGTATTTAAATAGGGAGTTTGGGTTTATCTAAGAGGTTTTTTAATTAATTGATAATAATAATAGGGTTGTGATTATTATTATTATTATATAAATCCTTATAATAAAAATAGGGATTTAATTTATTATTTGAGGGAGATGAGATGAGAGAGGCTCACCCCAATCTTCTCCTACATGATGTGCGATCCCTCCCCCCATATCCCATGGTTGAGGTTTACCCCCCATCTCTTGGACCCTCTCTATATGCTAGATTCATCTGGTTCCTTCACAAAAGTTGTCTATATTGGCGAGGTGAGTCCTTCTCCATGTGTTCGATTGTTCCCATCGGCTGTTTCAACCCTTAGTCTCTCACAATGCACCCATGGTGTAGAACCCATGGGTGGAACACCACCCCTCCTCCTGGCTCCTCTTTTCATGACTATCTTCTTCTAGTTCCTTCATGAAAGTAATTCGTATAAGTGAGGTGAGTCCTTCTCCACGTGTTTCATTGTTCACATTGGTTGTTTCAGCTATCTGTCACTTGGTACTTGTTTTTATAAAACCTTATATCCATGTTTAATTTGGTTTCTTCTATTCTTCTTGTTCTAGGTGGTGTAGAAGATGTTTTGTGACCCATTAGTCCATATTCTGACAACCTCCACAGAAGGCGAAGAAGTTCGTCTCGATTCAGTTCACCTATGATATTTTCTGGTAAGGCTATATACCCAATAATTGGTTTCTCACCACTTGAATTGGGTTATTTTGGTTTATTTGAGATGCGGTTAATTAATTGGGTGTGCGTCCGTCCCCGCCGCACTATGTTTAGGTGCCAATATTATTGTTAGGGTGTTTCGAATCATTTTCAAGTGGGAAATCATTTATTTTGAAGTGTGTGTGTGAGCGAGTAGTGGATTTGAGTGAGAAAGCATGGATTGACCATTCTTTGAGGTAGGGTACTCAACTTTTCTTAATTAATAAAAATAAATAGTTTTTTAATTACTATTTTTGGGATATATGACAATAAATGATGAATGAATTCTTTACTGGTATAAAATAATTTATTAGATCACAAAATCAAGTTTTTGTAATAAAACCCCTCAATAGAGGTGTGCTTTCTTAAACCTAAAAATATAATATTTAGATGGGTAAGTTCATTTAGATTGCTAATATGTGTTTTGGTATTAATGCCCTTACATGTTGACACACTTGGGTTAATTATAAATTATGAGTATTGGGTAGGATAAGTTGATATAATTAAATATGAATTAATCAGTGGGATATATTTAGATGATTAATTTGGAATTAATTATGTGCATTGAGAATTGTAATTGAGATAATTAATCAGGTGATTATTTATCAAATATTAAATTGTCTAAGTTGATATAAATAATTGTGAATTAATTTGTTTTATCATAATTGTAACTGAGATAATTAATCAGGGGATTAATTATGAAATTTAAAATTGGCTATGTTGAGATTATTAATTTTAAATTAATAATTTTTTTTAGAATTTTAATTAGGACAATTAATCATGGGATTAATTTTTAGAAATTAAATTTTCAAAGTTGAGATAATTAATTGTGAATTAATTATGTGATTTGAGAATTATAATTGAGATAATTAATTAGGGTATTAATTATGATATATTAAATTGGATAAGTTTATAAAATTAACTGTGAATTAATTTTCCACTTTGAAATTTTTAATTAAGATAATTAATTGAGGGACTAAATATGAGATATAAAATTGGATAACTTGAGATAATTAATTGTGAATTAATTATGTTCTTTGAGAATTGTAATAGAGATAATTA
Organism: Viscum album; assembly: GCA_963277665.1. Taxonomy (NCBI): domain Eukaryota; kingdom Viridiplantae; phylum Streptophyta; class Magnoliopsida; order Santalales; family Viscaceae; genus Viscum; species Viscum album. The sequence continues at coordinate 1,111,306,316 of OY728137.1, forward strand.
ATCATGGGATTAATCATGAGATATTAAATTTGATAAGTTGATCTAATTAATTGTGAATTAATTTTGTGATTTGAAAATTCTGATTGAGATAATTAATCAGGGAATTAATTATTATATATATTAAATTAGTTAAGTTGAGATAATTAATTATGAATTAATTATATTCTTTATTGTAATATATATAATTTATTTGGGTATTAATTATGAGATATTGAATTGGATAAGTTTAGGTAGTCAATTGTGATTTAATTATGTGACTTTGATATTATAATATAAATATTTAATTATAGAATTTATTTTAGAGAGTAGAGAGTTATAATGAGATAATTAATTTTGAAAAATTAATTATGAGATATGAATTCTGTTGTTGATTAATTAATTGATAAATTAATTATTGGGATTTGTGTACCTACATAATTTTTGAGTTAACTAATGGATTTGAGTATGGAAAATGAGATGAATGAGAGGGCCTTGCCACATGTTTTTTGAGTTTAATGTGAAGCCCATTTTAATTTTTTAATTGAAATACATAAGATTGTTTTCCTTATGTATAAATGTGAATTTTCTTACTTATATGTAATTGAAATAGTCTAATGAAATACATGAGAGGTTAAATGATTCATGAATTATATGTTTTGAATGTTTATGCCTTGTATAGGAATGGGAGCTAAGGGACCATGAGAGACATTTGGCAGAAACAATATGTTAGTTTTTTTTTATGATTCTCCAGAGATCTTGAGAGCTCATGGAGATGAGACATGGGATAGACCGTGTGAACTAATCTTGGTGATGGATGTCTATGTGTTACATCCTGATGCATACAACATCATTTTTGAAAGGATCGTGAGAGCCTGGGGTAGGAAGACCGTGTGAGCTTCAATGTTTATTTCCATGAGTCTGTGAGAGATCTCAGAGTTTGGACTAGAGGAAAGATCGTGAATGCTTCCCATAGTAATGAATGTTTTTATTTTATGTCTCAGTCCATCTAGAAATAATTTTCAAGGTATATGTCCATTTAGAGTTGGTATGCACTTGGTTCATATAAGAGGATACTAAGCATATATATCTATTTATATATATAAATATACTATTACAATTTATATATATATATACATAATTGACATGATCATACATTCCAGATATGGGCTAAAGCAGGTATCGTCGTCAGGTGTCCTTTAGGAACCTGGATGGGTTTCTAGTTATTTACTCAATTATGTTATTACATTGATATATCTACACACTACTGAAATGTTATTCACTACCTAGCTTGGGCAATCCAACGGTGGGTGTCGGCCTAATGAGATTTTCATCATACACCCTACTCAAGTACCATTGGTACCTGAGTAGACTCTACTTATTTGCAAAACTATGGGCCCTTGACTGTGTTGTTTCCATGTACCTTGGAGTTAGGAGAAAAGGACTGAGCAGGAACTCAGGATGGTCATGGAGATTACCCCTAGGGATTTGGGTAATTTCATTATTTTCTATACTGAGATATTAAACATGATGATTTTTTTACTTATATCAGATATGTGCCACCATGACATGAATACATTGAATAAATTAGCATTGGAAATTTTATTTATTGAGTTGATATTACAATTGACTTCTACTGCACCAGTTATTGCTTTATACAGCTTCAACTATTTTTATCTATTTATATATTATTATAATGTTGCGCAAAAATTTATATGAGGGTATATTCTCCCCCACTGACTATACTTACACCCTCATTACTAGTGGACAACCTATAGTGTATGGGGAGGTGCGCTTCAGGTCATGTGGTGACCAATCCAGCTACCAGTTTGATGGTATGCTGGGTAAGGATGTTACAATGTTGTATCACAGGTTTTGGTTTTATTTATTTATTTACTTTCTCTTTCTATTTTTGCATGGTTGATAGGATACAAGGAAGGTTTCGGTGCTCGGTTAATAGTCATTCTTGGGACTGATCACCACATGTTCAGGGAAATACCATGTGGCCAGAGATGGGAATTGATGTTTATACTATTTGAGGTTACTGTTCATATGATTTCACCTTTAGTTACTAGTGTATTTTCTAGTACTTATTGATTTTGATAATTTAGGATATTTTCCCCCACGAGATATGTCAAGTATGTTGCATTACATTCACCAAATTAGGCACTTAGATATTCACATTCCTTTCATATAAAATTCCATAGAGTTTCATTAGAAGGATGCTTGGTAATTTTGATTGGGTGCCTTGGGTGGAATTCCATTTTTATATGATTTAGCATGCATATTTAGATATAATGTTTTGGTGATAGATTTTGAATTCTTGGATGATTATATGCCATGCTGCCTTTGTGATTAGTATATTTTGTTATTGCTTCATGCTTCTGTGTAATAGCATGGTGTTGTGTTACTACTTATGATAACATTCTAGAGATGTTTTGATGTGTAAATGGCTGCATAAGTAGAAAATTGATTGGTTGAATTTATGACAGGATCATGTTTTAGTTGTAAGTTGTATAGGAAACTTATAAATAGAAAAAGGGTAACCCTTGTATTCAAACAATTGAAAAAAGGGATGCTAAATTTAAAACATTAAACAGAATTTGAATTGATCAAATTGGAGCCAAATGACACATGTAATGTGAATGGGAACATTATGGATTGGAATATGTCAACTCATATCACTTGTAGGGTTTCTTTTTGAAGAACCTAGATTGAATAAAAGTGACCCTCGGAGATTGTATTCTAATTAAAAATAATTTACATGCTAAATTTCCTTTTTATGATGAAATGAAACTAAATGTTAAATTTTTAAACATTAAGTTTATTATAGCTTTCCTATTTTTCCTGTGGGGCATGGATTAAAAAACAAGTACCTTGTTGTGAAATAGTATTTTTTGGTTTGTTAAAAATTCATTAAAATGTTTAAAATGTTGAAATGAATAATTGAAATGGATGAAATTAAAATGGGATTTTGAGCTTAGTATTTTCTATTTTGTTTGACCAAGAAATAAGGTCGACGTGTATGCTTCGTAAGATACTATCTCATGGTAGGTAGTACCCTTAGATATGAGATGTCTTATTTACACTGTGATCTTTTTAACCTTGGTACTATTTGGGTGTTTTTGTCCCTAGTGGGACTTTTGGATTTTAAATAAAGACACCCTTGTTCAGATGGTTGGTCATTGTAACTTGACTCTTGATGTGAGATTAATCATTGAGGAATGATTGTTTCAACAGGTCAGAGATGCATCAGGCCCAATCATCTGTTTAATATGTTATTAGGTTAACTCCGGATTAGAGTATTTGGGGAATTAAGGTAAGTTCATCTCACTACTTGTGAGGATTTTTTTGGGACTCAGGTGCTTTGACATGCTGGTCAGTTTCACTTAGGAATGTCATGCGAGATGATGACATGGTGATCATGGTTCTTGGAACATCACACATATGTTAAGGTGTTTTTGAACTAGTGATCTTATGATCGCTTAACCTTTTATTCGATAACATGGGAACTCATAATGTTGGTAGTGTCACATTAGTTCTTTTGTATGTTTCAGTGTTTACTTGGTGGAATGACTTTAATGAGTTTTCCGGTTTGAGAAAACCTTTGGAAACTCTATTAGTTTGGAAGATTTTTAGTGGAAATATTTGAAAAACAAGGATTCCGTGGGTGATATAGGCATCGATGTTTGGCTGATGACACATTAGAAGGTTAATATATTATTTTTGAATGGTGTCAAGTGGTAATAGTTTGACTAAAATTGTTTTGGTGAACTATGTTTACCCTTAGTGTTCTTTTTTTAATGAAACAAGCATGTCCCCTATCTTGACCTCGTCTTGGAGGTACTAAGATAGCATCAGTATTACGTCGTACTGATGTTTTAAAAGTCTTGAGGTTTTATGAGTAGTTATTATTTGGAATGTATGTGGGATGTGTGGTTTTTTGGGTTACTCCATTATTCGTGTTGGGGAACAACAGTTTTAGGGAATCCTTATGATGGATTGACTCGGTAATGTCACCAGAGGTCGATTAAGGACTTAGGTGTACATGTGGTTGCTGATGGAGTCATTTTAAAGGAACATCTTTAGTTGAAGGTTGGGTGTGGGTTTTGGGACAGTGATGTCCTTTGAGGAAATAATGAATGTCTAGTTTTAGTAGGTCGATTGAGATTTAACCATTTAATTTGATAAGGATTCTATAATGGCCTTGTATTTAAGCTGTTTTTCCTAGTCAAGGAAATCATGTGAGAAGCATCACTATAATGCTTAAGATGGAACCTTGATATTCTAGTGGTGGAAGAGCGGTTGTTAAGTTTTATAGTTAAATGCTAAGACTATTGGTGGAAAACACCAATGAGTGGATGGTTAAAGATAAAATTATGGGATCATGTCTCTAGTTGCACAGGCTCAGTTAAACATTGATTCAACGTTTCAGATGGATTTTGAGCTTTACCTCAGGTTTTTTAAGGCTGATTCTGTAGGGCTCACGAAATTCATAAAAATTCATTCATATTTTGGAAACACAGAACGACTATTCAAACGAGACATCATGACCTTGGTGGGTTGGTTGATGTTGTAGTAGTTCTAAAGGCTTCTCGGAGATGATAAGTTTATAAGGTGGGTATATTATAAAGTGTTGTGTCTATTTGAATTGGATTAAACCATGAAATTTGTTGAACATTCTCGTTGTAACAACTGGTCAGTTTCCAAACCAAGCACTGAGATAATGTTTTTCGAGCTGGGAGCTTTTAAACATGTTTATATTGGGCTTGTGTAAAGGCTCAAGGAGTTCCCAAATGGATAGATAGGTTTCAAGAGCACCAGACCAGGAGTGATGTTCGTACAAGATGTGATTGGTTATTTAATCTGTGTGTGTTATCTATGCCTGATAAATCATGTGTCTAGTAGTGGATGCATGGTCTTCACATGGTCTTTCAGACCATGAGAGTCAAACTATGCAGTTTACCCACTTTTTAATTTTTGGTTAAATTACTAAATTAATCTCAAGGTTAAAAAAGCATTTAAATAAATTTTTTGAAGAAGGGGTTTTATTTAATTAAATACATGGTTAATAGTAATTTAGTTAATTGATGTGAAATGCAGGTCTCATTTAATAAAATTTGAGATTGATATAATTTATTTAAATGAAGACGAATTGGATAATTTTATTAATTTAATTTTAGTTGAAATGATTTTAATTAAATGATGTGTTTAAATGGGGAGTTGGGGTTTATTAAAGATGTGTAATAAATGATGTGTTTAAATGGGGAGTTGGGGTTTCTCAAAGATTTTTAATAAATTATGTGTTTAAATAGGGATTTGGGGTTTATCATAGAGGTGTCTAGATTAATTGATAATAATAATAATAGAGTTGTGATTATTATCGTCATTATTATTATATAAATCATTATAATAAATTTAGGGGTTTAATTTATTATTTTAGGTTGATGAGATGAGAGAGGCACACCTAAATCTTCTCCTTTTTGAAGTGCAACCCCCCGTTTTCTCCCATGGTTGAGGTGCACCACCCCCATCTACCTGCTCCTATCTACACAATAGATTCATCCGGTTCCTTCACAAAACATATCCATCTCGGTGACATGATTCCTTATCCATGTCTTTAGTAGTATGTATCAGCTGTTTGGACTCTCCATCACTTATGACACACCCATGGGTGGCTCACCACCAATCCTCCTGGCTCCTCTTCACATGACTATCTTCTTCCAGTTCCTTCATGAAAGTTTTTCTTCTCGGTGAGGTGAGTCATTCTCCACACATTTTTTTGTTCTCATAGGCTGTTTCATCTCTCCTTCACCCAATCTCCATTACGACAAAACACTATATTTGGGTTTAATTTGAATTATTCTTTTCTTTCAATTCTAGGTGGTGAAAAGATGTCTTGGGACCTGTTATTCCATATTCTAATAACCAATGTTGGGGGTGGTGCAGTTCATCTCGATTCTGTTCAGCTCCATCATTTTTAGGTAAGGCTATATACACAATAATTTGTTTCACACCCCTAAAATTATGCGATTTTGGTTTAATTGAGTTGTAGTTATTTAATTAGGTGTGTGTTGGTCCCTACCACACAAATTTTGGGTGCCAGTATAGTTATTAGGGGGTTGTGATCTATTTCCAAGTGAGTGAGCATTTATGTTGAAGCACTTGTGTGCGAGCGAGCAGTGGATTTGAGTTAGAAAGCATGGCTTGGTCATTCATTGAGGTAGGATCCTCAACATTGCTTAATTATTAATACACAATAGTTGTCTAATTTCTAGTGTTGGGTTATTTGAATGAAAATGTTGAATGAAATGTTTATTGGTATAAAATAATTTTATTAGATTACAAAATCACGTTTTTGTAATAAAACCCCTCGAACGGAGGTGTGCTTCCTTCAAGATAAAAACATAATTATTATACTTATATATTTGTTTATATTGATGATATGTGTTTTTTTATTACTACCCTAACATGTTGACGCACTTGGGTTAAGTGGTAATTACAAGTATTAGGTGGGATAATTTGAGATAATTAATTATGAATTAATGAGAAGGATATATTGAGATAATTAATTTTGAATTAATTAGGTTCTTTGAGAATCGTAATTGTTATGATTAATTAGGGGACTAATTATGATATATTAAATTGGCTGAGTTAAAATAATTAATTGTGAAATAATTTTTTTTTTGATATTTTTAATTGAGATAATTAAATAGGGAATTAATTATGAGATATAAAATTAGATAAGTTGAGATAATTAATTTTGAATAAATTATTTTCTTGGAGAATTGTAATTGAGAAAAATAATCATGGGATTAATTATTAGATATTAAATTGGCCAAGTTGAGATAATTAATTGTGAATTAATTATGTTCTTTGATAATTGTAATTGAGATAATTAATCAGGGTACTAATTATGAGATATTAAATTGTATATATTGAGATAGCTAATTGTGTATTAATTTTGTGCTTTGAGATTTTTAGTTGAGTTAATTAATCGATGGAATAAATATGAGATATAAAATTGGCTAAGTTGAGATAATTAATTGTGAATTAATTATGTGCTTTGAGAATTCTAATTGAGATAATTAATCAAGTGATTAATTATGAGATATTAAATTGGATATGTTGAGATAAATAATTGTGAATTAATTTTGTGGTTTGAATATTCTAATTGAGAAAATTAATCGGGTGATTAATTTGGATATATATTAAATTGGTTAAGTTGAGATAATTAATTGTAAATTAATTGTATGCTTTGCGATTATAATATGAATAATTTATCGGGGGATTAATTATGAGATATTTAATTGGCTATGTTGAGATAATTAATTGTGATTTAATTATGTGCCTTTGATGTTATGATCTAGATATTTAATTGTGGAATTTATTATGGAGATTTGAGATGTATAATGAGATAATTAATTCTGTACAATTAATTACGAGATAGGAATAGTGTTGTTGATTAAATAATTTATTAATTAGTTAATGGGATTTGTGTGCATAGTTAATTTTTGAGTTAACTAATGGATTTGAGTATGGCCAAAGAGTTTAATGGGAGGCCCTTGTCTCATGTTTTTGAGTAGGATGTGAAGCCCATGTTAATCTTTTAGTTGAAATACCTATGATGATTTTTCTTATGTATAAATGTGAATTTTATTGCTTATATATAATTTAAATGGGCTAATGAAATGCATGAGTTGTTAAATGATTCATGAATTATATGTTTCGAATGGTTACACCTTGTATAGGAAAGGGAGCCAAGGGATCATGAGAGCCCTTATAGAGAAAGAATATGTTAGTTTTTGTGATGATCCTCTAGAGACTGTGAGAGCTTGTGGAGTTAAGCCAGGGGATAGACTGTGTGCACTACTTTTGGTGATGGATGTTTGTGTGTTATGTCTTATTCCATCCAACATCATTTTCCAAATGACCATGGGATCCTGGGTAGAAAGACTATGTGAGATTCCATGTTGATTTCCAGGATACTACGAGAGCTCTTGGATTTTAGACCTGGGGTAAGACTATGAGTGCTTCCCCTCGTAATGAATGTTAGTGCATTAAATCTTGGTCTATCCAGAAATAGTATCCATGGTATATGTCCATTTAGCATTGGTATACGCTTGGTTCATATATGAGGATGATAAGAATATATATATATTTATTCATATATATGAATATATATATATATATTGTTACTATATATATATAGATACACACACACACACACATAATTGACATGAAAATACATACCAGATGTGGGATGAAGTGGGTATCATTGTCAAGTGTCCCTTAAGAACCTAGATGGGTTGTTGGTAATTTAATCAATTCTGTTATTACTTCGATATATCTACACACTGATGAAATGTTACTAACTTCCTAGTCTAGGATAGACACCGGTGGGTGCCGACCTACTGAGATTTTCATCTCACACCCTGCTTGGGTAACATTGGTACCTGAATAGACTCTACTTGTTTGTAGGACTATGGGATCTTGACTGTGCTATTTCCATGTACCTGGGAGTATGGAGCATATGACTGAGTGGGAAATTAGGATGCTTGTAGAGATCTCCCTTGGGGATTTGGTTCTTTATCATTATTTTTTGTACTGAGATGTAAATCATGCTTATTTGTTTACTATATTCATATATGTACCACTATGACATACATAAATTGAATAAACAAGGATTGGCCATTTTCTTTAATGATTTGATATTACAATTGAATTATGTTGCGTTAGTTATTTATTTATACTGCTTCCACTATTTTCATCTATTTATATATTGTTATACTATTTTAAAAACTATAATTTGAGGGTATAGTCTCCCCACTAACTATCCTTACACCCTCGCTGATAGTTGGTAGCCTCTAGCATACGGGGTGGAACTCTTAAGGTCATGCGGTGACCGGTCCGACTACCGGTTCTGTAACACCCAAATATTTTGAAAATAAATTTATTTTTGAATGCATGAAACACTTAGTCTCTACAAAACAACACTTTTTTATAACTAATCCAATAAAAATAGTTTTACCACCTATGTGATTAGAATTTCAAAAAACAGACATACACAGTTTTGTTCAGTATGATATTTAGATTATGATAGAATCAACTTAGTTTTTTTATGGATAGTAACATACCCAATGAATAGTAACATACCCATAGGAATAGTAATTAATAGTATTTAATAGTAATGAATAGTACATTGGCCAAAAAATATAAACTTCAACCATTAATTTATAATTACAATTTAGAGATACTATAAGTGAAAAAATGATCATAGTAGAGGTATTTGTATTTTTGTATGTCATAAATATTTTAATTACAAATTTATGAATAATTTAATAATTTAAAATGAAAATTTATTTTCATAAAATATAATCCTAAATTTCAATTTAATTGTCTTATGGTTATAATATAATTTTATGGGACCCTGATTAAATTTTCAAGGTGTTTTAAAATGAGTTGTTGTTTTAATATTGTTTTTTAATAAATTATGATTTTATTTGAAAATTAAATTAAAAAAAATTAGAAAATTATTTTCAAAAAATTGATTATATATTTTAATTCTAATTGTCAAAAAATGGTTGGGGTAAATTTTTGGGATTTCTCTAAAATAGTAGAATTTTTTGTGAATAATAAAATACGATAATTTTTAATAAATACTAAGTACATGATTTAATGAGTCATAGGTGACGTAAGGATGATTTAAGACCACTTGGTTATAACTCACATGCACATATTACTATTCATGGTCACAATTATCAACACTATTGTTTTTCTCGACCGAAATAATAAAATAATGAATAAGAAATCCACAAATCACACCTCTCCTCTACTATAAAACCCCCTCACTCCCTCTTATATTCACTCCTCTCAATACTTTTTCCTTATCTAAATTCTTCCCAAATATCCTCCCAAGCTCCTACAACATGTCCATAAACCCTTGGTCCCATAAAAATACCAAAACCTCTCCCTTATAGAGGCTCTCAAGGATGATTACTTCTAAAGGTAAATTCCTCTTTTCATTTATTTTATTTCAACTTCTTTTCTTTTCTTTTTATTTCCTCACCTCTTTTCATCCAAATGTTGTGATGACTCAAGTACCATAAATGCACTTTAATTTTTTTATGATAAGTGATAATTCTTCATCAGCTTTCATTTCCCCTTATTTTATACTAGGATTTAAAACACCATCTGAGATGTATTAATTTATCACATTCAAGGATGAAAGGTTTTAAATTTCTATTACCATATTCAATTATGGTCATGAAACCATTTTGATTGTTTAACCAGACTATAATATATGCATTATAACTTATTTAAGGTTCATTAATCTTTTTTCACACATGATAATAATTTATAAATCAAAATTAGTTCGTTGCGATCAAGAATAGCCAATTAACGCAAAAAATTGTCATTAAAGTTTTATATAATGATTCATCTTCACTCCCAAAAACCAGTGATTATGTTTTATTATGGAATTACTTATTTATCTTCAATTCCTACCATAATGTGTTCAAATTTATTTTTAATGGATTGTTTTTTTAGTTACTCACCATGACTAATTTTATATTTATTATATCTTCCACTATATTTCTTACCCTTACTGAGCATTTGAGATCTCCCCTTTCTTATGTTTAATTTTCTTAGGAAAAGAAGAATTTTATTACGAGTGACCTTCAAGGATAAACTTAATGTTTTCAATGTTTCCAACAAAACGTATGTGTTTTATTTCATCTGAAGTGGTAATGTTGAACTTATTTATGTATCTTTTTTCCAAATCTTCTAAACTACTCGGTCCTTTGGGATGTATATTCCTTGTTTATATTATAATGTTATAAAATAACGTACCGGCTCTGGGAAACTAGGGTCGGGTCCATAAACATAGTATCAGAGGAAGTTTAGTATAAAACAAGGAAACTAGATTTAGAAAAAATAGATTAGGGAATAAAACCCTAAGATATTATTTGAGGAAAACATATAAGAACATCATGGAATCATGGTAGGGAATAGATTATGTGGATATTTCTAGAAAATAAATCAATGTTTGGATATTAAAAGTGGACATGGTTCTAGAAAAAACGTTACTATGAGTGAAAAATCCAACGATGAGTTTCGGGCTTGACTCGAGGTATCCAGGTACACAAAAATAGACCTTATTGCGCACCTAGTTTAACAATACTAGGGGATATTCTTAGGATAGTTCACATTTTATTTACAAGTCATTGTGAAGGATTTAAATGTAAATTTATCCTCAATGAAACCATTTTTATGATTATGGGATTATCCATAAAAGGATTTCAATTTATATTACATATTTTTTCTAAGTTGAGACAGTACATTAAGATTCATAACCTAATATAGAGTATCCCATTATTTTGAAATGGATCATAGTAGAAGGAATTGATACTACATGAATTCACGTATCCTATGAAAGGATTTCCCTCTTATGAAAGATACTGATGTTTAATTTGGGGCAATGACTAGTGTAGTGCAACTTATAACTATACTGGGACAACTTAATATAGTTATGAACAATAAAATTACCTGTATGGACCATCCAGATCCACAATGTGGATGAGTTATGTTAGATCTCTTTATGAGACAACAACCTCTATCATTTAATAGGACTAAAAACCCAATCACTGTGGAGGAGTGGATAAGTTCCCTAGAAACGATATTTCTCACTTTGGGATGTAACGAAAGAGATAAGGTTATCATGGAAATTTATCATCTATCGGGAGATTCGGAATAATGATGGTCATTAATCCAAAACACTAAGTTGGAGAAAGAGATAAAAGATATGGAATGGATAGTTTTAAAAGAAATATTCATAGAATAATATTTTCCCTGTGAACAATGAGCAGATATGGAAAGTTAATTCTTTAATATAAGGTAGAAGGAGGATAAAAATGTTTCCATGTATAAAGACAACTTTACAAGGCTAGAAAGGCATACTGCGGACTACATATGTAATCCACGGATCAAGATTGTCAAATTATTTGATGGTTTAAAACCATTCCTCTGAAGGGCTATAGTCTCCCAGTGTTTTTCATCATATGAAGATATAGTCTCAGGTGATATCAAGATGGAAAAAGAAATTTCTAAATAATATTAATTTAAAGGAATGAAAGAGAAGAAGAGGTCTGTTGAAAACTTTGGAAATGGAAATAAGGAAATGGGGAAAAAGGGAAGGGTTTACCTTCCGCCCTACAGTAATTGTGGGAAGAAACACACTGACACTTGCCTGAAGGGAATGGGAGTCTGTTACAAGTGTGGAAAAAAGACCAACTATCTCGGGATTATAAGGGGATGAATGAAGATACCAATGCTCAAAGTTAAAATTGTATGGAAATGGTACCTTATACACATGAATTTTCTAAGTGTTAGGGAAATTTTCCCCGAATAAGGCAAGGGAGAATGTCCATGCTTATGCGGTCACAACTGTGGAAGTTGAAGTTCCTAACGATGTGGTGTCAGGAACTTTAATCATTTCCTCAAACTTAGAAATTTTTTTCTTTGAATCTAGATGATTTCATTCTTTTATATCTTCCCAGTTTTCCGGGAAAATTATATATTTACAATTTGATTTAATAATGTAGTTTTCATTCAAAACTCTTAAGTAAAGTATCATTTCAACAAAGTTGTGTCATGTAGTCCCCATTATGAAATATAAACATGCTTTATCTGCTAATTTTGTTATCATAACCATGATTTAATTTGATTTAATCCTCATTATGGATTTTATTTTGAACCATGATGAGAAAATTTGTTTCAAGAATAAAAAGTTAATTTTTTTAGGATGATGTGGAATCCCTTATCTTTATAACAGAAATATCACCATATAATTCTCATTTAGATCCACCCCTAGTAGCACTAAAGAATTCAATTATTGGGGAGGAATGGAATACAAAAACTACAGGGGAAGAAAAGAATGTTCAAATAGATGACATACCTATTGTTCACAAATATGTTGATGTATTTCTAGAAGATTTATCTGGACATCCTCCAGAGCTGGAAATTGTATTTTCCATTGAATAAATTTCAAATTCAGGACCCATATCAAATAACCCTTTTAGAGTGGCCATTGTGCAATTAGTAGAATTGAATAAACACCTAGAGTAATTGAGTGATAAAGGATTCATCCAACCTAATGTTTCTCCATGGGGATCCCCAAACCATTTCATTAAGAAGAATGATAGATCTTTGAGGTTGTGCATTGACTATATAGAGATAAATGCTACAAAAATAAATAACAAGTATCCCCTACCTCGCATTGATTATTAATTTTATCAACTTCATGGAGATCAATATTTTTTGAATATTGATCTTCGATCTGGATATCATCAATTTCTTGTGACCAAAAAAGACATTCCCAAAATACCATTTCAAACCAGGTATGGGAATTACCAATTTACAATAATGCCTTTTGGACTAACTAATGCACCATTCGTTTTGATGGATCTAATGAATATATTTTTCAAGGAATATATTAATGATATTTGGGTATACACTAAAAACTACGAAGATCATGAAAATAAATTGTTCAATATTCTGAATACCCTTAAATGAAATGAATTATATTAGAAGTTTAGCAAGTGTGAATTTTGGATTCGGTCAGTTTCATTTCTTGTCTGCATTATCTGTAAGGATGGAATATCTGTTGATCCTACAAAGAAAATGGTTGTTCTAGAATGGCCTACTAAATGAACATAATTGAGGTACATAGTTTTATTGGTTTAGAAGGTTATTATCAACATTATGTTTTCAGAACATCTCTAATTTAGCCAACCTGAGGACCAAGCATACACATAAAGGGGTTAAGTTTTTTTGGAAAAAATAATGTGAGTATTGTTTCAAATAATTAAAGAGGAGATGAGTGAATGCACTGATCCTAACTCTACCATCCGGGAATTATGGGTTTGTGATCTATGGTTATTCATCAAAGAAAGGACATGGTTTTGTCCTTATGCAGCATGATAGAGTTGTTTCCTATACATCAAGGTAGTTAAAAATTCATCAACAAAACTATCATACTCATGATATTGAGTTAGTAGTGGTAATATTGCCTCTGAATATATGGATATATTATATATATGGTTAAAATGTGAGATATATACATATCATAAGAGTCTAAAATATATCTTTTCACATAAAGAAATCAACATGATCCAAAGGGGATGTCTTCAACTACTCAAGGATTATGGCTATTCCATACACTACCACCCAGGAAAGGAAAATAAGGTTGTTAATGCATTGAGAAGGAAGTATCATGGTGTTATATATAAAATGAGGATTGAAAATGATCCATTGTACATGGATATAGTGAGGTTAGATATTGGAATTATAAAAGAAGGTGAAGCATCACTTTTTCAAATGGTTACCCAGCCGTATTTATAGGAAAAAATTAAATATTCACAATCTGATGATGAGAATATTCAAAAGAAAATTAATGTTGTGACAGATGGGAAGTTGGCTAACTTCATGTGTGAGGATGCAATTCTGAAATTTGGGAAGAGGCTATGTATTCCCTCTCTACTCGAGCTAAAAATGGATTTATTGGATTATTCTCATAGCTCAAATTTCCTTATATATCCTTCTAGCACTAAGATGTTTATAGATTTGAAAGAACATTTTTGGTGGGAAAACATGAAGAGGGAAATTTCAGATTATGTATCAATATGTTAAGACTGTCAAAAAGAAAAAGATGAAGGACAATATCCTTGGGAAGTCATACAACCTCTACCAATTCCTATATGGAAATTGGATGACATCACCATGGATTCTTTACCTGGATTACCCAAAACTCTAAGAAAGAATAATTTAATATGGGTAATTGTTGATCAACTTACGGAATCTACACATTTCATCGCTATAAGGGATGATTGTCCACTAGAGGGACCAGCATGAATCTATATCAATGAAGTTTTGAGACTTCATGGAGTACCTCTATCATTTTTTTATGATTGTGATCCATGATTTATATCGAAATTATGGATAACTCTTTATAAATATTTGGATACTAAGCTTCAATTGAGTACTTCTTATCACCCAAAAATTGATGGGAAATCAGAAAGGATGATCCTTGACATAGAGTACAAGTTGATATCATGTTAACATGACTTTCAAGGTATGTGGGATCAATATTTACCTTTAGTGGAGTTTTCCTACAATAATAGTTTACATTCAAGTATTCAAATGGTATCATATGAAGCATTGTATAGAAAGTGATGTCATACACCAACTTATAGGGATAAAGTTGGAGAAAGGAAGCTTGTGGGCCTAGATCTTGTGGACTAAACAAAAAAGAAGATAAAGACTATTCAAACCCATATCAAAGTAGCTCAAAGAAAGAAAAGGAGCTTTGTTGACAATTGATGGAAGGATTTTGAGTTTCAAGTGGGAGATCATTTTTACTAAAAATTATCTTTATGGAAGGGTGTTATAAGATTTTGAAAGAAAGGGAAAATGAGACCTAGGTAAAAATACCCTTTTTAAATTTTGTAGAGAATTGGAGCTATTTCATATCATTTGGATATGACACCTAGGTTTCTTAAATTACACAACGTGTTCCATGTCTCATTGTGGAGAATGTACATGTCAGACCCAACATATGTCCTCACTTTTGAAGGTATAGAATTGGAACATGACCTATTTTATTGTGAAGAGCCTATTTGGATTATAGACATTAAATAAAACATGTTGAGGAATTATATTACTTATCTAGTAAATATACATTGGAAAAATTATAAAATTGAAGTGGAAACATGGGAGCCTGAGAAACTTATGATAAAGAACTACCAAAATCATTTTGCGAGGTAACATTCTGGTAATGTTGGGGATGAAATTTTTTTAATGAGGGGATAATGTAACACCCAGAGATTTGAAAAATAAATTTAATTTTGAATGCATGAAACACTGAATCTTTGAAAGGCACCACTTTGTTATAACCTATCTATTAAATATATTTTTACCACCACTATGATTTGAATTTTTAAAAACTGATATACACGGTTTCGTTCAGTACGATATTTAGAGTCCGGTAGAATCAATGTAGTTTTTGATAAATAGTAACACACCATTATGAATAGTATTTAATAGTAATGAATTGTAAATAGTCCAAAAAATAAGAACTTTACCAATGAATGTATAAATTCAATTTAGATGTTTTATAAGTGAAAAAACGATCATAGTATAAGTATTGGTATTTTTCTATGTCATTAATATTTTAATTATAATTTAATGATTAATTTAATAATTTAAAATGAAAATTTATTTTGATAAAATATAATCATAAATTGTTATTTCATTATTTTATGGTTTTAAGATAATTTTATGGGACCTTTATTAAATTTACAAGGTGTTATAAAATGTGTTATAGTTTTAATGTTGTTTTTTTGGAATAAATTATGATTTTATTTAAAAATTAAATTAAATATATTTATAAAATTATTTTCCAAAAATGGATTTCATTTTTTAATTCTACACATCAGAAAAAGTTTGGGGTAATTTTTTGGAATTTTTCTAAAATACTCGAATTTTGTGTCAATAATAAAGTACCATAATGTATGATAATTACTAAATACATGATTTATTGAGTCATAGGTGATGTAAGGCTAATTTAAGACCACTTGGTTCGAACTAAAATGCAAATATTACAATTCTTGGTCAAAATAATCAACACTATTGTTTGTATTGAGGGAAATAATAAAATAATGAATAATATATTCACAAATCACCCCTCTCCTCCAATATAAAAACCCCCCTCACTCCCTCTTATCTTCACTCCTTTCATGACTGGTTCCATTTATAAATTCTACTAAAATATTATCCCAAGATTTTGACTCATTTCCATCAGCCATTTTTCTCATAAAAAGACCATATCCTCTCTCTTAAAGAGGCTCCCAAGGAATATTACTTCAAGAGGAAACTTCTTCCTTTCATTTCTTTTATTTCAAGTTCATTTATTTTATTTTTCATTCCTCACCAACATTTATCCAAATTTTGTGATGAATATAGTACCATAAATGTACCAGAATTTTGTTATGATAAAGGAATAAATCATCATCAAATCTACTTTCCCCTTCTTTTATATTATACATTACAACACCATCTCAGATGTGTTAATTTATCACATTCAAGGAAGATGAGTTTTCAATTTCTTTTACCATATTCAATTCTGATAATAAAACCATTTTATGGTTGAACTATAATATAATATATGTATTATAACTTATTTAAGGTTATAAAATCTTTTTGTGCACATTATATTAATTTATCAATGAAAATGAGTTCGTTGTGATCAAGAACCGCCAATTGACCCAAAATATTTTCATTAAACATTTATATAATAATTCATATTCACTCCCAAAAACCAAATGAATTTTATGAACATGTAATCATCACATCATTCACTAATAACATAAAACTTCCATTCTAGACAACCATTCTCATTCTACATGTTTATCCATACCTGAATATAAGTAAACTTATCATGAAACCCCAGGAACAAAACACTCCCAAAAATGAAATTTAATCTCTTAAACTATCAAAATTCCATGAATGAAAAAAATATGGTTATAGTTAATAAATTACATTAAGAGGTGGTTCTGGACTCATTAATTTTTAAACCTAAATTTTATTATTCTGGTCATTATGATCAAGTGAGGAACACCTTCAGACTTTATGTAAGGGTTTTCGACCTGAACCTCCATTTTTTTCAGGTTAATCTTTGTCTCTCTTAACCCTAATTAAATAATTTTTTATTATTATTTACTAATAAAAAATTATTTTTTAATATTATATATATTTTTACTAACGATAATCCTTCTTTGTTTTATGGGGATATACATGTTTTAAAAAGATCTTTCAAAAGTCCTTCCTAATAAACAATCATATTTCAAGGGAATTTCCCAAATTCATACCTATTTTCATTGGCACTCTAGAATATGTTTTTGGAAACCATTATATTTATAAAATCTATTATTTTTTTTGAAAATACTATATTAATTATCTTCTATTTTTATACAAATATTTTTCTAAAAGAACTCTTCTTATCAATATAAAAGAGTATTTATGTCATGAATTACTTGATGATTTTATAAGAGTATCTTCTTCTATTTCAACACTCTTTTTTATTATGTATTATTGGGATTAATATTTTATGATATAATCTACTATATTTAATTGAATGGTTTATTATTTTTTTCGATTGTGGATGTGTTATCTTAAAACCATTCACCAATTTACTCTGAATGGTTAGTGTTTATGCTTAATGTTCAAGGAAATTTATTTTCATTTTACATATTAGATTTAATATGAATGTATATTTTGTTTATGTTTATCCCCATTCATATGAGGAATGAATTTAGGTATCATGAGATGATATATGGTCTTGGCATGAGGCCTTGAAAAAATGAATATTTATGGTCTTAGCATGAGGCCTTGACATTATGGCTATGATGTCCCACATTATGCATTCACTCATTATAAAAATAGTATTGATAGTTCATGTGATTGTTCGACTAGTATAATACCGATGATTATGTTTTATTATGGCATTATTTATCCATATCTTATTCCTCCAATAATGTGTTCAAGTTTATTTTTAAAGGCATTTTTTAGTTATTCATCATGCCTAATGTTTATTTATGTGATATCTTCCGCTGTATTTCATACCCTTACTCAGTGTTTCAACTCATCCTTTTCTTATGTTCCATTTTCTTAGGACATGAAGAAGTTTATTATGAATTACCTGTAAAGATAATCATATAGTTTTGGATGTTTCCAATTAAACTTATGTGTTGTATTTCATTTCGTATTGTAATGTTGAACTTATGTATGTATCTTGTCTCCAGATCTACTAAACCACTCGGTCCTTCAGGATGCATATTCCTTGTTTATATGAAAATGTAATAAAATACAACATCGACTATTGGAAACTGGGTTCAGGTCCTTACAATTTCGATGGTATGACTGGTCTGGATATTACACTTACTTCAAGTTTCAATTTATTAACAATAACTCTAAACATCTAGTATAATAAATTTAAATTTATTATAATTATATAAAAAACTATATCCACACTTACTATAATATCCAAGATATTTATAGAAATATAAATTTTCATATCTATTAATATTTTTGAAATTAATATTATTTTTAGTTTAAATGGGAAACTATGTATAATAGAATACTCAAAATCCAACAGTGGATTTCTCGGATATCTAACGTTTCACACAACACTGAGTTACCCTGAAAAATAATAAAATAATAAAATTATTATTTTAAATGGTAGTTAACACCAAGATTTTGTATTAGTGGGAATGAAAATAATTAACTATATTATTATTTTACATATTTTATAAATGTTTTTACATTTATCCAATAAAATTTACAGACTTAAAATGTGAATGAATCCAATTTTAAGCATAAAATACTCTAATATTTTAAATGCTTGTTTTACCACCTTTTAATGATAAACCCTTTTTAAATATAGTTTTTTTATTTTTATATGTTATATTGGACAAAATAATCTTCTTACTTATAAAGGCACTTCAAAATTTACTTCGGTTTAAATTTTGGTATTTTTTTCATAAAATCCATATTTTAATGAATAGTAAAAAAATACAGCATATTAATTCAAAACGGAATTCTCATCTAATTTATTTATATAGTTATATTATCCTTTTGATTTGTTTTAAAGTATAATTGAATTAACTTCTTATCATTTAATCCAATTTTGGTTATTGGATATTATTTCACATTGAAATTGGACATAAACACATGTCAATATTTTGACAGGTTTTACTTCTTAAAAATCCCCTTTCTAGTTTTGGCAACAAGAATTAATTTTAAATTTTTTCCAATTATGTGTTTTGAATTTACAAAAAATGGATTCCATATTTGGAATCATAATGTTCAAATTATGTAAATAGGTACCTTTTATTTTTGGAAATTATGACTAGTAACTTCAATAATTATTTTTATTAACCATGGTAAAACGGTAAATATGGTACATATTGGTAAATATATTATTCTAATAATATAAAACTAAAATAACACATGTACTAATCCTGTTTTATGAGATATTTCAAACCATGGTCGTCTTTGCGTCAATTTTAGGACCTGATGATCCATTTGGGTGTGATAGTGACCTTTTATAATATTTAATTTAAAGAAAAGGGAAATATAACATAAACTTTAATCTCCTAAATAAAACTATTTTAAATTGGTTTATATAAATTATCCCTTTGAATATAAATATTCATTTGAAATAAATAATTATTTCCTGCATCATTTTATTTTATTTACAATTTTTATACATTAAATAAAAAAATTTATTTATAACACAATGATGATGGGGTGATTACCTTATTAATGAAAGATTAAAATAAATGATATTATAAATATTAAAATAAATGTAATTTTAACATTTTTATGCCATCCAAGAATTTTTTGGGTGACATTGACAAGTTATAAATTAGTTAATAAGTTTTTTTTTTGAAGTAATTAAGTTGTTATGATTAAGAAAAATCAATTTATAAATAGTGTCAAAATTGATATAAATGAGTTTTTTTTAGAACAAATACTATTTTATTAAATGTTAAAGTTGTCCTGAAAGTATAATATTAGTCCAAATTACTTATATAATTTTATAAATATCATTAATTATCCACCTATTTTTCTCTTGTAATTTTATATTGACTATAAAAACCATATATTATAAAAATACAAAAAGACATGGAAAAAGTTAATGTTTTTAACTAAGGGTTAAAGATAAAATATAAGAATAATTTTATGCCCAAAACTCTTCTAAAATAATTTGGTTGAGTTTATTTCGTCTAATAATCATTTTATACTTCCAATTTATTACTTTGGAACTATTATAATTTGAAAAGTTATTTTATAATAAAATAATACATCAAGACTTTCCAAAAGTACCCTGACACCCTCTTATAAAAGGACACCTCCTATAACCACTAACTCACACCTCTCACGCCCCTTGGATAATCCAAATTGTGGTCAAATAATCTCCCAACATCCATACCTTCCTCATAGAATTTTTACCTTTGGAATAATTAAATTCAATAAATCCTTTTGGCTCAAATCAAAACGGGTTTCCCGATTTAGAGGTAGCATCTTCTCTCAGGTTCCTTTACTCTATTTTCCTTATTCACTCCCTATGATCTTATTATTATATGATTACATAAAAGAATTATTATAAATATACTATTATGTTTTTATGAGAAGGATTATAACTACACTTATCCACACCTCCATCTAATTGATATGAACATACTATTTATGTGTACGACAAACTACTACCTCACAAAACGACAATTGTTCAATTTTCTACTACCATCTCTCATCGTGGCCAATATGATTGTATTGTATTTATATATGATATATATTATATTTATATTGTCTCTATTCTTATGTAATATTTATTTATAACATACATTTTGGATTTCCATATTGTATATATACGATAATTTCATTTGAGAAAGTGTGAACTACTGCCCCCTCAAAGTGATATCACTCATTCGTTCTATACATGGATTGTATGAATGATGATGTTTATGAACTTATGTAACATATATAACATATATTTTATACTATAATTATAATATACCTATGTATCATTTACTTTTCAGTCCTTTGATATGATAAAGAAATGAAAGTAGTGTTCATGCGTACGTATGACCTATCGTCTCCATAAAGAGTACATTTAATTTATTATCTCCAAATGTTATTAATGACTATAAATACATATATAATGGATATATATCATATTTAAATCATGAATAATTTTATGGAGATTATGGACTTGTGACTACATGGAAAATATACATCAATCACGTTCATTTTCGACTCAAGTACCAAATATCAAAAAAGTGACCAATATGAACTTAAATAATAATTTAATTGTTATTACATGGTAATAAGTGATATAAAATGAATAATAAACTTGAAAATGGTTCTCAATAAATTATAAATTAACCTATTTTTATTATTCATTAATATAAATAATGAATGAGACATTTCGGATTCGAGGTAAAGGACTTTGTCTTAATCTCCTTTCATTAAAGCATATTTTGATGTTATACATAGCCTTCTTTTATACGGTGTATAATAAACCCCTTTGGTTTTTATGTTCATTAAAAGGGAATATTGTTTCTATGAATTGTTTTTCTAAATGAAAAATAATAATGTTTTTAACATATGCGGTGATAATGACTCCTCCATTTCTATAACCATTATTTGATACTTGTCTTCATGGATAAGATTTAATGCTTTTTTAAAGGAAAATAAATCCCATATTACATTTTTGGGTATTTTGGTTTTGAAAATGGTTTCTGAAATTGATTAAATATTTCAATATCAAAAAATTGTTTATTGTGATTTCAAATGAAATTTTATTAGTGAAATGTTAATATTTTAAATATTTTATTAGTTATGATTATATAATGGTACATGGACATTTGACTGTTGGTTACATGATAAAACAATATGGGTGGTTCCATGATAAACCATGGAAGGGTGGTTACGTTATAACCTCCAATGCATTGGGTAGGGAATTCGGCCATATGGCAATTCCATTTAGTGATATGTGTGTAACTTGACTGTATGGTTATTTCATTTAAGTATGTTTATGTCCAAGTTACCTTTTTATGATCTATGTTAATATAAATGGATTTATGGAAATATTTTGGTTACAAAAAGGGTAATAAATGAGATTATATTTAGTGAATTATATTTATTAATTCTTAAAGTTGAAAAGTTTTCCATTATGGTAAAGTATTCATGGGTTTCATGATTTCCAAAGACTAATAATTTCATTATTTGTATATCCCTTACTAATAATTTTAGTCCCATACCATGTTTTGAAATTCTTTTCATAGTACAAAAAAAAGAATAGGGTCATGAATGGGATCAAGGAAAAGTTATTCAATTAAAACATGAAACGATGCCATGTTTTTTTAAATATTTTTTTTATGAAGAGATGGATAGTGAGTAGAAGTGTCTATGTGGAATATTTAATTTGTTTTGTATGATTCATGACCTATTTCTATAAAAATCTAAACCTGAGAAGATCCTCGATGTGATTTAATATGAAATTAATGACTTATCACAAGATTGTGTAATATTTAAGGTTGTAGCCTTATAGTTGGTATCAGAGGTTGGTTTAGATAACTTTAATGGTTATGGTGTTTTTTAAGTATAAGTGACATGTTTTATATAACCACAATGGTTAGCATATTAGAACGAGTCATAGTTATTTTAGACAAATTTAATGAGTTTTAGATAAAATAAATAATTATATCTTAGTGTTTATCCTCCACATATGACAGTATATGATGATTTTATTGATATACTCACACTAACCTTTTTTTAGTAAATGGATGGATCTACCAGGAACCAAAGTAACAATAAATGTGAAGGAAACTGTGGTGGTAATCTGAATAAGATACTGAATGAAATATGATCTTAAATTATAACTATTGTGGTTATTCTAAAAAACTACTTGGAGTCATGATTGACCATTATAACCCTTGTGATTTTTCTAAGGCATCATATATGAGAGAAATGAATCCCTACAGATGTTCAGGTAATAATCGTAAAGGTAAGTATATTCAAAAACCTATGTGTAAAGGATGTGGAAATAAACACTTATGAAATTTTTTTAAAGGGATCAAAAAATGATATATATATGTGGTAATGAAGGTCATAAAGTAATAAACTATCATGGAAAAAGGATCAGATGACTCCAGGAAAGGGAAAGAAGTTAATTTTGAGGGAATAATTGAATGTTTTAAATGTTGTCTGCATGTTCATTACGCAAATAGATGTCCTATGAAGAAGTCTTATGAATGGGATCAGCAGGACCAAAAAATATATGTTTACCAATACCTAATGTCATTCCAATTAATGATAAGGAAACTAAAAATGTCCTATGAAAGTTACGAATTATTTCTTAGCTTAAGCATCAAAATTACTAAAACTTATGACATTATTCATGAAGTTTTTGTAGGAAATAAGTATTATTTAATAAGTTGTAAAAACATGGTTAAGGTATAATTAATAATTATAGATGATTAATATATCTACATTTGAAAAATTCGAGAGTTATGTTAGATCTATGGGTGATGAAATGTTTAAAAGTAATAATGATATTTTGTTGATGGGGTTACTTTGGAATATTTTTCTCTATTATGTGTAACCCTGAAGTTTGATATGTGAGAATTCCATTTGACAAAGAATTACCTTTTCTTCTGTGGATATAATTATAAACAATATTTAGGGTTTATATGATACTTTATTTTGAGGTAAGTATGGTTTATTTCATTTTTGAGATGAAAAATGAAAGGCATGAGATAAACATGAGGTTAAATTATGTTATCATTATTTTGATGATTTTATCTCATGTTTAAAATGTTATAATAATGATTTAGTTTTAAAAAAAGGCTAATTCATAGGATGGGTGAAAACCCATCACGTCTGTCAAGGCCACAAGAATCGAACCCACAACCGAAGGGTGATAAGGGCGCATCGCCTACCACGGACCTACGCGAATTCCTTGGTTATTATAACTTATTCTCTTTAATTAAATAATTTTATGGATTAAGAATAAGTTTATTTTGGGATCTTATGTTTTATCAAATGGATATCCTCTGTATAGGAAAATTATTTGGTTATTATGTGACACATGTTATTTTGGATGACATTCGCTCTTTTGGGAACATTATATGCCCAAAGAAAATTGAATACTATGAGATTTCATTTGGGGAGTAATAGTTACATTTTATTTTGGAAGAGTCTTTGTTTTTATTTTAGAAAAAAGGAAATTTGGGTTATTTGTGGAAATTATTAACCTATCCTGGAGAAAATGTGAATAAGTTAATTACTTTTTGGTATGAGACATTAAGTGTGGTTAATGTTATTTAGAGATAAATGATAAAATTTATCTTGGAAAACTATGTGATCAAATCCTTTTGAGTTTTGGGTTTCAATATTAGTTGGATTATTTTGAGTAATTTTATATAAAATTATATGTTTAATGGTATTTGTTGAACTTTGGGTATTACTATTGAATCTTGGAGATTAAAGGTTCTCTTTCTTTTTATAAAAGATTATTCTTTCTAGGGGATTATCTAATATTTTACAAACCATTTTGGTTTTGGTTATTGTTTAAAGATAGGTTGAATAGATTGTTTATATTTTTTGTTTTAAGTGATTCTATAGAAGTTTATTCTAGTTTTTTAGGTGTGACCATGTCATCTTTAATACTCATCATTTGGAGAAAATGTGTGTTTGTGGTAGAAATTTATTAAAGGATGAAACTATACTTTTTTTAAGTATATTTCCTTTTGTTATTATTTTAAGTAGTAAAATAATTAATCAACTTTATAGAAATGAAAAAAAAAACAATATTTAATTTCTTTATAAACAGGAAATCAACAAACTTTTAACCAATGTTATATTTATGGTTTTGTGACTATTAAGTTTTTCTTTATAATGTTTTCTATCACTCTCCATTAGAATATGATGGTTAGTTTTCTCTTCTATAACCTTGTTTTTCTAAATTAAATCCTTGTATGTGTTACCTCAGTGACCTTTGTATTTATTTTTATTTATTTTAAAGTGATAATTTTATTTACTATTTTTCGAGTGTGGAATTTTCAATGAAGATTATGAGCCCAATTTTATAATTGCGAGGACGTAATTTTCAAAAGGGGGAATGATGTAACATCCAAAGATATTTATATAATAATACATTTTAATATCTATTAATATTTTTGAATTTAATATTAATTTTAGTTTAGATGGGACAATATATATGATTGTGTACCCGACACGCGATAATGGGTTTCGTTAAAATCTTATGTTGCACACAAGACTGAGTTATATCAAAAAATAATACAACAATAATATTATTATTTAAAATGGTATTTCACACCTAGAAATTTTATTGGAGAGAATTAATAAAATTCACTATATTATGATTTTACATATATTTTTTAATGTTTTTAAATTTATCCATTAAATTTTAGAGGTTTAAAATGAGATTGAATCCAAATTTAAACATAAAACACCTTAATATTTTTAAAAACACTTTTACCACCTTTTAATGGAGAACACTTTTTAAATCTAGTTTTTGTCACGTTTATATGTTCTATTTTACAAAATAATCCTCTTTTTTATATGCAGGAAATCAAATTTTACTTTGGTTGAAATTTTTGTATTTTTTTGATAAAATCTATATTTTAATGAATAGTAAATACTACATATTAATTCAAAACTGTCATTTCATATAATTTATTTATATAGTTAGATTGTCATTTTAATTTTGATTAAAATTTAATTGGATTAATTTTTTTATAATTCATTCCAATTTTGGTTATTAGAAGTAATTTCACAATGAAATTGTACGTAATCACATGTCAATCTTTTTATAGTTTTTACTTCTTAAAAATTCTCTTTCTGGTTTTGACAACAAGAATTAATTTAAAAATAATTTCTGATAATTATATGTTTTTAATTGTTAAAAATGGATTCCATATTTGGAATCATAAGGTCAAATTGTGTAAATAGGTACCTTTTATTTTTGGACATTATGAAGAGTAACTTCAGTAATTATTTTCATTTACCTTTGTTAAAGGGTTAATAAGGTAAATAAAGATAAAAATTAATATTATAATATCATAAAACATCCCTAATATGTGTAATAATCTTACTGTATGAGATATTTACGACCATGGGAATCCTTGGATTTATTTTAGGACCTCATGTATCCACTTGGGTGCGATAGTGACCTTTTATAATATTTAGTTTAAAGAAAATGGAAATATAACATAAACATGTATCTCCTAACTAAAATAATTTTATTATGGTTTAGATAAATGATCTATAATAATATAAATAAAAATTATAAATCTAAAACTATTCCAAGCATATGGTTATTTAATTTAAAGTTTTTAGACATTAAATAAATCAATTTACTTGTCACACAATGATGATGTAGTTATTACCTTATTAATGAAAGATTCAAATAAATGATATTACGAATATTAAAATAAATATAATTTGAAAATTTTTATGTCATAAAAATTTTTTATAGATGAAATTAACAGGTGATGGATGTTTTAATTTCTTTTTTATAATGAATCAAGTATTTATGACTTTAAGAAAAATCAATTTCTTAATAGTGTTAAAATTGACATAAATGAGTTTTTAAAAAAATGCTATTTTATTAAATGGTATAATAGTCCTAAAAATATAATATTCGGCCAAATGACTTATATAATTTTAAAAATGTCATATATTATCCACTTTTTGTTCTCTTGGTATTTTATAGTAACTATATTAACCATATGTTATGAAAATACTAGATGACATGTTAAGAATTAATGTTTTAACTAAGGGTTAAAGCTAAAATATGAGGTTAATTTTTTTATATAAACTTTTATAAAACCTATTGGTTGAGAGTATTTAGATCAATAACCATCTTATCCTATAACTTTATAACTTAGGAACTATTATAATTTGGAAATTATTTTTATAATAAAATAATATATCAAGACTTTCCTAAAGTGCATCTCCTCCCTCTTATAAAAGGCCACCACATCTACCCACTTACTCACACCTATAAGTCTCCTTGTTTCATTAAAATTCTTCTCAAATAAGCTCCAAAAATACCTCCATTCCTCATATAGTTATTAACTTTGGTATAAAGAAATTCAAGAAATCCTTTTGTCTCAAATCAAAAGGACTTACCCGATTTAGAGGCAACGCCTTCTCTCATGTTCGTTTACTTTTGTTTTCCTTCTAAACTCTCTATGATCTATTTATTCAATTATTAAAAAAGAAAAAGAAGTATTATAAATATAATATCATATTTTTATGATAACTACTTGAACTAAACTTACCCACACCTCCATCTAATGGATACGAACATACTTTTTCTGTGTACGACGAACTACTGCCTCACGAAATGATGATTGTTCAATTTTTTCCTACCACCTCTCATGGTGGCCATTATGATAGAACTATATTTATATATGATATATATTATATTTATATTGTATATATTCTTCTGTAATATTTATTCAGATCAAACTTTTATGCTTTCAATAATGTTTAAATACTATAATTTAATTTGAGGAAGTGTGGAATACTGAACCCTTAAAGTGATATGACTCATTCATTCCATACATAGAACATATAAAGTATGGAATTAATGAAGTAATGTAACTTAGATAACATATATATTATACTGAAATTATAGTATAACTATGTATCATTTATATTTCATTGTTTTAAGACGACAATGAAATGAAAGTATCGTTCATGTGTACGTACGACCTACCATCTCCATGAACGGTGCATTTCATTTATTATCTAAATATTTTATGTAATAATCTCAATACATATATAATGGATATATATGATATTTAAAATATTTATAATATTATAGATATTATCTAATTTTTACCACATGGACAATTTATATCGAAGAAGTTCATTTTTTTCTCAAGTACTGAATATTGACAAAACGACCAATATGAACATAAATAATTATGTGATTTTTATAACATGAAAATATGTGATATAAATATAATAATAAACTTGAAAAAGGTTCTAAATAAATTATAAATTAACTGCAGTTTATTATTTAGGAATATAATAAATGAATGGGACAAGTCAAATTCGTGGTAAGTGACTTTGTCTCAATCTTATTAAATTGAGGTATATTTTGATGTTATGCACCACCTTATTTTATATGGTGTATAATAACCCCCATTGTAATTTAATTTCATTCAAATAGAATCTTTATTCTATTAATGATTTTAGTAAATTACAAAAAAGAATGTTTTTAACAGATGTAGTGATAATGACTCCTCCACTGCCATAATAGTTATTTGATATTTAGCTTCCTGTATAAGCTTTAATGTTTTTTTAAAGGAGATGAAATACCATATTCCCTTTTGGGGTGTTTTGGTATTGAAAATGTTTTTTGAAATGGATTTAATATTTAAATATATTTAAATGATTTCTTGTGATTAAAAATGAAATTTTATTGGTGAAATGTTGATATTTTCAATATTTTATGTGTTATGATTATATAATGGTACTTGAACATTTGGAGGGTGATTATGTAATAAACCAATGATGGGTGGTTACGTGATAAAACAAAGATGGGTTGTTTCTTGATAACCCATAGACATGTGGTTATGTTATAACCTCCAATGAATTGGGTATGGAAGTCGGTCGTATGGATATTCTATTGAGTGATATGTGAGGAATTAGACTATTTGGTTTTTTATTTATGTATGTTTATGTCCCAAGTTAACTTTATATGTTATATGTTTATTTCTATGTTTTTTTGGAAATATTTTGGTTACAAAAAGGGTAATAAATGAGCTTATATTTAGTGAAGTATATTTGTTACTTCTTAAAGTTGAGAAGTATTACTTTATGGTAAAGTATTCATGGTTTTCATGATTTCCAAAGACTAACAGTTTTTATTCTTTATGCATACCTTAATGATATTTTTATGTTCATCCCATGTTTTGAAATATGTTTCACAAGACTTACAGAATAATAGAGTTAAGGTTGGGATCAATTAAAAGTTATGTTGTCAAAAACTAGAATGATACCTTGTTTCTTCTTAAAGAGTTTTTTTAATGAAAAAATGGATATTGATTAGAAGTGTCTAATTGTAATATTTAAGTTATTATGTATGTCTAATGACCAGATTATCTAAAATATCTAAAACTAAAAATATCCTAAATGTTATTTAAAGTCAAATTAATGACTTATCTCAAGATTTTTTTAATCTTTATATTTGGGGACTTATACTTATAATACGATTCAAGGATTACTTATGACATATTGTCACCCTTTTATCAACCATTCTTTATTAAAATCATTGTTTCGGGTGATTAGTGATTCATTTTTCATGTATGTTTTGATTCAGATGTTATAATACTTAAATATTGATCATTTTTCGATCAAATATTTAATTTTAATAATAGTATAAATATCATATATATTCATTATATACATATTAGGGTCATTTTTAAATGGTATAGGTAGAAAAATTAATTACATCATTCATGGAGATGGTAGTTCACAGATACAGAAGGTTATTGATTTCATTATCTAGTGAAAAAGAAGGAAATAAAGATAAATAATATTTTATCATTATAGAATCATAATTTTATCATAAATATAATCTTTATTTATTAAATTTATCATTATATCCATTAATACTAGGAGGTGATAGAAGATGAATCATATTGTTAGATGGAGGTGGTGGTCCACGCGTATACACAAGCGATACTTTCATTTCCCATTTGATGGAAATTAGGTGAAAAATGTTTTTATCATAATATTAATAAAATATTAGTATATTTATGATACTATATTCATTAATTTTGTGTGAATTCCATAGATTTATAGGTATTATAAGAAAAAATAAAATAGAAAGATCTTGGTTAATATATATACAACTTCTTTGAGAGACATCCCTTAGCATACACCTGAAAGCTTGAATGATTAATCTTTGTATAAAAGAAGTGGGAACTATGATTAAGATAAGAAATATAGTAAAGTATTAGGTAAGTTATTTTCCAAGATATATGGCTCAAACGTTTTAATTATTTATGAGAGGAGTTTCCCTTTTATGTGTTAGAGAGAGGATACACATGGAATTACATAAATGATTTAAATATAATTAGTTTCCTTCTCAAGTATAATGATTCTAAATGGAAATTTTTTAAGGTAATAAAATATATGGTCTAAATATATTCAACCAAAAATAACTATATAATTTTATGTGTCATTTTTACACTTATATCTTAGTTTGTTCCCCCTCCCCTAGGTAAACTTGTTTTAACGTTACTTGTGGTAATAAATTTTTACTATTTTCACTATTAAAAATGACCAAAAATGAAATTGGTACAATTATAAAACGTGGAAATGATTATTAGAAATATTTTATCCACTTTATCAAGTTTAATTTCTATAATTGGTATAAATTTATTTTAAAATAAACATTAAAATCTCAATGTAAACCCGTTTTTGAAAAATGAATTTTCAAGTATAAAATCGAATTTACTTCCTCTAATTACCTAGTAAAAACTTAAAAATGAATGTTAAAATATTTTATTGAATATATAATATATATAAATTTCATTAAAAAATATTAATAAAAAATAATTGTTTTATTTATTATGATAAAATCACAATGTGTATATTAAAATAGTTTTATGGAAAATAACTTTTTTACGTTTAAATATTTTATCTTCATTCATAACCATTATATAAATAATGTATGGATGATTATAAACTAATTAATATAAGTTATCTATATATTTTATTGAAATAATATTTCAAAATTGATCAATATACTTTTTTAGATAAAAACACCAAACATGTAGTAAAATGTATTTCTTTAAAAAATATAAATTTTAATCATTAAATGAATTTATTAAAATTGAGTGATCATCAAAAAAAATTTATCATTATAAGCCATTATATATATATATATATATATTTCATAAATTTATTATTCATATTCAAACATATCAATCAATTTTTTTAGATATATAGGTATATTATATCACAGGTTCATTTAGACTTAGGGTTTCATGAAAATAAAACTATCGAATAACTCAAGATTATTTCAAAGGAAGTAAATATAAAATCATGGTTTGTTACATTATAATCACTTTTAAATGAATTTTTTCATCAAAATTATATCATTACTTTTGAAATAAATGAGGATATATTTTCTTCATCATTAACTTTGGTTCTCATTTACCTTACTTAAATTTTTGATTCCTCAAGAGAACTTTAATGAGGTGAGTAGTCTTGTCTCATAGAACCTTATCTCTAAAATACATGAGTTGTACTAGTTTTTAAATATAGGAATGATCATGATAAAATTTTAAAACCTATGAGTTCAATATATATGAAGGATTATATATGTACTTCCTTAAAGGCAATATATGAAACACATAACAAAATTGAGAGTGGCTTGGTGGAAGTGTCAAGAGATAAGAAAGAGTCCTGATATGATCAATAATATATAAATGGATTTTATATACAGGGTCACTTGTCCATTATTTTCAATTATGATAATCTTATTACATGGATAAATTCACCAGAATATCTTCTCACAAAATTTGAATAATGTATCTCTCTGACGAATGTCAACATAACTATTTTGTTGACTCTCAGATGCCTTGATAGGATACCGAATGACAATACCATTATCTACCATTTATTCATATATTTCAGGTACTAATAGATTTATTTTTCTAACTTTATATCATCATATTGGAGTCTTCAGTTCCTTCTATTGTAGGAACCATAAGGAGCCATCTAAATGCATGAGTGAAAACTATTGTTGTATGGAAAATAAACTAGAGTAAGGTGTTGATCCCAACATCCTTTAAAATATAGAGAATATGATATTAAAATATACATAAGGTTTTTAATGGTTCTTTTAAACTAACCATATATTTGAGTATGATAGGAAGTAGTGAAACAAAACTCTATATCAAGAGCTTATAAATGACTTTACCAGATCTTTGAGGTAAACCTTAGATCTCAATAATATACAACAGAATGTGGTACTCAAGGAAACATTATCTCTTATTTAATTTATATCATAGAAATATGTTCAAGAGAGAAATATTCTTTTATATTAATGAAATATGCTAACTTTATAATATGTTTGACTATAAACGAAACAGAATTATGGCCTTCAAATATTTTTTGGTGTCCAGAAATGAAATCCATGGTCATGTTTTTATATTTCCATTCTAGTATGGGTAAGGGTTATAACATTTTGTTAAAATTATATATCTTATTCCTAACATGCTGGCATACCAAGAACTCATATACACACACTTTATAATGTATTAATTCATGTTATCCTACTAGAAATAATATTATAGATCCCTATACATATTCTTACCTATAGGATGAATGGAAAAAGATGAGCTTGGAGTTTATTAAAATAACCCCTTCTTCAATTCTAGTATTTATGTGACACGTACTTGATTACTAAAACCTATTAATACACGATAATCAAGGTTAAACTTGGTAACATTTCTCACCTTTATTTATATCTCTAAATACTCCTTTTTTACCACTTTAATCTTCACAAAGATAGATGTTTGAATAGTCATTTGAGAAAGATGAGATTTATCTCCTTCCTTTATGACTTCACCATCCATTATTTTCAAATTTATAAATATTGGATCTTTTTTATCCTCATTATAGATAAACTATCACAATAATTTCAATTCAAATCATAATCCACTTCATTCCCTTTCCCATGGTGGTAATGTATTGAGTCTTGATAGTCTTTAATCAAAAACAATAATATTATATTACTCATATTAAACTCTTTTTGGGTGAATATATGCTTTAAAATTTTATGATCAGTATATATGTAACACATTTATCCATAAAAATAATTCATACATATCTTTAATGCAAAAATTACCATAGATAACTCTACAATCTTGTGTTGGGTATTTTTTTAATGATACTTTAATTGTAAAGAGGCATAATCTATCATCATATCATTCTTCATAATAACAAACCCTAAACCCTTCTTTGATGTATAATTATAATTTAGAAACCCTTCTCCATTGTAGGGTGGTGTGGTACCATTAATCAGTTTAAAGTAACTTTATTCTCTTACACGATAACTTTGTGAGTGGATTAGATAGTTATGATAAATTTTTCACAAATTATTGATAATATCCAGTAAATCAAAGAAAAAAATGGATTAAAGTCTTATTGGTTGGTCTAGAATAATGTTCAATATCATAAATATTTGATGAATCCACTGATATACCCTCTCTTTGGATTATATGACCTAGAAATGAAACTTTATATTTTAAAAATTCACAATTGTTAATTTCTTCATACAACTTATCCTTCCACAGGGTCTTCAATATAATCCCCAAGTGATATTTTCTATCTTCCTGACTCTTTGTGTATATATGAATATTTTCTTTAAATACTACCAAAAAATTGTCAAGGTAACCTCTGAATACTCTTAAATTCATGAAGGTAGTGGGGGTATTAGCATAAATAAATGGAATAAATATAAACTCATAGAGATCATACCTCATACAAGAGGTTGTCTTGTGTAGGTAATCAATTTTGAACCTCAGTTGAAAATATCCAGATTTATGTTCAATCATTTAGAAGTATTTATGTCCTCACAATGAGATACATATTCTTGAAAATGATCGTGTTAAGTTCTCGATTGTCAATATAGGGTCATCATGATCCATATTTCTGTCTAAACAAAATAATTTTTGAATCCCATAGTGATTCACATGGTCAAATGAATCCATTATCAATATTCTTCATGAGTTTCTTTTTATATTCTTGAAACTCAATCAGTGCCATTTTTTATGGAGTCTTTGAAATATGCATAGTGCAAGGTATGAGTTTTATTGAAAACTTGACCTCCCAATTTCAAGGACAACTTGTAAACTCTTCTATAATGAAATTAAAAAAGTCACATATAATATTATTATATTAAATATTGATTTTATCCCCAACCATATAAGATAAATACTCTTTTTAAATATAAATCAAGTGCCACACAATAGATGTAATTTCTAATGGAAGTTCTTTTTTATCTCTGCCATAATAGATGATCATAGGTTGGTTTGTAATATCAAATGTGACCTCCATTCCTCAGAAATTGATATGGGATCTTTATAAATAATGATAATACACTCCCAAAATAACATAAAATTAAACTAAAGGGGGAATAAAAATATTTTTAATAATCACATTCCTAAAATATTCAATACGAAAAGAATCATATACTTGAGATATGATCAACATACCATTAAGTGTTTTTTTCCAATAATTCATTATCTAATCATTGTGGTGTAAATGTGATAATTTTAGAGAATTCCTCTAATATAAGTGATTGGGTAAATCTAGAATTAAATAATACATTGATAGTTTTAGATTAGATGGTATGTGTAACTTTGATTACTTTGTTATCCAACTCTTCTTTGTAAATATATATCACATGAGATTTTACGTTTTTCTATGGGTTTAAGAGGATGATAATGTCAATCATAATCATTAAAACTTTAATTCAATTACTGGTTAAAAAATTTCTCACACTCCTATAATTGTAAACATAAGATATTGTGTGGTAAATTATATCTAGATTTATCAATATTATCATCATCAAATAACTTGTTTTCAAAACTTCAACATTCGATTACCCGGTTAATTTTGTAGCCCCCTTGAGGGAAACAATTTGATGTTTCTTTCCATAGTTTAGGCATAAACAAAAGATCTTGTTCCTCCTTCCTTAGATTTATTATTATAATTTCCATTAAATTACATATCTCTTGTCTTATCGAAACCATGATATTGGTGGATAACCTTGATCTCCCTTTCAACAATGAGAGAACACAAAATAATTTCTTCCTTGCTAGTAATGTCTCTTGTGGATAACCCCCTTCAGAGATTTATTTTTATGCCATTAAATAATTAATCATTATTTATTTTGGATTGGATAATAATATCATAATAATACATAATATGTATTATAAAATTTTCATCATGGGTTCTAATGGATTCGTCATAATTCTACTTTATCTCAACTAATTCATTCTTTATTTTCATACAAATAGTAAAGGAAATTAATTATTTTATAATAACCTTCTAAACTCATCTAAATCCATAGATTAATTATATTCATGTTGCCTTATATTCTTGATACGATTCCAGCACTAATTTATCTTTCATTCCTAATGATAAACATTAAAAATAGCTTTTTTATGTTCTAAGAACTGAATAATTAAAGATATCTTTTTAGTTGCACTGATCCCTTTCTCAAAAATTAGGGGATCAGTAGACCCATTAAAAGAAGGTTGGTGTTGCCTTAGGAAGGACTCAATAGAATGTTACTCCATACTCTTCTCATTTAAAATCTCAACATTGTTAATAGATTGAGATTTTTTTATAAGAAAAGAAATGAGATTTATATTCCAACCCCCTTACCAATAAGTTTCTTGGGAGTGAAATAATTTCATTTTCGTTTAAATTTAGTGTCAATAAGGTTTCTTCTAGTTCAAAACATCTAATGGAACTAAAAAACATATTTTGACTAATAATAGTCATAAGAATCATTTATTAAAAGTCTAAATCATCTCACTTTATTTTTAATCTATGACACCTAATTTTTAACCAATATTATCCATGATTATAATCTATTCAAATCCTTCATCATGGTTTATAAAGAAAATTTTAAAAATCCCAAGATTATCTCTTGAGGGTTTCTAGTTCGGTGTATAGTCTTAGGCCCAAAAATCATGCACTAGTGAATATAGATTTATTACCCAATCCACACCTTTCAAGGTTTTTACCCCTCTATTTATCTATTACACATCCATATCCACTTTATTTTATCAAGACAAGAATATATTTTATAGGAACACCACACTCCATTATTTACAATAAATTATAATATTCTCTTATACTTGTTTTTATACAAAGGATTCTCACAAAAGTTTCCACATCATGGTTTCCAAAAATAACTAATACTTTCTCAGATACCAACTGTGATGACCCAAACATTATGTTCATAAATTTATATCTTGTTACATGAGTATTGATTACATATCACTATAATACATTCCATAACTATAAAGGTTTATTGTCATTTGAATCTTGGAAACAAAAATAAATTGTACATAAAATATTTATATCATCTACCACTAATATCATCACATATATAACCATTTTTTTGACATATCATTATTAAAACCATTCTTTGTATCTTGAAAAAAAGAAACATAATAAAGGGTGTGCTTAGATTCTCACTAAGGGTAAAAAATTAGATATAAATCAATAATTGTTTTTAAGAATAACATTAGCATAAGAGAATGATAACATGTTATTGATAGTTGAAAATCATACCCATAAATTAATATATCATAATCATAGGTCATGGTATAAATCTTGATAGTTTACAATTGATGAATAAAAAATAAATCAAATAACATAATCCATGAGTGCACAACATTGTCATAATATCATGTTACAAAAGTGTATCATAATGTGTTAGATAATATATCACGACCCGACCATCCCTGATACATGAACCTATTTATATTACCCCAAGGGTCTCCTGTAATAACTTAATGTCCTTCCCAACACACCATAGGCTATAATCATGGTTCATGGTATAAATCTTGGTAGTTTAGAATTCATGAATAAAAATTAAATCAAATAACACAATCCATGAGTGCATAGAATTGGCATAATATCATGATAAAAAAGCATATCATAATGTGTTGCATAATCTATCATGACCCGACCTTCCCTGATCCATGAACCTATTCATATGACCCCAAGGGTCTCCTGTAATACCTTGGTTTTCTTCCCAACATACCATAGGCTATTACACATTGGGGTCGCTTATCAGACTAAAGGTTTTCCCCATGTGACAATACATCATCTTTTATTGGGTTTTTTCTTGAATCACACAAACCCTAGGAAACATCCCAGAAGGTCACTCATTCAGACCACTACTTTATTCCAAGAATGATTAACTGTGGAGTTCAAGAAAAGTAGGCTCCTAAAAAGAAACATGAAACTTGTTTACATGTGTATTATCATTTTCCATTTAAGTCTCAATTTTATAGGGGTGTTACACTCTCCACCCATTTAAAGAACAAAACCCTTGTTATGGACCCCAAGCCTCAAACCTAGGTAGTTCTTAAGCCCATCCAGCTAGGTATTGTCTCTGATACCATTTATTATGACCCGGCCTTCCTAGATCCATGAACCTATTCATCTGACTCAAAGGTTCTCCTATAATACCTTGGTTTAATTCCCACCCAACCACATGCTATTACTCAATAATTACTCCTATTAGAATAATTGATATCCCCAACTACCAACACATGTTCTTTCAGTGTGTTTTTTCATCACTCACACACACCCTAAGAAACTTCCTAGAAGATCTCACATCCTGATCACTATTCCAGGAAAAGAATGCTTAACTATGGAGTTCTAATCAATTATGCTCCCCAAAAAATGGTTCACCTTGTTGAAAAGGTTAGTGAATTTTATCCATTTACGTCTCACATTTCCAGGGGTGTTACAGAATCATAATTATAGAAATTTTAGTTCATGGATACCCAAAATAAATTTATTGCATGTTAGGAATGGTATAACCACCTATGTTCATGATTGGGATTATAATAACCTCGTATTTAACCATTTTGGACATGGTATGACCTTATATATATCCTTGTATCATAAAAACATTAATAATTATTCAATTCATTAGACTAATATAGAAGACCCACCTATCACATAATTACAATCCATTCATCTGTATACCATAAGACCAAGAAAACATTTCTCATTTTATCATATCTTAAACCATTGAAAATAAATAGGATTTCATAAATATTTAATCATTATAATAATAAAACGTCTAGATAAATAATAAGTATATTATCATAGGAAAATATCTATAGTGAAGAAAACGTAACATAAAAGGATATTATCATATAAGAAAAATTACTTTAAAATATAACTAGAATATTTATTGAGGTGAATTCCCTTTTCATTTTGAAATAACTTATTAAAAAATTAAAATAAATAAAAATTTAATGGAAAAGATTTAATTTAAATTAACTATGGTATTTTTTAATTTAATCTTAGAATAGTTTAGTAATGATGATGGTTAAAAAAGTTTTTTGTTTGGTATATATTAATACTAAGATTCCTTTCACACATATGGTAAAAATTCAAAAGTACATCACTTGAAAAATGAAAAGAATATTCCTTTCTAGAAAAATTTATATAATGTAAAAAAGATTAAAATTAAATTTAAACAAACCTTGGGTAATATAAAAAATCATGAAAACATTTTAAAAAAATATAGATATGGAAGAAAATATTCACTGATGAATATAAAACAAAGATGGTTTTCCTTAAATACATTATTCCAAAACATTGAGTACTTAGAGATAGGAAAATGAAAGGAAAACATTTGATTTGAATAAATAAATATATGATAATAAATTAAAAAATATTTTAGATAAATGTATCATATAATTTTATTAGTGTAAAATTTAATCATAAGCAATCACAATAGAAAGTGTGATTCAAACATAAAACCCTTACCACAAGATTGAATTTCTTCATAAGTGATCTAACCTAATTTATAATAAATTTCAATTTATAATAATAATATATTAAAACCATATTAATACTTATAATACCAAATATAGTTTAATTATAATATCTTATCACCCATTCATTAATAATTCTTTATTTAAATCTCTCTTCCAAGTGATAACTATTTAATTTTTCATGTATGTTTGGATTCAGATGTTATAGTACACACATATTGATCATGGTTTCATGATATCGATGATTTTTCCATGATATTAGTTACAAATATTCAAATTATATACATATTTATAACCATCCATAAAATTTAGATATAGAAAATAGAATAACATGATTCATGGAGGCGGCTGTCTATATGTATGCATGAAAGATGTTTTAATTTTCTAATGAAAAGTTTGAAATAAAGATAAAAAATATTTTACCTCTAAATATTATAATTATATCATAAATATCTATATATTTTTAAAATCTATCATTATATCCACTAATGATAGGTTTTTATGGAAAGTGAATCATATTTCTAGATGGAGGTACTATTCTACACGTGCGCATGAGAAATAATTTCACTTCTTATTTGATGGAAATGAGGTGGAAAAGGGTTGTACCATATTAATAATAATATCTTATTATACTTATGATACTATAGTAATTGTGTTGTTATATATAAAAAATATTTATATGAAGTATAATAAGAATTAAATTGAAATAGTTTTGTAAAGATTTATACCTCTTCTTTGAGAGACCAACTTTGAATTACATCTTAAGAATTGTATGATTAGTCTTTGGAGAAGATCATAAATTTATAATAAAGTAATATATCAAATTATCAAGGATGTTCTTGTATAATATATAAGCCTCAAACTTTGGGAAGAAGGTAGGAGAGGAGGGATCCATCTATATGTGGGGAAGAGGACAAACATGCAATTACTTAAAAGATTTAAATATAATTAATTCCTTACTTAATTATATTTCTTCATAATAGCTATGTATTAAAAGTTAAGATAATATAGAAAATAAATTTTTTTACCCACTTTTATTTTGACAAGTTTATGCAGAATTCATATCCTTATCTCTTAGTTTAACCCCAAATAAACCTATTTTAACTATAACCATGATAACAAATTTTAATCGTTTTTAAAATTAATTATGACCAAAAATTAAAGTGGTTGTAATACAAAATTTTGAAATTCTAATTAAAATATATAATCCATTTTATAAAATTTAATTTATATAATTAGAATAAATTAATTTTAAATTAATCATGAAAAATCAATAAAAACCTACTTTTAGAAAAAAAAATCATTTTACAAAAACTGAATTTATTTTCATTATCATCCCAATGAAAACCGTAAAATAAATGTTAAAATATTATGTTGAATATATTATCTATAAATTTCATCAAAAATTTAAATCAATAATGATTTATTTATTTTAATATGATAAAGACAGATTGCGCACATAAAACAGTTTTATGAAAAAAAACAATATTTACCATTAAATAATTTCTTATCCATTTCTAACAATTAGATAGCTAATGTATGGATGATTATTAACATATTAGTATAATTTATAAATATATTTTATTGAAATCTTATTTCATTAGTTATCAATATAATTTTTTTATAAATAAATACATAACATGTAGATAAATACATATCTTCAAAAAAATAGTTCTTTTAATCATTAAATGATTTTATTAAAATTGAGTTCTTATGAATAAATTTCTGTTATCCAAAACCATCACACATATATTTTATAAATTTATTAATATTATTGATACACTCTAATAAAATATTTAGGTTATAAAGATATATTATATCATGGGTTCATTTAAACTCAGGGTTTCATATAAAGTAAGCTATTGAATACCACATGTTTATACCAAAAGAAGTACATATAAAATCATGGGGTGTTTCTAGAACAATGATTACTATGACATGAAAAATGTAAAACTAAGGTTCACAAAATCTTAAAATAAAAGATAGATGAAGATTATTGAACTGGAAGAACAAAGACATGATTCTTATGAGAACTCACTTTTGTATAAGGAGAGGTTTAAATATATCCATGAAAACATATTGAAAAAAATATTTGAGGTGGGAGAAAATGTGATATTTTATGATTCATGAATGAATCTCATTCATGGTAAAAAAATTCCATGTGTACTTGGCCATAAATAGTTAATAATACATTTCTATTTGCTGTAGTGGTGATTATTGGAGCTAATTCACCGCACCCCATTAATTTGAATGACTAAAAGGTACAATAATACTATGAATATTTTTGGAAATAACTAATGGTGGGGTCCAAACTACTCTATAAATTCATTGAATAAATATCTACCAGGTTGTCCCTTTACCTCATATTGATCTTTATACTCACTCTTTAAAACTAAATTTCCTTGATAAATGCATGATGACATTAATTGAAG
Organism: Viscum album; assembly: GCA_963277665.1. Lineage (NCBI taxonomy): Eukaryota > Viridiplantae > Streptophyta > Magnoliopsida > Santalales > Viscaceae > Viscum > Viscum album. The sequence continues at coordinate 1,111,347,942 of OY728137.1, forward strand.
TTATGTGTAAGATAAGTGTGTGGGAGAGGCACAAGTAAATTAGGATTTAATTATTTTTAGTTTTTTGTTAAATATTATATATTTTTTTAGTTTAAAATTTAAAAAAATATTATGTATTGACCAAATTTTAGATTCTATATATAATTTGTTCTTCCTTTATTTAAAATAATAGCATTCTTTTAGGATAGAAAAAATTGATCTAAGTTCAATACTTCCTAGGAAAATTAACATGTTATAGTATAGGGATTCCATTGGTTTTGAAATTTTTAGAATTAAATTATTTCTAACTGAACTTACCATTAGTTTATTGGAAATTATTTTCTTAATAACTTTGAATAGAGTTGTAAATGAAGATGAAATCTATGGATCCAAAATCATATCTTGAAGAAACTAGACCGATGAAATAAAACCAAGGTAACGTACCCTCAGTGATTGAGTTTTACCTTAGGAATCCTCCCTAAAATACAATAATATTAATCATATAAAGAATATAAAACAAAAATATTGGAACTAATATATAGGTTTCTTTAAGTCAAAAAAGCATGTTTATGTGTTAGCCTACAAATAAGTGTCAGATTGGCCCAAGAGTTTCTAACACCCATAGATTTTAGAATATATTTCCCTTAAATACATGTTATATTTATAGTTACAATCATGTAAAACACCAAAATAAAATTATCCATGGTATATTCGATGGATATTATTAAATAAAATATTATAATAATAAAAACCACTAGAAAAATAAAAATATATAAATCAACAAAAAAATCATATTTTTAGAGGATAAAGAATAAATGACACTTAAAATAAAAATGAATTATTTTTTCTTAAATAAATTCTTCTAAGTATTTTTTATCTAAATAAATAAATATTAAATATTAAATTATTATATACAAAATTCATTATATGAACTAATATTTTACCATTATGTAAATTATAAATTGATTTGAAATAATATTAAGAACACTTAATTTTTAAAAACATTATTTCCAAATAAATGTAGTTTTTATTTTTATTTTTATTTTTCCTTAAAAAAATATATTTATAAATTTAATAATATAATTTATTTAAAACTAACATTATTTTATTATTTATCATTTCAAAGTGATATTATCATGAAGTTTCAATATTTTCCATTTTTTATAATAGTTCAATATATCGATACTGTGACATTTATGCCATTATTATTATATAAGTATGAAATAAAAATTCATAAAACATTTTTATATATATAAATTATTTTTTATAACTTAAATTATACATTTTAAATAATTTATTATATTTTAAAATTCTCTGTTTTATATTTTAAAACTTAAGTAATAATTTTTTGAAAAATTGATTTAATATATTGTACATTTATTATGTTAAAATAAATTATTACCCCTTTAAGAAATTGAATCTTGAAAATTTAATTTAAAATATAGAATAAATGGGTACAGATTATTAAATTAGGACCACTTTATTTTCATTCATAAATAATATGTTGTGTTAGTTAAAAATTAGTTGTCGTGGTAAACATTTAAATGACAAAAGTAATAATTTAAGGGGTAAATGCATTGAAACATGTTCAAAATCCTTTTAATGATTTGTTTAGATATTATAAAAATTATATCACCCACATGTCAAATATTGTATATTTTTGGAGTTGTATGACATGTTTAACTTATACCCCCTTTATATTAATTTGAAAAAATTTCAAAACTTTCATTCTCACCACTTATAAAAGTGGTCACTCATCACCCCTTAAATTTCACTATAAAAATGATTGTTTCCCCTCAAAATGTACCATATTTACTTCCCATATGATGAAATTTCACTATCATGATATTGTTTTCACAAGGGATTCACTTAATGCCTTTATTTCCAAGGAATCCTCCAGGAGAAACCCAATGTTATCAATGTAAGTTCTATATTTTCACTATTATATTTTCATTTTATCATTCCATTTTAAAAAATCCAAATATTGTATGATAAATTAAGTATATAGAGTGTACATAATTTTTTACATTTTTTTAATAAAATTTTTACCGCCTCTCACCTTCTCCTTTTAGAAAATAAAAAATGTGAATCGTGTGTGTGTGTGCGAATTACCGCCTCTATGAACAAACGATTTTATGTTTCATTAATTAATTTGGATAATGGTTATAAAGATGGGTTTAAAATATATATATTATTTTTATTATATGAATATGTTTCTGGTAGTATGAATTTATTATCCTCTTAATGATATGAACTATAATAAATCACTATAATATTAACCATTTTAAACAAACAAACTAAGATGAAAACAATTTATTCAAACAATGAAATTGTTTTATATCCACCAGTTCTTATATTACCTATTTATAATTATTATATATTAAAATTATAAAAAATAAATTATTTTATAAGTCTACCAGAATAATAATATTTTAACTTAATTTACTCATAATCATTCATTAATCATGGTATGTTCATGTTTTGGTCTGTTTGACCTCCTACTTGAAAAATAGTATGAAATTATATAATGGATTATTATGAAAATTTAATTATAAGTATAATATGATTAAAAATATGCAAATAATTATATATTATTTTCTATAAAGGATACATAATTAATATATAAAACATACTTTTTAGGTTCTAAATAACTAAAAAATTCATGTAGTCAATTTAATATTCTAGAATAAATACTAAAATACTCATGTAATTTTATTGAGAATAATTCACTTATATTTTAATGTATTTTTTTACCATATCCATATTTTATACTTCCCCATAATATACACCTTTCCCTCATGTAATCATAAATTTAATTATCCCGAATTTCCCTTCTATTACCATTTATTCATTAAAAAAAGGTTTTGTTATCCTTTTAAGGATTTTGGTTTTTAATAAATGCATTTTAAAATATTTAAAGGTATTTTGATTACCATTATCTTATATTCTTCTCTTATAGTTCACATTTTAAAATAATTTTATTTATTATAAAGTCCTATTTATTTGATTGTTTTATGTATTGTTTTAGGAAGTCTTCTATTAATCTTTAAAAATTAGATTTTGAAAGTGACTTTAAAATATTGTCTATTAAAGGTGTTATTAAGAAATTATTTATTTGAAAAATAATTATTGGGATTTCTCTTCATTTTCAAAGTACTATTCTCTAATGAATTAATGGTTTATAAATCAACCTATACCTGTTATCTTTAAATACTTCTTTTGAGTGATCATATTTTTGGTATCAAATGATCATATTTTTTATGGGATTATATATGGGAAAGTTTTTGAAACCTATTTTATTATCATTGGTTATTTATGATAAGATGAATTATTTAATTTTATGTTGAAATCATATGTATATATAATTAAATTAGAGGTCATATAACATCTTCTCATGTATTTGTTAGGGTTTTATATCCCATGAGACAATGATTTTGTGTCTGGGTATAATTTTGGATTTTCTATGATCTCAAGGTTTTAAATGGGTATAATTGTGGTTTATTTATGACCACATGCTTGTGAATGGGTATAATTATGGTTTAGATATGTTCACTTTATTTTGTGTGGGTATAATTGTGGTTTATCTCTTAACATGAGGTTATGCATGGGTATAATTTTGGATAATCTATACATATATGTAAATGGTTGGACATAACTCTAGTCAAGATATGTTGAAAATGATATAATTTCCAATGAATTTTTCTATGACACACTTTTATGCCTATTCTTATGACAATTTTATGCTCTCTTAGATCAATTTTATTGACTAAGGTTTCCATAATATTTTGATTCATGCCTTGTATTATGCTAAGACTTATTTGATAACTCCTGATTTATGTTCTATGATTTGATGGGTATGATTTTCTTATATATCTTGACTTTTACCATATACTCATCTTATGTAAACTTATGATCATTGAATGTTATTTCTTGTGTTTAGCCTTTTGAGCATCTAAGCTCACCCCTTTATATTGTTTCCAATCCCAAGGTCATGAAGACGAATAAAACTTATAAGAATTCTATAAGGAGTCTAGTGTGACTCATTTGTGGATAAATATTCACAAGTATTATAAAATAAATTGCTTATGTTGACAGTACTAAAAGTGACTAAATGCTCAGTTCTCCAGTTTTTGAGACTGTTTTTATGAATTATTAATTTAACCATGAAATCAATGTAATATGTATGTATGTTTATTTTAGTTCATTGTATAGATAGTTACCCGACCATTTATTCTATACCTTTATTATTATAATTAGTCTTTGTGGATACCTATTTTTTGGGATGGTTTAGATTCAGTTTTAGCTTCAGTCACCCAATAAGTTCTTTGACCAAATTTGGATGGTAAAAATTTAATAAATGATAATTGGAAAAGGGGGTGGATATGTTTGGGGAATTATAAACATAATAAAGAAGGGGAATAATATATATCTAAATTTCATTTAGGGAGTATTTATTAAGTGTGAAAGTGAACCCTAGAATAATAATATTGGGAGAAAACGAATTTGAAATGTACAACTAGTTATAATCTTGATTCCACTTAAATATATTCAATTTACAAACCAAGAACAAGAACTTGTGATATAATTGTAGTGAGTAAATGAATTAAATTTATAAAAGAGTATGATAATTTAAATAATGGATGAAGGTAGGATTTTATATTTATATAATTTTTGTATTAAGTCTAGGTTGGACTATCTTTTAATGGAATGGAAACTTTATATTACATATGAGTTTAATAAAATAAATTTTTGGGAGTGATGTGAGCCATAATTTTACAAATATTATATTATTTTTTAGAAGTTAAACACTATATAATTTGAAACTTAAGTAACTAATAATTTTTTAAAAAAAATTAAAATCTGGAATTAAATTTTTAAATGTATCAAATCATGATTTATACTTTTTTATTTCTATTTTAGAAAAAGTGAAAATCATAAACTAATTTTTTGTGATTATGTAAATATTCTTCGAAATTGATTAATATTTTTTGGAGCTAAAGTTTAATATTAACATATAATATTAATTTTCAGTGAAATTAAATTATAAATATTTATATTTTCAATAAAAAATATAGGTTTCATAAAGGCCACACTAAAAAGAGGTAAAAATAAGTTGAATCCTTCAACTAGTCAAATTAATACCTCTAACTGACCACATGTATAGGAAAATCAAACACAAGAACAATTCATGGCCTACTATACAAAGTGATTTAGATTAACTAAAAACTATTCCTCTTACTGTCAGTGAACCAACCATGGGTAAATCCACCTACTACACCACTTAGCATATTCGGTCAATAGATTACACCATCTCTCAACTCATTGTTGATCAAATTATTATGCCTCCTCTTCTATCCCACGGTATTTTATGAGAAACCTTCCGAAAAGGAAAATATGTTCTACCATAATAACTTATACTAACATGGGATTCATTATCATCAATCACATCCCACTTAACCTACTATGGAGATGTGTCATGCTACTATGAAACAGTGATTTGTGAGGAGGGAATATCGATTGATTTAGAAATAATAAATGGTGCTGCCAGAACTCCATAAAATAAAAATGAGATTCCAATACTTTTTTATATGTATTCAAAGGAAAATTCATTTCTTATGAAAGAATTCAACCGAATATTGGGTCTAAAATAAATTGAGTTGATGCATATCGACCTAATTAAAATATTGAAAAAGGGTTTGAAGAGGGATCTGGGTATCATTGAGGATATATCGAAGTCATATGAATTCATTTAAATATTCTTTTAATTCATGATCAAGATAAGATCTATGCAATTACCCACTTATTCTCATTGACTTGAGAATACAATGAATCATTAATATGCCTTAAGAGAGATCCCCCAGGCACCAAAGGCTGAAAAAAATTATAAAGGGTTTTAAATTCAAGTGGAGGAAAATTTACCCTTCATGAAATAAACCAATAACCAAAAAACCATAACCATAGAACCACTATATTATTCCTGAAAAAAACAAGAAAACTCAACCATCATCTTTATAAAAAAACCATACCAAAGTGTAATATGATAAAGGAAAAAAATATCAAAGTAAATATAGAATGATAACTACAAGAAACTCCAAGAATACCATAAGACTCCATGTGCCACAAGCTCTATGCTCCAATATCACCAAACAATCCAAGTAGCATGAGGTGGTTCAAAATACATGTGATACTTTACATTTTCAAATGTCCCAAAAGATATCACCTAGAAAATCACCATAGTTCCAAAGAAGGGGTGTGTATAAAACTCAGTAGGATTTCCCCAATGACATCCCTACTCACTCTACTAAGATAGAAAAGTTAGAATTAATTATATAATACCATTTATATAAAAAAATTCTATGAAATTGTTTATAACTAAATATAAACAAGTTTCCTAACCATTTATAACCAAGGGTAAAAAACTAAATTTTAAACCAATTTCAAACAAGTCATATTTCTGGGAAAATAACCAAATAAGGATTTAAAACCATTTCTCAAAATTATTTTGGCATCACCATTCCATTGTTCACAACACACCCACACAAGAATGCTTCATTCGACAATTCTATACTCATGAGACGTCTCTTGTCCAATCATCTTGTGTCCCAATAATAGACACCCCCAATCCAGGGACACAAATCTTGTACCCCAATAGTACATGTCCCTAATTCAGGGTCTCATTGAACATGAACTCACACAAACCGATGTATTCCATAACCATTCCAAACCACTTTAATAAAATCATTCTTTTATTGAAAACCATTAAACAACCAATTCAAATACACCATTTAATTTCAATAAAACTATAAATTTTATTTAAAACAATTTATTAAAACCTTTTTCTCTAAATTATATAAGAACCCCAATTTCAAAATCCTCATTTTAAAATCAATAATCAAATACTTTATTCACAAGCACCAATTTTCATATTTCCACAACCATCATAAATAAGGGTTTCAATCAATAATAAATCAGCCAAATAATAATAAAATCTACACAAAGAAATAAATTTGAAACCACTCCATTCAGGTATACTAAGTGGAGTCAAGAGTGAAACTACCTACCTCAACCATTTTGATGGAAACTGAAAATTGACAAAGAACACACAAGAAACTGAACTGATTCTCCCTGAAACCGACATTGATCTCTTATCCTATCATAATAAAGACCAAAATTCATTGTATTTCTAATACAAACTCTTATATCTACCCATAACAGGCATATATATGGGAATTTGAGAGGAGGGGAGAAGTAGATCTACGTAGATCAATGAAAAAAGAGAAGAATGGTGAAGAACAGTGGCATACCTCAAGAATCCGTCTTCGAATCACAAAATGAAGCCTCCAGATGACATCTAGATTTATGGGAGAACCTTCTTTGGACTTAGTAGAAGAGAATTCTGTATTTTTATCTGGTTTGGAAAAAATGGGTGGACGGATGGAAAGGTCGACCTAGATCCACTTTTTAAGGAGGTGGTTTTTAACCTGTGCATGGTTTCATCACACAGTTAAAAAAACCATTTTCTAACTATGAATTATATACTAACTCAAGAATATCCTTGCATGAACTCCACACATGGTTTCCCAAAATATGTGCCAACTGTGCCAAAGCTACTACCTCAAACAGGATACTACGCACAGTTTCTCCTAGGATTTATACACGGTTTGGACAACTTGTGTGCCACTACTTTATCCCCCAAACACTTATTAAAGGTTCTCCAAACTATCCCAACCGTTACCCATATACTTTTTACATATTAAAACATAAAAAATGGGTTACATACCAAAAACTAGGGGTACTAAATTCTCCCCATCATTGATATTTCCATCACAAGAAAGTATAAAACCTTTTTTCCCCTGAAAGAGTTCTAACCATTACTCTTTCATTTCCTTCTTGTGTTCCCGAGTCTCTTCCTAAACCTGACCATGTTTCTATAAAACCTACACCGAACAAATGATTTATCCCCACAAGACTTTCTCTTGCTTATCCACAATCTCCACCGGGATAGGTATCAATGATGAATCCATCTCTAGGTTAACATGATCCCATCTAGTCACATGGTCAGGGTCAAGCTCATACATTTTTATCTGAGATATGCGGACCAAATTATATACCAAACTAAAACACGGTGTAAATTCTAACCAATATGCCAAATTTCAAACTCATTCAAGTATCTATAAAGGGTCAATGTATTGAGGATATAAATTTCACTTATTTCAAAAATGATGATGTCCAAGCCTTGGATAAATCCTCAAGAACACGTGATCACTCACCAAGAACATCAATGATCTTCGATGATGATGCACATTCTATTTATAATGAATCTAGGCAATCTCCTTCCATTTCCTAATCAAATAAATATTCTCCATTGTCTCTTCAATAAGGCTCAGACCAACTAGTGATGTGTCACATGTTTCAACCCAACAAAGTGGACAATTAGATGGACGCCAATAAAATGCCTCAAAACAAGCCATATTTATCAACGCTTGATATCTATTATTATAAGATAACTTCACTAAGGTTATATTCTCTTCCCATGATCCACAAAAATCCAATACCCAAGCATGTAACATGTCTTCCAAGGTCTGTATTGTCCTTTAGCATTTCCTATTTTTCTACGGATGATATGACATACTCATAGTCATCTAAGTCCCAAGGTCATTCTATAAGGATTTCTAGAAATGAGACGTGAACCTTGGGTATCTATATTAGATGATAAAAATCAGTATTTCATTTCTCTTTAACTCTTCTGTAATATGGATTTTGGATAGATCCTCCACGGTATGGATTTTAGGAATATGAAGGAAATGTTCTAACTTTGTGAGCCATTCCACTATCACCCATATGGAATCGTGTTTCTGGACTTTCTTGGGAGACATATAACAAAATCCATGGCTATCTACTCCCACTTCCACACTAGTATAGTTAAATATTTCAACATACCTACTGGTCACTAATGTTCTTCCATAACTTACTAACAAGTTAAGTACCTTGAAACAAACTCAGCCACTTCCATTTCATACCAATCCACAAAAACTATGATTTCAATGCCTTATACGTATTTGGTATTCCCAAATGAACAACCAACATTAAATGGTGGTAATCAAGAGGAATTTTCTCTTAACAAGCCATAAGTACAACCATCCAACCTCTGAAACACAAAAATGAACTCCCATCAAGTTTCTAGCCATTAATAGTCTCCCCACCATTGAGTTTTGAACTCCTATGTATGAATTATAAATCAAATTTTTGTTCCTATTTAACCACCTTTACCAAATCAGAAACCATATAGACTGAACAGAAAACTGAAACACCACCTCAGTCTTCACATTCCGCATGAATTTTAACTAGGATTGACATTAACATCCACTCATCTGAAGCTTTTTTCACTAACAATGCATATGACTTTCTTCTTAATGCATCGACCACCGAATTACTTTTCCATGTTTATATATCAACTTGAAGTAAAACATCTTAATATACTCTATCCATCACATTTTCCTTAAATTTAAGTCTTGCTATGAGAAAATATGTTTCCGGATCTTATGATTTGTGAACACAACATATTTCTCACCAAAGATATAATGATTCCAAGTATTCAAAACATTGATCACCTTAGCTAACTCCATATCATTTTTTGGGAAATTATTCTCATGCACTCTCAACAGATTTTAACCATGAGAAACCACATGGTCTCCTTGCATGAGTACACATACCACCACAAATCTTGAACCATCAAAATACACCACATACCCCTATCATAATTATGGAAAAATTAAGATAGTTGTTTATGTAAGACGAACTTTTAACTCTTAAAAAATAATTTTTGAATTCTTTAGTCTATAAGAATGGAATGTTATTCATTGTCAAAGTTTTCATAGGTGAAGCTAGTCATGAGAATTCACACACAAAGCGTCGGTAATAACTAACTAGAGAAATAAATAATTGTATCTCAACAACATTTTTAGGGGTTTTCATGAGATAACGTGTTCAATCTTTTCAGGATCCACTAAAACACATTTTTTCAAAATTACAAGTCCTAGAAAGTGTACATATTGTATCCAAAAATAACACTGTGATAATTTGGCATACAAACAATGGTCTCTAAATATTTCCAACAATATCATCATGTTTTATCATGATCATAACATGTCCTTGAATACACCAATATTTCACCCACAAATACCACAACAATAGATTCTAGATATCTCTAGAATATTTGATTCATCAATTTCATAAAGACTGGTGATGCATTCATAAGACAAAAAGGCAAGAGTATGTATTCATAGTGTCCATAACTACTTATAAAAACTATCTTTAGAATATCCTCCTTCTAAACTCGCAATTGATGATATCTGGATCATAAGTAAATTTTAGAGAACCAATGAGCTTCCCTCAATTGATCAAACAGATCATCAATGCATGGAAGTGGATATTTATTCATTATCATAACTTGGTTATGTTTATTATAATCCAAAAAATTCCTGATAGTTCTATCTTCTTTATTCATGAACAATAACAGTGATGCCCATGGAGACGTACTTGTTCGAATGAAACCTTTTCTTAACAACTCTTCTAGATGCACTTTTAATTACCTTAATTATATGGGTGTGATCCTATAAGGCATTAGATAAATAAGAAAGTTCCTCTGAATTAGATCAATAATAAACTCCACTTCCCTTATAGGTGGTAAGCCTGAGAAGTTCTCAGGAAAAATATATGGAAATTTATGCATTAATTATAGAAAACTAATATCCTTAGTCTCTTCTATCAATGCAAAAGTCAACACCACCAAATGGTAAGATATCATTCCCACTAGTGTTTCCAATAATTCCTTTTCACCTATCTTTACAATCATTTCCCTCTAAAGAGATGCTATAAACCATCCTCAGTTGTGAAACAAACTATTATTCTACAATAGCTGATATGATCATTGAACTTTCTCAACCAATCTATAATCAAGATTATATCCAAGAGATCCATATGCAATATTGATAAGTCTTGTTTCATCTTAGCTCCATCAACCATTATAGAACATGCTTTAAACATAAAGGCTCGAAATTCTCTTTCTCCGAAAGGGGTTTTATGTTTTAACATGGAGGGTATCATCACAAGTTGTAAACTTATCAAATCAATATCATAATAAGAAACTATGGAATTTGATGAAATAGTATCAAAAAACACTTACATAAGGATATAACTCAAAAATAATCATACATCTCACTCAAGATGGTCCAGCATAGCCATCTACAATCACCTGCTCATATTTATACAATTGATTCTACACTGCACCATGCTCCTTATTTCATTGTGGATATTTCACTTGTTAATGGGTCATGGTATTCCTAGAATATCCATGGATAGATCTATTATGCTGATGAGTATGATTCTACTAGCCTCATCTTGTCAAAGCATACAGTGATTGTGACACCTGATAAGTTTCTCGAGCACCTGACCTCAGAGCACTATGATAATAGCACTGAATAAGCCCCATAATCTTGTAGTTATGGAATGATCTAGGTTGTTTGGTACACTCTCTCTTCAAGTGATCATATGAACCACTTTGAAAATAGCCTACTTTTCTCTTGGGTCGTGAAGGAAGGTTCACTAATCCAGCTGTGTGATTCTGATACATGCTTCCACCATGGATATAGGTGTCCCTCTTATACTTTCTCCAAATGTTTGAGTTCCCACCATTCCTTGTAGGTATAATCATACTTCCTCCTCCCATAGATCCTGAGAAATCATGTTCAACCATTGTCGCTCTATTCACCATCTCTATATAATCTATGAAAAAGAGTACCAAAATATTCACATGAATTGCTTCCATGGCTACAATTCAATTTTACGTGCCTTCAAGTCCACACTCAATGCAACTTCTAGTGCAAAGAGAACTAAATGCATAAATTTATCTTCATATTATATGATAGGGATATTTTACTACTTTTGGATAAAGAAGTTCATCCTTCACTGGATTATAAAGCATATATATTTATAACTTAACAAGGAACTTCACTAGTGTTCTGATGAAATCAAAGATACAATTCATCTTGATCATCCACACCTCTGCCTTTTTAGGTTCAAAATCACCCTAAAAGATGGATGGATTCTTCATTATAAACTAGATGTAATGATCCACATGCCTTGTCTCATCCCTATCATTCATTATATCCATATCTTGGAATTCTTGGACGATACTCTGAACCAGCTTTTGGTTCACCTATGGCTTAGGTGCAACCACATTTTCCACAGCTTCTTTTGACTGGTTTCAATGATGCCTAACAAGTTATATTTTCTAAAAAAATAAAAATCTCGGTAATTATCACTCTTTAGTAATAGATGGATTTGAAATTGAATTTCTATCACTCAACTATCAGAACATTTTTTTCAAAAACAACATCTTTTACTTTAACTATTTTAAAATAAATTTTATTCCTACTTTTGAAAATAAATCTGTTTTCAAAATACATTATTCATGCTATTTTCAAAGTCTTTCCTTTGAAAACAATTTATTCATTTTTTAAAATTCAACACAATTCACAAAATCATAAATCATTTCTATAAATAAAATATTTGATCTTAGTGGGAATTCATTCATCTACAATGCATTCCATTCTCATCTGATTGGTTTAACCCATGACAATGAGATTCTGATATCCAATATGTGTATCAAAAAAACTTATATACCGAACTCCCTGGTAACTTTATGTTTAGAATAAAAAGGTTAGTTATGTATTTTTATTCTCTACATTTCATGTCACAAAAATCCTACTCCTTTATAAGATCACAACATAAGGAATGGAAAAGAATTAATTTGAACTCCAAGACTGAAAAAAACTGATGACGACTTGTTTCACAAGGAAAGGAATAAGATGATACCACTTATCTAAAACAATCATTTAGATCGAACAAACTGATACAATTTGTAATGACCCACTTATTCTCATTGGATTGAGAATAAAAAGAGTCATTACTAGGCCTTAAGAGACATCCCCAAGGTTCCAAAGGATGGAAATAAATACTAAAGGGTTTCAAATGTAACTGGGGGACAATTTACACTTTAATAAGTAAACCACTAACCAAACAACCATAACCATAGAACAACTATATGATGCATGATAAAATAATTAAACTCAACCATCATCTTCATAAAATAACATAAAAAGTATACTACAACAGAAGAAAAATAAACTATAAAAGTAAACATTAGAATATATCTACAAGAGACTCAAATAAAACATCAAGACTCCATGCTTCATAAGCTCCAAACTCCAACATCACCAAATAGCCCATGGATCGTAAGGTGGTTCTAAATACATGTGATACATTACCTTTTCCCTTGTAATGGAATATAGAATCTAAAAAATCATTAAAGTTTCAAAGAAGGGGTGAGTATTAATATCATTAGGTTTTCCCCAATGACTTACCTACTCACTCCACTATGATAAAAAAGTTAGAAAAAATTATATAAACCCATTTATATAAAATAATTCTGAAAAATTTATTATAACTAAATATAAACAAGTTTAAAAACCACTTAAAACCAAGGGTAAAAATATACTATTTAAACCAATTTCCATCAATTCATATTTCTATTTTAACAACCAAAAAAGTCTTTAAAACCATTTCTTAATATCCTTTAGACATTATGATTCCATTTTTTAACAATACACCCACACATGCATGGTTCATTCCAACAGTTCCATACTAATAAGAGGTATCTTGTCTAATCACCTTGTGTCCCAATGACAACGACCCATGATCCAGGGTCACAAACATAGTACCCCAATGGTAAATGTCCCTTATTCAGGGGCACATTGAACATGAACGCACTGAACCAAATGTATGCCAAAACCATTTAAAATAACCATTTAAAACCATTTCAATAAAATAATTCTTTTATAGAAAACCATTAAAAAAAATTCCAAGAAACCATTTCATTTCAATAAAACAATTTGTTTTATTGAAAACACTTTAGTCAAATCTTTTTTTACACAATTATAGAAAAAACCATTTTAAAATACTCATTTTAATGTCATGAATCAAACACTTTAATCACAGGCACCAATTTTCTTGGTTTCCACAACCATCACCAAAAAGGATTTCAATAAATCATAAAGAATATAATTCACAATAAAATACACACAAAGTATTCAATTTGAAACTATTCCATTAAGTTCTACTAATAGGATTCAAGATTGAAGCCACCTACCTTAACCGTTTCGACAAAAACTGAATATGTTTGAATAACACTCAAGAAACTGGGTCGATTCTCCATGAAACCGCCTTATATATCTAATCCTACCATAATAAATACCAAAAATCATTAAATTTTTAATCCAAAATCTTATAGATTCTAGTAACGAGCATATATATGAGAATCTGAGAAGAGAGGAGAAGTATATCTAAGTAGATCTACGAAAACGAGGCAAGAACGCTGAATAACGATGATATAACTCAAGTATACTTCTTATAATCACTAAGTAAAGGCTTTATATTGACTCTATATTGATATGAGAACCATATTTGTCCTTAGGAGAACCAAAATCTTGAGTTAGAGCTAGTTTGTGGGTAAAACAAGTGGATTAAAGGAAACACCGACTGATATCCACTTTTTAAGGAGGTAGTTTTTAACCCGCACACAGTTTAGTTACACGGTTACACAAACTATGTGTTTATTTTTTGTTAGATACTACCTCAATAATAGACTTATATGGTCTCCTCACATGGTCTCCTTAACCATGCCAAGGATACTACCACAAAAACGATACTACGCATGGTTTATCCTAGGATATCCACATTGTTTGGACAACCCGTGCATAGCCCGTGTGCCTCTCCTTTAGCCCCCAAAAACATGTTAAAATATCATCAAAATATCCCAACCTTTTCCCATAAACATTATTTACATTAAAAAAATCATGAAACGGTTAAATACCCGAAACATGGGGTACTAAAATCTATGAGAACATGGGAGTTTGGACATATTCAAATTGATATAAATTGATTAGAGGTTGTTTTTTTATGTTTGGTTAGGATTTAAAATTAGATAGGAATAAGACCTATGTTTTATTTTTGGTTCCCTGTAAAATTTAAAGATGAAGAAGTTGTATAGGCCTTTGTTGTTTCCAAAATTCTAAGTTATCATTTATATATATGGATAAATTTTTTTTCTTTATATAATGATTAATTTATTTTTACAGTTAAGGAAAACCTATGAAAGAACCATATGTTTAAACCATAAAAGAATTTAAAGAAAATGATTGATAAGGAAGATGAATTAGTCCCAGAGAAAAAACTAGAGTTGTTGTAAAATATGAAATTGATAAGAATAAATATTGACTAATAGATAATACTAACCCTATGCATATAAAATAATATGACATGACAAGATGATTTATTAGTACAAGATAAGGTAATGGATGTCAATAGATGTTTAATTCTCAAGCCTATGTAAGGGTTGAATCATGTGGTCTATCAGTTTTGTAATGGTAAAATCCTAGAAAAGAAAGATACATTGTGGTGGGAAGGTTCCCAAGTAAAGGTTGAAGTTGACACTCATGTGTGGGTAAATCAAATCATATACCTGAACATACCACTATGTGAAGTTATTCTAAGAAGATATGATAATTTCATATGAAACTATTTTAATTTAGAGTTTTGAATCCTAAAACTATGTAATGGTATCAAAAAATTATCTATATCCTTGAAGGATATTCCCACATTCTTGTTTTCTATAGAATGGAAATTTGAATCTACACTCAGCCACTAACCTAAATCAAAGTCATACTATAAAATGAACCTACATCATGGACCAATTTTAGTGATGACTAGGCTTGAAATTTAGAAGACCACTTCAACATTGATCCCAAACTAGATCCCAATTCATCCTCATGAAAACCATCAAGCAGAGCTAATTTCCATAGGATCCATGAAGCATCAAATTATTTCACCTCTACTTCATCTAGAAACAAAATAGAATTTGATTTTGTGTAATTAATGATTCAATATGTATTATATATAATATTCACTACTAGATGAATCCATGTCACCTATCTTTACATGTGGAAACAATCAAGGGACAAAAAGTTTGGTGAATAATTTTATGAATGTATTGGAAATAATGGAATAATTTGAGATGATAAATAGATCTATGTTTCTAACATGGATGAAACATTGAGGTATATGAGGAACCTCAAATCATTATATTATAAATGGGAAACTATTTATTGATTTACGTGAATTTATTTACTGATCACTCGATCAATTGGATTTTTTGTTCAATTAATATCAATTTATTATTATAATTTTCTATTTATGGAACACTAATTCCCTAGTGGTTGTGCCTATGAGATTCAATATACACCATATTAATTAATTTCATGATTTAATTTTTTATTAATTCAATTATTCTCTCTATATTTATCTAAACTATTTAAATTTTATGTTTTTTTCATATATTTTTCACTTTAAATTCATCCACCCTCTTTTATTTGATTACACACATAAGCCACTTAGGTTCTATATACTGATTGGTATCATGAGTGGTGTATTGACATAAGGGTTATTGGAGATCACAAATCACTCAGTTTAGAAATTTTATATAATTTAGTAATCATTTCACCCCTATAATAAAGTTGAAACTTTCATGTGAAGATAATTGAGTGAGGATTAACTAGGTTAGAGAAAAAATAAGAGAGTAAAAGAATGAAATCATGATTTAACAAGAGGTGATATAATATCCATGATTAGTTAACTTTTTATAAAAATAGAATTTAAATCTAATCTTATATGATCATCACTTTTACACACTGAAACAATTAAATAAAAAAAGAGACGCCCAAAACACTCTCCTATAGGAAGAAAACCTGATTCCACTACAACAACATTTAATTGGGATCAAAATATTGTTTTTTGAGGGCCCTACGATATTCCTCTCAATCATTGGCCATTACATATTGGATAAAGGGTAATGAAATGCATGATATTATTGAATTTAATAAATTATTATCAAAATCATTCCATAATAATAAATTAAACTAGATAATCAATTACATAATATAGTCTAACATCATGGGTATCCACATACAGTCAATGAATATATATTTGTGCACTAGTTAGAATTGAATTAATTTTTTTTAAAAAAAATTACTAAAAAAATTAATTAATTATCATATTAATTAATGAATTTAATATTTTTATTTTGTAGGAATTGTCTAAAAAATTATGTCATTTTTAATTTAAAAAAATTTAAAAAATTAATATCATTTAAAATCAAATAAGTACATGATGTGTTCTTGGAGTAAACATAACATATAACCAACTTATCCATTTTTAATCATGTATTAAATATTTACATGGCATGTTTTCATACACTAGAAATCAGGTGGTTTAGTAGCATAAAATTCCATATGCTATAATATAGTATAATAACTATGGCATTTATAAAAATTAGACATGCATTAACCCATGTGATATAAACCAATTTAAATTACTTTAGTAAATATATTGACCATTATAGTGAGTTAATTAAGAAAAATTAATTGAGAATTCAAATATTCTTCAAATTCTATTAAATATTATCAAGATAGATGATAGATATGAAGTTTGATATTAATGTTTCAATTAATTATTTCTTTGAAAAATTTAATCATGTTGATTTCTGGGAGACTACATGATGTGTACTAGAGAACTATTCAATGTTATAATTGAATTCAATGTCTTGAAGACACACAATTGGGTAGTTCAGTGTTTAAAACTTGTAGGCATTATTGATTTTCCGTGTGTGTATGTGAGATATATGATGTGTTATCCCATTAATTATGGATTAACCAAATTTATGTTTTTACACATCATGTAATGCTTATGTTTACCACATAGTTTCCATGAAAACAATTGGGAAAACCATATGGAACTACACAGTGTGAAACCGGGTCACAGGACGTGTAGTCCCTAAATCCACATGCAAGTCTGGCAATTTAACACATGGTGTATTAATTACTCTACATAATTATTTCTTTGTGGCAATCCATGTATTGCACAACTTTTCCAGATGTTGTGAACCTTGTTACACGATGTGTGATTTTTTAGTAACATGTCATGTCACTATTTCATTTTTCCATAACCCTTATCACCTACCAATAAAGCCTTTGGTTTTTCTTCATCTATTCATTATATGTTTTGGATCATTTGAATAGGAATAAACATGTAATATCAATTTTCGAATTAAAATAAAGTATCGATAGAAATTAAATACTAATAAAAAATGTATACCATTGAAATAATAATAAGTTATTATAAATTATTATGTAGCTTATTTGATACCACTGGAAGGTTATGGGGTACAGTGGAAGAAATTAGGCCCAAGACCAACAATATTTTTTGATAAATCCTATATATTTATCCTCATTTATAGGTTAAATATCAACCATGGAATCTATGAAATTAGATTATAAATATAATTTATAATTACTTTTAATAAAGATAACTAATTACCTATCATTAAACTACTTATTCTTTGATGATTAATTAGATACCACTTTTTTACCATCATTGTGTCAAATGAATGAAGGGAATATTCTCTCAAGAGATGACCCACAAGTGTTCCACAAAACTCGGATCATCACCATATAATTATTTTGGTTTTAGAATGGATGATTCTAAAACTTGTGTTGATAATCATTGATTATAATATAATCCTTTAAGTTAAGTTAGAATTAATTTGGTTCTATATATACATGAGGTTGTAATGGCAGAGGATCTTTCTCCATTAATGATAGAGTTCTAGAAGAATATATCTCTAGGGATTGAGAGGATTCTGTATATAAATCATTGTGTTCAATGGTGATTTAGGATTTATTAGGTTAAAAAATGATATAACTTGTTATTTATAGTCCTAGGGTTGGAGAATAATTAATTTCACACAGGCCCTTATTATTCTCTTAATCCATAGAAAAACCCCATGTCTATATAATAATCATTTTACTATTATTTAATTGTCATGTGCTAAACTCATAAAAAATAATTATTATTTCCTTGAATAAATAAATAAATATTTACTCAAATGTTATTTAATATAAAATATCTCATCAGACCATTAAACATATTCATCCATTCCATAGTCTTTATCAAATGATAAATAATGCCTATTTATTTAAATAAATAAATTTCATTGCATTATTTTCTGATCAAATAATAAATATTATATCACTAAACTAGAGAATAAATATTTATTAAATTTCTTCAAAAACAAATAAATAAATATATATTTTACCTTGATAATGTACTAGAGATACCATAAAAAATATTATATAGAAATGTAATTGAATATATAATTACATGGTGAATAAATATTTATTTAGTATTTAACTTACATAACATTATTTCAAATAACTAGATATTGAATATATTCAATCAAATATAAATAAATAATTATTAAACCACATATGAGAATAATATTTATTCAACATTGTAAATTAAAATTGAATTTAACTGAGGTTCTACATACTCATTATGTGTGACCCTCTGAGCCCTTTTCTTAGTGGCATTAGGATACACCACTTAAATTCCAAGGAGAGAATCTATAAACATGATAAGACTCTCACATATAAATATGTTAATGTTGTAATTAAATACAACCTCATATGAAATCACACTATGTAATATAATCCCCTTTTCATGATATCTCTAATAAAACATGTCACACACTAGTTTCATTAGCCTGTGTTTGATGTCTCATTATTTGAAATTTGAGAAATGAAATTTCCTATAGAACACCATATTCATGAATTTTACCATGATATTCTATTATCAACCAAGGGTCTAAGATATAAACTTCCATTGAAAAACAAAATAGAAAAAATTCTTCTATGCAATATCATTCATGATACACTAAACATACTGAACGTCACTAGGTACATAATTCATCATGGTTTATAGAAACACATAAAATTACTTGACTTTTGATATGAATTAATAATAAGCTTAAATCCTAAGTATCATTAAACATTTTCATATAATGTAATATCCAATGACACATATAAATTTGGATTTCCCAATAATAGGTCTTATACCCATAACCTTATTAACATATATATTACCAAGTATAATCCTAATGGGAATAAGTCCAAATCTCGTATATTCCCCCTACCTAAGATATCATTTATCATATGTGCCCCCGTAAACAATATTGTAAGGCCATAAAACATGAATTTAAGAATATTGTTATGAAAATTCTCGGTTATCATCATAGTGGGGAACTTTTATTAATTTTATGTGCAATATATAACCTTAATACATTATCACATAAATATCATGAATAAAAAATCATCTTGTGATAATATATAAATTAACATATAACATTATGAATATACTAGTAATGAAATTTTAGTTGGTACTGGGGTGCCAAATCTAACATCTTATAACTTGGATATTCATGTAATTTTATAATTTTCCATTATGTGGTATTTTCTCCCAAAATAGAATAATTTTATCTTTGGTGTATAATCTTTCTCATTATTATTATTAGGTGTGTCTTATTTTTTTCTATATCTTACTCCCCATGGTGGAATCATATCTATTTCTATTTTATTTCCCTCATATTTTAGGGTATTATTCCATTGATATCCTATAATATATTCTTGATTGTTTTATATTAGTATACTTAAACACAATAACTGCAATTTTAAATTATACATAATTTATCAGGGTAATCAAATATGTTTGAAGTGTACAAATTTACACTTATCTATAAGCATTTCTTCTACTAAAAATGACTTCTTCTCACTTAAGATATGCTCCACCTTGGTATAGTCCTTCACTAATCTCTATGAATTGAAAAAATATTCCAATAATAAATAGACTTCTTTGTGAACCTTCCACAACACCAATAATGGCTAATAAATATTTTTCTTTTTTCTTTTAGTTTCTATCTTGATATTTTTACAATATCATAATTTTTTAAAATGAAATTCTATTTTTTGGCACTATTTGGGGAGTCACACTTTTATCATAAGCTTATATCCACCCTTTATGTATTAGTGTATTTCTTACAATTTATATCCACCCATATTTTCCAAAAAAACAATGTAATATGAACTTTTCATGTAAATAGAATTAGTGAAAACCATGTTACAAATAAAAAGGGTTAGATATTTCTTAGATCATGTAGTGGATACGTCTATAGATTATTTTAAGATATTATTTCCAATAAAATTATCCTTATAAAAGACAAGACTATTGTCAAAATCATTCACGGAAAAACCTCTTATCTTGTCATTAACTGAAGGTTCATCTTGAGCTATATTAATATTTCTAAAATTGAATCATGGATCAAAGAACATTAAATTTTTAGTGTTATTACTATAATTAAAATATTTAACTCTATCTTTATATTATTTTACTCTTATTACACCTAATTTTCATGAGCCTCATTTTCTTCTAATAAATAATTTTCAATCTCCTTTATTATTTTGGTATTTATTTCTGATTAATCTTTTATGGAATCTTTGATTTCATCCAATGCATGAATATCCACCTTAAATAATTTTAGTCTTATCTTTCTCATAAAATTACATTTTAAACTCTTCTTCATACATGGACTACTTTTATTTACATAAAGACGTGTTTTTTTCTTTATCTTCCATATATTTGAGGAGAGTGTTTCACTTTTTCAAATTTTCCACCAATAATAATGAACCTAATGGTATTTTTGTATAATGATGCATTTTTCAGCAACCATGATTAAAAATAATTGAATGGTGTTTAAGAATTATTTTTAGTTTTCCAAACCATACTTGAGTTGTTTGGAGAAAGTTTTAGATGATTTAAATCTATTCTGAAAATTTAAAGATTGATAAAAATGAAAAGGTTAAAAACCTTGATTATATGTGTATTATTTTCCCAAAAGTGAAGATTTTATAGTCTTAAGATGTGAAAATATATATGAAACACATTTTATATGTTATGTTATATTTTTTTAAGCATGAATAATATATATTTTTATAAACATACTAAAAACCAAAAAAGTGGAATCTTGCACAATATGAAATATATTTGGATCCATATGTAATATATTTGATAGATAAGTAAATAATTTCAAAAATTAATTGAGTATAAGGTTATGCGTAACATTTTATTTATTATATAAGTTTTTATGGTGATGAAAAAAAATTATCTGTTATATAATATTTTTAATATTATGCAATGTTTTTTGGAGGCTTGATAAAAAAACATGATAAAGTGATGAATCTTACGCAATATGCAAGAATTATAGAATAATATCTAAGTATTACCAAATTGATGAAATTAATAAATGGTAATATCTAAACTTTGACACATAAGAAAAAAATATTTCTTATGTATGTTTTATCTATTGGTAGAATTTTGATGAGATTAAATATTTTCTATAAATTATTTCAGAAATTTAATAGATATGATTCATAATTTATTCATTCATGATTTAAAAACCCCTATTGTTATAATGTGTTTTGATAAAATTTTAGGTTTTTTTACAATTAAAAAGAATGTGACATGTCGTAAATAGAAGTTCCACACCCTAAAGAAATATGAAATGGAAGTTAATGTTGGTTTTATAATTTGAGATTCAGTCACACTATGTCAAAAGATACCACACGATAAATATTAATTTTATAATTCCATTAAGATGTGTAGGATTAAAATGCTAATATATTTTATAGTGAATAATAGGGCATGGTTATTCAAAATTACATGTGGAGAATGAAGACTGAGTCTTTGGGGAAGTTAAATAAAAAAGGTGGTTGTGATAATAACTTTATATCATGAGAATTTAAAATATGATTATTATAATGACATTATAGTAGTTTTAAATGATATTTTATGACCAAAATTATATTAAATTTAAATAGACAAAAATATCCATGAGAATAGTGAAGAATATAAATATCATAGTGAGAATAAATAATATGTCATTGAAGAAGAAGATATTGTAGGAGGTTTCTGAACAATTATATTGAAGAAATAGGAAGAGGAAGATATTGACAAGTTCTTGTAAATGAAATTGATAGTTGGTGTTGAGAAAAGAAATATATGTTTTTTAATCATTTAGAGGATTTTTGTTGAGGACTAAAAATACCAACATGTGTATACATGTTATCCGTTATATTTTGGTTATTCTAAAAGCTTGAGGTGGAAATCCAACATGCATTCTCATCTTTTTTTCATTAAATTGATGTCCTAACAATTGAAGATGATATTGTATGGTGATTAAAATAAAACATGAATATTATTCAAGATCCTATTCACCAATGAGTCGAAGGAGTTTCTATAGAAGAATGAATTGATCTAGCATAACAATATCACCACTGATGAGGAGATATTTGTAATTTATTTATAATGTTTCAAGGAAGTTCATTTCCTCTATCTTGTAATATACTTGATAGAATTATTGGAATCAAGGTTGAATAAAACCCTCTTCTTTTGGTAATAACTATCCCATATTTTTCGTTATCATATTTCTTGGAACTCAACCCAAAAATTGAATAAAAATTATAAACATTAGACTTTGAATTGCTTGTTTACATTTCAATTTCAAACAACAAGGGGAAATTTTAATCCAGAGTGTATCAAGACCTTAAAAAGTAAAAGAGTTTAATTTTTAAAAGATAAAATTTCAAAAATATACCACTAATTCCACTCCCCTAGTAGTATATCTGTTAACTTGGTCACTTTTAGTGGTATCATAGATAAATAGGCTTCCCTCTAAGATCCATTCCCAACTTAAGGTAAAGAAAGTATAACATAAATTTTTCCAACAGAATATGTGTTACTATATTTGATGCAATACCTTTCACAAATGGAAGAATATGATGATTCAATATCTTCTTTCATAAGGTTTTGAAGTGAGTAAAGGTATGATATCAATTTTTACACATCTTGGGACTGGTGATCTAATAAAAATTTTATATTTGAGAAAACTTGAAGTATATGGTATTGAAAAAAAATGAAATTCATTAATATTTCTCAAATAAATTATACACAAAAGTTATAGGGCCCAACATTGATAATGATATATGAGATAAAATGGAGAATATTTCTGAATTAAATTTCAAAATAAAACAATCAAAACTAAAGATCTAGATTGCTATTTTTGATGATATCATAATGTCACATGATGAGACAATTGATGACTAATTTTAAAGATCCCACCACCTTAGACCATTGATCAATTCCCAGACTGATGGAAGACAACATAACGTCCATCATGCCTCTATGTATGCCTGAGGTTTCCGACTAGTGGTCAGGGCTAATGAGGTTTCCATGAGGTGACTATTCCCTCATTACTAGAATGAAAAACATAAAAGTAAATCAGTAAACAAGATGAAAATCATATATAAACATCACAACCAGGACAAGTTCTAATAAAATAAATGGAACATCTAATGTACAAATAAAATAATGTGTCATACATAACAAATGAGATCTCCTATGGAAAGATCATACACAAGAAGTGTTAAAAATAAAAAATGGATCTAATCGGTCTTCCCCATTGTTCCTGATTCTGACTCAGTCCCATCATAGAACTCCAACCTAGGGATCCAAATCAACCATCATCAACATTGATACCTTCCATGAACTTATTCCTATAATGAATATGTGTTTCTAATAAATTACCCAAGTGTTATAGAATCCAGATAAGGGTGTGTTGTAACTCAGTTGGCCACCACCAACACCATCCCTAAAATAACCAGTCTAATAAATATTTTCATGAGAAATTTATCAAGGAAAATAGTTACAAATACAACCATAATAACATTTAAATATAAATTCACTAAATGATTTTCAAACATTGGATTCATAATGAAACCTAGGAACTGTACATACCTACTTCGGCCAATTTTGGTGTGTCTCTGAGAACATTGTGATAACCATGACAACCCATCTCTTTTTGGGGGTAATATAACCATACATAACCAAAAAACAATCCACTCAGGTATCGAGTTTCCCATGGGCTCATCAAGCACAAGCAAATTTACCTATAGTCTAGATTGACATTAGGTCTAACAATTACACACAGTCCAATTAGGGGTTAGATTCACCCCATGTTTAATGTGACCACAACCAAGTACACTTGAGGTATGGATTCTGTTGGGCAAAAATCCCTCAAGGTAACATTGCAGTATTTTTGGGTTGATTGTGTTTGTTGACAAAGCAGGTTTCCATGGAGAATTGTCGAGTTCTCGAGAATTTGTTGACATTCCATGTTGACAAAGAACTATGACAAAGGAAAGGATGATCTGGAGGTGGTACAAAAGAGCAGTACAAGGTGGCACCGTTTCCCAGTGTTTGCCAAATTTATGGGCCTGAAAATCGCCAATGGAAAATGGAGTGATATGTTTTTGGCAAAGGTTGAGGAGAGAGAAACGAAAGAAGTGCGCGGAAAAATTAAGCATGGCGCACAAAATTAGCGGGTTGCGCGAAATCTTGAAGTGTGGCGCGCAAAACAGCAGGTTGTGCGAAATTGCATTTCGCGCAAAAGATGTTTCAAGGCCGAAAGCTTGAAAATCGGTAAAGGCATGAGGCGCGCGAAATTTTGGAGGCGTGCGCGAAAAATTGAAGTGGCGCACGAAATAGTGGATGAAGTATTTCACACAAAAGATGTTTCGAGGTCCGAAGCTCGGAAAATGGCAAAGGCATGAGGTGCACGAAATTATGGAGCAGTGCGCGGAAATGGTTGTGCGCGGAAGATTTGTATTTCGCGATCAAAGCGGATTACGTGCTCAAGAAGGGTTTTTCGCGCGGGGTCGATTTTGCCTATAAATATGAAGTGACCCTCTTCCATTCAAAAAGAGTTCAAGACATAGAAAATACCCGAGCTCTGGTGCGCGAAATTGAAGTTAGAAAGGGTGTTGCGCGTAAACTTAAAGTTTGCACGTAAAGTCAGCTGTTGCACGAAAAGCTAAGGCTGCACAGAAAGTTGGTGTTGGCGCGTAAAAGGAAGGTTGCGCGAAAAGTGGATACCGCGCAAAAGCAGTGAATTGCACGCAAGGCAGTTTCCAGGCTGCGCGTAATATTTGGAGGTTGCACGAAAAAGGAATTTCGCGCAAACCATAGAAATTGCGTGCAAGACACCGTAAGGGTTGCACGTAAAAACTGAGGTTTCCCGGTACATCCGGTGTGAAGTGAGATTCATCTACGGGTGAAAGTTGGACTTCAACAGAGCATCTACATACAGAGGAAGATGCATTCCTTCATGAAAATGAAGATACCTACAGGTCTATAAACTGTGAGTGGATTCCTTCCAAGAGCAGTGAGCTTAGGAAGAGGAAGAAGGTGATCCTCTCCACCGGCAGTGAGCCAGAGAGAGAGAAACAGGGAGTGACCCTTGGGAAAGCAGTGAGCTGACCCTAAACATTGTATAGGCAGTGAGCCTGGGCATAGAAGTGATCTAGCCCGAACATTGTAATCCACAGCTAGTGAAGTTTAGTGGACTTGGTATGACCGGCAACCTGTCGGCGTATGCTCCTTGGACGTAGCCCTTAGCGGTGAACCAAGTAAAATTGTTGTGTCCTGTGCTTGATTTACTTCTTGTTTATATTGTGCAGCAGGAAAGAGAGAGAAGAGTGTTTTTCTTAACAGTGAAACAAGATCAGAAATGGCTTTAATTTTTAACTAGTCATACCCTGATTCAACCCCCCCCCCATCTCAGGGTATTCAACCTAGTGTACCTAACAAGTGGTATCAGAGGGAAAGGTTAACAGTTGGTCTTCTCTCAATGCAGGTCACTAATCATAGAGGGATTCCGATCTTCGATGGATGTAATTTTTAGATATGGAAGAATCGAATGCAACACTATTTCTGATCCTTGGGAATGGATGTGTTTTCAGTAGCTATGCATGGTATCACAGCTGATATTACTAGTGGTGAATTATCAGAAGCTGAGCATAAAGAGTTGGATGCTGATTCCAAAGCAATCAACGCCTTAGGGGGAGCCCTCTCTAATTCCATTTATAAAAAGGTGATGTCATGAAAAACGTCACATGCCATGTGGGAAAAGCTTTTGAATATTTATGAAGGGGATACAAAAGTCAGAGAGGCAAAGATGCAAGTGTTGTGGAACAAGTATGAAGATCTCAGAATGAACCCGAATGAGTCTGTTGATGCATTCTTTGACAGGGTAAATGTTGTGGTAGAAGACATGCGGGGTCTTGGAGAAATTATCGAAGACATTAAAATCGTAAAGCGCATCTTGAGAAAGCTTCCACCTCGGTTCAATCCGAAAGTTTCTGTGTTGGAAGATAAAGATTCGAAAGATCTAACATTGGATAACCTACACAGCACTCTTGTTGCATATGAAATGAGAAATGATGACAACGATGCTGTGGAAAAGGGGAAATCCAAAGAGGTGGCATTTAAGGCCATGAAGAGGCTCACTATTGAAGATTCTCAGGAGGAAGAAGAGTCAGATGAGGTGATGTCGTTCCTTTCTTCAAATCTGCAAAGAGGAAAAGGAAAGTTTAAAGGGAAACTTCCACTAGCATGCTTCCGGTGCGGAAAGGTTGGTCATCTTGCTGCAAGATGTCCCAAAAAGTTTCAAGAAGAAAGCGATGAGGATGAAGTTGAGATTCCCATGAAAAAATATTCAGCATTTATGAAAGGGAAGAAGCAGTTCAAGGGAAATTTATTTAAGAAGAAGAATCTTATTTCCCAAGAAATTGACAGTTCAGCTGAGTCTGAGGGTGAAGAAGTTGAAGAGATCGAAAAATGCAAAGATCATGGTCAAAATGCGATGGTGGCTGTTGCTAGTAGTGCTCTAGAAAAGAAAGAAACTGAAACTGATGAAGAAGAAGAAGAAATTGAAGGGAGAGTTGACATGGAAGCTGAATTAGAAGCAGCTCTTGAAGAGATAGATGTTTGGAGAGCAAAAACAAAGAAATCCAACAAGATAGTACATGATGCCAAACTCTACATGCAACAACAAGAAGAAGAGAAGTCTGAGCTTGAGAAAGAGATTGAGAATCTTAAGTCTTCCAGGCCAGAGCGCACAGAAAAGGTTGATGAGCATAAGCTCAAGATTGAAGAGCAGAAAAGGGAGATTGATTGCTTGAGTCGAAAAGTGAAAGATCACATCAAGCGTATTGAAGATCTTGAAGAGGAAGTTGTCGGTCTGTGGAGAAAAGTTAAAGACCAGGAAAAACCTTTGAAATCCAACACATTCTTGGGAAATCAGGTCGTTACGAAGACGGAAAAGAAGAAAGAAGAGCCTAGTAGTTCAGCAGGGAAGAAGCAGCAATTGAACTCAGATGTTAAGGTTGATTCACGGCTTAATCAGAAACAAAAATCTGCAGCAGTTAATGTTAGACCGCAAGCACCTGTCCCGAGATTGAAAGTGTATTTGAGCACAAAGAAGGATCAGAATACTCAGAGATCCAAAGGGGAAACTTGTAATGCTGAAGTAACACGAAGGAATGCACCTTATATCAGGTGTTATTGTTGTGGAAAGATGGGACATTCACAATATGTGTGTTCCATAGCCAAAAGATATCGAAGGGAACAAGAACAGAGATGGCAGCCAAACAGAGAACGGTTTTCCAGAACATTTTTTGAAGGACACTGTTTTTGGTGCGGAGGATTTGGACACATGGCTAGGTACTGCACTCCGACCATTCAGAAAAATGTGCCAAAGCAGAATCAAAATGTTTGCAAGCAGCAGATCAGTAAACCGACAAGTGAGTTAAAAGTTCAGAACAGATTTGCAGTTTTGCAAGATGAAGCTGGTCCATCATACTCTGAGAAAGAACAGAAGCCTCAATCCATGCCGAGTATGAATGAAAAAGTATGGACTAGGAAGAAGAAAAGTGAGAAGGCCGTAGTTGCTGAAATTGCCCTTAAAGCATCAGATCGTTCTGGTGTTTGGATCCTTGATAGTGGTTGCACATCCCACATGACGGGTAATAAGGATCTGGTTACAGGCATAAAATATGACAAAGAAGGAGTTGTCAAGTTTGGAAATGATGAAGGCCTGAATATTGTTGGCTCAGGAAAAGCCAAGTTTGGGGGCAAAGAAATGAGACATGCTGATGTCTTGGTGGTAGAGGGTCTCAGTCATAATTTTCTTAGTGTCAGTCAACTATGTGACTCTGGGCACTCTATCCTATTTACCAAGAAGATGGGTATTGTTAAAGGAAAAGATGGAATAGCCATTCTTCAGGGAAAACGAACAAAGGGGAATCTTTACCTGGTAGGTGGGGAAGAAGATTCATGCCTTTTATCCAGAGAAGAAGAAAATCAGTTGTGGCATAAGCGACTTGGTCATCTATGTCAACCATCTATGGAAGATCTGGTAAAGTGTGATGCTGCTAGAGACCTTCCCAAACTATCACGTGATCACACTCATACATGTGATGCTTGTCAACAAGGGAAGATCATCAGGAAGACATACAGGCCAAAGGAACAAAAAGCAACTCGAGTGCTCGAATTGGTGCATGCTGATGTATGTGGACCTATCTCACCACGAGCTATAGATGGGAAAAGGTACTATGTTATTTTCATTGATGACTACAGCAGAATGGCCTAGGTATTCATCATTACCCATAAGACAGAGGTGTTCAGTTGCATAAAGCATTACAGGAGGGAATCAGAAAAGATGCTTGGGTAGAAAATTCTGAAGTTTCGTACTGATAACGGTACAGAATTTACAAACATTCAGGTTAAAAACTATCTCGAGAAACATGGGATAAGGCATCAAGTTTCATCAGTAAGAACTCCCCAACAGAATGGAGTGGTTGAAAGAAGAAATCGGATCATCAAAAACATGGCCAGAACAATGCTTATTGATAACGACCTACTAGAGAAATTTTGGAAGGAAGCAGTTTTGACATCGGTCTATGTTTCAAACAGGTCCCTGTTATGTCCGATGCAAGGGAGGACTCCGTATGAACTATGGTACGGAAAGAAGCCAATGTTGAAATACTTTCGAATCTTTGGAAGTAAGTGTTTCATTCTCAACAAAGAACATCATAGGAAGTTTGAGGCACGAGGAGATGAAGGGATATTCCTTGGCTATTCAGGGAAAAGCAAAGCATATAAATGCTTTAACAAGAGGCTGGGAAAAATTGTTGAAAGGAATGATGTCACTATAGTCGAAAATGAACAGACTGCTCAACGACCCAGTGAACAGTTTCTGGATGAAAGTGATGATGAGGTAAGCAACACAGGGGGAGTAGAAGTGGCAGAGGCTGACTCAGAAGAAGATTTTGATGATGAACAAGAAAGTGTCAAGTCTGTATCTGCAAAGAAGCCAAAGAATCGAGCTGAAATTGATAGGAAAAATATCATTGGTAATCAGACAGCTCCAGTTCAGACTCGAAGAATGAAATCATTACAGCAAACATCATTTTTATCTCAGGTGGAGCCAAAATGTTTTTCCGATGCAGCTGAAGATGAAAACTGGCTTCAGGCTATGAATGAAGAGTTTGATCAAATTGAGAAGAACCAGACATGGGAGATTGTTTCGAGGCCAGCAGACAAGAATGTCATCGGGGCTAAATGGGTCTATCACAACAAGATGAATGAAGATGGCACAGTGATTCGGAACAAAGCACGACTAGTGTGCAAGGGATACTCCCAGATAGAGGGAATAGATATTGATGAGACATTTGCACCAGTTGCAAGGCTGGAGACAATCAGATTATTTTTGGCCATAGTAGTGCAAAGAAAGTTCAAAGTGTTCCAGATGGATGTCAAATCCGCATTCTTGAATGGGGTTCTGGAAGAAGAGGTGTATATTGAGCAGCCAGATGGTTTTCTCATTCATGAGGATGAGAACAAAGTTTGCAGGCTGAAGAAGGCGTTGTATGGGCTGAAACAAGCACCAAGGGCATGGTACTCAAGGCTTGATCAGTACTTGAAGAAGCTTGGTTTCCAGCGTGGAGGATTTGACTACAACCTCTATTTCAGCAATGACAGTAATCAAAGGATGATAGTGCTAGTGTACGTCGATGACATAATTTTTGGCGGATCAGATGAAGCTCAGTGCAGACAATTTTCCGAATTCATGAAAAATGAGTTTGAAATGTCAATGATTGGAGAGCTAACATTTTTCCTTGGTCTACAGGTGACACAAGGAAGGAATGGAACATTCATTTATCAATCCAAATATGCCAAGGAGGTTCTAAGAAGGTTTGGAATGGATAATTCCAAGGAAATGAAGACTCCGGTTGCTACCCGGATGAAATTATCAAAAGATGAGGATGGCAAGGCAGTTAATATCACAGAATACGGGAAAATCATTGGAAGTCTGTTGTACTTAACCGCAAAAAGGCCTGATATTGTTTTTGCCACATGCCAAGCAGCGAGATATCAGAGTAATCCCAAGGAAAGTCACATGCTTGCAGTGAAAAGAATACTTCGGTATATCAAGGGCACAGTGGACTTCGGCTTGACATACAACGACAAATCTCAGACAGAGTTATTGGGATATACTGATGCAGACTGGGCCGGTTCAACAGATGATAGAAAATCAACGTCAGGTGGTGCATTCTATCTTGGTGGATTGTGTATTTCTTGGCTAAGCAAGAAACAATATTGCATTTCATTGAGCACCGCAGAAGCTGAGTATATTGCGGCCACTCAAGCATGCACACAGTTATTGTGGATGAAGCAGCAGCTTGATGATATGGGAGTTGAAGTGAAGTCTCCAGTCGGAATCCTGTGTGACAACTCAAGTGCTATAAATCTTAGCAAAAATCCCGTCCATCATTCAAGGACAAAGCACATTGAGATTAAGTATCATTTTATCAAGGAGAAGGATGAGCAGGGAATCGTGAAATTGGAGTACGTGCCTATAGAGCTACAGGTTGCAGACATTCTGACAAAGGCCTTACCCAAAGAAGCTTTTGAAAGGCATCGACTAGCTCTGGGAGTTCAGTCAATTCCCCAAACTTGAAATCGAGTGGATGTGATCCCCCCCCCCCTCTCCCCGAGGTATGATGTGTTTTTTTCCCTAATATGCTGATATGTGTTCTCTACTATGTTACAGACTACAAAGGAGTGTCCTTTGGGTTCATTGACAAAGGGGGAGAAAAGTGGTGTTAATGGGGGAGAAAATCGTGCGGAGATTTGATAAATCATAATTGATACGGGGAGAAGCTGACAGGTGGAGCAGCCAGAAAGGGGGAGCAATGAGAAAGGGGGAGTGTTATAAATCTGACGATGCTAGAGGTGATCGATCAAATCATAGAAATCACGACAGCTGAGGATCGTGATAAAAGCAGAACAGTGGTGTTGGAATGGTGTGAGACGATGTCCAGCTATCAACAATTGGTATCAACTTAAGAATTCACCAATTAGTATCAGTGTGGTTCAATAACTGGTTTTATTTTAAGAATTGGTATCAGGGTGGAATCGACAATTGAGATCTGACATGAAGTGATTCATTGATGAACTTTTCATACTACTCTTGTTTCTCACGCCGAGCATTGCTCATGTGGGCTTAGAGTACGTGTTAAGTGAATCCTTGAACTCTATCATAATCGCAAGAGGCGAATGGTGGTAATAGCTGGAAGAAGACTCAGTGAGGTATCAACGTGCAGAAAATATTTCTGAGCAGAGTTGTGAAGAGTTGTCAACAAACCCAAAGGGGGAGATTGTTGGGCAAAAATCCCTCAAGGTAACATTGCAGTATTTTTGGGTTGATTGTGTTTGTTGACAAAGCAGGTTTCCATGGAGAATTGTCGAGTTCTCGAGAATTTGTTGACATTCCATGTTGACAAAGAACTATGAAAAAGGAAAGGACGATCTGGAGGCGGTACAAAAGATCAGTACAAGGTGGCGCCGTTTCCCAGTGTTTTCCAAATTTATGGGCCTGAAAATCGCCAATGGAAAATGGAGTGATATTTTTTTGGCAAAGGTTGAGGAGAGAGAAATGAAAGAAGTGCGCGGAAAAATTAAGTATGGCGCGCAAAATTAGCAGGTTGCGCGAAATCTTGAAGTGTGGCGCGCAAAACAGTGGGTTGCGCGAAATTGCATTTCGCGCAAAAGATGTTTCAAGGCCGAAAGCTTGAAAATCGGTAAAGGCATGAGGCGCGCGAAATTTTGGAGGCGTGCGCGAAAAATTGAAGTGGCGCGCGAAATAGTGGATAAAGTATTTCACGCAAAAGATGTTTCGAGGTCCGAAGCTCGGAAAATGGAAAAGGCATGAGGTGCGCGAAATTATGGAGCAGTGCGCGGAAATGGTTGTGTGCGGAAGATTTGTATTTCGCGATCAAAGCGGATTACGCGCTCAATAAGGGTTTTTCGCGCGGGGTCGATTTTGCCTATAAATATGAAGTGACCCTCTTCCATTCAAAAAGAGTTCAAGACATAGAAAATACCCGAGCTCTGGTGCGCGAAATTGAAGTTAGAAAGGGTGTTGCACGTAAACTTAAAGTTTGCGCGTAAAGTCAGCTGTTGCACGAAAATCTAAGGCTGCACAGAAAGTTGGTGTTGGCACGTAAAAGGAAGGTTGCGTGAAAAGTGGATACCGCGCAAAAGCAGTGAATTGCACGCAAGGCAGTTTCCAGGCTGCGCGTAATATTTGGAGGTTGCACAAAAAAGGAATTTCGCGCAAACCATATAAATTGTGCGCAAGACACCGTAAGGGTTGCACGTAAAAACTGAGGTTGCCTGGTACATCCGGTGCGAAGTGAGATTCATCTACGGGTGAAAGTTGGACTTCAACAGAGCATCTACATACAGAGGAAGATGCATTCCTTCATGAAAATGAAAAGACCTACAGGTCTATAAACTGTGAGTGGATTCCTTCCAAGAGCAGTGAGCTTAGGAAGAGGAAGAAGGTGATCCTCTCCACCGGCAGTGAGCCAGAGAGAGAGAAACAGGGAGTGACCCTTGGGAAAGCAGTGAGCTGACCCTAAACATTGTATAGGCAGTGAGCCTAGGCATAGAAGTGATCTAGCCCGAACATTGTAATCCACAGCTAGTGAAGTTTAGTGGACTTGGTATGACCGGCAACCTGTCGGCGTATGCTCCTTGGACGTAGCCCTTAGCGGTGAACCAAGTAAAATTGTTGTGTCCTGTGCTTGCTTTACTTTCTGTTTATATTGTGCAGCAGGAAAGAGAGAGAAGAGTGTTTTGCTTAACAGCGAAACAAGATCAGAAAGGGCTTTAATTTTTAATTAGTCATACCCTAATTCACCCCCCCCCCCTCTCAGGGTATTCAGCCTAGTGGACCTAACAGATTCACCCTAGGTTTAGTGAGCACAACCATAGAAATATTATAAGGAAAAACACAAACATAAACACCTATAGGGCTAAAAGAGCCATATAAAATTTAATTTTGAAAACCATTCCAAACCCCATTACCCAAAACCATTTAATATTATCATTCCCAATATGAATTTCTAGAAACTATTTCAAAATACCATTTAGAAAATCAATGATTTTTAAATTTATTTCATGATCCTCTATTATAATCTTATTTCAACACTTAAATAATTTAAATCCATTATAAAATTAATTATTTTTTTGATACAAACACAAGGTTCCATGAAGAGTCATCTCTAAAAATTATCCACATTATTTTTATAAACATAGCATATTATTACGTTGGGAATTTCTATGTTCAATTCAATTCAAAGACACTCCTCTAGATTTACCTCTTCCTATAGTTTAAGAGGAAGTATAAGTGGATATTAACAAGGTAAAATGGAATTCTAATTTATTGAATTTTAATCAAGTAATTTCCTTGTGAGGATAACATGATTAAAAAATACATACACTTAAAAATATTAAATTACTATGGTTCACGTATTGAATCCACCTACCCTTAAAGAGGATTACCCAATTATGTTTCAACGGGCTAGAAATTTCCGCATATTCTCTCCAAGTACTATCTATTTCAAACAAGTCCTCACCCACAATCATTGTTCGGAACTCAACCCTTCATATCCCAATAGTTAAATATAATAAATTATAAATAATTAAAAACTTATATCAAAATTTTATAAGAAACAAATAACCTACTAGATTCTATCATTATAATGAAACTGGAACCAAGTTGTCAAAAATAACCTATGGCACACCACTGACTACATCTCAACAGAATTTATGACCAAAAACACCAATACCATCACCAAACAACGATATATTTTAACTAAAACTCCTTATAAAATTGAATTTTTTACATACATCCATCAATACAATATACTATGGGGGGGGATAAGTCATCATATGATCTCATTTATACATTCCATAACAATTCCCTATGATACACAAGGGGGTTAAGATATTTGAAAGGAGAGCGACGGAAGCAGCGAGAGCGGCGAAAGCAGCGAGAGCGATGGAACTTTTTCTTCAACCTAGATATGGCGTTTTCGTACACTCCTGGAGTTTTATTTGATTCTCACCATGAGTTCGTTCAATCCTGATTGGGAGTTTGCTTTCAAGGATGACCGACTCTTATCTAAGGGTTTTGGTTCTTCATCGAATCATGTAGATCTCTCGGGGGCGAGAAAGAAAGGTGTTTCTTTTGCTGAAGTTCTTTCCGGTTCGTCTGTTTTGAGAAATAGAGGTACGTCTCGTTCCTCGAACATTACCAGACTTGAGAATGGCGGTTTTTCTGTAGTAGCGGATCTGGAGGCTTTGCAGCAACGCATTGATCTTTGTAAGTTTTCAATTCTTGGTCGTGTTATTTATTCCAAGGGTGATAAACCCTGGTTTTATGCGGATCTTAAAGATAGAATTTCTCATTGCTGGGGTTTTAGGAATTGAAAATTGATTCCTATTGGGAGGGGTTTTTTTCACCTCATCTTTCAATCGGGAGATGATTTTAATAAGGCGTGGGATTTTGGAAATCTTCATCTCAAACCTGGTATTTTGAGATTATCCGAATGGGATGTTAATTTTAACCCTTTCAACCTTAAGCAAACTAATGCCCAGATCTGGATCAGACTTCACGGGTTGAATTGGATGTATTGGCATCCTAAGATCCTTAATGACCTTGCCTCATGTGTTGGCACTCCTGTTAGATTGGATCAGAAAACTTTTGAGGGGGATCTTGGTTATTTTGCTAGAATTCTGGTTGATGTAAACCTGGAAAATAAAAGGCCGGATAATGTCACTCTGATTGATAATGGTAATAAGATTTCTGTTAAAATAGAATATGAACGTGTTCCTTATTTTTGTGAGGTTTGCAAGATTGTTGGTCATTCTGTGGTGAACTGTAAGATGCTTCAAAAGAAAGTTTCTGCGGTTCCCAAAGAGAAGGATTTGAAGGAGGTTAATTGGAATAAAAATAATAAGAAGATTTTTGTGGAAAAGGAGGGTCCGTTAAAGGATATACCTCGTCCCTCTAGAGTTATAGTCACTTCTAATAAATCTTGGGCAGATATCTCTGAAGATGTTGAACAAGGTAGGATTCCTGATCTACCTAGTCCTCCTACTAAGTTTGGTCAGGAAATGGATAAATTTGGTGGATCCACGTGCATAGAGGATCACATTTTGGATCATAATTTATATTCTGAGATTCATGACCTGATCATGTTTTCGGAATTGGTGGATAACATTTGTGAGCTTGTGGTTTCTTTTCAGGATAGTGAGAATTCTGGGTTTTCCCAGGTTCTTATTGATCCTGTTTTTGCACCCATCACCTCCCCAGTCCAGGTGGTTGGAGATTCTGCTCCTCCCATTGCAGATTATGCTTTAAAAGGAGTGGAAACTGCTTCTTTCAAGTCAGATTCTGCTCCTTCGGAAGAGGTGATTGGGGCACCTTTTCCTTCTGTTGGTTCTGCTTCACTGGTTGAGGTTATTGAGGTTATTGTTGGTCCAGTTGGCATCCTTAGTGATGCTGTTAAAAATGGAAAAGGTACCATCAGCAGTCTGGATATAAGTGATCTTATACAGGAGGACTATAGTACTAAGAGAAAGGCTGGAAGGCCTCCTAAGTCTGGAAAACAGGTTAATGTGGGGGTTAAAAAAGGGGGAAATCATCCCGGTCTTAGGTTTAAATGAAGCTTCTTTTCTGGAATTGTCAGGGTTTGGCCAATCATGATACTATGAGGTCTCTTAGGCTTTTCATTTTAAAGCATAGGCCCCTTCTTATTGGTCTGTCTGAACCCAAAAGGGTTTTTTCTCCTAATATTTCCAATTTTGAAAACCTTGGTTTTCATTTTGTGGAATCCAATAGATCCTCATCGGATATTAAAAGGTTATGGGTTTTGGCTCATTGTTCTTTATCGCATATTTCCCTAATTTCTAATTCTGATCAGCATGTCACATGCTCTTTTTTTCTTCAAGTTTTGCAACATTTCTGCTCTTTTATTTATGCTCATAACTGTTATCAGGGTCGTAGGAATTTATGGATGGATATTGGGTCTCTCAATTCTTCGATCTCTGGTCCGTGGTCTATTCTTGGTGACTTTAATTCCATCATGAATTCTGATGAGAAGATCGGAGCCATGTCTAATGTTATCTCTTCTAGGGAGTTCAAAGCTTGTATTGATAATAGTGGGTTGATTGAAGTAAATCTTGTTGGGGCTAAGTATACATGGTACAGGAAGGTTTTGGACCGATTTATTGCTAGTAGAATTGATAGGGCCTTTGTCAATGAGGCTTGTCTTGATTTCTGGGGTTCTATTTCTTGTATGACTCTTTCCAGAATCAACTCTGATCATCATCCTATTTTGGTTGACCTTGTGAGTAAGGATCCCAAACCTCCTTTGCCTTTTAGATTTAATAAGGCCTGGGTTAATCATCCTGAATGTAGAACTATTGTTGAACAAACTTGGAATTCTTGGAATGGTAGGGATAATGATTTTGCTTGCGTCATTAAGCTCAAACTTCTTAAAAGAAATTTGAAATTCTGGAGTAAATATCGTTTCAGTTCCCTTGATTCTGAAATTTCCTCTCTTGAGGATTCTATTCAACAAATGCAGGCGCAAAATTCTTCAAATAATTTCTCTAATGATATTTTGGGTGAGACTCAGCTGGTTTCCAAGCTTAATAATTTGTTGAATCTTAAAGATGCTTTGCAAAGAGATAATTTTAAGGCTAATTGGTTGAGAGATGGGGATAGAAATTCTAAATTTTTTAATTCTTTGCAGAGAATTAGGAAAGTCTCAAGGCCTCTCTCTTTGGTTAGAAATGGGAATAATGTGTTTGATAACAGAAGGGACCTTTCTGAGCACGTTTTTTCTTATTTTAAGGATCTCTTTTCTGGTTATTTCCCTCTTGATGATCCTGTGGAGAGTATTATTCCGACTCTTGTTAATCAAGAGGATAATTCCAGTCTTACATCCATTCCTTTAGAATTTGAAATTAAAGAAGCGACCTTTAGTCTAAAGTCTGATAGCTCCCCGGGTCCAGATGGTTTTGGGAATTTTTTCTTTCAGACTTACTAGGATGTCATTCATGAGGATGTTTGTAGGTTGGTTACTCGTTTTTTTAAAGGTGGATCTCTTACTCAGGGTCTAAATGCTCAATTCCTTGCCCTTCTTCCAAAGACTGAGAATGCTAATGAGATTCATTTTTTCAGACCTGTTGCTATGATCAATACTATTTTTAAAATTATTTGCAAAATCTTAGCTACTAGGCTGTCTTCTATTGCCAGTAAGATTGTTTCTCCTAATCAGTTTGGCTTTATTAAGGGTAGTTCTATTCAAGATTGTCTTATTACTGCATCTGAATGTGTTAATCTTCTTAAGAAATCCACAAGGGATGGTAATATTGCTCTCAAGTTGGACGTCAGGAAAGCTTTTGATACTATAAATTGGAATTTCATTTATAAGGTTCTTCGTTTTTTTTGTTTTGATGATGTTTTCATTAATTGGGTTAAAATCATTTTCGAGTCTGCTCGTATCTCTGTCCTTGTTAATGGCTCCCCTGAGGGCTTCTTTGCTTGTTCTAGAGGTGTCAGACAAGGTGATCCTCTCTCGGCCATTATTTTTTCCATAGTAGAGGATTATCTTAGTAGATTACTTTCTATTATGGCTGGTAATGGGAATCTGTATTCTATTAGTGCTGGTAGAGGTTTTGTTGCTCCCACTCACTTGTTTTATGCGGATGATATTATTCTTTTCACTAAAGGGAATAAGAGGAATATTAAAAATATTAAGCGTGCCCTTTTGCATTATGAAAAATTCTCTGGGAAAGAGATTAGCTGGGACAAGTCCTTTGTTTATTTTGGAAGGAATTTTCCTATTTCTAGGAAGAATGGCATTATTAGGGATTTGGGTATTCATGAAGGTGTTTTTCCCTTTACGTATTTAGGTGTTCCTATGTTTTGGGGGAGGCCTAAAGCTTGTTATTTTTCTGATATTGTATGTAAAATCAGACGTCATCTTGCTACATGGAAGGGTAAGTCCCTTTCCTTGGCTGGTCGGGTTTGTTTGGTTAGAGCTGTTATCATATCTAAGTTTGTTTATTCTTTCATGATTTATAAGTGGCCGATCTCTCTTATCAAGAGCATTAACGTTTCTATTAAAAATTTTATTTGGAGTGGCAATATTTCAGAGAGGAAATTAGTTACTGTTTCTTGGAATAATTGTTGTAAACCCTATGATGCTGGGGGTCTTGGTATTAAAAATCTTGAGGTGTTTAATGATTCTTTACTGGCCTCGTTCATTTGGAGGCTTGTCAATGATAAATCTCAGTCTCTGGACTTTCTCCACTATAAATTTAGGGATAGGCTCAGGAATGGAGTTTTTAATTATCTGGATTCTTCTGTTTGGCCTGCTTTTAAATACATCTTTTCTTCTATTGACTCTCATGCCAGATGGCTTGTTTCAAGGAACTCGTCTTTATCCTTTTGGAAGGCCAATTGGACCGGATGTCCTTTAGCTGACTCCTTGTTGGATGATGATTTTAATGTTGATATGGATGCTAAGATTAAGGATCAGCTTGATAATATGGGGGGTCTCCCTAATCATATTGTTACTATTATCAATAGTTACTATTTCTCTAACAGAGAGGATTTTTGGGCTTGGGAACCTGCTTTTAATGGCCTGTTGACTTCTAAAAATTTTTATTGTCATTCTTTATCTTGCAATATAGGGTGTAAATGGATGAGGGATCTTCATATGAACTTTATTAGGCCCTCTCGGTCTTCTTTTACCTGGAGATTGGCTCATGGGAAACTTCCTACTGATTGTTTCCTTCAGAAATGTGGCATCTCTCTCTGCTCTTCGTGTGTGTTTTGTTATCAACATAGGGAAGATATTGATCATTTGTTTATTAGTTGTGTCAATGCCTCTTCAATGTGGAAGGCTGTTTTTGATATCTTTGAAATTCCCATGCCTAATATGTCTTCAATTCATCATTTCCTTCAAAGCTGGAATTCTATTTCGCTCTCTCCCCAATTGTTGGATCTTTTTAGAGTCGCTGCTTCTGAACTCCTTCATTTTATTTGGTTTGCTCGAAATAAGATGATTCATGATAAATTTTCCTTCTCGGTTAGTGGGGTTTTATCCGCTATTCTTGGTGCTATGCGTAATGTTGTTATTCCAAGGAAGCATTTTTGCTTTAACTCAGTTCATGATTTGTCCGTTCTGAACAGGATAGGTGTTAAGGGTAATTTCAAGCCTCCGCGTGGTACTTTAGAAGTTCTATGGAAGGAACCTTTTTTTGGTTGGATAAAAGTAAATTCAGATGGTGCTTCTAGGGGCAATCCGGGGCATTCTGGTTATGGTGCTGTTTTCAGGAATCATAAAGGGGATGTCCTTGGTTGTTTTCATGGTTCTTGTGGCTTTGCCTCTTCACTTGAGGCCGAAATGCTTGGCATTATTGTTGCTGTTGATCAAGCTGTGCAGCGTGGTTGGGATAATTTATGGTTTGAGAGTGATTCTTCTGTTGTTGTTTCTGCAATTAGGATGGGTTTTTATCACTTGTCCTGGAAGCTTACTAATCGCTGGATTAATTGTTTGGAGACTCTTTTTTCTTTGAATCATATTATCACTCACGTTTATAGGGAAGCCAATTCTGTTGCTGATGGTCTGGCTAATAAAGGTGTTAATGGTGTTGATTTTGTTTGGTTTGATCAAATTCCTGATGATCTCCTTATTTTTATTAATATGGACCGTGACAAATCCCCCATTTTTAGACTTTTGTAAGTTTCTTTTGGGGCCTGTTTGTTTTTGGAGTGGATTGTTTCTTTTTCTTCAGGTTGGCAGTAGAGCTTTGCTGTGTCGAGTTGCTGTGGTTTCCCAAATTCTGGGATTCAGTGTGCTGATCTGGAGCAGGCTGGAGTCTGCAGAGTAGCTGGCTTCATTTGGTTTCCCAAATTCTGGGAATCATTGTGCTGTTTGGAGCGGGCTGGAGGCTTAGTTGCTGGCTTCTTTTAGTGGAAGGGTGGCTTTTTTGTTGCTGTTTTTGGCTAATAAAGGCCAGGGCTGATGGAGATTCTTCTGTCCTGGAGATATCTTTCTTGATCCGGCTTTGATCTTTTTTGGCGGCATTGGTGGCCTCATCCCATAGCCCACCCTTAACCATTGGGTGTTTGTCGGCTTTGGTTTCTTTCTTTTTCACCTTAACCATTTTTTATGGTTTTGGTGTTTTTTGTTTGTATTTTTCTTGTTCTGTTTTATTTTTTCTTTAATAAATTTCCATTAACCTATGATACACAAACCGATTATATCATGATTTGGTGGAATCAACACTGGAATCGAAAAATAAAGATTCCAAAAATTATATAGTGGTGATAAGGGGATAACTAAGATCTGTCAAAGAAAACATTTTACCTTTAATCATTTGAAAATGGAACCAAAACCACCATTTGGTCAAGAGAGAAGGAGGATGCCCTATAAGATTGATCTAGTGGCTTCCATGAACAAAACAGGGAGGATAAGAGGGCATGCCTTCTAAGAATCCTAAGGGAGAAATATGTTAATTATCAATTCATTAAGACCCCCACTAGAGATTTGGTGAATGAATGAAGTGGATGCTACCACTTCTAGAGACCATCAGTAGGCCAGTGGTTGGGCTGTTTTTTTTCATCCCTTGGGCCTCTCAAGGCTCTAGTTGAAACCCACCTGATCACCCCATCTCCCCTTTGACCCTAATTTTATTTACAAAAACACCCATTTTATGTGATAAAACTATGATAATTTCATTCTATATCCCATATGAAAATCTATCCCATCCATTATTTAAAAATTCCAACATTCTTAAATTTATGGACATATATATGGGTGCAAGGTATTACAAACTCACCACTATAACACTTTTCGTCCAAAATATGTCTTTGTGGTCATCCACCCACATATAAAGACTAACCTTTTTCACCAATAACAACCTAAATGGATTTATTCCATTACAAAATTCCATAAATATTTAAGGAACAACTTTACACCCAAGGCACCCAAACTGCCAAACATGAGCCAATACCCATCATCACTAACACATCAATGAGATTATGCATAATAGATCATATCAATCTATATTAATGATAGGGTTGTTATCTAAATAACTATCAGATATATGGTTCTCTAAACCATAGGACCCTGTTAAGGAAATAAAATTCAATCTATGGAAGATCTATCATTAGAACTACCTTTTGAAACACCACTATCACTTTCCAAAGATGTTCCTTATATTGTTTCCAACTTCCCACACTAGATCATACAAGTGATGACCTGTAAAACACACAGCATAAAATTCCACCATGCATTCATAAGATAGAAATGTACTTTATATTTCTTGAAAGGACCAGTTTGATACCTAAAATGTATCCATCATCCCCAAAATGACACATTGAATGTGGTTAATAACATACTGTGTCAAATTCTATTAAAAAATGTAGGTCGAATCATCCCTGGCTAATTCATCTAAAAACTTATCACTTATAACTGCTAAACCATTATTAATTTATTTTTTCATGATTCCTTCACACCTAATGTATCCTATATTCACCCAAACATGCTATCTAGAGTGTATACCCAAATTCCAATGAGATTTAATAGTTAGGGCATCAACTTCCCAAATCATCACTACTACCTGCCCACACCAATTCACGTCCAACCCTAACAAGCTCAGATCAATTTAAAATGATTTTGAGCCGGAATACAATTATTTCTCTCCATCAACCATCAGATTTGGTTTAAAATTTCAAATTCCTTGAGTAAATCTAAGTATTTGTTGCATCTATTTTCCACCAACATCCCAAATTCTCTATGGTTAATCTGTGGTAATTTTCACATTCTTAAAACCCTTCTTGTATATGGGTCATAAGCTCATGATCAATAACTCACTACCCACCATTGGAGTTTATTTTTATTTTATTCACTTGAAAAACTCTCAACCACAATGTCACATGCTCTATTTATCATCAAACTCAAGTATTATATGTCATCATCTCACTCTCACCCAAGATGAAGTAAAAACATCATTTATTACTCATTACCGTATTCTAAGAATAGAACCCAAAAATTCATGAAGAACCAATCCATAATGTGAGGGTCTACCTATAAAAGTTGATGCTACACCCCACCATATGTCTTCACTTATAACACTCCTTTAGTGTAACCCCAAGGGTTCTGTCTTAAAATAATGGTGTGTCGTACTCTCAATCAAAGCTCAATGCATCCCTCAACCCCTGATGCCTTCAAATGGTTAAAACCTGTTCATCAATCCCACTAATCTCTAATACCTCAATGATATCACCTATCACTACTGGGAAATCTCAAATCCCAAACAAAGTTCTCATACCTCCTTACTTTCAATCATCTCATCAACTCTCTTGTCACCTCACATCATAATGGAATCTTCATCCGAGACCCACCACAGTCCCACAAATCTCTTTCACGTAGTCATAAATAGATGTTTATGAATATTCTTCCAACAATATAACACCCTAATATTTTATAAAATATTTTTTTACAATAAATTTAATCTCTTTGATAATAGGTATTACACACAACACCAAGTTTTAATGAACCACGATATACTATTAATATTATTTTTTAAACATTATCATTATAACCTAGATGTAAAAATTTGTGGTATAAATAATAATTACCATAATATTAAAATTAATTATAATTTTATTATATAAATATAATATATTTAT
Source organism: Viscum album (assembly GCA_963277665.1). Lineage (NCBI taxonomy): Eukaryota > Viridiplantae > Streptophyta > Magnoliopsida > Santalales > Viscaceae > Viscum > Viscum album. Next base: position 1,111,391,947 of record OY728137.1, read on the forward strand.
AAATAAGTACTTAATTTTTAGTAAATTCTTTCTATACTTCAAAAATACTTGTTTATCAACATATGATTTGTAATAATTATTTAGGAAAAAATAATACAATTATTTTTTTTAATATTCAAGATAATATATTTTATAAAATTAAATTAATTTTTGGAATCAACATTTCAAAATTATCTTAGGGATAAATTTGGATAATTTTCTAAAATGATCCATTTTTCGGTGAATAGTAAAAAATACTCGTTTTTATTAAAAAAATATTTTCATATAATGAATTTTCAAGGATACAAATTCATTAAGAATATTTTAATATAAAATTGCTCAAATTATTTTATTATTAAAAAAATTTATGTCCTTTTAATCCCATACATGTTTACTTTTCATATTAAAAAACTCAATACTTAAGAAAATTTTCTGTTTGAAAAACAACTTTTTCATCGCATATGCTGGTTTAATTTTAAATTAAAATTTTTCCCTTATTTAAATGGAATTTATAAAAATGGATTCATATTTTGAATAATAATAGTTAATATTATATAACAATTTTAATTTTAATTTTTCTCAAAATAAATAATAAAAATAGAAAAATAATTATTTTTCAAGGTTAAGGTTAAAATTAGTTTATCTGGGGTTAAATTGAAAAGAAAATAGGTGAAATAACAAAAAAACCTTGTAAAAATTACATTTTATAGAACTATGTGTACCTTTTAACCTATAATTTTATATAATAATGCATTTTTTATCCTTTCACATGTGAAAAATGTTGGTAATTTTTTTTCACAAATTCCAGGTGTGTCCTCTCCCCCACATATAAAAGGGCACCCCATCTCATCTTATATTCACATATTAAAAACCATTTTGGTTGTAAAATATCAAACCAAATATCTTACTTAATTTTTTTACCACAAATTATAGTCCTTATATTAATTAACCCCCCCCCCCCCCCTTAAAGAGTATTTAGTTATAAACCTAAAGGGGTTCTATGAAGAAGAGGTAAACATTTTAAGAAAAATTGTTTTATTTATTCTTATACCTCCTTAAAATATTGTTAATATATAATGATATAATAAAACTAGTATATCACAAATAATTATATTTTTCATTACTATTTAATGATCTATACCCACCTCATATTCTTTCAATTGGGAAATGAAACTACTGATCGTGTGTACGACGGACTACGGGCTTGCGAACCTGTGTAATTTGTTTTCTATCACCACCTATCACATTTGGATATAATAAAGTATTAAAATTATATATATGATATTAAAAACATAATTATACTTATTTAATTATAATATCACATATACCTTCTTAACTTACATTCCTCGGGAATACTATATTGTCGCTCGTGTGTTTGGAGGACTATTGCCTCATAAAGGGATGTGATACATTTTTCAATCAAACATTACATAGAAGGTAATAATGAAAATATGTGATATATATTACATAAAAATGATTCTGTGAAGGTAATATATTATTTACCTTCCTTATATTCTTTTCTTCGAGATAATGGAAATAGTGTTCATGCGTACATACGACCTATTATCACTATGAACGAAGTAATTCACTTTCTATATCAAAATATTATGAATTACTCTAAATACATTTGTAATGAATATATATTATATTTATATGATGGTTAAAATTATCAATATTTTGGAATTTTGTTCAAAGTAAATTGACCTAAAATACCAAATCAAATTATACATGAAAAGCAATGCAGTTATTACCCAAAACATGATTTTAACAAAGAATTATTAGTATATAGATAATAAAATTCTATATATAAATTATATAAGGAATTATATAAATATTTATGGTTATTTAATATATTTTTTAATAAACCTATAATTATTATAAAGTATTTTTGGACATGTACAAAATATTTCAAGACTTAAGGTAAGGGATTTTCCTCTCACTTTTATTTCTATGGGACACATGCCTTATGCACAACTTGTTTCATTTATGTGGTGTATATAATACCCATGAATTATTTTATGATTTTTAAGGAAAATTATGGGATATAAATATACATATAATCTTACTTATTTCATGGGAATTACAATTCAAAAGATACCAAAGTGGTAATGACTTTATGTTATAATCTCTTTGTTTATCTGGATTGTTTCTGATTATGATTCCAATGATTATATATTATGATATAACACTCAATAAATGCATTAATTTTCTTCTAATATCGTTTTTAATGAAAAAACATGTTTTCCTTTCATTTTCCTCTCTTTAGGTACTCAACAGTTCAAAATAATGTAATTAAGTAATGTTGGATTTATTTATCTCTTTAACCAACAATACTTTTTCCTCAATGTCCATGTTTTCTATAAATATTTTAAATTATTTTTTTACTAATATCAAATGGATTATTAAATAATCTTTTAAAAATGTTTTAATTTTTTAAAAAATATTAAAATGAATCTTTTTTTTATTTTCTAAAAAAGGTACTTGTTTACTTTTTACTAAAAATGTGAAAAGAATATTCATTTTAACACGTACTATATGAACAATAATTTTGGCCATTATGAATAATAAATTATTTAATATTTTATTTTCTAGTGTTCAAGGTTATTTTCAAATGAAATGTTATCTTTAAATTTTTTAATGTTTTTATATTTTAAATAAGTCATTTTAAAGTGAAAATTATTTTTCCCTGAAGAAAGTTCCAAGTGGCATTTCAAAATAATTTTCCATCTTAGATGAAATACATAGATGTTACTTGAGATTTTATAGGGATATGATCCAATTAAACCATTATTATATTTTATATGGTCTATGTTTAATATGAAAATATTTTTATGAAATTTGTTTCTTTCCCATGAGTAATTATATGATAAAATTCTTATGAAATCCATTTCTTTTCATGGTAAATAATATGATGAATTTTTTATAATATTACGGAACACTTCTATATGGTTTTAATTATGTGATAGTGGTTAAATTATAATGAAGGATGGTGGTTACATTATAACCAGAGATGTTGGTTGATTTATAAATGAGGATGGGTGGGACCTATATATCCCTCTAATGCATTGGGAAATGATTGATATCTCATGAGATGAACAAGTCTGTAATGGGGAGTGAACCTATTTTATTAAGGATATTTTTCTACTATGATAGTATTAGGAGTTAACCTTGACTATTAATATAGTTTTAGGATCGAACCCATTCCATTATTATAGTTTTTGAAATTATCCTTGGCTATGGAAAAAATGATTTCCTATGCTTATGTGGATACCTAAAATCTATGTCTTAGGAAAATTTTATTCCATCATGGATCATGTTTTTTATTATTCATACCTTATGAACTTCCAAGATCTATTACATGACTCATGTTTATGATCTATGATATGAATCGTATGGTTTTTAAATTTGATTACCATTTTCTTATAACCTTATGCTTATGTATATTGACATCTCATTAGTTTACTCTTACTTAGAATCTAAGATCACCCTTTCTTATGTTTCTTTTCCCCAAGTCATGAGTAAAGTTATTATGTATGATATGTATAAAAAGCGTAGTGGTTATGAATAAATTAGTGGGAGATGATGTAATTAACCTACAAACTAGTTAATTATGTATCCAATTTTCCAACGGTTCTAGACTCATACGATTCTTGCATAGATTGTTATGTTTTAAAATGATCATTCATCAATTAAGATGTAATATATATGTATGAGAGGAATCTGATTTTTAAAGTTGGTATTAGAAAAGGTTCAGTTATCCTTTGGAAACTAGGATGAGAAAAATTTAGTGAGAACCCTAGGGATAAGTCTAATGATAAGATCAAGTATGGAAAAATGTCTTGGAATTTCGGTGAATAATATAGTGAGTGGTTTTAAAGAAATTACATCTATATCTATATACTACATGTAGATGTATCTCTTTCATAGCTATAACTATGGGTAATAACTCCATAAATGGTGCATTGATCTAGACTCAAGCATCACCTGGTGCACAAAAATTGTCCTAACTAGAAACCTGGTTTGAAAATACTGAGGGATATGATTTGGAAATTGAAAACCTCTTTACAAACCATCATGAAGGATTTGTATAGATGATGACTGTGAATGGCCTAAGATAAACCTAATTTGTCATTAATTGAAAATAAGGTGTCATAATTTAGACATATTATGATTTATTTTTCATGAATGATCACTCTGATTAAAGATTCCTGATTGTCATGCTAACCATTTTGGTTTTAGTAAGTGATTGAAGATATAATGATTTATTTTTGGTGGTTACAAGTATGCTCAAATATTTATGTACCCAATTTGATATTATTTTTATGATTCATTTATATCATGAAATGCATCTATAAATATTAATTCTTAACATTAATGATTAGATATTAAAGTATCTATGAAAACACATAATGGTATGATGATTTCATCTGAAGTATATGATTATTCTCTTTTTGAATTTTGTGGGAATGTGCTTCCTATAAATATTATTATTCCCCCTCTATTTGAATTTGATTTTATATTAGTCATGGATTTTATTTCACTACATAAATACGAAATCAATTTATGAGGAAGGGAAGTCAAGTTTGATATTCCAAACCAAGAAATGATTGTCTATTAGTGGGAAAAAATTATATGAACTATAATGGAGATCACATCCCTTATATGGGTCTCAGTTCCCATTCATTAGGGGTGTTTATCTTAGATGGTTGGGGATAAAATTTACATCAATGGTATACCTATAATATGAAAGTTGGATGATTTTTTTCAAGAATATTTTCCATGTATTCTTCTGAATTATGAAGTTTATTTTTCAATAGAACTCATACCTAGTGACACGCCTATTTCAAAGACCCTTTATAGAGTGGACCTGTTTGAGTTCGAGGAATTTAAGAAGCAATTCTAAGAAAATTGTGACAAGGGATGAATTTAGCTATTTTTGTTTACATGGGTTGAAAAATACTTTTTTTAAGTAGAAATATGTATTTTTGTGAATATATAGTGATTATTGGGAATTGAATAAGATCAATATTAAGAAAAAGTAGTGTCTACCCCATATTTATGACTTGTTTAATCAAATTTTCGGATTAAAATACTTTTCCAGGATTGGACTTTGTTTTGGATATCATCAATTGAGTTTCAAGATGGATTATATACCTACGAAAATATTCCAAATAGGGTATTAACACTATAAGTATATAGCGATTCTATTTAGTCTTACCAATTCCCCTACTATATTCATGTATTTAATAAATAGAGTCTTTATAGATTACCTTGATCAATTTTTTGTAGTCTTTATAGATGATATTATCATTTATTCAAAGATTAAGGAAGATCATGAGGATCACTTGAGAATTATACTAAAGACTATAAGGATGGATAAAATGTATGAAAATTTTACAATTAATGAATTTTTTTTATAAAAGGATACATTTTGGGGCATATGATCTCAAGATATGGTATACTGTTAGATCTATCAAAGACGTGGGCTATTGAATGTTGTTCTAGACCAATAACTATAACTGTGATAAGATGTTTTCTTGTTTTGTATGGATATTATCGATGGTTTTGAGAAATTTTCTCATGAATATCTAATCCAATCACCTTGTTAACATGGAAGAGAGACAAGTTCTTTTGGATTGACAAATGCAAGGAAAAAATCAAGGAACTAAAGATATGATTATTCAGTGCACCTGTACTTACATTACCCTATAGTGGAGAAGGATTTGTAATCTATATTAATGAATATAATAAGGGATTGGGATTCAATCTCATACATAATTACAAACTTATTCCTTATGAATCATTAAAATTTAAGGTTCATGATAAAAAATACACAACTCATGGTTTGGAGTTAGCTACAGTAAATTTTTGCATTAATGATACGAATGGATTATCTTTACTGAGAAAAGTGTCATATATATACCAATTATAAAAACTTAAATTAGATATTCACACTAAAGGATTTTAATATGTTGTATAGAAGATGGTTGGAGCTGATTAAGGGTTATGAATAATCAATGCATTACCACAATGGTAAAGAGAATAAGGTGGAGGATTTGTTGAGTCAAAAGGATCATACTGGATTATCTATGAAGAGTATTAAAAAAGATCCAGTATTTATGTATTTTCAATGTATGGATCGTGAAATATTGTAGTTAGGGGAGATATATTATATTTCTTAAATAAGTGTTAAACCATTTATCCATGTGATAATTAAAGAGGTACAGAATAACAATTTGGAGCTTTGAAATAATGTGAAAATGTTCTTGAGTATAACCTTAGTCATGAGAGAATGATAAGGATTATAAATGGTGTATGTGTTAAATATAAAAAAGACTTTAATAAACAGATGTTAGAGGAATCATATAGTTATTCATACTCTATTCATATTTATATCAACCTTGAACATTGTAGCTCGGATCTAGTGACTTAAATTATTACATTGGAAGAGATACAAGGAATTTCATCCCGAATGACCAAAACGTTTAGTAGTTTTCAAAATATATATACATAAATGATACCCATTTGAAATTGCGAATTTAAAATAAATCATAATATTTTAAAAAACTCAAAATCATTGAAACTGATTCCAAGAATTCATCTTTATATCATGGGAAAAGAAATAAAAATAGGGTGAACTCAAATGATCAGTAAGGGTTTAGTATAGTAAAAACTATTTTTAATTAAAAGTCATAATACACATTAAAAGTTAAACAATATAACCCACATTTTATTTAATTAACTTGAATAACATGGCCAGATAATGTAGAATCAATATGGAAAGGGAAATAATAAAAAACTCATGAAATTTAATCATCAAACTGAGAATGAAATTCATCTGTAGATAATACCATATAAAAAATATCAAGGATAATAATAATTGAATTATAAATAAAGGAAATACTCAATTATTAGACATTACATCTCAGGCACATTATTCCTATACCATCAAGACTTTCACAAGATACTTTAAACTACAGATAGAATCCCATTTAATTTTACAAATTGATTTGTCTCTTGATACCTACTGTTGGATCAAGGGAATATATTATATTTGTCCTTATCCATTACTACAGGTTTAAATCATTCCTAATATTCTTAATAATTTATATGAATCTATATACCTTATCATAAAATATATATACTGAATAAAGGATATGGATTTATCAAAATTTCTCAAGTTAATCAAATAACATTCAAAGTAAACACCATATGTAAAAATGTTATATAGTTTATTCAATAATAATATCCATTATAATGAAATATTTATATTTAATAGAAATGGAATTTCTAATGAAAAATGACCACAATAAAGTTACTATTTCAAGATAAAGTTAACAATCACAAAAAAAAGTGATATTGCACAATAACTGTTAACACTTAGTAATTTTCAATTCAAATTCATTTAGATAAAATGATTCAATGTGAAATATAAAATAACATGAAGTATGAATAAATCATCATATTACATGTCAAAATTTTAGTATATACATCACATAAAAGTGAATTGGTGTATATTAACAAATAAGTATCAATGGAATCTAAATCGATATAAAATTACCTACCACACACTTTACTTTAGTAGAACATGATTTAAACTCCTATATAGTTGTTCTAAACCTATTATTAACTTGTAAAAAAATATTAATATTTATAATATTATATATGATTCTTTTATAACATCTTATTACACATTCATCAATAATCATTTATTATTTTCATTGTCTCGGGTGTAAATTGTCTTGTTTTCTCAAGCATGTTTCCTTATGAAAGATCTAGTTATTGAAAATATTACATAGTTATATGATATAAAGAATAAATACTTATATAAAATTATCATATGAAAACATAAATTATACTTTTATGATCAATTATGAATTATGGTTATGAAAAATTAAGTATACTACGATCATGGCGATGGTAGGTTGTATGTATGCATCAGTAACATTTTCTTTTTTCAATAACGATTATGCAAAGAAGGTAAGTAATATATTAACCTCAAATAATGATAATAATATCATATATACCATATTATATACTTATATATTTCATCCATGTGGTTTTATGACGAAAAATATAGTCACATTGCTTTGTAAATGTGGTAGTCCACACGTATATGACTGATGTCATCGTCATTACGTGAGTGAAGAGGAAATAAAGAAACTGATATGTATATATATATATATATATTCTATCTAGAATTTTATTTATTTAATTAATATCATAATTATTTCCTTTTTATCAAATATAATCATTAACATTGTAATTATCACCTTCCATGAGAAGCGTTAGTGAATGAAAAATTACATCACTTTGCGAGGCGAAAGTTCGTCGTACACATGAGTGACATTATTGTATATCCTATATAATGGAAGGTAAATATTTATATATGATATAGTGCCTCTATAGGTATAAATATGTTATAAATATCTTATATATAATTTATATCCATTATCACACCCAACCTTGAGATGTGGAAATGGAAAAATAAACAACATCGATTCGTGAGGCGGTAGTCGACAGTACACATGAATGGTGATTTTGTAACCCATTTTATAGATGTGGATATGTTTTTAGGTCATGAAACTATTATAAAATCATCCAAGTATATGTAATATAATTAGTTTATTACATCATCGTGTTTTAATAAAACTTTAATGAGATGTATAAAGAAGTAAAATAAAGACCCTCATTGAAGAACATTTCCTCTTATTTGGGTATCCTCTTTAAGGTTTTCATGAAATCATTATTAGGATGGATTTATAAAAAAAATAAGGTTTCAATGATTATTTTAGGGAATTTGGAATGTGATTTGGGTAGTTCTTGGATAAAATAATTAGGTTTGAAAAAGATAATAACTGACAAGAGTGACTGCCCTTTTATAGTTAATGAGGGATGACATTCTTATAAATACTCTAATGTATTCACCATTCGGACATCAATATTACCTAAAGTGGGTAAAAACATATAATTAAATTTGTTTTGGGATTAAATAGTCTATAAAAACCTATAAAACCAATTAAATACAAGTTTTAAATATTTTTTCCTTAACTTCCCAGTTTCCCTACTTTTACTATTTTGGTTTTTCACTACGGTAACTAAATTTATAACCTATATAATTTATAAATTAAACATAAATTAATATGAGACTTATTAGATAATTTATACCCACTATTTATAAATAATTTATATAAATTTAAAATATAAATCCTATGCATTTTGAAATTAATTTGAACACAACCAAATATAATGTGCAGAAAACACTACATTAACCTTAACCATGCTAACATATTTTGTACCATTTAGATATAAATATATTCATTATAAAAGATCAATTGGTCTATTAATATAATATAGTTTATATTTATTGTCATTTAAAAATCAATTGGCATATTATTGGTGTTTTAGTAATTTTCCATCAATTAATAAAATATGATTTATCATAAAATAACATTAATGTATATTTTTACATTATTCATTTAAATGGAATTTAAAAAAATTAATAAAATGATTGAAATTTAATATATTTTGTTAAAACCAATGTATAATGAGATATTCATCTAAAAAATTATATAACACAATAATTAATTATATTTACTTCACTTTTAATATTTTGTGTATCATCTATTTTATTTTATTCTTATCTAAATAATTATTATGATGTATTCTTGTAAGAATTTAATGTAATTGTTTCATCACCTAAAAAATTATATAACTTATAATGATATAAAAACTCATTTATCTTTTTAAAAGATATATAGTTAATAGAAAATTTTTTCCCCAATCCCAAGGCTTCATAGACATTAATTGTATGAATAATATCTATTTTTCTTTTTCTTTACATAATTAATTATATGGGTAAAATTAAAAGGAACATGGTAATTAATTTTCAAATTTTATATTATTTTACATAAAATATCAAAATAAATTCATAAAATAAAACTAAAATAATATTTCTGGTTATTTTCACTCTTATCTTTCTTGTTTAACCCCCTAATAAAGTCATTTTTACATAAACTACAGTAATTAATTTTTACTATGTTCACTATATGTATTGGTTAAAAATTAAGTAAAACATACTAGAAATTATAAATTATTTTTATTAAAAATATGGATTCAATTTTTTTAAATTCAATTCGCATAAGTTAAAAATTTTAATATAAAGTTAATCTCGCAGACGTGACAAGAAACATGGATTTTAAAGTGAAAATATTCAGAAGTTTACAAATTTTTTATATCTAACTTCAATATAAAAATGAATTAAATGACATAAATAAAATTAATATATATAAAATAAAAATAATGTTACTTTGAAACCAATTAAAAATATAATTCAACATTAAATTTTATCTAAACAAAAAGAAAAGTTGACATTAAAATTCATTATTTTCACTATTCATCGGGAAATGAAATATTTTAGAAACATTATAAAAAATCACCCTAAGATAATTTTGGTATTCTAATTTCAAAATTGAATTTTATTTTTCGAAATAATTTTTTAAATAAGGTGAAATTTTATTTTAAATTAATTTTTCAATGAGTGACTAAATTGTGTTTGGTTTAAACATCGTGGTTCATTAATCACAATCTATCAATGAAATTAAATTTATTCTAAAAGAAATATATTATAAAGTATTAGGATTATAAAATATATGAAGTAAATAATATTTATGGAGATCTGGAGGTTTATTTCTTGTTTAATTTCATGAAGAAAGATATTGAAGAGTTTGTATCATGGTGATTTATATGTCAACAAGTTAAGGATGAGAAAAAAATTTAAGGTGATTTTATAACCATTACTCATACAAGAATTGAAATGGAAAAATCATTATGGATTTTTTAATTGTTGTCCCCAAAAAAATATAAGGGGAATAATTCTATTTCGTTTGTAATTGATCTTTTTTTAAATACAGAAAACTAAATTATTATTAATGATGAATTATCTCCAGATAATATTATTAGGAAATAAATTAATGAAGTGGTAAGGTATACTAGAGTACCACATTTCATTATATTTGATCAGTATGTGAGGTTTATGATGATGTTATATGACAGTATTCTGAAATATCTTGATATAGTGTTAGGTTCAAATGTAACATATCATTCTTAGATGAATGGTCAGTCTGATAGAATAATTAAAAACCTAGAAGATATACTGAGATCATATTCTATGGATTTTAAATAGGATTAAAACCTTCAAATTATTGATCTTTCTTACAAAAATATATTTCACTCAATAAATCATATGGATCCTTATAAAGATATCTTTAGAAATAAGTGCATAATTTTAATATGTTGGGTTGATATTTGAGAGAGAAACTTGTTTGGAACAAAGATATAGGAAGAAATGGAAAATAATGTTAGAACCATTCATAAACACACAAGGGTATCTCAAAGTCAGTGGAAAATTTATACTAAAAATATCTAGAATGATTATGTTTGGTGACAAGGTGATTTTATGAATTTCCTCATTGAAGGTAATGATATTTTTAATGATGGAAAAAATAATCCCTAGTTATATCAGTCCCTTTGAAATTCTTGGTCATGTCAATATTGAAGCTTATCGCTTTGAACTTCCACAGAATATCTATGAGGTTTAAGATGTATTCCATGTATCTCTCCAAAGGATGTAAATACATGATACATCACATGAATTAAACATAAATGTCAAAAAAATGGAGCATTATCTTTCTTATTATGGAAAAACTAGGGAAAAAATTGGATCGTATAGATAAATTACTATGAAAGTAGACCACTCAAATTGTAAATGTTTTCTGGTGAAACCACCAGCTTGAGGAAGTTTTGTGGGAACATGAAGAAGTATCCTCAGTTTCATGTACCAAGGTGATGAAAATTAAAAGGATAAATTCATTTTAATTGGGGTATAACGTAATACCATGATATTTTATAAAATATTATTTTTTAAATTAAGTTAATTTCTTCAATATCTTTTGTTACACGAAACTTTGAGTTTTACCAAACCACGATATACTATTAATATTATTATTTAATATTAACCGTTGTAATAAAAGAATTTATTTTTTCTATGAATATGAATGACCACATTTTTAAAATTAATTATGATGGTTTTAGATGATGAAAGTATATTTATAAATAAGTACTTAATTTTTAGTAATGTCTTTATATGATTTGAAAATAATTTTTATCAAAAAACGATTTTTATTAATTTTTGGGAATAAATAATATAATTTATTTTTGTAAGAGTTATATAATTTATTTTAAAAAATGTAATTAATTTTTAAAATCCACATGTTAAAATTATCTTAGTCTGAAATTTTTATTATTTTTTAAAGAGATTAATTTTTTGATGAATAATGAAAAATACTGCTTTTTATAAAAAACAACATTTTCATTTAAAGAATTTAAAATTTTAAATCCCATTTACTATTTTTCAAAAGTAATATTAGATTATTTATTTTATTAATAAAAAACTTTTATGTAATTTCAATCAAATTCACATGAACTTTTGATATTAAAACATTCTATAATTATGAAAAATTTCTCTATGGAAAATTGCTTTTTCATCACGTTTGTGGGTTTAATTTTAAATTATGTTTTTTCATATATATTAATGGAATTATGGAAATTTTATTAAATTTTTGGAATCATCATAATTAATACTATATAATAAGTTTAACTTAATTTATTTTCACAATGAATAGTTAAAATGGTGAAAATTAATTACCGAGGTTGTGGTAAAAATGAGTTTATCAAGGGTTAAACTAAAATTGTAAGGGGGGAAATAAATTAAAAACTTGTCCAAATCTTATTTTCGAGACATATTTAGACCTTATCACCTCTAAGATAAAATAATGAAATATTTTTTATCCCTGTTTCATGTTAAAAATGTATGTACATTTTTTTCTTTTCAAAAATTAAAAGTGTGTCCTCTCCCCCACTAATAATAGGAACCCCAACTCCTCTCCTCTTAATATATTAAAAATCCATTTGGTTCATCCAATATCTCCCCAAATATATTTTTTACGTCATTACCTACATCATAGAGTCCTTATTTTTATCATCAAATCTTCATAAGAAGGCTTTAGGTATAAACCTAATGTTGTTCTCCAAAGAAGAGGTATAATTATTAAACTTGTATTTTTTGTCTTATTTAATTATCGACATCCTTAAAATTTTCCAAAAATATGATGACATAATAACAATAGTATATCCCATATACTAATATGTTATTATAAAAATTTAATAACCTATATTTACATTTTATTTCATTATTTAGTAAATTAAATTGTCGATCATGTGTACGGTAGAATATCACCTCGTGAAATGATGCAATTCATTTTATATCACCACCTCTAACTAGTGGATATTATAATGGATTAAAATTATATATATGATTTTAATAACATTATTATACTTTTGGAATTATAATTTCAAATATAACCACTTACTTTCAATTTCATGGATATATGATAATGTCACTTGTGTGTACAACAGACAACCGTATCACGAAGCAATGTAATTAGTTATTCAATTAAGCTTTACATGGGAGATAATATGGATAAATCTGATGAAAATATGTGAAATATATTACATAATTGTGACTCTTTAAATTTGACATATTATTTAAATTCCTTCCATTTATTTAGTTGTGAAAATAGAAACAATGTTCATGTGTATGTATGGACAACCGTCTCCTTAAATGGTATAATTCACTTTATATGTCCAAATTTTGTGGATTACTCTAGATATATATGTAATAAATATATAAAATATTTATATCATTGATAAAATGAAAAATATAATGTAACCATGAAAGAATTAAATGGAACTAAAATATCAAATCAAAACATACATGAAAAAAAGAAACTATTAACTGAAACATGAGTTTAAAAATTAATTGCTAATAAACAGGTAACAAAAGGTCATAAGTAAATCATATATGGTATGATATAATAATTATGGTTCTAAAATATATTTTTAATAAACCTATATTTATTATATTGTATCTTTAAACATTTATAATGGAATTTTATACATATGGTAAGGGGTTTTTTTCTCACTTTTATTTTTGTGGGGAAAATTCCTTATGCACCACTTGTTTATTTTTTGTGGTGTATATACTACCCATGAATGTATTTAATGATTATTCTAATAAAAACCATGGGATATATATATCTCTATATAATTGTATCTCTTTCATGAGTATTACAATTTAGAAGATTCCAAAGTGGTAATGACTTTATGTTACAATCACTTTGTTTATTGGGATATTTTTATGATTATGAATCAAATGAAGAGATGTTAGGATATACCTCTCATAAAACACATGAATTTTATTCTTCTATGGGTATTTAATGAAAATTTATTTTTTCCTTTCATTTTTTCTCTTTATATAATTAGGATTCCGAAATATCATTTTAAAGAAAATTTATTTATTTATCTCTTCATCCGAAAATCCTTCTTCTTACATGTTTCTGTTTTCTGAAAATGTTTTAGATAAGTATTTCAATGATATCCAGTGATTTATTAAAGAAATTTTTACCCATGTTTTACCTTTTATAAATAATTAAAATTAATCTTCTTTTTATATTTTTGATGAGGTAGTTTTTTAATTTTTTGGAAAAATGGGAAAGGAATCTTCATTTTAATATGTACGACATGAACAATATTCTAAGATCATAAGAATATACCCATGCTTTATCAGACGTAATCTAATTCACCCTAGGTCAATATTGATAACCACATAAATATTTTGTTTTTAACCAATGGGGTTACAAATCAAAGTTATCTTTACATTATAAACCAAGAATAAAACCAAAAGAAAAGAACTTTGGTTCTTACCTTAGAAATGATCTAAGGCATAACTATTACTTTACCAAAATCTTGAAAACACCTCCTATGAATCCATTATGAATGTCGATGCATCTACTCATTCCTCATAAATATAAAACATCTTTTACACTCAAATAACTCCTCTTAGGGTTACCCTAAAATACCAAAACTCATTAAATTGAAACTCTTCTAGGTTGAATTCCAATAACCAGTAGTCCCATACCTAGCCCCTTAGATTTATACTTGGACAAGGCACTTCCTATAAAAGACACTCTAACTAAAATCCTAAACCACAACATATATAATGTTCTAAGGAAAACTATTTACTCTAGGTCTTACACACCTATCATCATAAACCTATAAGTAAAGACATCCATTTAATGGTCTTATTCACCCCACAAGTATCACAAGTTGGCTCATATTATAAGAAAACAAAATACAAGGGGACATCACATGAGCCAAAGGCCACCACCCAACTGATGTAATAATTGGAAACATACCACTATCTAGCACACACAAACCCATCAATGTCATAAAAATATAGAACTCTCAATATCCCAAACTATCCATAAACATAGTTAGATCATAACCATAAATGATACCATAACAATATTTCAAAAGGTGCCATTATTTTTTATTCATACCAACTAAACAACCCAATTTAATCTTAGGGGATTCATTTTTTAAGTCCTTCTATTTTTCCTTATCATTCCATGTTTTAACCATTTATCACTTATTTAGATATCACATTCCATGTTTAGTTAGATAGAATTAAATTCACATGTTATAAAGTAAAACACGTTATATGTAGCTTACTGACATTTTATTAAACCAAACCCATCACTTTAATATTTCATTTATACCTAACTACTAACTAGAATCCACATGAGGGATTCATCGAGATGATTGAAACTATAAATTTATATGTGAAGGGAACCATAAAATTTTTATGGACACATTAAATTTTGACCCCTATCAAATATTTAGATCCATAGGTAGATACAAATTACTATCAAACATAATCTATAAACAGTAAATAAAACACCAACCTACGTGAAACCTAGAAGACTCTAAATCACTGGAAATATACAGATGACATATAAATGTTATAATCCTAGTATGATTCACGTATGAACACACCCTCCTATCATATTGTCTAAGGGTAAAAATCACTTGAATCAATGACCCTACACCCAAGTTCACTACTTAGTGTTGAAATAAATCAATTATTTAAGCATAAATAAAGAACAACAACACTGATCATTGGAAACATGTATTTTCCACTACATGTGGGGCTACATCTCCCAATAAAAATTTCATTACGAAGATACAACAATATCCTATCCTCATGTTTACCAAACCCAAATTGTAAGACACAAGAAAAGGAAGCTCTGAAACCACTTTATAACATCCAACTGCCTCATACCAGTAATTGGTGCCCAAAATGGAGGAACACTTTATGACCTCATGCATTCCTTTCTGTATGCTAGGGGCTATTGACCAGAATTGGGGGATTATTTGGTGATCAGGGGGAGACTAATCCCACATTACCATAGTGCACACTGTAAAAGTAAATAAATAAATTATATACAACACCATTTAGAAACATCACAACCAAAAAATATTAAATAAAATAAATATAACATCTGATGTAGTAATAAGTGAATGTGCCATAAACCTAATACCCCATGGGTGAATCAGAAAAATGAAGTGATAAAAGAACAAAAAGATAAATTGATTCTAATAGGTAATCCACACTAGTCCAAAGTTTGTTTCAGTCTTATCATCCAACTCCTAGCTTGGAAGTCAAATTAATCATCATCAATGTTGGGCCTTTCCCTGAATTGAACCATCAATGAAAAATAGTGTCTAGTCAGGTACCTAAGTTCTATGGAATCCTGAGTAGTGTGTAAATATAACTCATTAGGTCACCACCAATGATGTCCCCAAAAATAACTAGTCTAATAATCATGTGCATGCGGAAGTTATAAAGGTAAGTAGTTTCAAATACAACCATTATTACATGTAAATCTAAATTCAAACCCAAGATCTGTGATGATACCTAGGAATGGTGCATACCAACTTCGGCTAATTTTAGGGTGTCTCTAAATATTCTGTGATGATTGTTCTAACTCGTCTTCTAACGGTGATAATACACATATCCTAATATATCTACTAAACCACCCAAGGTCCAGTTCCACCTTTGCCCCATCAATCATAACCAAAATCACCCAAGGGTTAGATTCACCCCAGTTCTAATGAGGAAAACAAGGACTACCCAGGGACTCGATTCACCATGGGGTTAACAAGCACACATCCAAGTCTACTCTAGGTTCAAATTCAAATTGAGTATAATGAGTATAACCAACATAGAATTATAAATCACAGCACAAAAATAAACAACTACAATACATAAGGAAATATCTATCATTCCATTCCGAACACAATTCCAAATCCTATTACCCAAAAAAATTATTACCATTCCAGATTTTCATTTTAAGAAAACATTTGAAAATATCAGTTTTCATATTGATGATTTTGAAATTCCCGTCCAAAATCCTCTATTAGAATCATATTTTCCCACTAAACCACTTAAAACCCATTAAACAATTTTTGATTTTTTTTAAAAAATAGTGATAATGTTCATAGTAGATTCAACCATTAATATTATCCAGTTAATTTTTATAAAAATATCATATCATAATGTTTTAAATTTCTTTGGTCCATTTATTTTGGAGGAACGTCACTAGGGTCACCACTTCCAAGTGCTAAAGCATTTCTAAGAGGATTTTTACTTGCGTAAATGAAATTCTAAAAAATTAAATTTAAATCAATTGAATGCCTAATGAGGTTTTCATGATCAAAAATAACATGAAATATAATATATTAAAATTATATGGTTCTAGTCTAGGATCTACTTATCTTTATAGAGGAATCCCATATTATGTTTCCATAATATGAAAATTATTGCATGGTCTCTCCAAGACACATCTATAGTCAGACGGTCCTCACTCAAAATATTTTCTCCTAACTCATTCCATGGAATCCAAAAATAATAATTTAATCAATTATAATTAATTAAACACATACCTAAATAATTAACAAGCTTAAAATAACCAACAATAATCTCTCACCACATCAAACCCACAACCAAATTCTCACCAATAAACTGTTGCGCATTCCCGACCCCATCCCGAGTAAAACACTAACAAATAGTGTAAAGAATATCAACAAAAAAATTAATTTTTAAATGAAAAATAATATAATATTTGTGGTTACACATGAATCTATATAAATAACATTAGATGGTGTGAATACATCACCATTTTATCTAATCTATGAAAGCTACATAAATTCCTGATGACACTTGGTCGATTCCAACATGATATTGTGGAAACAACACCAAAATACATAAAATAAAAACCCAAATTCTAGATATGAAAAATAGGGTATGTTATAGATAAATTAGATAAAAAATACATTGAAAGTTTGGAGAAATGTTCCAAAACCACCCTTTTATCAAGGGAGAAGCATAAAACCCAATGACAGGGCTCAAACAACTCACATGCACAAAACATGGAGTAGAACAAGGTATATACTCTTATTAAACTAAGGGGTAATTTGGTAATTTACACCTCATTAAAATACCAATCATCTGGTTAATGGTCATAGGTATTATATCTTTCCACTTCCAGACCGAATAGCTGGTGGCTAGGCTACTCTTTTTCTGCAGACGGGCCACCCCCCACTCTCACTGACAACCAACTGAGCACCCCTTTTCCCCTATGAGCCTCATTCTATGTCCAAGACAATCATTTTACATAATAAAACATTCATAATTCCATTCTGAGTCCTGGTTCAAAATAGTTCCCATATAATATCTGAAAATTCAATGTTCCCTTAAATTCTGAACACTCATATAGGGATGATTCATTTTATACTTTATCACAGTAAATAATATTATATATTTCATCAGATGATTTAGTGATAATTTAAAAGATTCAACTATGGTAAATATGTTAATGAGAAATTTTCTTGACATGTTTGATCCAAGTATATCTTCACTAGAAGAAAGGTAAGTCTTGTCACTTAATGAGTTTCAAAACACAATCCATAATTATGAGATGGAAACGACAATTATGTTCAAGAAAAAGGACAAAGAAGAAATGGAATTTAAATCCATGAAAATACTAAGGATAAAAGAGGAGGAAGTTGAGTAATCAAGTGATTCATAGGATGATGATGAACATAATTAAGAATATATGAGAGTTATATACATTGCCAATAATAACAAAAAAAGTAATGGGAATGTGTAAAGACCTAACCTTAAGCATAACATATTCTAATGTTTTTTAACTAGAATTCAGTTTATTAAAATTATGTTGATATTTTCAGTTCAGAGTTTTAGATAATTTGGACATGATATTACATAGTAGACCTATACTTCACAAGTGTAAACATATACTCAATATCCATTTTCTACTAAATAAAACTGTTTAAAATAAAACATGATAAATTTTTACAAAAAATCATCAAAACATTCATCTTTAATTATTATTTTCTCTTTCTCGTATTTAAATACTAGGATTTTGTTTAAATAAAGGGTATGAAAAAATAATTTATTAAGGGTCATAAAAAATAAATAAAACAGTCATTGTAGTGAAAAACATGAAAACCCATGAAAAACCTTTTCTTAAAAACATACATTTTCATCCAAAAAATTAATTATTTTTTTATTTTAAAATATAGTCATCTTATATTTTGAAATAAAAAATTCCATGAAAAAAAATTAGAAATTATAGAAAATTTTTGTAGGTTCCTTAGGTCATAATTTCCATATCATTCTTATAATAACTATTACAAATGGAATAATCATATAGTTGACTTCAACGCGTGAAGAACTCAATTCATTGGAGTGTTATCTGGGAGCACCCAATTTATATTATATAATGGGATCAACCATGTGTTATAATGGGGATTAAACCTCTATAAATAATTTCCAAAACCAATATTATGAATAAAAACATTGGAAAATCCTTTAAACTCAGGTGAAAAACACTTTCAGATATCAAAATCCCCTTTTTCTTGTTAAAACACTTTTAAAATTTAAAAACTATGCACATAATAAAAAATATGTTTTCATTTAAAATAACTATGAAAACTTTTATGAGAAACTTTAAATGATTTATTTTTCATGAAATTGGGAAAATACACTCATTTCATATAATTTTAATAAACACGTTCTTTTTGACATCTGTAAAAAGAGTTGAAATAGGAACATCTAAACGTGATTTTTTAAATGAAATTCCATACCAAAACACATATTCATCATATAAATTCCATATAAATAAGAATAATAAACTTATGTATTTTATTTAATTTATTAATAACATTTTTCATGTGTATTATACCTTTTATATCTCTTATTTCAAGTCATTTATAATTACCTAATCGCTTAAGTTCAAGTCTGATGTTTTTTATGATATATGGTACTTAAGTCCAAAATGAATTTGGTATGTTGACCATGATCAAAGTGGTAATTATTCCATCATATTCATAATAATAATAATTTTATAATCATCATTTCTATATATCAATTATAATTTTAAATCCATCCATTAAATATGATTATGAAAAATGAAGTGTGTTGCAATCATGAGACGGTAGGTCGTACATACACATGAGTAAAGTTTCCATTTTTCAACACTTATTACAAAAATTTGGTAAGTATAATTTTATAATTTAATAATTATAATAATATCTTAAATATTATATTAATTCTTTTAATATAATTATATATATCATTTTTTTGGCGTGGTGTTGAAAAACAAATCACGTCGCTTCATTGAGCTGGAAGTCCACATATACGCACAAATGACGTTATAATTTTTTATGCATGGAATGGTAAGAATAAAAATGATATATTAAATTTTAATAATGAAAAATATTTAATTAATATCATATATAAAAATTATTTCCATAATTATAATCAGTCTTGAGAGATGGTGGTGGAAAACAAATTACATCGGTTCATAATGCAGTAATCTATCATACATATAGATGATGAATTATTTTCCAATTTTAGGGAATAGGAGATTGATATAGGTCATAAAACTAAAATAATTACATCTTAGTATTTTTATGATATTGGGGTTCTTATTCTATCATGGTTGAAGAACGTTTTATGGATAAGGAAGAAGAAACAGTATGAAAACATGATGATAAAAACTATACATTTTATTTGGAAAACAACCTTTGATTAACAGCTTTAGACCTATAATATTGGTATTATTACAAGACACATACCTATATAATTTTAGTATGGATTCTATGAAGGTGTTTTTTCTATTTTGGGCTGATTAAAATTGGTTTTTTTGTTAGAAAATGAGAGAAAGTAGTTCCCTTTTATAAGAGATGTGAATGGCACTCTTAGAATTACTTGAAATAGTAAATTAATATAAATTAATTATAAATTAAAATTGGATTAAATGTGATTTTGTTTTAATATAATATTTTTATGGGATGAAATCATCTGATAAATGAAAAATTATAAAAAATCACTATATATATACCCATATCTTTTGGTTTTAACCCCTTTAACTCTTACCATGACCACATGAATTTTTACTCTTTGAGAGTCAATATAGAAAATAAGATATAAAAAATGACACATAATTAAAACATGGTTGATATTTTAAACATTATAATATTAACTTAGAATAATTTAATATTTTTATGCATTTTATATCATTTAATATATTTTTATTTATTATAAAATATCAATAATTTCTATTTCTAGAACTATTCATTACACTGAATTTAATAATATTAAGATAACACTTATAATTAAAAAAATATTTCAATACATCCCTAACATATAAATTTAATCTATAAAATTCAGGGATTATATAAATAATCTCAAATTATATTTATTTCAAAAAACATTAATACCATTTATTTGATTTTTCTAAAAAAAATAATTAATTAACGAATCAATGTTGTGCAATAATTGAATGTAATTCTTTCAAAACTAAAAACTAAAAATAAATTACCAAGATTATGATAAATAATTTTTATATAAAAATAATATTTATAGTCTAACAGATTTTATGGATAACACCTTATTAAAAATATTATACTTATTAAAAAACAAGATTTTTATATGTTTTACATTTCTTTAAATAAAATACTCTAAAGGTCATAATCCCATACAAGTTTCCAAAAACAAGGTAATAAAATTAGACACCAACATGATTATTTTCAATATATAATCATTCAATAATATTTAGGTAATTATTTCAGATATTTAATAGTTCATAAAATTTTATTTTTAACCTAAGTTTCCATATATTCCTTTTAGCTTGGTAAAAAAATACTAAGGTTACATTTCATATTGTCTAAAGATACGAGAGATCTATTAAATAAATTTTGACCCACAAACTCAAAATATAGAATCCTTTTTCCAAAATTCAATAACACCAAAGTTTAATAATTTAATTAATAATTAAACTATAAAAACATAATGAAAAATAGTTTTTTGTAAAAATTACCTTTAAAATATAAAATGTTTGTATACTAAATTCAAGTGTAAATTAATTTTAAAAAAAACAATGTCAGATTATTTTCAATCAAAAGGAATGAATATTAGTTTAAAAATTATACAAAACATAATTGTTCCTTTGTAAATAGTTTAAACTAAAATATTTTTTTCAATAAAAATCAATATTTTCATTATTCCTTAAAAAATAAATATTTTAAGAAAATGATAAAAAATTAATCCTATGATAATTTTGAAAAGATGAATTTAAAACATAAATTAAATTTCCCAAATTAAAATTATATATTTTTAAAATTAATGTATTAAATTAATTCTTATAAGAAATAATTTTAATAAAAAAATCTTTTTTGGTTTTAAAAATTATATATTATATTTATAATTAATATAACTACAAATCTTATAAATACTAATAGAAATTAAAATTATTTATTATATCATTACATGAGTTATAAAATTCTCCCCCCCCCCTTTAAATTTCATCCTCACAACTTTGAACATGTTTGAGTAACTAGGGTCTGAATTTTCAAAATACCTTTATCAAAAACCCACATCATAAAAAGGATTAATAAAACTTCCACTTGATCAGAGATAAAAGGGAAGTATGAAGGTCATTTATAGAAACCCATACAAGTTTTACATGTTGGAAAACATGGATATGGAAGCTAAAATCAAACACCTAGAGACTGATATAGAGTGATATAGAACATGATCGTAAGAAAGTTAATAAAATAAACCATAATTTTGTGATAGGTTTAAAGGCCATTGATTTCATGATAAGAAAAAAAAACAGATAACATTTTTTTCAAGATACTTTTCATAGAGTATAAGAATCCTTTTACATTATAGACTAATAACATAAGGAAATATACTTATTTGAAAAGTATAATTTCATACTTTAATATATTTCCACCACAATCACATCTTTGTATCCAAACGTTCAGTATTCGAGATGAATTTTTTATGTTTGTAAATTTAGAATCAACACATAATGATCATGAAATATCAAAATTAATTACTATCAATTCCAATTATATTTATTAATTAACCAAAATAAAAATGGTTAGATTAAGATAATATTATTTCCACAAAATAATAAATCATCATATGAAGAAAATTAATTTTATCTATAAAATTCAATAGTAATACCCATAGTTCAAAAAAGATCATTCAAAAAATAAACATTACTAATACTAACAAAAAATATTTCATTCTATTATTTAAACCCAAAAAATTTATTTGCTCACATGGCCTTACAAGATAATTATTAAAATTTATCTTCAAGTAGCGGTGGGGGCTCTGTAGTAGGAATTGTAGCGGCGGTGGGACTGTAGCAAACTGGTCACTGTAGCAGTACTGTTCACCCAAGGGCCTTTTGGGCCAAAAATGGGATTTCAAACCTTATATTCAGGCCACGTGTCCTTGGGCCTTCAGGCTTTGAAATGGGTCTCCCTCTACCTAGAAAAAAAAGAGGTATTTTATTTAACAATAAAATAAGGCTTCGGCCTAACCTTTAAAAAAACATCAATCAATATTAATTTATCACACCAAAAAATATAATTTCCTAAATCAAATATTCTCTATGATATTGTAATCATTTCCATACATAACTTAAATCAACATAAATCCATAATAAAATAATATATTCTTCCAAAATATATTTCAAACTTTATTCCCAAAATAAAATACCATATTATTATATTTATCTCAGTCTTATAATGTTTCCCAAATAATAGAGTGATATTATTTTGAAATAATATTAATCACTTAATCACAAAATATTTTTTCAATCACAATAGTTATGCATAGGTTAAAATTTATGTTCCAAAAATAACCATATTATTCAGCCGTTAAATTTTTTTACTAAAAATAAAATTTCATAATAACTAGGAATTCATGTAGTTATTTTATTTGAGATGTACCCCTATCACCCTTCAGTTGTGGGTTTAAACAACAAGGCCTTGTCAGATGTGATATGATACTGTTTAACCTATTGGTTGTCCTTTTTCTAATAATTTATTAATATGATCCACAAAACATTCCAAAATATGTGGTAAAATCTTATAAATAACCTCAAAATATTCAAAATTAAATAATTTTTTTAACTACAATCATTATCCCATTCCTTCTATTTTTCATACCAAAATATAATAACCCATAATTATCTCAAAACAAATTCCAAAAATATCATTAGTCACAATAAAATTTTATAACATAAAGCCTCAAAATAAATTTATATAAAATAAAACATATGATCAACCTTAAAATTATAAACTCATGATGATATCCATAACTCTTAAGAAAACCTCATAAGAAAAATACAAATCAAAAAGTTTTCTAAACCCTCCTATGATACCAACTGAAAGGACCCATCTTTAAGAATTAATTATTTTAACTTTTTTTTAATTATAATTCAATTTATCACAATTATGAATATATTTTTATTTTAGTGATTTAGAGAATTATAAAAAACTCTTAAATGGTGCACCCATACATTATAGCTGGACACTTATACTTAGAGTCCATTTCTTCCACTAAATAAGTATTTTTAAAATTAAATGTGATTTATTTACCTGAAAAATCTTCACAACATTTAAATTGGCTTCTTATTTTCCCTTAACCATGCTTAAACCTCGTGAAAATAATTTTAAAATGTGTGTTGAACACAAAAATCTCAATAAGGGATATAAAAATAAATAAAAATATTAGTACGGTGAAAAACATGAAAAACAATAAAAAACGTTTTCTTAAAAACATAACATATATTTTAAAAAGATAATCATTTTTTTCTTTCAAAATATCGTTATATTAACTTATGAAATCAAATTATTTCCATTAAAACTCATTATCAAGACTATAAAATTCATATAGGTCCCTTAGAACATCATTTTCATGTCACATGTCCAATCAAACTTACAAATTGAATAACCATACGATCGACTTCCACCTCTGGAGAACCCAATGCATTGAAGCGCTGTCTATGTGAACCCATAATATAATATATAGCAGGCTCACCCATGAGATATAAGGTGGATAAAACCTTCATAAATACTATAAAATTACAATATCATGAATAAAATCCCTGAAAACTCTTTTAAACTCATGTTAAAAAAACATTTATATATCAAAATATTCTTTTTTCTTATAAAAATAACTTTTTAAAACTAAAAATAGAATACATAGTAAAGTAAACCATTTTGTTTGAAAATAAATATAAAAATTTATAAAGAAAACATTAAATAATTAAGGCATCATGACAGTGGGAAAATTATCTCATGTTGAATAAGTTAACAAAATACATTCCTTTTGACTTTTGTATAAATAGTTGAAGGAGGAACTTTTAAATAGGATTTTTAAAAGAAATTACCATACCTTGAGTACGATTCAACTCATACATTCTTTATCATCCTAAATAATAAACTCAAGTAAAATATTTAATTTCTTAAGAAACTTTTTTCTTGTTTGTTACACCTTTTATATAACTTATTTCCATGTTAAATACAATTACTTAATCACTTAAGTTCATGCTGAAGGTTTTGATGAAATTCTGTACAAATGTCCAAAATGAGTTCTATATGTGTCCTATGGACAAAGATTTCATTATTCAATCATATATAGAATAATAATAATTAAATAATTATAATTTTTATACATCAATTATACTTTTAATTCTATCCATTAATTATGGTTATGAAAAATGAAGTATGTTACAATTAGAGAAATGGTTGTTCCAGCGTATGCATGAGTTGAATGTCAATTTTTCAATCATCATTATAAAAATAAGGTAAGTGTAATTTTATCTTTACATATTGATAATAATATATCAAATTAAATATTAATTATTAAAATAAACATATATATATTATTCATGTGATGTGGTGATGAAAATTGAATCGCATCCCTTCATGGGGGTGGAAGTCCAGACGTGTGCACGAACGACGTTATGATTTTTCAATGCGTGAAATGGTAAGAAAATAAATGACATATTATCTTTTAAAAAATATAAATATTTCATAAATATCATATATATATATAATAATTTTTTCATTATAACTATTATTGAGATATAGTGATGGAAAACGAATTACATCGGTTCGTGATATGGTAGTTCTTCGTATACATGGATGATGAATTCCATTCACATTTCATAAAAGTGGATATGGATATAGTTAATTAAACTAACTTAATGATATTTAATTATATTTAGTATAATGGGGTTATTATTTTATTATTACTGAATAAGGTTTTACTGATGAGGAAGAAGAAACAAAACTAAAACATGCAGATAAAAACTATACCTCTTTTATGGAAACCCTCATTTTATTAACACCTTAACTCCTATAATATAGGTATTATACCTAAATAATGTCCTATATAATTTAGGTATGGAATATAATACGGTATTTTGGTATGTATTTACTGATAAAAATTGGTTTTTATGTGAATATAAATGGGAATATGTGGTTCCATTTTCTAAGAGTGGGGAGGGGCACTCTTCAAATTCCATAAAGTATTAAATTAACATAATGTAATTATGAATTAAAAATTGATAATAAGTGAGTTATTTATAATATAAGATTATTATGGAAAAACTACCCACATAAAATAAAAAATATAATTTTTTTACTATACTTTTTACCTAATATTTTTGTTTTAACCCTTATTTAACCTCTTTAACTCTTACTATGACAACATGGTTATTTACTCTTGGAGGGTTAAAAAGGATACTATAATATAGAAAAAGAACAATAAATGGAATATGGTTGATATTTTAATCCATTTAAAAGTTATGTCTCCCGATTTAATATTTTTAGTTATTTTATATCATTTAATATATGATTATTCATTACAAAATGTCAATAATGTCACTTTTTAGAACTATACATTAATTTGAATTTAATGAAATTAATAAAACACTTATAATTAAAAAAATTATTTTTATAAAATTATAATATAAAAATTTCATCTAAAAAATTATTTATTACATTAATTATCTCAAATTATTTTTATTTTAATATTTTTAATAACATTTAATTCCTTTTTTGAAAAATTTTATAATTACTATATCAGCGATGTAAAATAATTTAAGATAATTATTTCATCCATATAAGTAATAAAAATTATAATGATTAAGATAAATATTTTATCTTTAAAAATACTATTTATATTCTAACATACCCTCTAGATAACATCATATTATTAATATTATACTTATTAAAAACATGAGTGTGACTTGTTTGACATTTCCTTAAATAAAAAAATATAAATGTCATAATCTCCTCCAAGATTCCCAAATAGGATATAAAGATAAACCTTGGATTATTATTGTTGAAATATACTCATTAAATAAGATTTAGTTTAGAGTATGAGTCATTGAATAATTATTATAATTTTATTTTTAACATAAATTGCCTGATTTACCCTTTACCATAGTAATAAAAATTATTATGGTTTCTATTCATATTGTCCAAAAATAAAATGGACCTTTTTAAAAAATTTGTGCCCATTGAGAAAAATATTAAATCCATTTTTCAAAATTTAAAAGACATATATATCAGAATTTAATTTAAAAATGAACTTGAAAATGCATTGAAAAATAGTTTTTTGGAAAAATGACTTTTTATATAAAAACTATTTTTATACTAAATTTATTTTTAAAATAGATTTAAAATATAATTAGATTATTTTAAATAAATATAAATTCATTTAATAAATAAAATAATAAAAACCACAATTTTACTTCATAAATACTTTAAAATAAGATACATTATTAATTAAAAATCATGATTTTTCAATATTCCTTGAAAAAAAATTCATAAAATAATCAAAAACTCATCCTAAGATAGTTTTTTACATGTATAAATTTAAAATGAGATTAATTATTCCAAATTATAATTCTATAATTTTAGAATAAATTTTTTTTATAAAATCTTACAGGAAATTAGTTTTATAAAACCACTTCCTTTTTTATTTTAATAATAACTTAATATATTTATAACCAATATAACTACATAACTCAAGAATACTGGATAATATTAAAATGATTTATTCTGTCATTAACTAGGTTTTCATATAAATTACAATGGAAAAAATCCACTCAAGTTCTTTAAAAGTGTTGGAAATTTCCTTTTTCAGTTGATTTTCCAATAAAGAAGAGTGTGGAGTATGAAATTAAAAAGGGTGAGTAGATTCAGAAGTGAAAGTAATGGGGAATATGTTTAAAAGATGTAAATAAATATGGAAAGAATAAAAAAATCCAAATAAGTTAAATAAGAATCAAATTTATTAATAAAGCGGATGGAAAATCCACTTTAATAAATAAATAAAAAGAAAAGACTGAAGAAGAGTTGAACTATTCATGTATTATATTAAATATCATGAATAATGTTACAATGACAAGAAATAATAAGAAGAGACTAATATTAATCACATGATTATAGCTGATCTTAAGGTATGTCTTGAGAGGAACACTCAATATAAGAGAGAAATTCAATATCTAATGAAAGATGGTGAAATGTTGAATAAAGATAAAAAATTATTTACAAAAAGTATAATTCCTATATTGGGAAAATATAACATTTTGAATTAATTTTTTTGAACAAGATAGGATGTTGAATGAATTTTTGAATAAGGTTCCTTCTAAAGAAGAATAATTGAACATGACACAATCTTAGTGTCTGGAGGATAATATGAACCTAAAATAGTGAAATAAATATGATAATGTTGTTGAAATAAAGTCATTGTCAATATAAAATATGGATAATTTTTTACCCAATCTCATGTAAAATATACACCTATGACATACAAGAATGTTAAATCTATTTTATTTATTAATACAGGTTCTAATAGAAAATATGGAGAATCCTATGTCAATAAAAATAATGATAAGTTCACTTATATATAAAATTATATTGAATACATATTTATAAGTAATGGTTCCCCTATGAAAATGAAATAGGAGGCTAGGAATATACCAAGATAGCAATCCATATTTTATAGACGTATTAAACAATTTTGAAGATAATTTTTTTAAATTCTATTACTGGTTTTGTGGTTTATATGGTCAAAAGGTCTATGTTTTCATGTATAATATGTCACTTATATAGAGTAAAGGTAGAAAATAGTTTATGGTGAGTTATCCAGTGAATAAACGAAGATATCCTAAGAAGTGAGATGTTGTGAGCATAAATCTATCTGAGATACCTATTCAAAACTTATTTGAATACTCGTAGGAAATCTATGGAATATATGAACAATATTTTTACTATGTTAAGGAATAAATGACCATTTTTTTGTTACAAACTAAATAGGGTAATATAAAAAAGTATAATCTAAGAAGAGACAAGGGTAATTGGTCATGAATTGATAAATATGCTCTTAAAGCTATCAATAAGAGAAATTCATGGATTCTTGAAAGTGTTTTTTCATCACATATGAAAGGAGACAAAAAAGTATTGAAAAATATTTAATAACTTTAAGGTGGTGTTTTTACCATTTAGAATGAAATATCACTAAATATAAAAGTATTTTTAATATTTGAGATTAAATCCCAAAATCTAAAGTTGATATATATTTCTTATTTTATGGGATTAAGCATAACTTACTGATTTTGATTTAGCTTTATTCTGAAGGTAATGTGGTTATTTTTATAAAAAACACTTTCCTTTTCAAATGGATAAAATATGTAAAAGTTTTCACTAATGACTAAAGAACCAATGGTAACCATTTTCAAATTGGAGACTCAAGTAATTCTTATTATTAGAGATTAAAAAAGAAAGAAAATTGTGGCATAGTTTACCATTATACTTTTTTTAAAAAAATTCAAGCAATGTTTCCAAGGGATATGAGATAATTTATTTTCCTTATCTCAATAGAGAAACATAATACAACTTTAAAAAAAATTAATGTGAAAAATGATACAAGAATGTCACAAAATGGGGGAAATCTAGTCCATTAAGCCACCAAGATTATATATTTGGATTTGTGTGGGCCAATAAGGTATAAATACACTCATGGTAAAATTTACTTCATAACATTAACTAATTAATATATAATAATGACTAATGTGGTGTTTATATATCTAAAAATTATGCTTTAGGAATGTTAAAATTTATAAAGAGAATAGTTGAGAAATAATTAGGGGTGTGTGTCAAGAGGCTTATAACTGATAATAGTTGGGATTTTACATATAAATTGTCATGACCCATCCTCGGGACCCATGCTGTGACTACCCCAAGCCCGCCTTCCATAGGCCAGGGGTTGGTGACTATCACCAAAGGCGTAAATCCCAATAAAAGGGAACGCGTTGCCTTTATATAAGAAAACAAACACCACAGAGTACGGAAGCTGAAGTAAACACTAAGTAAACTAAGTAAAAAAGTAAGTGTTGGAATGTAAATGATCCGGTATACAAACCCAACTGAAAGTACAGTACAACTGAGAAAGAATATACAACATCTGAAAAGTAAAGCAGCAACCACCAAGTCGTCCTCTGGAATTCCCACCTGAAGGATGGGTACATATGTTCTCCTCAACTCCTCGGGTCCAGCAGTCCGCTCCATGTAAGTCCTGCCTGATAGACCACCTCCGGATACCATCCCGCTCCACAAGCCTCAACCATGATCAGTGATGTCCATTGTCTGCAACCAACACAATGTAGTGCAAGCATAGCCCGTGCAAAGGTGAGTATACGATACTCAGTAGGGACCAAGAGACTCCAGAAGGTCTCCCAGAATCCACAAAAGAATAATCCACAAAGTAATAAGAAAAACACAAAGTATCAAACAACACTACTTAGGTATATTCCCATAAATATACCTAAGTCATCAATTCCAGTTCGGCTCCATCTCCCGACCCCAAGTTCAACCGAGTCCACACATAAAAGTACAACACATTCCACACAGGAAAGTACAAATCAGTCCACACTGGAAAGTACAACTCAGTCCACACAGGATAGCAAGACAATTATATCTAAGATAATGATTGATATTCAAGACTCAGCTCACATAGGTATACTACTCACGAAGAGGGGTGGAGATGATTAGATGTAGCCTCTAAATCATCTCCCATGTCGAACCCACGTAGGATCCAAGTACAGAAGTCATCGCTGCCGAACCCACGTTGGATCCAAGTACAGTAACCATCGCTGTCGAACCCACGTAGGATCCAAGTACAATCGTCCTCGTTGCCGAAACCACGGAGGATCCATGTACAGTTGTCCTCACTGCCGAACCCACGTAGGATCCAAGTACAGTCTCCATCGTCGTCGCAGTCGCAGCCAGCTCTAGGGTTCCCGCACACAGCACGCTCGATTCCAGGAGGGTTCGCTCCAGGAGCCAAATGGGTCGATACATCAACTATCACGAAGTCTAGATTTGATGTATCCCAAAGTTCCAACTCGTCAATAGGAACTCAACGCGACAGACGGTGCGTCAATCGGACGCTCAGTCTGAGAGTTATTGGCTTTTTTGTCCGAGGGTCCCGGTTGGGTTTTTAAGATAAACCAACCCAACCGTACTCCAACTGCATCCAAACCTTCAGTGGAGTATGACAAAAGAACTGTATCACTAAGAGTAATTCAATTTAACCGACGGCACATCATTCAGAGGTCTGGTCGTTAAGTTATAAGTGTTTCTGTTCTAAAGGCCCGGTTCGTTTCGTGTCCAAACCAACCCGACTATACCCAAAATTTTCCGAGACCTATAGTGTAATATACCAAAACGACCGTCTCGATCCAAGGATCCCAACGCAACTAATGGTACGTCGATCGGAGGTTCGTAGCCCAATATATGGCCGTTTGAACGAACCTGATCCGAAAATATGGGGTTTGGGCCCGGTCCGACCCGGCCTAATACCCCCTGGGTCGGCCCGAACCGGGTTGACCCGAACCGGGTCCGGGTCCGGCCCAATTGGGCGTGGCCCGGCCCAGCTGGCGTGTCCCGGCCCGGTTGGGTGCGACCCGACCTGCGGTTGGGCGCGGCCTGCGGCCCGGCTCGAAAGCCGGCCGAGGCTCGGTTCTTGGCCGAGCGGGGTACGAAGGGGGGGGGGCTTGTCTCTGAAACAGTGGACCCATGGGGTCCGCCCTAGGGTTTTGTCGGGGGGGTTACACCCCCCCCCCCTTGTTTCCTGAAATGGACGGCCATAATGGCCGGCCTTGGGTGTAACCGCAGGACCCCTGTGGGTCCCGCCTTCAGGTGGCATTGGTGGCAGGCTCAGCCGGCCGCCCCATTGAAGAGTGTCACGGCCTTAGGCTGCGGCTCCTATCCGACAGGCGCGGAATGACGGTGCCACGCACCTCCCCCACAGCCCGCTCCTGGCTGCGGCCTCCTTCGGCCTCACCGGCGCGGCGCGAAAGGGCCACGTACCATCGTCGTGGCCCGCTTCGGCCTCAGTCCTTTTTTTCCCGCGCGGTGCAACGGCACCGTGCCGCCTTCTCCACAACAATCAATGAAGATTAACAAGTTTATTGGAGGAGGATCGGCCATGTTTGTGCGGTCCAATCTCCTCCAATTATAACGATAACAAGCAGCCAAAAAAACGAGATGCCCAACGACAAAACAAGAACAATTTTAATTCATTAAAATTGAAATTAACCCCTACCTCGATAAACGATGACGTTTGCCGGCGACGCGGAAGATGGCGTCACAGGGTGAGGTTTCGAAGATGGCGTTGGTGTGCATCCAAGGAGGGGACGGTGTCTCACACTAGCTGTGGAGAGAAGAAGGAATGGCACATCGTCTCTCCTTGTGGTGACGGCGTTCTTCGTTGAAGGGTGTCCTTCTTCACAGGAGGATGAAGTTCTTCAAAGGGACTTAGAGATCTCTCCCAAAATCCTCACACAACAAGCCAAAAAAATAAAATAAGGCCTCCCCTTATTTTATTATTTTTCCATGCATTTCCAAAAACTCAAATTTCAAAAACAATTTCATTTAATTAATTAAACGTGAGTTGTCTAATTAATTAGGTGTTATGTTGGCAAGTTTAATGAGGGAGAGAGAGGAGTTACTCACATAAATGGGGGAGTTAGGGAGTTATGGAATGTGAAGGGTTGGGCTCAGGTGGGCCCTACCTCACCTTTAGCCTAACATGAGTAGTTAGAAACTTGTGGGTCCCACCCCAACTTCCCTATGTAGATTAAAACCACTTTAGAAAAATAAAAAAAATTGTAACACAATTTTCTTTTACTTTTCATTTAATCCACATTTTTTTAACAACTCTTCCCGAGTAGACACATCTTCGGTAAAGGTCCTATTAAGAAATTACCGGCGATGCGGTTCCATCGGTACCCTTGGATTTCAATTCTGAGCACCGGTTCAAAAGATTGAAAAACCCGCTCGCTCGTTCATTAAACGTACCCGAGCTAAACATTGGAAATTGATTCCGGGCACACCAGGCCTCGGAATCAGGTGCCGTCAGAAACTGTGTACTTGTAAAATCCCAAAGAAATTAAGAAAAAAATTACTTGAAATTTATGGGTTTTACATTACTCCCATATCAGGTCTTTACGTCCCCGTAAAGATAC
The DNA here is from genome assembly GCA_963277665.1 of Viscum album. Lineage (NCBI taxonomy): Eukaryota > Viridiplantae > Streptophyta > Magnoliopsida > Santalales > Viscaceae > Viscum > Viscum album. The sequence continues at coordinate 1,111,425,816 of OY728137.1, forward strand.
ATCATAAACTAGGGAAGCAAATGAGTGTACTGTGCACGCATCTGAGCCTCCTGCTCCCATTTTCTCTCCTGTAGGTTCCCATGCTGCCACCTGATGCGCACTAGAGGAATCGACCGTTAATGTAGGACCCGCTCCTATCAATCCTCTATCTCCACTGAGACCTCCGAAAAACTCTCCCCATCATCGATGTCCATCTCCCCGTGATCAATGATATGTGTTGGGTCGTGCACGTATCTCCTCAGCTGAGATACGTGGAAGACGCCGTGCACCTGGTGCAACTGAGGTGGAACATCCAGAAGATAAGCCACCTCTCCTATCCTACTGAGAACCTGGAATGGTTTGATGAAGCACAGAGATAACTTGCCGCCCTAGCAAAATATCCATTGTCCACGTCGAGGTGAGACCCATAAGAAAATGTTGTCGTCATCCTCGAACTCTACTGGTATCCACCTCCTATCAGCATAGAACTTATGTCGGCTCTGTGCAGTCCTCATCCTCTCCTGGATGATCTGCACCTTCACTGTTGTATCCTAGACAATCTTTGGTCCTACGAGTGCTGACTCCACAGGGTCTATCCAGCACAGAGGTGATCTATAAGGTCGGCCGTACAATGCCTTGTATGGTTCCATCCCGATGGTGGAGTGGTAGCTGTTGTTGTATTCAAAATCTGCCAAATGTAGGTGATCCTCCCAATTGCGACCAAAGTTGAGGACGCATGCAAGGAGCATGTCCTCGAGAGTCTAAATGGTTCTCTCCATCTGGCCATCCATCTGAGGGTGAAAGGCGGTGCTCAGGCGTAGCTGCGTCCCAAATGCCTCCTGCAACCCCTTCCAAAGTCGAGAAGTAAAGCGAGCGTCTTGATCAGAGATGATAGACGATGGCACACCATGAAGGCATACGATCTCATGAACGTAGATTCATCTTATGCTCTCCACTGAGCCCTGCTCTCTGATAGGTCAGAAGTGGGCCGACTTGGTCAGTCGGTCCATGATCACCCAGATGGAGTTGTGTCCTCTAGAAGTACGTGGAAGTCCCATCATGAATTCCATATATATCCCATCCTACTTCCACTCCGGGACCTCTAAGGGTTGTACCAAGCCTGCTGGTACCTGGTGCTCCGCCTTCACCTGCTGGAAAGTGAGGCATCGTGAAACGAACTCTGCCACAACCTTCTTCATACCCGGCCACCAGTGATGTCATCTGAGATCCTGGTACATATTAGATACACCTGGATGTACCTCCAATGGGGAAGTGTGAAACTCTCTAAGAACCTCCTCCTGTAATGCAACTAGTACCATGGTACTTCCCCTAAAAAGAATGATGTACTCTCCTCCAACAGAAAATCCATCAGGTGCCAATCTTGTGGATATCTGTGCACGTCGCGTCTCATAGTCAACATCCCCATGTTGTGCCTCTATGGCCCACTGAAGTAGTGGAGGAGTGACTGTGAGTGACTGTATAAAGGCTACTCCATCTCTATCCATGAAGGATATATACAACGTGGCTAGCTGCTCAGTCGCCTCTCCAAGTAGCTGGATGCCCGACCTCCTACTGAGAGCATCAGCTACTATGTTCCCCTTCCCAGGAGTATAGACTATATCAAAGTCATAGTCCTGGAGGAACTCGAGCCATCACCGTTATCTCAGGTTTAGTTCCTTTTGCAAGATGATGTACCTGATACTCTAGTGTTCAGAGTAGAGTGTAAAGTGCTCTCCCATCAGATAGTGCCGCCACATCTTCAAGGAAAAGACCACTGCTGCTAACTCCAGTTCATGGGTAGCGTAGTTCTACTCATGCTGCCTCAACTGTCATGAACCATAGGCGATCACTGACCACTCCTGCATCAGGACACACCCGAGTCTGGTCCCTGATGCATCGTAGTAAACTGCGTACCCTACACCCTCCTCCGGTAGCCTCAATATGGGTGCACTGGTCAATCTTTGTCTCTTCTTCTGGAAGCTCTGCTGATATCTATTTGACCACACGAAGGGTTTACCCTTCTTCATCAAATCTGAAATTGGTGTTGCAACTCTGGAGAAGTCTGACACACATATCCGATAGTACCCAGCCAGACCTAGGAAACTCCGCACCTCCATCACGCTCCTGGGTGGCTCCCAAGCTAGCACTGTCTTGATCTTTGCAGGATCCACCACAACTCCCACCTTAGAGACGACGTGACCCAAGAAGTGGACCTATCAAATACAGAACTGAAACTTCGAGATCTGACCATAAAGCGGGTGCTCTCGGAGTGTATCCAGTACAACCCACAAGGGGTAGGTGTGCTCCTCCTAAGTAGTCGAGTAAATCAATATGTCATCGATGAAGACTACAAAAAATAGATCGAGGTAAGGCTGGAAGATCCTATTCATGAGACTCATGAACACTTCTAGAGCATTGGTTATGCCAAATGGCATAACCAAGAACTCATAGTGGCTATACCGACACCTGAAGGCCGACTTCTGGACATCTGCATCTCGAACTCTAAGCTATTGATAGCCTGACCTGAGGTCTATCATCGAGAACCATCGTGATCACTTAAGCTGATCAAATAGGTCGTCAATCCTTTTAAGTGGATACTTGTTCTTCACAGTCACCTGATCAGGCGCTGGTAGTCGACACACAGTGGCAAGCTCCCGTCCGCCTTCTTAGCGGACAAAATCGGGGAAGCCCAGGGTGAAACACTGGGTCAGATGAATCCCTTGCCCTGCAAGTCGTCCATCTTTACCCATAGCTCTTGAAGCTCATCGAGAGCCATCCGATATGATGGATTAGATATTGGGGTTGTCCCAGGTTACAGTTTAATATAGAAGTCTACCTCTCTGTGAGGAGGTAGTCCTGGAATGTCGTCAGGAAAAACGTCTGCATACTAATCCATCACAACAGGAAAACTCGGACACCGCACATCAAATGCTCCTAGGATGAGACTAGCCAACTGATGGGTGATCGGCTGTCCTCTCCTCTTCGTGAGTCCATCCTATGCTGCAAAGGCTCCCTTCTCGCTGGTGAAGGTGAACCTGCTCCCATCTGTGTGGACACACTGCACTTTGCGCCTACTACAGTCGATCTGAGCATGGACCGTAGATAACCAATCCACGCCCAAGATGATGTCGTAAGGCCTCGATGCCGCTACAAGAAGATCCCAGCCGAAGCTCTTGCCTCCTAGAGTAAGCTCACACTGCTGGAACTAGTGTGTAATCATAGAGTCTGCTCCCGTAGGAGTATCTAACCATAAGGATCGAGCCAACGGCTCCATCGGAATCTCCGAGCTCCGAACAAGGGCAGCATCAAAGAAAGAATGACTCGCTCATGTGTCTATACGAACTGCAGCAAGTGTGGAGTAGACAAAAATAGTACCTCGAATCATCTCAGGTGTGCCGTGGTCGTAGGCCTCCACTGCCTGATGCTGAGCCTGCCTCTGCCCGCCAGCTCCCTGTGGTCAGGGTGGACCTTCTGGTGGTGGTGGTGGTAGAGCCCCGAAGCGTCGTCCACCACCTGCTGCTTGGCCAGCTCTTCTACCTCGTCCGCCTGCTCCCTGCGGACCGCCACGGTCGAACATCTGCCTCTACCTGGGTGGTCCCTCAATCGTCTGTTGTTCCTCTGCATGGAAGGTCAGGCAGTCAAGAGTCATGTGGCCCTGCCCACCGCATGCATAGCACTCTCTACCTCTCGTATGACTGGCTCTGCTGTGTGTGCCCTGAACCTCCGAACCAGTATCCTAAGGTCACCCACCTGATGGTCTGGTCCACTTGGACCTCTACAACATCTATCTACTACCAGTTGTAGAATACTCCGCTATGTTTCGCCCTGCGGTAGGTCTTGCTGCTGGTGTAGGCTCAGGAAGGAAGCTCTCCACAAGTAAGGCTCGCTCTAGTACTTCTGCCTGCGTCAGAATGCTGAGGGAGATCATCGAAGACCTGATCTCATGTCTCAGTCCCTTCTCGAAGGTCTGGGCCTGGAAGAATGGACTCGTACAATGTCCGTGGAGTAATGTGAGAGGTCAGTAAATCTCACCAAGTACTGGGCTACTGTCATGCTTCCCTACCGCAGCTGTAGTAACTCCTGGATGCGCACCGCACGGAGGGTGGCTGGAACGAACTCCAAGCGGAAGAGGCTCTCGAAGTCCATCCAAAGTAGAGATGTCTCGTCTACACCTAGAGCATCAGGATCCACCATATACTGGCTACTGCGTGCAGGAGACTCGCTGCAAGGATCACCATGAGGTCAGCTGGTGTCCCTAATAATCTGAAGACTCGAAAAACAGCCTCCAGCCAATCCTCGGCTGCCTGAGGGTCCGTTTCTCCACGGAACCTGGGCGTCCTATGACACTGAAACTCGTGCAGTGCACTCAGGTGACGTGAACTCTTCGCTGCTGGGGCTAGTGGCATTGGTGGCTCGGTGGGTATAGGTACCTCTGGTGCCTCTACTATAATGGGGCCATGCACCAAGGCCTCATTACTCGGTGGGCTGCCATCTCGCACAAAGCTCGGAACCCTAGCTGGCTGCCATCATGGGGCCATCCTGAAAAGAAACAGGTGCACTACGGTTAATACAGTATACCTAGTGATCTAAAACAAAGTAATCACAAAAAAACTTTCCAAATCACACATGTAATCAATGTTTTCATGCACTGAGTCGGAAATCAGAAGTTAGGATCCTGGTGTATGGATACGTCAGCCACCACACCAACACTGGACTCCCTGACTGATAACCACACTGAATAATCTAAAAATCATTACTTCACATAGAAGAAATTATCAGAGTCCTGAGTTCTGTGGTAGAACCGAACCCTCTGATACCAATTTGTCACGACCCATCCTCGAGGTCCATGCCGTGACTATCCCAAGCCTGCCTTCCATAGGCCAGGGGCTGGCGACTAGCACCAAAGGCATAAATCCTGATAAAAGAAAAGGCATTACCTTTATATAAGAAAACAAACACCACAGAGTACGGAAGCTAATGTAAACACTAACAAACTGAGTACAAAAGTAAGTGCTAGAAAGTAAATGGGACGGTATACAAAACCAACTGAATGTACAGTACAACTGAAAAAGAAATTACAACAGCTGAAAAGTAAATAAGCAACCACCAAGTTGTCCTCCAGAATTCCCACCTGAAGGATGGGTACAGATGGTCTCCTCAGCTCCTTGGGTCCGACCGTCCGCTCCGTGTACATCCCGCCTGATAGTCCACCTCCAGATACCATCCTGCTCCACAAGCCTCAACCACAATCATCAATGTCCGTCATCTGCAACCAACACAATGTAGTTCGGGCATTGCCCGTGCAGGGGTGAGTATACGATACTCAGTAGGGACCCTGAGACTCCCGAAAGTCTCCCAGAATCCACAAAGGAGTAATCCACAAAGGAATAAGACAAACACGAAGTATAAAACAACACTACTTAGGTATATGCCCATACATATACCTAAGTCATCAATTCCAGTTCGGCTACAACTCCCGAGCCCAAGTTCAACCCAGTCCACACAGGAAAGTACAACTCAGTCCACGAAGGAGAGTACAACTCAGTCCATACAGGAAAGTACAACTCAGTCCACACAAGAAAGCAAGACAATCATATAGAAGATAATGATTGAAATTCAAGACTCAGCTCATATAGGTATACTACTCATGTAGAGGGGTGGAGATGATTAGATATAGCCTCTGAATCATCTCCCCTGTCGAACCCACGTAGGATCCAAGTACAGAAGTCGTCGCTGCCAAACCCATGTAGGATCCAAGTACAGTACCCATCACTGCCGAACCCATGTAGGATCCAAGCACAGTCTTCCTCACTGCCGAACCCACGAAGGATCCATGTACAGTCATCCTCGTTGTCGAACCCACATAGGATCCAAGTACAGTCGCCGTCATCATCGCAGTCGCAGCCATCTCTAGGGTTCCCACACACAGCACGCTCGATTCTGGGAGGTTCCGCTCCACGAGCCAAGGGGGTTGATACATCAACTGTCATAAAGTCCAGATTTGATGTATCCCAAAGTTCCGTCTCGTCAATAGGAACTCAACACGACAAACGGTGCGTCAATTGGCCGCCCGGTCTGAGAGTTATTGGCTTTTCCATCCCAGGGGCCCGGTTGGTTTTTAAGCTAAACCAACCCAACCATGCTCCAGCTACGTACAAACCTCGAGTGGAGTAATCCAAAATAACCGCCTCATTAAGAGGAATTCAACGTAACAGATGGAACGCCATTCGGATGGTCGGTCATCAGGTTATAAGCGTTTTCGCTCCAAGGTCCCGGTTGGTTTCGTGTTCGAACCAACCCAGACATACCCAAACATTGCTGAAACCTCGAGTGTAATATACCGAAACGACCGTCTCGATGCAAGTATCCCAACACCACTGACGGTATATTGATAGTAGGTCTGTAGCCTTGGATATGGTAGTTTGAACGAACCTGATCGGAAAATAGGGGGTTTGGGCCCGGTCTGACCCGGCCCAATACCCCCTGGGTCGGCTCGAACCGGGTCAACCCGAACCGGGTCCGAGTCTGGCCCGGCCAGGTGCTGCCCGGATCGGAATCCGGTCGCGGCTTGGCTCGAGGCCGAGTGGGGTGCGAAGGGGGTGCCTCCCCCTTGTCTCCGAAATGGTGGACCTGTGGGGTCCGCGCTAGGGTTCTGTCGACCCCCCCCCCCCCCCCCCCCCCGGTTTTCTGAAATGGCAAACTGTAATGGTCGTCCTTGGGTGTAACCACGGGACCCCTGCGAGTCCCGCCTTCAGGTGGTGCCAGCAGCCGGCTCAGCCGGCCGCCCCATTAAAGACCATCGCGGCCTTACATTGCGGCTCCTGGTCGCGGCCTCATTAGGCCTCACTGGCGCCGCGCAACGGCACCGCGCACCATCGTCGTGGCCCGCATCGGCCGCGGTCCTTTTCATTCCTGCACAGTGCAACGGCACGACGCCGCCTTCGCCACAACGATCAATGAAGATTAACAAGTTAAGGGGATGAGGATCAGCCGTGTTTGTGCGGTCTGATCTCCTCCTGTTATAACGATAACAAGTGGCCAAAACAAACGAGATGCCCAACGATAAAATAAGCACAATTTTAATTTATTAAAACTGAACTTAACCCCTACCACAATAAATGATGACGTTTGTCGGCGACACGGAATATGGTGTCGTGGGGTGAGGTTTCGAAGATGGTGTTGGCGTGCGTCCAAGGAGGGGACGACGTCTCACACTAGCTGCGGAGAGAAGAAGGTATGGCATGTCGTCTATCCTTGTGGTGACATCGTTCTTCATCGAAGGGTGTCTTTCTTCACGGTAGGATGAAGTTCTTCAAAGGGACTTAGAGATCTCTCCCAAAATCCTCACACAACAAGACAACAAAATAAAATAAGGCCTCCCCTTATTTTATTATTTTTCCATGAATTTCCAAAAACTCAAAATTCAAAAACAAATTCACTTAATTAATTAAAATTGAGTTGTCTAATTAATTAGGTGTCATGTTGGCAAGTTTAATGAGGGATATAGAGGAGTTACTCACATAAAGGGGGGAGTTAGGGAGTTAGGGAATGTGAAGGGTTGGGCTCGTATGGTCCCCACCTCACCTTTATCCTAACATGAGTAGTTAGAAATTTGTGGGTCCCACCCCAACTTCCCCATGTAGATTAAAACCACTTTAGAAAAAGAAATAAAGTTGTAACACAATTTTATTTTACTTTTCATTTAATCCACATTTTTTTAACAAATCCTCCTGAACAGACGCATCTTCAGTAAAGGTCCTCTTAAGCAATTACCAGTGTTGATGTTCCATCGGTGCCCTCGGATTTCAATTCTGAGCACCGGTTCAAAAGATATAAAAACCCGCTTGTTTGTTCACTGAATATACCCGAGCTAAACTTCAGAGATTGATTCTGGGAACACCAGGCCTCGGAATCAAGTGTCGTCAGAAACTGCGTACTCGTAAAATCCCAAAGAATTTAAGAAAATATTTTCTTTGAAATTTACGGGTCTTTACATTAATTATTTGAATAATATTTTTAAAATAATGTAGTTAATAATTTTTATAGTACTCATTATGAACCCCATAAAAATGGACTAGTAAAAAAAATAACATTAGTTTGGTTTAGATCATGAGAACCATTCTATAATAGTATAACATATTAAAGATTTATTGGATAGTTATTGCATTCACAATTGTGAATATTCAAAAATGGTTTCTTGTGGGACCTAATGTAGATATATCCTCTTATGTGATGTGGTATAAGCTGAAACCAACTATTTAATATATTAGAGTTTTTGGTATTCTTTTTTTAATGAACGCTAAATATAGAAATCTTTTAATTCTTGATGAGAAGGACTAAGAAGATATATGTTTGGGATATTATTCTTATAAAAAAGGCTATAGGTATTGGAAGAATAATATTTATAAATCATAGGTTTTTACATGGTAAAAATAATTGGGAATAAAACCAACACTAATATTCCAAATGAAGAATTTTTTGAAGACTCTAACAAAGAGAGTGGTAAGGTTCCTAAGAATGGTTGCAATGAACATACTGTAAATAAACCAGATGTTTCTAATATTGAATAAAATTAAAGAAGTGTTGAATAGGGGTATAATAAAGATGTGAAATCTAAATTTCATAAGATAAATAATCATATAGAAGAATATAATATAATGGGAGATAAAAATTATCTAGTTCAGACTATCAAAAGACTGATATTTGATAACTATAATGAATCTATATAGACATGAATAAAGATGAAGTTTGATAATCATTCTTATATTATCCCTCATATTGCACAACATATGTTATTGAGGTTATTTAGAATAAAGAATATATATATGATCTCAAGGATGACCTATATCATATTCGATATAATTTCACTCAATATCTTATCCTTAGACTAGAAGGGAAGAATATTATTGGAACTAAGTGAAAATTATGAAATAAAATGAATGATTAAGGGGAAGTGTCATGGAACAAGGCCAAACATTTATGTAAAGGATATTCACTTACTGATGGAGTTTATTTTGAAAAAAAATATCCTATAGAAATTATTGAAACAATAATAATTTTACTAGCTATTGTGGGTCACATTAAGTATAAATTTTATTATATGGATGAAATATTCCATCTTAATTATCGATCCAAAGGAGGAATACTATATTGATCATCCTAAGGGATTCATTCATTGAAATGATGGGAATATGTTATACAGTCTCAAAAAGGCTATCTATGGGATAAAATATGTTCTTAGGGTATAGTATTAGAAGCTATAAGTATTCTTGAGTGTGAGGAATTCATTAAAGAAAATGTTGAAAACAACCATTATTTAAAGGAAGTGGAAGATAGAAATCTTATTATAATGACTATATTGATGAAATTATTTTTTATAAAAAAAATATATTTATTATAAAGAATTTACTAGAAAAATGTTGAAGAATATTTTGACGTCCATGTTGGGATAAATGAGGTACTTTATAGGATTTAAAGTTGAATATAAGAAAGACATTGTTTTTATTTCCCATTAAAATTATATATGGGAGTTATTTAAAAAATGATATAGAAGGCTCTAAACCAATATCTACCTCCATAAAATTTGTGGTGAATCTGGGAAAATATATTGAAGTAAAGAGTCTAAATAAAATATAGTTTAGAATAAATATTAGCATCTCACCTTATGTAACTACATTGAGTCCTGATATTTTCTAATAAATTACCCTATGTGAAAATTATCAAATTTCTCCTAATGTATCAAATATGATTGAATCTAAAATTGTTCTCATATCGGTTAAATAAACCATGAACTTATGATAATTTAAAAAATATATGACCACCTAAATATATCCTGATTTACTAATTATAACTATTTATGTGATTTTGATGATAAGAAATGAAATTAAAGAGGAATATTCATCTTGGGTGGACTCTGTGTGTGATGGATCTAAAAAAGAACTCAGTTACCTTAAACCCCACAAAATAAGATTATGTTTCTACTATTACTTCCTACACATAAATGATCTAAATAAAATAATAGTTGGAATAATTATGGGTAAATATTTAGAAAACACTATGAATGTGATGGATCTAAAAAAGAACTCAGTTACCTTAAACCCCACAAAATAAGATTATGTTTCTACTATTACTTCCTACACATAAATGATCTAAATAAAATAATAGTTGGAATAATTATGGGTAAATATTTAGAAAACACTATGAATTTTATATGACAATTAAATTCAAATTTATCTCTCTAAAAATACAATGTAACACTCTCATTAAATGAATGTTGACATCATATTTCATTTCATAAAAATAATGTTTCCAAAAGGTATATAAATCTATAATTTATTCTATCCTGATATTAAATTTCTATTATCTTAACTAGGTTTATTCCAATTGAAATATTTAAGAGCTTGATGTCGAACATGCATGTTCAGAACTTTCCTCTCACTTGAGGAACATTGGTTATGCCCCACGTTTCTTTGAATTATGTTTTCTAAGGGGGATAAAGATTAAAAAAACCCATGTGTACTATAAGTTTGGATATAAATATGTTATTCATTCAAAAGGGGGAATATTTGAGAATATAGGTTGAGGGGGTATAATCTAAGCCACTTGGCCACAAATTTCTTATAATTGAGGGTTGAAATTATCCAAAAAAACACTACTTTATCCAGTTTTTTGGTGTTAAGATAACTATCTTTTATAAAGGTTCTGATTTGATGTTTCTTATAATAATTTTCTGAGGTTAAAAACTAATCGAAAGAATGAATTTAAATAACCTAATCAAATTGTTAATGAATGTTGTATTTTTTTTAACCATGGATAATAATCATTAAAATGATTTTAATAATGTTTTTAGTAGGTCAAAAATTCCATGAGATTTTTAGAGATGGTTTTATAAGATCTATATCAATAAGAAAAATTACAGGTTTTAGTGAAAATAATAAAGTCCAAAACCTTCCTAATATGTGTAATATTTTATCAAAAGAATATATTTGGAAATATTTGGAGGATACACTGGATATGTAACATATTTTATATTATATGTAATATTTCCTGATGAATATGTAATATATTTATTAAATAAAACCCAAAAAATAAACAAAGGGATGAATCGTATGCAATGCATATGATATTTGCATTCATGTTTAATATATTTTCTAGGGGAAGTGAATAATTCATTTAAGGACATGAGCATAAGGTGATACATAATATTTTATCTGTTTCGTAAGTTTTTATGGTGATGTATATTATAATTTATATGTTGCATAATTTTTTTGATATTACATGTGGTTTTTGAAGGATAAAGCTAATGTATAACAATGTAAATAATCTAACTCAATACATAAGAATCTTATAAAATTACATAAGTATCATTAGCTCAAGAAAATGTGGAAATAAGAAAATATATAATATGATATATAATAAAACACATTTATTATATTTTTTTTATCTATTAATATAATTATAAGGAGATTGATGATTTTATAGAAGTTATTTTTAAAAGTTATACCAAATGATGCCTAGTATTTTTTTCAGGATTTAAACACCAAAATAACTCTTAATGATTTCTATTCAATATTTAGTTTTCTATGTATCAATGATAAGGTTCCATGCTAAAAAGATATGAACCACAAAATGATGAAAGATAAAAAAGGATGTTAAGGAAGGTTTTGTGTTTTGAGATACAGTCATGTCATAACATATGATGCCACACCATGAAGATTCACTAAAATAATTCAATGAAAACATGGAGGATTAAAATATATGTGTATTTTTTTAGAATAATATGTGGTGATTATTCTATGTATCATGTGGATATTAAAGATTGGGTCTTCAAGATAATTAAATAAAAATGGAGGATGTGATAATAACTGGATATCACATGAATTTAAAAATACTAATGTTATGGTGATATAATGATTGTTTTAATTTATATTTGATGTCTCATATTATTGGATATTTAAATTGAAAAAAATATCTAGTATAATATTTTATAATATAAGTATAAAAGGGATAATAAATAATAGGTTGATGAAAAAGATGTTATTGGATGAAGTTTTATAACTATTTTATTGAAGAAGGTGGAAGGGGGAGATATCAAAAAGTTCTTGTAACTACTATTATTTATTAGTTTTTAGGTAAGATAAATATATTTTATAATAATTTGGAGTCTTTTTTTAATGATGAGGATGACCAAAATGTGTGTGCATGTTCATATCCATATGTCATCCATTCTGAAATATTAAAGAGGAAGGTCAATAGTCATGTTAATCTATTGTAATTATTATAGTTTTTGTATCCCTAATAATCAATGAATATATTTTATTATGATACAATGAAATAATAAGGTTTATAGAATATATTTTTTACCTGTTAATAGAAATAGATTCATTTGAAGGTTGATGTGATCTAGTATAAAAATTCCACCACTAGTTGAGAGGCTGAAGAATAGTAGGGAGACCATTGTTGTTTATTTATAAAGGATCAAGTAAATACACTACATCAATATTGTAATATCCTAAATATTTTTGCAATAATCAAGGATAAACACTACCCTGTAACTATTCTAATCACTCTTCTATATTGGTGAATATCTTGTGTCTCATAACTCAACCCAAACATAGCATTAAGGAGGTACCCAAATTGGGACTGAATGATGTATAAATTCTTATGTTATTTTCTCCTTTATATCTCAGATGAATATGGTTGAGGGGGAGTTTAAAGGAGAGTATATAATGACCTTAAAAAGTTTCATATGTTAATTTATAAAAGAGGAATTATAAAAAGTGTACCATTAATTCAATCCCTTCTTAGTAGTACACCAACTGACATGGGAAGTTCAAATGCCTTTTCCATTGCATTATATTCCAATTTTAGTTTTTTATTCATCATACAGACCCTTGATAAACTCATATATATATATATATATATACTTCAATAGTGACATTTTTCATATAATCCCTTATTTGTGGGAAAAATCCTTGAGGGTTTCAATATTTTCATACTTATAAGATCTTGATGTTCATTTTTGAAGAGGGAAATTATCAATAGATTTAATAGGAATACTACCAATTTTATTACCTTAAATTAATTGTGTACCCACTTCCTATTTTTCTCACTTATTGTATCTTTCTAAATATGATAGCTTTATTCTTCATCCTGTTCTTTATGGTTTTGGTTGAAACCTCCCTGTTGGTATTAATAGGGATGGAAAATGAATTATCCATCCAAGGAAAATTTGGTCCATCTCTAAATACACACTTCATATCTAAATTTAAAATAGGTGAGAAAAAATATTAGATCAAATAAGAGGTTCAACTTTAACTAATACCAGTCTATGTGTCTAGTGATTTGTGTAGTCACATAGAGTGGTGTTATGAATCAATGTGATCTTATTTTACCAAAATATTTTTCTCTTTTAATTATCCCTCTTAACATTTAAACCTCTAAACTAGAAACAGAGAATGGATGTTCTTATTAATTACCAACTAATAACACCACATGTAAAGTAATAAATAAACAAGATCAAAAACATTGGGTATTTTTTGGAGGCCCACCCTAGATATTGGTGACATTATCTTTTTTCTGTTATAGTAATTTCTAATAAATAGATATCTAATAATATAATCATGTGAATAGATATGGGGATGTTTTTGTGGAATAGGAATGTCAATCCAATATTTTTTTACTAATTTTCATTCTTATAAAAAACACTAAACATCTTTACAAATAAAAACACCTTAATTGACTTTTAGGTATATAATTTTAATTAAATAATTTATTTTATTCCCATATTTATGGAAGTCTTTTGTTTAGTTTTTTTTTATATTTGAGGGTATGAATTTTGTGCAAAGTATTTTGGTCATTAAAGATAAGTCTAAATTCCTAGTTCTGAATGATTATTGTTAGAAGTTTAATTTATTTTAATATATATATATATATATATATTCCTATGAATTTATTTTCATATTTTAGTTGCGGTATCTTTTTCTAAATTCTTTAATAGATAATTTTTTAACCAAATTAAATGTTTTATTTGTTTCTGAAAATTGGGGTGTCGAGTGTTTCTACGGTTGGAGTTATTCATGGACTAATGCCTTGTAAAATAAATTGTAATAAGAAATAGTTTCATGTAATAAACTATTGAGACCACCTAGAAAAGTATCTTCTATTGAAAATTACTAAACTCATGGATATAGTGTTGGTGTAGTGGACTATGGGATCTTTCTACCATGTATCACTTTAAAAATTATTCTCATATTTTTATTTTTCTATTTTATACTATATTTCTAGAAAATAGGACAAATTCACCCTGAAATATCAAGAGGGGTGATTTTAAATTTTCAACTATCTTTAAAAAAGGACAAAATTCATACCCCCCATGTTATTGTGCTTGTTATCTCTAGACAAAAATGGGTATCAGATGAGGTTATTACAAGTTTTATATTTTTGTACCTTAAAATATAGGGAGAAATATCTAGATGAATATATATGGATGATCTTAAAAAATGAATTTCTATGATTAGATATACATTTTTAATGGTGGTAATTATGGGTTCTAGAAAGATCACATGATTATATTATTGAAAAATCATTGTTTAAAAGTTTATAAAATATCAAAATCAATATAAAATCCCTGATAATGAACCAAAGAAATGGGATTCTACTAAATAAGTTTAATATGATTTGAATTAAAATCTATGAATTAAATTAATTTTGGATGTTAACCAGAAGAGGTCAATCATATCTATCAGTGCACTATTGCTTTTTAAATGTGGGAAATAATCATTGTTACATATAAAGGAGTTAATAATGTGATTAAATTAATATAAAATTCTAATAAGTTGAAATTTTATACCTTTTTAATTTATAAAGGTGAAATTATAACTCAAAATAATAAAATACATACTAAAATATTGAATATTTTATCTGCTATTGAAACATATATACTTAAACCTGATCAATATTTAAAATTTATATGATTTTTTTCCTCCACATGGCATGGAATTTTTTCTCCAAATATAAATTCAATACAAGTTCAAAATCTAAATGTGAAATATTTTATTGTTACTCTAATAATATATGAATCCGAGATGCAAGTAGAATATGTGTATCAAAAAATTATTAAAAAATAAAAATAAAAATAAAAATCTTGATGCTTATATTCCTAAAAAAGAAAAGTCATTAAATTGGGATGATATATTCTTTTATAGGTTATCAAGTTGTTCAAATTATGAAGAGTAATTTTCTCAATTAGATACAATATTAAACAATATTGATAAGAGAAATAATGTTTTAAATAAACCATTCAATGACTAAAGGAAAAGAAATCATAGACTAAAGAAGATTAGATGATATGAATGTAAATAGCTAGATCATATAAAACCTGATTATCCATAGCTCATTGAATGAATACAAATTGAAAATACATTTAAGAAGCTTCATATTAATGATTATGATTAATAGAAAAAGAAGAAATCCTTGAAGGCTAATTGTTTTGTGTCTAAATATTCAAGTATTGCTTCTAGTTTTGAATCTAAACCATAATAATCAAATCAAAAAATAAAACATATGCTTTATGGCTCAAATAATGAACTATAATCTTATTAATAATATATTTTAATTCTGAATATAAAAACTATTTATATGAAAATTGGTTGAATCTCATTCTACATTAGAATATAGATATAAAAACCAAAATTAAAAGTAAAAACCTATAAAAAATTTCCTTAATTTTTTATTAAATGAAAATTATTACATGTTAAAATTAAATTTTAAATTGAAATAAAAAGTAAATAAATATGATTAAAATTTTATTAATCACGATAATAATATTATAGATTTACTTAGTGAAGGATAATCTTTAAAATGTGATGTAGGTATATTTACCAGGGGTTATTTAAATAACATCATTTGAAAAGATATTCTCAATAATGAAAAATATTTAATTGTTAGAAATAGTAAGAAATATAAATTATATATAAATTATTTTTTTTTAATCTAAAATAATAATAGCATATCTAAAGTTACCTATTTTTTGTATGCAATTAATTGTTTCTATACTAATGAATATAAATTAATGAATCATCAAATTAGTAGTGTTATGAAAGAATATATTTATCGAATTGTCTAGATTTTATTCTGATGTTTTTGGTAAAGTTAAGTAGATATAGTTTCCTAGGTCGTTTCTTGGTGACACTACTGGACCCAAGACTATCTTGGTACTAAAATGATTTTCTTTATATTTTTATATGTGAGAATTCACAAGGAAAAAAATGTTATATAGTATATGGAAAGTGGCTATTATATACACATGATTTTAGATTTCTAAAATTTCTATTCATTGTATAATGATTTTGAAGGATTGGTTACCTTTGGTTATAATGATAAAGGGTAGATTATTGGAGTATGGTTAGTTAGAGATCCTAATTCTATTATAATTAACAATGTTCTCAATGTTCAATGGTTAATGAACAATTTGATAAGTATTTACCAACAATGTTATGATGGTTTTACAATTTATTTTTCGAATGATGTGTGTTCAATTTTTAAGAATAAACTATTTTATGTTTAGATCACCTAAAACATAAAATATTTATACTTTGAATCATAGTTCCCTATTTAAACAAAATTTGAACTGTTTAGATGTTGATGTTAGTAATTCCTATATATGGAACTAAAGGTTTGCTCACTATAATTTATTTTCTCTATCTATGTTATATAATAGTAAGTTGGTTTCTGATCATACTTGTCTTAAATTTAATGATAAAGGAGTTTCCGATTCATGTAGAATATGATGGAAATTAAACTCATATTTCAAATTAATTAAAGGGTTTTTATATCTAAACATTTATAAATAGTTTATATTGTTTTATTAGAACCTTTTATAGTGGAAATTAATAATGTAAAATTATTATTTTTTGTAATGGTTGATGATTTTTTGAGATTTATTTGGGTTTAATTTTTGAAATTTAAAATTGAATATTGTATGATTATTATGAGATTTTTTAAGTTAGTTAAAAATGAAAAAATTAACCATAATATTTTCATTGAGAATTAATCATGGTTGAGAATTTTAGAATCATGATTTCAATTATTTTTTTCTCAAATATGGGGATTGAACATACTATTTCAACACCATGGTCACCTAAAAAAGGAATTACAGAAAGACTAAATAAAACTATTTAATAAATGGATAGAACAATATTAAATGAGTATAGTTTCTCTACTTTTTTTTGGGAAGAAAATGTTAATACAACATGTAAAATTATGAATACAGTTTTAATTAGAAATTTTCTCAAGAAGTCACCATATGAGTTGTGAGATAATAGAAAACCTAAAATTGGGTACATAAATTATTTTAATGTAAGGTCTGTATCTTGAATACTAAAGAAAAATTTGGTAAGTTTGTTCCAAAGGATGTTGAAGAAATTTATATTGGTCATTCTTCTAATTATAAATATTATATGGTGATTAATAAAAATTCAATGGTTGTTGATGCATTGATTCATGTAAAGTTTAATGAGATTGATCCATTTGATCATTATTGAATACAAAAAATGAATCCAATAATTATTTGAATAACTTGATATTTGATTATTATAGTGTTATAAGTTTAAGTAAATTTGAGAATGATCATGATCAATACATCTTTGAAAAGAATTAATCTAATAATCCTAAAATTGTCTTTCCTATAAAAACTTGGACCCTAAAGAACTATCCTTTAGAGGCTAACTATAAGAACCCAATTTTTCTATGAGGTATGGACCCTTTTAATTTTCATTTTAATTCTATGATTTTGACCAAATATGGATTCTTAGTAAGTCTATATAGGAAACGGTAGTTTTTGGGACTTATTTGAATCCTATAACCTTGCTTTTTGGAGAAAAATATTGGTCGATGTGGCTAATAGAAACCATACAACCCAAAATAATGGTTTCTCATAACTATGAGCGGTTGTTTCAGTGAGAAGAAGATGGCCAAACATATTTCCATAATTTTTTAACCTAGGATGAATGACCGTGAAAACCCATTGTGGTTTTCAAAAGATCTAAATAGCAAGTTTTGAGCATGGTTTTCCAATCCATGTGTATGAACTATGTGAGTCCACTCTTTAGACTGTGGGCTATACATGGTTGGAGCACGGTTTAAAAAACCATGTGGCCAAACTGTGTGACAATTTTCTAAAGGGGTAAAATTATTATTTTATACTTAACTTCTTATAATTATGACACCACTCTTCATTTATTCATTTTATCAAACAATGTTTCCCTTTTATCTTATTTGAAACTCTCCTCAATCATACATGAGTCTTTTATGTCATTTATTCATTTTACCTCATAATCCAGATGAGTTTATATCATTAGATTCCTATCGATAATTGTTTCAAAACATATACTCCTTTCATCATTCATCTTCCTATTGAAAATTCTATTTTGATAAAGTCTCTTATTACCTATTTTAAGGGAATACATTCATTCTTATGTTTTCTTCTAATCTGGTCTAATATATGGGTTGATACTGGATGAGGCGTCCAATAGGAATAAGATAGGTGGTCTATGATTCATCATTTAAAGTCTCACCATCTATAAATTTTTTCCATTGTGCACATTCCAGTTTCACTGGGTGTTTCTCATTATATACATCTACCTTAAATTCAGTTGAATAAATTGTAAGATATGAACCTATTGATACATATTTGACATTTTTAGATGTTGAGCCATTAATGTGGACCAACCATTTAGGGTTATTTCTTTATTTATGCCTTAGTGACCAGTATTTAGATTATTTATGACACTATTTTGGTTTTTTCTACTTTACCATTGATAAGGTAAGTTCTTCAATTTGATAAAAGAATCTTAAATTTCTAAATGGAAATATATATGTGTGTGTGTGTGTGTAACTTGGAATTTAATAATGTAATTGAATTAATATTGGTTTCATGTCCCTAACTCACCATATAACTATTAATGAATGTTAATGGAATGAACCAAATAAATGATTATGAAATTGAATTAATAATAGTTTCATGTCCTTGTATCACCTAATCATGATTAATAAAAGGTAATGGAATGAACATGTTAAATGATTAAATGGAATGAGTATTATATAGCCTATGATGAATCATTTATATATGTGTGAAATGAGTATAAGGTGCCTTCAATTTTTGGACCAATTCATATTTATAAGAATAGTCCAAATTGAGCCAACTGTGGATTTTTTAGGGAATTCCTTGAGTGCTAATAGGACGCCATTTTTATTAATTGAGCTTATTTTCATGGGATATTCCCATGAAAAAATCTGTCCTTTTTCTTATTACATGAATGCCTCTCTGTTATACCAATGATTCACTTGACTATTTTCTGGATATTATAATTCCTTGGATATACTCAATAGATTCATCTTGATGTATTCGGACATATAGTTACAGGGATTCAATGCATTGGGCCGAGTCGTGATTAGCTTGAGATTACCATGGATGAGGTCCATAGACTCAGTTAGACTCTTTTATAGTGTAATTCCTAGGGTGTTCCCATTGGATTACACACATAACCCTTATAGCCACACCGCATGAGTCACTAGAAAGAGTTTGCTCAATTCATGAAGTAAAGTATTCCTTGCTTACACCTTGGATCCATATATATTATTATTATGATTTATCTTAGTACTGTTTAAACCTTCACATGTTTTATTTATATAAATATAATCTTGAACTAATTAATTAAATTATTACATGTTCAAAAACCACCTAAGGCTAAAGCATGTATAGGCTATTTATTAATCCTTATGTACTTTTCTATAACTACACGTTGTTTTAGTTTATATACACATACTATATTTGTATAGATAACTTTGGTGGTGTCTTATTGATATTTATCTCACTCCCTATCTTGGCCTCTATTACTACCCGGAAAGATTATTTGATCACATGTCTGGATAAGGGGAAGCATCCTGCTTTGAACACCTGACTTGGTTACTTTAGGATAGGACCTAGGTAGTATATGACCGAGCCAAGTATCCAGATTCTTGGATAGTTTATCTTATTTTTTATTCTTTTGTATGTAATATATTTCACTCTATTCCTTCATCCATGAATGACTATTTTTCTTTTTTAGATACATGTCATCATCCTTTTTTATATGATATAGTTTATAATTAGAGTTTATTATTATTGTTGTATGGTTATATTAATCATCTATAACAAGTATTATTTATTATTAGTTTTTATTTATTCATATATTTCACCGTTGTTCTCCACTCTGATGTGAGGGTATAGTCTCCCCATGATCACACCCTAGGCCCTCAGTGTTATCTGGAAGCCTGTGGGGTACAAGGAGGAACGCTTGAGGGAAAGTGGCCAACTATGTTCGATTACTCAAGAGTGAATTGAGTCTGGGATGGAATAAAGTGGTATCATAGGTTTCATTTCTTGCATTTATACTTTGGGATGGTTGAAATCAGATTAATAAATTGTTGTAACTTAGTTATAATATGTTCTTGGGAGTAACAAACCCTTGTTCAAGGTAAACACCATGTTTATTGAGAATGGGAAGGGATTGTTCTATATTTATCTTATTATAGTTGATATACTTTCACCATTGGGTGATGAGAATGAAATTTGATATTCCTTATGATATATGGAAGTTTTACCTAGGCCCAGTATGGAAAGGATAATTGCTACATGCATCACTATTGGAACCTAGGACTAATATTTCATGCATATTTCATGTCATATAGGTTCGTTTTACTGCTTTTATTGCCTATGTAACATGTTATTATTGAGTGTGCCTTGGTTTTGATATATTATTGTGCCACTAACATATTCTATCAAGAAATAAAATTTTATTTTTAAAATTTAAATTTCATCCTAAATTATGTTTTCATATATATATATTGATGGTGGCATCCTAAATAACTAAATTAGACCCATGTAAGATATGTACCCTTTGTTACACGAGCTAGTATTTGGATGTGATTACACGAATACCAATTTTAATGTATAATGTGTATGGGAATTTATAAATTGTATTGAGAAACACATTAAATTTATCCATAGTATTTTACAAATTATATTCTAGAACTGAATGTAAGGTGGCTGGTTGTAATTAAATATATATCGATTTCAACTTTTAAAGTGCATCGACCTTTATAAATTGGGGATGACTATCAATTTAATCGAAACTTGTTCTATGTATAAAATCACTTATGAAATTAAAATGTAAATTTTGGCTAATAAATGAAAAAAAAAATCAAGTAAATAATGAGTCCAAGTGAAATTTAAAGAGTGTTTCCCTGCATAAATTCCAACTAACCCTCTATATAATAGAACCCCTTTAAATTAAACTTGAATACTTACCCATGTCATGGCCTTCTAAGTGGGTAGTTAGGGAATTATTTTGGGTAGTGATCCTATTTTTTCTGATTTGGATAGAGGTTTTCTCTTCTTTTGAATCTTGTTCGGAGTCATGTAGTTGGTATTTGTTGAGCTATGCTACCCCAAAATCCTTTAGTAATGTGTTAGGAATGTGGTGATGTTCATGATCTATATATGGTGGGAGCTAAGCCACTAGTTTTACCACTTGGATTTCCACCTTCAACACCACCTTTTGTTACCGAATTGGGCATTTTTTCTCAGCTTTAAGAAAGTTTCCTACAATTGATGAAGTCTACAAAGGTTTCTCCATGGCTTTGACCTATGATGTCTGATCTGACTCATGAGCTCTAGAAATAATATTCTCTCATATTTTCAAGGTATGGAAGTACTAATTATATTGAGTTATTGCTAGATTATATCTTATCTATCATTGATCATCTAGAGATGATTCCATAGTAGAGGGTAATTCTTTCCACCTAATTGTTATTTAATTCTACCAAGGTCATGTGGGATGTGTTTACCCAAGATAGTTGTCTGAGTGGAATTGTCTGATCATACTTATAGACTACCTTCTATGATTACTTTTTACCTCATATATCGAAAGCTAACAGATCCATGAATTTCATACACTTTGAGCATGGTGTTATGTCTCTCATTGACTATTCAGTGTGATTCATTAAGCTGTACTGATTTTCGCTACTTTTGGATGGTGATTAACTATTATGAGCGAGAAACGTCGAGGATGGTATCAACTATGTCATCCAATCATATGTGAGTCTATTTATCCTATCTTACTTTTATGAGATCATCTACCAGACACTTATCACTTAGCATAACTTGAGGGAAGATGATGGTACTGGGCATAAAGGGTTAGTACCGAGATATGATAGTAATTCTCTAAGTAGAAGTATTTGTAGCCTTGAGGTTTCTCATCAGAGCTATGATGTCCAAAGTGACCACAGTGGTAGCTCTATTGTATTCCATCATTTTGTATGGTAGGGGAATATAAATCCAAAATGTGATAGATACCCTCTTTAGTTTCATTATTATGGCTAGATGGGTTATCTTTAGAGATTATATCAAACCATTGTGTCTATTTCCAAAGGAAGAGGACCCCCACTAACTCCACCTTCAGAAGTGAGATTAGTTATCTCATGTCAAGTAGGAAGTGGGAGTATCATCAGCTGAATAAGCGAAGGAGGATCTCGTGTCTAGGGTAGGATTACTTCTGATTATCAATGCTGGAAGAGCATACCTACTCATGGTAGTCTAGCTATTGCTCAAGGTTATGGATCATTCTTGTTGCATGTAATACATCTAATACCCATGGATCATATTTCATGATTGTTACTATAAAAGGTACAATTCTAGTATCCTCTATTATCATATCTAATTTGTTTGATATAGGTGCCTCTCACTCCATTATCTCTTTTTCAATCAAAGAATGTATCAAGCTGAAAATTCAATAATTCTTATGGGTGGATGACCCTGGACACACCATTGGGTGTGTGTTCATAGGTTATATTCTAATGAAAAGATTATCCCCTTGAGGTAGGAAATTATCATTTCTTATGGGACCTCTTTGTCATCAAGATTATAGGCTTCGATGTGATTATTGGGATAGGATGGATGGTTTCCTATCACACTTTTGTGGACTTCTATCAGTGCATATTATCATTTACATCACCATAGGGTGATACTTATCTTCACAAGGGTGAGTGTTATTAAATATCTAGATCATCCCTTTGTTCCTCCCTGATATAATCTAGAATATATGGTTGGGAAATAATTTTGGAAAGGTAGGATAGATTCCATTCCATTATGTTTTCCATATCCATCCTAGGTATATCCATAAAGATAGGGTCTTTGTCTATTTGCATCATAGATAGATTGGAAGGTTGTTTTATGCTACGAGAACCATCTAACTTATTCATATTTTGTTGATTATAGTTAATTTATTAATCCTAATTCTTGATCAACTCTAGCCAGCTTCATTTATTCATGTTGATATCCTTCCATGTGAATATATAATTTATACTCTTGTGGCCTTTATATATGTCACACTTCTCACCATAGTGGTAGTGCCATAAAATATTAAAGGAAAATATCACTGCTACTAATTCCAATTCATGTATTGGGTAGTTATCTTCATGGATATTAAACTTTACTGGGGAATAGGAAATCACTTTATCATTCTACATGAGTACACAACCCAATCCTTTTTTGAAGCATTGTTGTATGACACAAAACTATCTCCACTTGTTCATAGTGTGAGTATAGGTAAAGTGATTACCTTTTCTTGAGATCCTTAAATCTTTCCTTGCATTATTATATTCTGGAATAATTTAACCCTTTCCATGTTTACTTAGTTAGAAGTCTTGATAATCATGATAAATTTCTTATAAAACCTCAGTAGTACCCAGATAACAAAAGAAAACTATATGTTTTCTTAGAAATTGTGTATTTGATACATTCCAAAATTTTCTTTATCTTTGAGGGGTTCAGAAAAATTCCTTCATTTGTGATCACATTCCCCATGAATGTGACTTGCTGAATCTGAAAGTCATAGTTGATGAACCTAACACGCATCTTATCCTTTCATAAAGTATCTTGCACAATCATTAGATACACTTTATGTTCATCCTTAATATTGAAGTAAATGATAATATTATCGATAAACAAAATCAAAAAAAATAAAAGTAGTTTATAAAGTCTCTAATCATAAAATAAATTAATATTTCAAGGAAATTAGTAATTCTGAAGGGAATAACTACAAACTCATCATGTCCATACCTTATACAAAATTTTGTATTCTTAATATCTTTCTTCTTTACCCTCAATTGATGATATCTAGAATGGATACCCACCATTGAGAAGTATTAAGATTCTTCGTGTTTATCGAATAAAACATAAATCCTTAGTATGGGATACTTTTTCTTTATGGTGTTCTATTTGAGCTCCGGGTATTTAATACACAACCGCATTGATCCATCCCTTTTCTTGAAAAAGGGAACTGGCACACCCTAAGGAGATACACTAGGGCGTATGAACCCTAATTCAAAATTCTCTTGAATCCACTTCTTTAATTCCTCAAGTTAGATCATGGTCAAACTATATGGGGGTTTGAATATTGAATTGATTCTAGGTATAATATCTATTGATAACTCTGCTTCATGATATGGGGGATCCCTAGGCAACTCTTCAAGAAATAAATTAGTATATTCCCTAACAATAGGAATTTATGTCAGGATGATAATTTACTTTGACATAACCATTTGGTCAAGGCAGGCTTCTTCATGGGGTATCAACACTAACACCGCAGTAGGATTTTTGAAATAATATTTATGATCTTCCTTGAATTTTAACATGAGAATAGGATGATTTAGAATATAGAACTATATTTTCTTTTCCTAATAGCTGATGAAATATATATATATAACAAGATCCAATCTATTTCTAGTCTAGCATAAAATTACGCAAAGGGAAGGATTACAAAATTCACTAAGAGAATATTCCCAAAAATTCAAATAGCAGAAGATTCAAACACTTAGGTTGATTTTATCGAACAACTATGTGTTTTTATAAATATATCTAATTCAAGGTATCAAGGTTTTTATTCATCAATTCTATAAAATTTTATGTATATAAATTAATTCATCGAACCGTAATCAAATAAAAAAATTTCCATTCTATATGGAATAGGAATTATACCTTGTATGAATTCATTTTCATTTTACACCTCAACGGTAGTGATAAAATGGGATTTACCTCACTCTTTTAAATTTTGTGGTTGTTGAAATATATTACACTCAAAACCCCATGTTTTAGTGAATTGGATGTAATAATTCCCATTCTACCAATAGTTAAATAATTGAACCATGGGTTGTGTATTGGGAGGTGCCTTCATTTCCACCATCATGTTGTTCAGATTCTTCATGTCTCTTAAAAATTCATGAGGTTTGTATCCTTCTCTCACATTTCTAAAGAATTTACCTAACCCTATGATTAAATTATCATGATGATTATTATCAAATTTTTTACATGTGAGTGGTTGGTTATTTCCTCCTTCATCATTTGATCCCTCAACATGAAACTCCGTCTTTCATTTCTTATCTCTAAAACCATGGGACCATTCTCTAAAATTCATCTCTATATTGAGAGAACATAAAACTACTTATTCGTAGCTCTTAACGTCACTAATGGATAAAACCTTTCAATTTTTTAGTTTTAAACAACTAATGAATCTATCTATTTTTTATCATTTTGGGTAACAATGATCGAGGCATATCTTGTAAGCTTTTTGATAGTTTTCTCATAATTCATGATATATTCTCCCTAATTTTAATTAAGCATTAAGAATTCTCTCTCCATATTTATTTTAAGAGATTGAGTTCAATACTTGATAAAGAATAAATTAATAAAGTCTTCCCTCTCCATTTATTTGATTTAATTATTTGGATTGATATTCATTTTCAACACCCCACATTGACCAGCCTCTCTATCTAATCAATATACATCCAAGGTAAATTTCTCCTTTTCAGAATAGTGGTGCATTAATTTTATCTTCTCCATTGAGTTAACCCTATGTTCCATGACATGTGGATCAGTGGATCCTCTAAACATTGGTGGTTTTTTACACATAAATGAATAAATATTTAGTCACTATAGATATTCTATATGGTTCAAGTTATTTTTTATATCCTAAGACATATGGGTAAAAATTTCCATAAACATTCGAACTCTATCCCACATTGCATTTGGAATTTTATTATCAAAATCATTTCATTGTCCCTCACAAGGTTTGTTGGTCTATTTTCTTTCAGTTCTATAAAGTTTCTATAAATAAGGATTGAATAAAACAGAAGTCAAAAAATCAAGAATAAATAATTTATTATTATACAAAAAAATTGATTCTAAAGTGATATATTATGGTATCCCTTTGTTTATCCTTCTTCTAAAATGATTCTTCTATGATGTTTATAGATAATTAGACTTATCCTTATGGTTTTCAGTAACATTTTTATCCTAATTCCCTAATTAACTAATCTATACCTCTAATACCAAATTTGGTGACCCAGCTTTTTTAATATGATAATTACATCATTTTTAAAATAAATATCATAATAGTGATACATTTAAGGATTTAATGGTTTAATATCTTGTAAAAATTAAGCTCATGCATCACTTAAACATAATAAAATAATAATAAAAATTTTAAAATACGTCTTATTTATCAACATAATATCTCTCATGTTCTATTTATTACATGTGTTCACTAGAGTATATACAGCAAATAAAGTCATGACTGGAAATCCCAGTAAAGGCACAGATAAAATGGTAGGAATAGAAGACAAGAATCAATAGTAAATGGGTGGGAATAATAATAATAATCATATCATTAGCATTGGATAATCATTGTAGGAATTAGGGAACCATTTTATAAATTCATGGAATTTGATATATACATAATATTAAAACATCATAACATAGTTTCCAAATACAAGACATAGTTGTGAAAAAAGATATCATCATATTGACATATAATATATGAACCTAAATCATAATATGATAATTATGAACAAATATAACATCATATTTACAAAAAATACACATAATATCATAAGATATATCATAATACCTAATTAATTGTAGGGTTATAAATTTTTGAGCACACCCATCACATCATAAAATTCTTGTAAGTATGCATAACAGATTGAACATAAAAAATTTGTAGTTATGAAATAAAAACATGGAAATGAATGGGTTTTATAAAGGTTTCATGATGAATACTTTCATGAATAGCCTTTATAGTTCCCAAATAAATGTGGGAAATCATATTTTTTATATACAATATTTTCATTCTTGGGTGGATTATAAATAACTCAATAAGAGTCAATGTGATGTTTTGGGAAATTAAATACTTTTCAAAAATGATTTTTAAATGGCTTAGAAAACATTTTTAAATTCTAGGAACATGTACATACCCAAAAGTAAAAGGTAAATAATAGTTTAATTACATTTTAAGGTCAGTATATCAACATGCATACTAATAATAATGTGAATGATAAGATAACCCAAAAAGAGGGAAATGGATTTAAGAATCCCCCTTCCATAAATCCCTCTTTATTTCAACGTTATTCCGCTTCCTATGTAAAATAGTATGTTTATTAAAACATGAAACCATAAGTGAATTATTTTCATTTTCAATAACTTTTTATCAATTATAATCACTAGATTAAAAGTTTGG
Source organism: Viscum album (assembly GCA_963277665.1). Classification (NCBI taxonomy): domain Eukaryota; kingdom Viridiplantae; phylum Streptophyta; class Magnoliopsida; order Santalales; family Viscaceae; genus Viscum; species Viscum album. The sequence goes on from OY728137.1 coordinate 1,111,453,409, forward strand.
GGCCGAAGCCTCATTTTATTGAAACATTTTGATATGATAATTTCTTCAAAATTTCCCATATTACTTTGATTTTATGATCTGGATTATTTTATATTTATACATTTTTATGATTACCTTAGAATATTAAAAAATAATAATTATTATATATTCATATATTATAATTAATTTATTATGATCATCTACAACGGTTGGAGATAAGAAGAAGATTGGTAACGTCATTATTGGCAGTTAACCAACCTTTAATGGGACATTATCAAAAGAAGAATAAAGAGATGTATAAAGTATAAATAAAACATAAATATATTCATCATAGAATGTTGAAATCATTAACATATTTCTAATATATAACCCAATTAATATCAGATGATTTTTTTTTGAAAGTAAAAAATAAAAAGAGAAAGAGAAGAGTAAAATGATAATGGAAGTATATGAAAAATTACTCTTTTCTCAGTGTTGCGTATTTTCAATAGTGCTAAACTTCTTGAGTTATTAGAGTTGAATGGATATGGAACATACCTAAGGAATATAAAAATATTAAGAGAGATTATTTTTTTATAACATTGTCTTTGATAAGTGAGAGAGTATTTTTTAAGGGATATGTGAGGGGTTATTTATACTTATTGAGAGGGGTATTATTAGGATAGAATATGGAAGAAAAATAATATCCAAGTTAAACCTTTTAATAGTAACATTTTCGAAATTATGAATCAAAAATCAGTAAAATAAAATTGATTTAGGTCTTCAAACAGATTCATGAACCCAATTTATTATTTTATTAAAAATAATGTGGAAAAAATGGAAAAAAATTATTTTAATGAAATACTTTAAACGTTGGAAAAAACATTTCAAGTTTTATAATTTTAATTTAATGAATTATTTAACTTCTTAAATAATTTTTGGTCAATCCAAAAATTCTATAATTTATTAGGTTATTATTATATCATGAATTATGTATTTTAAGATACACCAATTATGAAAAAGCTATATTTTTAATATTTACCAATAAATTGATGCATTTCAGAAAATTACCAATAAACAACCCTAAAAAATCTAAATATTCAAATTATAAAAATGGTATTCATTTTATTGAAATAATTTTCTATCATATGTAATTTGAATTTTTAATATAAAAAATATTGTCTTTAGGAATAACATTAAAATACAGTTTATTGAAAAGATTCATAATATTTCATTTAGTTTTTAATCATGATATTTATTTTAAGGTGTTTTTATATTTATATTTTATTAAATTACACATGATAAATATTAATTTCCTTAAATTTATTTATTTTTAGTCAAAATTATGGTTACAGTGGTCTGGTTAATATTCCCAACATTCAGGTTACTATTCTGATTGTCACATTCCTATTCATGTAGTAATATTACCTCCCACAAGTACATTTTCATTATTTAATTAAACATTCACTAAAATTACTACTAGGGATATATATATCTTTACTTTAATAATATTTCAATTAGTTCAATAATATTTTATTTCTTTTATATAGTGTAGTTCATGGGAGGGATGGTTTTAGCAGATTTGGGTGACCCAAATTTTATCATTCTAGTTTTTCTATTTTCTATTTTTGTCCCATTGTAATATTTTTAATTTTAATGGGTATAATCATTAACTAATGTAATGTTCTAAATTAATGAAATAATGTTTTTTTGGTTTCTCTATTTGATTTATGTGTATAATACTATATAATATTATAAACATTTATTCGATACAAAAATATTACAAATAATGTCCCGGTTGTTATAATGATGTTATAAGCTACAATCAGAACATGGGAGTTATCAAAATTATTTTGAATATTTAAGAGGTATTTATGTTTTTAGAATAGATTATTAGAATCTTCAGACACATTTTTAAATATTAAAATAAATATCAATTTTTGAAAATGGATTTTGATGCTTTAAAAAGATTAATTTCTTATTATATTTGAATGTGGAAATGTGATTTGATGTACAAATTAAATTTTAGGGATATGAATTAGTTTAATTTATCTCAATTTTAATCTTTTAAAGATACAATTTTAGGAAAATTAAGTGCTTTAACCTATTTTGGAGTGGCTTTTAGAGATTTTTTCAGTGTATATTGGTTTTAATATTCATATATTAGTGCATTTTATTTGAAATTTCAAGCTCTATTGTGTGAGAGTGTGACCATAAACATTCTTATAGACAATATGTAGATCTTATTTATAAATTAGTTTTTATAAAACATGGTGTGAAAGATATTTTTCACAAGCTTGGGATCATGCTAGATAGATTTACTCAGTCTTCTATGACCATTCAAACCTTTTTGAAAATTAATTTGACTAATGTATTAAATGTTTGTAAGAACTATTGGAATCTGATCAAGGAGTTGGTTTCACATTTAAATATAAACTTCATGTATTTTACGTTGGAGATAAAATTATTTCATCAAACACTTTGTGATTCTTTAACCTCTACCTCATCTTTAAGGGATTCAGAGCCTACTACCAGTCCTTGGATCTTACCCTTATCTTTGACCTTCTCTTGAGCTGAATTCTTATTAGACTCAAAAATTATTAATAAAATTTTATTCTAAATTTATCTATATATTTTGTTTATATTTATTTGTTATTTATTTTATTTTATTCCTATCCATTTAATATTCCACTTATCTTTCACTTGAATAAAATTCACTTATAGATTTATACATCATTAATAGTGTTTTCCTCCATTTAATACTTTTTTCTCATAAAAGTAGGATAAATATTGAAAACAATGAATTCACACATTACCATAAAATTAGCTGTGTTCTATGTATATCTGATTCAAAATTTCATCCACTATGTTCTTGTATTTTTATGGGTTTTGTGATCATAAAAAAGTAAGAGATTGTTAAGTATAAGAATATTGACCCAATAACTTTTTCATTGATTCATACTATCAGAAAAATCCTCAGTTTTTACTAATAAAGTCACATTTAGCGAATTTTATAATTATAATTTTTATTAAAAAATTATCTTATTACTGTAATTATGGAAATCATTTGTTCAGTTTTACTCTTTATATTTAGGGGTAAGAATGTTCTGCTAAGTATTTCAGTCATTAAATAGAAGTCAGGAATTTCTATTCATAAATGGTTTTTGAACCTAATATTTTTATCTAACACCAAGTATGTAACCCCATATTTTTGTTGAATGTTATGTTTCTAAACCTCACTTTTATATAGAACCTCACATTTAAGTACCTCTTGTATGTTATATACCTAACATAGGTAGCCACACAATGATGATATACCTCATGTTAAGAATAAGAAAATGTTATTGAACTTCACAATCTATAATTATACATTAATATAAATCTATATACTGGATATATTACTTTTCAATTTAACCTCATGCAGAGTGATCCCCATATTTCTCCACTTCTTTGCATGATTTAAAATTTAAATTATTAAAATATTTATTCTATGATTTTACTACAGTAAATATATGGGTAAAAAAACTAAAATACCATTTAAAATTATCTATAAAAATGGATTGATTCATTTTTATTTTTAATAAATTTTATGAATTTACATACCCTTCAATGTTAAAATATGTTGAGTGTTTTAAAGTCATATTTTACCTTGATATTTTTTTAGATATGTATAATCTAAATAAATTTAGGATAATTATTTATTCTTTTTTTTTAATGATCGCAAATCTGATATGTGCATACATTATTCAAGAGTAAAACATTTTTCCTGTTTTAAATTTCTTTCTCTTTAGAATAGAGATGGGATTTTCCCGATCATGGAATAGAATTGTTTTCATATATTTTTGTGTATACATCCAAATTTATAGTTCATTGATTTTATTCTTAGAAGAACAACACGTACTGGTGTAATAATCTGTGATATATCTACTAAATATTTTTGAGGTTTACATAAAAACATTGTGGAGGAATACACATTCCTATGATGATCTCTTCATCTGTCAGCTACTGTATCTAAATCTAAATGCTTCAATTTTTTATATTTTCAACCAAATTCAATAATTTATTTGTTTCTAAAAACTTTAGTGTTGAGTGTTTCATGGGATTTCTTTAAAAAAATTTAAATTATTTTTAAATTTTTTTGTAAAAAGTTATAATTTCTTCCTCTCAACTTTATAGATCCCTTAGAAAATGATCTTTTAGTGAAAATCACCAAACTCAAGGAGTGATTATTGGTGGAGTGGACAATGGTATCTTTATTCCCAAAATCATTATAAAAAATTTTCTCATTATTTTATTTTTTACCTGCATATTCTATTAGAATAAAAGAGTATATGTTATCCTATAAAATTTAATAGGGATGATTTGACATTGTCATGTTTTTTTAAAAAGACACAATTCAACCCCTCTTGTGTCTTAATCTTTGTTATCTATGACTAATAAATTTATCATCATTTACCCCTATGTTTATCCCTATAAAAAAATTTACTATCCTTTTAATGGTTCATTATACTATCTCATGATATTTTATAATTCCTCCTCTTAAATCACTTAATGAACTTGATCTTTTTTTAAGATTCAGGATATAACTCTAACAAATAATTTGATATTATTAATAAAATTGAGGTCTTAAACTACCATTATATTCATATAAATGAAATATAAACATTTTACATCCAATTAGTATTAAAAATGATCAAAAAAATTATATTTTAGTATTATTTATGTTGTCTTCTTTTTTATTCAATCAGGAACTTCAATAGTTAATAAATTTTTCAGTAGTAGTATAAAATTGATCCACCCTCAAAATTGTTATTATTCTTCTTCATTATCTTCCAAATTTGAGATAAAAGGGTTCTGTTGGATGATCATATATTCTCATTTGATGAAGATATGTTATACAATAGAAAAAAGTCATCATCTTCCTTTTATTCTTTTTTTCCAATTTGATAAACAAGATATTTTGTAGAATACAATATTAGTTTTTCTTCTCACACTTCTCATTATTTTCATTCTCTAATCATTATTAAAATTAATATAATAATAAAATGAATATTATTTTCATATTTAAATTATATAAATAAAAATATAACCAACACAATGATCTTCCAAATATTCTTCCTCAATATAATCATGTGAGTCTACTCTCTGTGATCCAGGGATTATTTAATTATCCATAAAATCTCATAATATTACTATAATTATAACAAATTAACTCATCTAGTTCTCTTAAAATTCCTTTGATCTTTAATTAAACTAGTTAATAATTAATCTAATTAATTACACTAACTTTGATCCCTATTAATAATTTTGAAATCTTTGTATTTGGAAAATGTAAAAATATCTCACCAAGATTCTCTCATCAATTATTCCTTTAATATCATCTTCAGTCCAAAGTAATTATCAATAACATTACGATATTTAAATAATTAAAGAAAATTTCCACAAAATAATTGTATGCTTTTATTTTTATTTTATTTATTAATTAAATAGAAATTATAATAATGATAATATCATCCTCAACTCTCATTTTAGAAAATATTTTTCAAAATACTTATTAAAAATATTCCTTATCTGAATCACTCATTTGATACTATGTGAGATTAATTTTATTCTAATTTATCTTCAACTCAGACTTAGGTTATCTTTCATAGATCCAACATAAAATTTCCCTTACAAACATCAAATAATTATGATGTAGATTTCAAATCCTTCAAGTTATTCATATGACAACAATATTAATTCCTATGCCACTTTAAGTAAATCAATCATAGCCTTTGTAACTACCATTTTAATCTAATGTGGAGTTTAAAACTGTCATGTTAATCTTAGTTCACTCCAACTTATTATATCCTTATATCTTCTAAATTATATCTTCTAAAAGCCTCTATTTTAAGAACAAGTAATTTTTCCATAGCCTAAAATCTCTTTAAAATTCTCTTATGTAGTGCCAAGAATTTTGGGATAACACTTATATAAGTACTGTAAAATCTATTTTAATTTTACATATTTTTCAAGTGACTCTTAAAAATTCATTGATACCATGGGTTTACCATTAAATATATTAGTGAAACTCAATATTCACCCAAATTCTCTATCTATAACTTAGAAAGACTCATAAATATAAGTGTAAAGATCTTATATATCCTTCAATTATTTCAAAGTGAAACTTGAGTACAAAGTGAAAAATAATTGTGACTCTTGCGTACTTGGTTTTGATTGAAAATGACTCTTATATACATAGTCATTTGTCAAATTCTTCAATAACTTGAAACTTAGAATTTCTCTAGCAAACTCAACATGACTCCAAACTTCTATGTAAATTTAAAAGTATTTATAATAACTTTGGTATATCATAAAAAAATAGTCATATCATAGTGATTCCTAGTGATCCTTATATAACTCAACATATCAGTACCTCATACAAGTGTAATTTCCATGTCTTATAAATCATAATGATGGGTACCCACATTAGTCAACTTCAATCATCCATAAAAATTTTTTCTTCTTCAATCACAACCCCCATATAAAACTCATTTAAAACTTATAATAGATAGTGATCCCATTAAACATTATCAATTTTCATTAAATCACCTTAATCTCATCTATATAATCATAAAATGTATGGTCTAATTCATTAAATCTTTGTTTCATAAAAATTAAAGAAGAAACAATCTTCATCTTCATTGATTTAATCAACTTTTCAAGCATGTGAATGAATCTCCAATATATAATGGTTGAAAAAATAAGATTATTCAACAGGTCTCCAAGAATTATCTAAAATATTCAACCATTTTATTCATTGGGATATGTATCTTCACCCAAATTTATCACATGTTGACTAAAATATTTGTTGAAAAATTGAAAATAAATATAACACTCTTCCTCACAGTCTATTTTGGGAACTTAAATAATTTATTGATATTAAAGTGTTTCGGATTTATTAAAATATTCTTCATTATTGTGATATTAATTTATTATTTAATTTTTTCAAAATATCATGGTATTGTGATATGTTTTATAAAACACATCTATAGATTGCAGGATTTTAATATTCAAGGGTTCTGAAAAGCCTTCAAGGTATCCTATTGAGACTTGTACTCACCCCCTGCATATGTATCTTGGTGAAAATACAAATTATGTTAACATGAGTATTATGTCACATGAATATGGCTTTTTTGGATGACACAGAGTAGTGAGGGTTTGAAGTTAAAGTCTAGTAGAGGATTTGTTTTGTGGTGGGTTGGTTATTGTATCAGGATGTATTTTTATTATGGATGTTGTTGTATTATTTTTGAACATATCTTTATATATGTGTATAAGGACCCAAACATAAACCTAACATAATATTGAATTAAATGAATAATTCACATTGAGGATCTTTTCAGGATTAGAGTTTTAGAGAGTAAGGCCATAACTATTAAATTGCAAAAAATTACAAAGTAGACACTTCTACTAAGTTTCCATTTTTTTCATAAAATAAAACTCTTTGAAATAAAAGAGTCATGTCTAGTTCAATGTTTTAGATGGAATGAATTTTACTAGATCTCATCCTTGACCCTATTCCACTTTATGTCATGTGAAAAACATTTCAAAACTTGGGATGAGCATAAAAATCTCAGTAAGGAATACACAAAGAAGTAAAACTGTTAGTTTTTCAAAAACAACAAGTAAACCATGAAAAATTTAACATAAGTAATACTTTTCACCTTTATGAATTAGTAAATACTCATCACTGAATAAAAGATCATTACTTACCCTTTTGTAACCAAAAGATTATCATAAAACTCATATAAAGAACACATGACATATAAAGGTAACTTGGGACATAAACATACTTAAATTGAATAACCATACGGTCGACTTCCACACATATCACTAAATGAAATATCCATTTGGCCGACTTCTATACCCAATGCATTGGAGGTTATAACTTAACCACCCATCCTGGTATTCATGGCACCACCCATCATTTGGTTTATCATGTAACCACACGTCAAATGTCCAAGTAACAATATAAAATTATAACACATACAACAAATATAAAGGAAAGAAAACATTTCCAAATTTCAATCAAAATATATCACTTAAATATATTGACATAAGAAATCCATTATCAAAACCATTTTCAATACCAAAATACATAAAAGAGTATATGGTATTTATTTTCTTTTAAAAACATTACGGCTTGTTGAGAAAGCCAAAGATCAAATAATACTCGCGGCGGCGGAAAGGTCGTTGTCACCGCGTATGTTAAAAGGAAACATACTTTTTGTCGTTTAGTAAAATGATTTGTAGAGAAAAGATTCCTTTTTAATAAAAATAAATGTAAACGGATTTTATACACTGTATAAAATAAAGTTGTGTATAAAACAAAATATGCCTCAATGAAAGGAGATTGAGATGAAGTCCCTTACCTCGTGTCTAACTTGACCCGTTCGTTCTTTAATCTCCTGAATAATAAACTAAAGTTAATTTATACTTTATTAAGAACCCTTTTCAAGTTTATTATTCCTTTTATATCACTTATTAACATGTTATAAACATTATGTAATCATTTAAGTTAATAACGTTCATTTTGTCGATATTTGGTACTTGAGTCAAAAATAAACACCTTATATTTACAAATTGTCCATGTGGTCAATAGTCCATTATATACAGAATGATATTCATGATTTAGATATCATATATATCATATATATCTAGTATATCTAGTATATAGATGCATTTATAATAGTACATAACAATTGGATGTAAGAAATGAAATGCACCCTTCATGGAGACGATAAGTCGTACGTACGCATGAACGCTAAATTCATTTCCATTTCTTATTTTAATGGAATTTAAAAAAATGATACATAGGTATATTAAAATTCCATTATAATATAATATATAATATCGTTAACTCTATTGTTTATACATCCCACATAAGGCATTAACGAGTCACATCACTTTGAGGGGGTGGTAGTCCGCACTTCCTCAAATGAGATTATCGTATTTACCCACTATGGAAACCATAAAGACATGCTATAAATGGAAAATACATAAACATAAAGAAATAATAAACATAATATATATCATATATAAATACAGTGTCATCACAGTGGCCACCATGAGAGGTAGTAGAAGATAATCGAACAATCATCGTTTCGTGAGGCGTTGGTTTGCTATCCACGGAAACATTATGTTCTTCGTTGTTTAGATGGAGGTGTGTGTATGTATAGTTCAAAACATTATCATAACAACATACTAGTATATTGAGGATTTTTGTGTTGTTACAAAAGAAATGAATAAAAAAAAGTTTAGGGGCTGGAGAAGTAAAATAAAAGAAAACAATTTAAGAGAAACTGTTACCTTTAATTCGGGTAACACCCTTTGGTTTGAACCAAAGGACTTCTTGAAGTGCTTTCTGCCTAAAGTAAGGCTTCTAGGAGGTGGATAGGGATCTAGGGAGATTAATTGGGTAGATTTTGGGTGAGCCAAATGTCTTTAGAGGTGTGAGGAATTGTTTATAAGTGGTCTCCTTTTATAAGGGGGGGGAGGGGCTCTTTCGGAAAGTGTGAAAATATTATTTTATAATATAATGATATTCGGTTTCTAATGGTCCAAAAATCATTAAGATCGAATATAAGATGACTCATATTCGAAATAGAATCATCCAATCAGAATTGGACATGTTTTGGATAATATTTTAATCATTATAATCTTATTTATTTAAATCATTTATTAATGAGGTAAATACTGCATCATTATTGTGTCATAAATAATTTAATTTATTTGATGTCTAAAAATTATAAAAAAATACCATGATGTAGGTAATATTTTTATATTTCCAATTAATATTTATATTCGAAAATATAATTTACACGACCCCTTGTAAAAATTAATTTACTAAAATATATTTTCTTTTGTCATTTTTGCCTTTACTTTAAGTTAATTAATATAAATTTTCATTATCACTCCCAAGTGGATCCAAGGGGTCGCAAAATCTACCCAAATATGCCCATGGTCATTAATGACTCAAAAAATAAGGTTTTAACAAGTGTTAAGGTAATTTTGAATTATTATAATGTTATTTTTACCTTGAATTACACTATTTACCTTTAACCGCGGTAAATAAAAGTCAAAAGTTACTATTCACCAAAAATTATTTTCATCTTAATAAACCACATTTTACTTCTTGATAACAACAATGTATGTCAGATTTTTGAAATTCAATTCACAAAAGTGGTAAATTTTAATTTAAATGAAAAAGCCAGTTTTTTTAACTACCAATAAGTGGTTTCACTATTCATCAAAAATTGAAGTTTTTTAGAGATATCCGAAATATTTGATATTCTGAATTCAAAAATGATGTCGATTTTACCAAATTAAAAACATAGAAGTGGCATTAATTAATTTTTAAAATTTATTCCCGTTATCAAAACAAATAGCGTGTTTTTAAGAAACAATAACTATCAAAAGATTGACACTTGTTTATGTCCAATTTCAAAGAGAAATTAATTCCAATGACCAAAATTGGATTAAATGGTAAAAATATATTTTAATTTCACTTTAAAACCAATTAAAAAGATAATATAACCATATAAATTATTATATTAAAAGGCATTTTTAAATTAAAATATAATATTTTCACTATTCATTAAAAAATGAACTTTATCAGAAAAATGCTAAAAATTTACCCAAAGTAAAATTTTATGTCCCCATTATAAAGAAGGATTTTATTTGGTCATATAGAATGTATTAAAGTAACCGAAACTAGATTTAAAAAGGGTTCACCATTAAAAGGCGATAAATCGGCCTTTTAATGTAAATTGTGCTTAAAATTAGATTCATTCAAATTTTAAGTATCTAACTTTTTATTAGATAAATGTAAATAAATTTAATAAACATATATAATTACTTTTCAGTTAGTTCTATTCATTTCTACCATTATAATGGCTAGGTGTTAACTACCTTTTAAAATAATAATATTATATTATTAGTGTGCAACATAAGATTTCAAAGAAACTCGTTGTTGCGTATCAGGTACGCTATCAAACATAGCAACCCTTTTAAAGTAAAATTAATATTTAATTCACAAATATTAATAAATATAAAATATTTCTTATTCTTTATTTACCTGGGATGTTACATCCTTCCCCCCTTTTGGAAATTGCATCCTCACAATTTTATTCACTTATCAAATAAATGGGGGAATTTATCCCTCGTAGCATTTTCAGATTCCCACATTGACTCTTCAACCATATGGGTTTTTCCACAAAACCATTACCTGGTGAATTACCTTATTCCACAACACATTCTCTCTACAGTCAAGAATCCGGACTGGTTGTTCTTCATAAGAGAGATTCTCTTCCAACTGAACTACCTCTGGGATCAAAACATGAGATGGATTTCACATATACTTTCTCAATATCAAAACATGAAAAACAATGTGTACTTGGGATAAACTTGGAGTTAAATCCACTCTTTATGAAACTGATCCAACTTTCTCCAGAATTTCATTTGGTCTAATGAACCTTGGATTCAAATTTCCCTTCTTACTAAAATGCATCACACTTTTCCATGGAGAAACTTTGAGAAAGACATGATCACCTACCTCAAAATAAAGATCCTTCCTCCAGTTATCTTCATAACTTTTCTGTCTACTCTGATCTGTTCTCATGTGCTTCTGAATCAACTAAAATTTCTCTACCATCTCTTCTACCAATTCTGGTCCCATATGCTTCCTTTTATCTACTTCATCCCAAAAATCTGGAGTTCGACAATACTTTCCATATAATTCCTCAAATGGAGCCATCGTCATACAAGAATGAAAACTGTTATTATAAGAAAATTCAACCAAAGAAAGATGTTGGTCCCAACTTCCCTGGTAATCCATTGAGCAAGCACGTAACATATCCTCCAATGTCTAAATTGTTCGTTCTGATTTTGCATCTGATTGAATAACAAAATCTGTACTAAAATTTAATTTAGTACCCAATGAATTCTGAAGGCCTTTCCAAAAGTTAGAATTGAACCTGGGATCACGATCAGATACAATGGAGAGGGGAACTCAATGCAACATGACTATCTCTTTAACATACAACCTAACAAGTTGATCTAGAGGCAATGTATCTCGAATAGGAAGAAGATGAGCAGATTTAGTCAATCGATCCATAATAACCCAGATTTCATTATTACCTTGAGATGTCTTCGGTAATCCCTCAATGAAGTCCATGGATATATTTTCCCATTTCTACTCTGGCACCGATAAAGGTTGAAGCATTCCTTTCAGTAACTGTCACTCTGCTTTAACTTGCTGACAAGTCAAACACTTCACAATAAAATCAGCAATATCTCTTTTCATTCCATCCCACCAGTAATACTCCTGAAGATCTGTGTACATCTTAGTACTTCCTGGATGAACTGAAAATGGGGAACTATGAGCTTCACATAACAACTCATTCTTCAATTGTGAATCACAAGGCACACATAATCTCTTCCCAAACCTCAAAACACAATCATTATCAACGTTAAAATCAAGAAACTTACCCTTCTGAACCAATTCTACCTTTTTCTGTAACTCACTGTCTTCTTTGTGTGCTTGCTTTATTCTGTCTGATAGAGATGATCTCACTAACACCTGATACAAAATAGAATAATTTCCTGCACCAACAACTTCTATTCCATAATTCATCAAATCAAAAACCAAAGGGTCTCATTCAAAACCTAAAATAGTTAATGAAGTATTACTTTTTCGACTCAAAGCATCATCCACTTTATTTGCTTTTCCCGGATGATAAAGGATCGTGTAATCATAATCCTTGATAAATTCCAACCATCTCCTTTGTCTCATGTTCAATTATTTCTGAGTGAATATATATTTCAAACTTTTTTGATCAGTATATATTTCACACTTCACTCCATACAAATGATGCCTCCAAATTTTTAAAGAAAAAACAACAACAACTAATTCCAAATCATGTGTTGGGTAATTTAACTCATGAGGTTTCAACTAATGTGAAGCATAAGAAATTACCTGATCATTCTACATTAGGACACAACCAAGTCCTTTCAAAGATTCATCACTGTAGATAACAAAATCACCATTTTTGGATGGTAGTTCCAAAATTGGAGCATTCACCAATATTTTTTTAAATTCATGAAAACAATCATCACATTCTATTTTCCAAATAAACTTAACACCTTTTCGAGTTAACTTAGTCATTAGACTAGATAACCATGCAAAATCTTCAACAACCCTCTGGTAATAACCTTCCAAACCAAAAAAACTACGAATATCTGTTATATTTGTGGATCTTGGACATTCTTCAACAACTTTTGTTTTAGCAGGATCAACAGTTATGACATTTTTTTTAAACAATGTGACCAAGGAAAGAAATTTTTTGTAACCAAAACTCACACTTTCTGAATTTCCCATAAAGTTTCTTTTCTTTTATGTTTTTGCAAGATAACCCTTAAATGACTTTTATGTTCCTTCTTACTTTTGGAATGAACCAAAATAGCATCAATGAACACAGCCACAAACTTATCCAATAACTCACAGAAAATTCTATTCATAAGATCCATGAATTTAGAAGGTGCATTTGTTAACCCAAAAGGCATAACTACAAATTCATAATAGCCATATCTAGTACGAAACACAGTCTTCGGAATGTCTTCTTCTTTTACTTTCAACTGATGGTACTCCGACATCAAGTCAATCTTCGAAAAATACTGAGCTCCCTGGAGCTGATCAAACAAATAATCGATATGAGGCAAATGATACTTATTCTTTACAGTGATGTTATTCAATGATCTATAATCAATGCAAAGTCTCATTGAACTATCTTTATTTTTAATAAACAAGATAGGATCACCCCATGGTGACGTGCTAGGTCGAATTAATCCTTTATCTAATAACTCCTGCAATTTCTTCTTTAACTCTACAAGTTCAATTTGAGCCATTTGATAAGGGGGTTTTGAAATTGGCTTAGCATTAGGAACTAAGTCAACAGTAAATTCAACTTCCCAATCAGGTATAATACCAGGGAACTCATTAGGAAAAACATCAAGGTACTCATTTACCACTGGCACATCATTAATATGAACAGTTCCTTTGTTTTCAACAATATGTGAAAGGTAATATTCATTTCCATCTTTTACTAGTTTCTCAGCTTCCTGATATGTTATCAAAAGCAAGGGTTCATTCTTGTACACAAATTGAAAATAATTCTGAAAAAAACCTCTCTAGCTGTACAGTAAATCTTAGCATGATAAACAGAAATCCAATCCATGTCTAATATAACATCAAACTCTACTAGAGTCAAAACAATAAGGTTTGCAGGTAGATTCTTTCCACACACAAGGAAAAGGATGTTCTTATGTTTTATTTTTGTCTCAATATTTCCTCCAGGTGTTTTTACCATAAGTTCAGTATTCATATCATGAGATAGAATTCTGAATTTACAAGAAAACTTCTCAGAAATGAAAGAGTGTGTAGACCCTGAATCAAACAACACATTGGAATAATCTGAACAAACAAACAGTGTACCCGATACTACTTCATTTGATGGACCAACATCTACTGAAGTAGTTTCAACGGATTTCACCACCCCTTTCTACTTGTAGTCCTACTGATTTCCCTCAGTTGAGTTCTTCACGGGACACTCATTTGCATAATGACCCATTTCATTACACTTAGAACATCTTACCAATGGATTTTCATTTCCTGCTTGATCATCTTCCTTACAGTTACAAGCAATATGACCAGACTTACCACACCGGAAGCACTTTCTAGTCTTTTATAAGCATTATCCTGGATTCTTTTTACCACACTTCTCACAATATGGATATTTAATTTTCTTACCTCTAGGCTTCTTTAATGAATTCTTCCCATTTTCCTACCAACTGGACCTCTTATTCTGTTGTTTGTCAAAGAACACTTGATCATTGGCAAACTCCATTTCCACCTTCTCCACACATCGAACAAGTTTTTCATAACATTTGAACTCACAAGAGGCTAACACTCTTCGATATCGTGGATTCATTTTTGAGTAAAATTGATTTATCTTACTATCAAGAACTCGGATGAAATTTGGTGCATACCTTTCCATTTGAGTGAACTTTGCTTCATAAGCAGCCACTGAGTCATCCTCCTGCCTCAGTTCTAGGAATTGTTTTTCCATCCTAAGATAAATCACCTTAGGAAAATATTTCTCAAGAAACATACCTTTGAATTCATCCCAATTGAGAGCATCAATTTCTTCACTATACCTGATATTTGTCACCATCGACCACCACTGATCAGCTTCACCTTCAAAATGGTAAACAACAAGACTAACCATTTGATGTTATGAACAACCCTTGACATCAAAAATATTTTCCAGTGCTTCAATCCAACCTTCTGATAGCACCAGATCAGATGATCCTCTGAATGATGGGGGATGTTACCTCAGGAAATGCTCCACTACTAACATGTTCCTCTGCGGTTGATCTGGCCGATCACGTGCATGAATACCACCACCATTTATAGTCTGATTCAAATGTGCCATCACTGCAACAAACTATTTAGTTCTGATTCCAACCATCTCAGGTTGCTGATTTGGATGGTTGTCTTCCTCTTGATGTCATCCCAACATAGCCACCCTGTTTCCTCTATGGAAAACTATTCTGAACATAGAAATATCTTTGGCGAAGCAACATGGTAATATAGTAATGCTATATGGTGTCAATATTAACATAAATTACTTTATGGATATTGCTTTAACAATACCCTAACTTCTAAAGTTATCTAAACCAACCTCTGATACCAACTATAAGGACCCATCCTTAAACCTTTCATAATATTGAATTAAATGAATAATTCACATTGAGGATCCTTTTAGGTTTAGAGTTTTAGAGAGTTAGGCCATAACTATTACATTGCAAAATATTACAAAGTAGACACTTCAACAAAGATTCCATT
Source organism: Viscum album (assembly GCA_963277665.1). Lineage (NCBI taxonomy): Eukaryota > Viridiplantae > Streptophyta > Magnoliopsida > Santalales > Viscaceae > Viscum > Viscum album. The sequence goes on from OY728137.1 coordinate 1,111,469,313, forward strand.
TTTTCATAAAATAAAACACTTTGAATAAAAGAGTCATGTCTAGTTCCATGTTTAAGATGGCATGACTTTTCCTTGATCCCATCCATGACCCTATTCCACTTTATGTCCTGTAAAAAACATTTCAAAACTTGAAATGAGCATAAAAATCTCAGTAAGGGATACACAAAGAAGTAAAACTGTTAGTTTTTCAAAACAATAAGTAAACCATGAATAATTTAACATAAGTAATACTTTTCACCTTTATGAAGTATTAAATACTCTTCACTGAATAAAAGATCATTACTTACCCTTTTGTAACCAAAATATTACCATAAAACCCAAATAAAGAACACATAACATATAAAGGTAACATGGGACATAAACATACTTAAATGGAATAACCATACGGTTGACTTCAACACATATCACTAAAGGGAATAGCCATACAGCCGACTTCCATACCCAATGCATTGGAGGTTATGGCATAACCACTTGTCCTGGTATTCACGGAACCACCCGTCATTTGGTTTATCACGTAACCACCAGTCAAATTTCCAAGTACCAATATAAAATCATGACACATACAACAAATATAAAGGAAAAAAACATTTCCACATTTCAATCACAATATATCACTTAAATATATAGACATAAGAAATAAATTATCAAAACCATTTTCAATACCAAAATACATAAAAGATTATATGGTATTTATTTTCTTTTAAAAACATTACGACTTGTTGAGGAAGCCAAAGATCAAATAATACTCGTGGTGGCGGAAAGGTTGTTGTCACCGCGTACATTAAAAAGAAACATACTTTTTGTTGTTTAGTAAAACACTTCATAGAGAAAAGATTCTTTTTTAATAAAAGTTAAAGTAAAAGGAGTTTACACACTGTATAAAATAAAGTTGTGTATAAAACAAAATATGCCTCAATGAAAGGAGATTGAGACGAAGTCCCTTACCTCGTGTCCAACATGACCCATTCATTCATTATTCTCCTGAATAAAAAACTAAAGTTAATTTCTACTTTCTTAAGAACCTTTTTCATGTTTATTATTCCTTTTATATCACTTATTACCATGTTATAAACATTATTTAATCATTTAAGTTAATAATGTTCATTTTGTCGATATTTGGCACTTGAGTAAAAAATGAACACCTTATATTTACAAGTTGTCCATGTGGCCAATAGTCCATTATATCCAAAATGATATTCATGATTTAGATATCATATATATCATATATATCCAGTATATACATGTATTTATAATAGTACATAACATTTGGAGGTAAGAAATGAAATGCACCGTTCATGGAGACGGTAAGCCGTACGTACGCATGAACGTTAGTTTCATTTATATTTCTTATTTTAAGGGAATTTAAACATAATGATACATAGGTATATTATAATTCCAGTATAATATCATTAACCCTATCCTTTATACATCACACATAAGGCATTAATGAGTCACATCACTTTGAGGGGGTGGTAGTCCGCACTTCCTCAAATGAGATTATCGTATTTACCCACTATGGAAACCATAAAGGCGTGATAAAAATGGAAAATACAGAATCATAAAGAAAACATAAACATAATATATATCATATATAAATACAGTTCAATCATAATGGCCACCATGAGAGGTGGTAGGAGATAATCGAACAATCATCGTTTCGTGAGGCGTTAGTTTTCCATCCACGGAAACATTATGTTCTTCATCCATTAGATGGAGGTGTGTGTATGTGTAGTTATAAAACTTCTCATAAAAAAATCCTATTATATTGAGGATACTGTTTTTTTTACAAAAGAAAGTAATAAAAATATTTTAGGTATTGGAGAATTAAAATAAAAGAAAACAATTTAAGAGAAACTGTTACCTTTAATTTGGGTAACTCCCTTTGGTTTGAACCAAAGGACTTCTTGAAGTGCCTTCTGCCTAAGTTAAGGATTCTAGGAGGAGGAGTGTGATTTAGGGAACCTAATTGGTCATATTTTGGACAAGACAAATGTATTGAGAGGTGTGAGTAATTGGTTAGAAGTGGTCCGCTTTTATAAGGGGGAGGAGGGGCTCTTTAGGAATGTTTGAAAATATTATTTTATAATATAATGATACTTGGTTTATAATGGTCCAAAAATAATTAAGGTAAAAGATAAGATGTGTCATATTTGAAATAAAATCATCCAATTAGAATTGGACATGTTTTGGATAATATTTTAATCAATATAATCTTATTTATTTAAACCATTTATTAATGAGTTAAATACTGCATCATTATTGTGTCATAAATAATTTAATTTATTTGATGTCTAAAAATTATAAAAAAAATACCATGATCTAAGAAATATTTTTATCTTTCCAATGAATATTTATAGTCGAAAATATAATTTACATTACCCATTGTAAAAAGTAATTTACTAAAAGATATTTGCTTTTGTCATTTTTGCCTTTACTTTAAGTTAATTAATATAAATTGTCATTATCACTCCCAAGTGGCTCAAAGGGGTCCCAAAATCAACCACAAGATGCCCATGGTCGTTAATAAGTCAACCAATAAATTTTGGAAAAGTGTTATGGCAATTTTTAACTATTATAATATTCTTTTTACCTTGAATTACCCTATTTACCTTTAACCGCGGTAAATAAAAGTCAAAAGTTAATATTCACCAAAAATTATTTTTATCTTAATGAACCAAATTTTACTTCTTGATAACAACCATATATGTTAGATTTTTGAGTTTCAATTCACATAAGTGGTAAAATTTCATTTAAATGAAAAGTCAGTGTTTTTAACTACCACTAAGTGGTTTCACTATTCATCAAAAATTGAAGTTTTTCAGAAAATATCAAAAATTCAGCCTAAGATATATTTGATATTGCAAATTAAAAAATTATGTCTATTTTACCAAATTCAAAACATAGAAGTGGAATTAATTAATTTTCAAAATTAATTCTCATTATCAAATCAAATAGCGTGTTTTTAAGAAACAATAACTATCAAAAGATTGACACTTGTTTTTGTCCAATGTCAAGGAGAAATTAATTCCAATGACCAACATTGGATTAAATGGTAAAAATATATTTTAATTTCACTTTAAAACCAATTAAAAAGATAATATAACCATATAAATAAATTAGATTAAAAGGCACTTTTGAATTAAAGTACAATATTTCCACTATTCATGAAAAAAATGAACTTTATCAGAAAAATACCACAAAATTAACCAACATAAAATTTTATGTCCCCATTCTAAAGAAAGATTTTATTTTGTCATATATAATGTATTAAAGTGACCCAAACTAGATTTAAAAACAGTTCTCCCTTAAAAGGCGATAAATTGGCCTTTTAATGTAAATTGTGCTTAAAATTAGATTCATTCACATTTTAAGCCTCTAACTTTTTATTGGATAAATGTAAATAAATTTAACAAACATATATAATTATTTTGTAGTTATTTAGGATCATTTCTTCCATTACAATGGCTAGGCGTTAACTACCTTTTAAAATAATAATATTATATTATTAGTGTGCATAGTAAGATTTCAAAGAAACTCGTTGTTGCGTATCGGGTACGCTATCAAACATAACAACCCTTTTAAAGTAAAATTAATATTTAATTCAAAAATATTAATAAATATGAAATATGTCTTATTCTTTATTTACCTAGGATGTTACAATGTGTGTGTGTGTGTGTGCGCATTACATACATGGTATTACACTACATATTATGTTTCAATGGTATGTGTTTGGCTATCATGTTGGGTTATGACACTGTTTACCATAGGTTTTATAGGAATTTAGATTTTTTATATAGAGCCTTTAGAGATCCTAGGATGGTACCAAGGGTTAAGTATCATTCTAAATTGTCTCGAGATCATTTTTTATTAACCAGACCTTGTTAAGAAGTTAAAATTTATATTTTTCTAGTATTAATATTTATATTCATATTATTCATGTAAATAAAACCAATGGTTCCCTAAAAGCCACTTATAAAACCACCATGAATCTAAATCCGAATAATCCAAAGGCTATATATAGATCCATAGAATACAATAACACAATAAAGATCAATAATGATAGGGAAATTGAGTATGATATTCTTTCTAAACATGATTTTATCTTTAAATATATTATCAAGAGACAAAAATAAGTGTTTAAAATTTAAAATATTGAAATATTATTTATACCAGATACTATAAAAAATTTGTAAAGAAAATATAAATGTTAAGGTTGGTGTTCTAAAGGAATTTTTTTTTTCATTTTCATTCTGTGAGTGCATATTGAACTTTATTTCACACCAAAATCCTATATATCTGAAAATTAGCTCCATGTTCCATACTTCTATTGTATACACATCTTCTATAGGATAGGTTTTGGTTCAATGTAAGCATGGTGATGAAGCCACTCAAATTGGGTTTGGATCTACACTATTTGAGGGTAAAGAGGGAAATTTGATTTGATCAATAAATAATCATTGTGATAATATAATTCTTTAATTTTTTTATTTAAATAAAATTATTATTCACAATAATATACCTCATCAAAATGCACAATAATAACAAAAATAATTGAGAATAAAAACATTGTGGTCTTATTTAATAATTAAAATAGTAAAAATATAAGGTATATATTTATTATAATCAAAAAAACTAACAACTGAAAATAAATATAAATAAATATCATGACTAAAACATGAAAATACATTCGATCATTTCTTCATATGAATTTTATATTTTTAAGGATCATTTTACAATGAAAGAAAAATATTAAGTAATGATATAGAAATTTTTTTAAGCTTTGACAAATAAATATAATAATGAAGGGAGTCAATTTTTGAGAATTATTTGAGAGAATATTTATTAAATAAAGAGGCTAATGAGACAATTAGATATAATCATTAGGTTTATGATTTTTTTGTATATAAATTGTGTTTATATAGTCATCAAATATGATCATTATACAAATATTATATAACTGTTAGGAATAAACATTATCTGTAAAATAGAATTATTTATTAACTAATTAATATAATATTTTACTTAAACGTAAATATTAATTATATGCTAGAAATAATAATATAATATTATAAAATAATAATAATTTCTTTTAACGGATTTAAAATATCCCTCACCTTAGAATCTTTTTTTAATGAACTTTAATATATTTTTTAATTTCAAAATTCTTCATATCTAAATTTTTATTTTATTAATATGTATTATTATTTTATAATTCATATATAAAAATTATGAAATTGTGATTTTTTTAGGGATTTTTGTCACAACTCATCCCATGAGGCCCGGAAGTGACTACCCCAAGCCTGCCTTCCCTAGGGCAGGGGTTAGTGACTAGCACCTCAAGGCTTTTCCCGAACAGGGAATGCATTGCCTTAGAGATCTTTACACACTCAAAAAGGGAAACAGAATTAAAAAACCAACCAAAGTAAGATGTAACCACCATATTAAAGTAAAAACACCAGTGCAACTGTAAAATAAAAACAGTGGGCCATAATACAAGCCTTATAAATTGAAGAGAATGTAAGCAGTTGGCGCATCTTCCTTGTAGCTCTACCTGTTGGGTTGTAGCTATAAGTCTGAATTCAAAGAAGAGGATCTCAACTGCACTTGTCGCACCAAGCTCCACCAAGTCCCGAACCTCCAATATCTGCCTCAATGAATCAGTAGTCTACACCAGACACACACGTGCAGGTAAATCCCATGTAGGGGTGAGTATAACAACTCAGTAGAGGACCCCGAGACCCCCAAAGGTCTCCCAGTAATCCACAAAGGAGAACATCAAAAGAAAACCCTCAAAGGTAACATCACAAGCATGATCTAAATCATGAATCATGAAGAAAAAGAGAAATCTCACCCTAATAGTATAACTTCATGGTTACTTGGATAGGGATGACTAGTCATAAATTCAAATCATCTTATCCATAGTAACTCTACTACTAACCAATATTGGTCTCTGTATGCTGACCCGTATTGGTTGCTACTGCTGACCCGTATTGGTCACTGTTGCTGACCTGTGTTGGTCAATGGTGCTAACCCGTATTGGTCACTGGTTCTGACCCATATTGGTCACTGAAACAGAGGTAGGGATGATTAGTCATACAGCTAGATCATCCCACTATGGAAATTCTGATGCTAACACGTATTCGTCGCTCTTCTTTTTGATGTCATAGCCAGCCACCGGATTCCCATAGAAAGCATGCCTAATCTCTGAAAGACTCTGATCCTCAATCCATCGGTCATATTTCAACCAGAACGAAGTCCCACAAAAAGTATACACAAGGGAACGTCGTGTCATAGGGGTCCCCACGTGATAGATGGTGCATCGACCGAATGCCTAGTCTGTGAGATATGGGCACTTTTGTAAGAAGGGACCAGTTGGATTCAAGTCTTATCCAACCCAAGTCGCATGTCAAAATCCATAAAACATATCTTAAATTATATCCTCAGGACCACCTTGTCACAAGGGTCCTTATTCCACAGATAGTGCATCGATCGGATGCTCGGTCTGTTAGTTACACCCCTTTCTGTGAAACATGGGTGATCGCACCTCGTTCGGCCCAGCTTGGTCGGGCCCACCAGAATATTCCAAAGGGACCACTTCCCAAAATGGGTCCCAATTCCACTGATGGCGTGTCAAACGGACACCCTATCTTTCAGTTACGGGCATTCCATTATTTGGGGGCCGGTTGGGTCTGGGCCCAGTACGACTCAGTCAGGCCGGCCCGATGCAGTGGGTCCCGGTGTCTACTTGACCCCACCTAGGTCTAGATTGTTAAGGTTCATCCTAGTTTATTGGGTCTATCCCATTAGGGTTGGCCCAGATAGTTCGCAGGCATGGGCCACGGTTGGCCCAGCCCACCGGGTGGGGCTCAGCGCACCCACGCTAGCTCACAGGGCCGCGGGTCCAACCCATCCCACTGGGTGGAACTGGCCCACCTTCAGCCCGGTCCGCCTGCAGTCGGACCGCATCTCCATAGGGCCCCGCATATGAGGGTCCATTTCGTCCAGCCTGTGGGGTGTTGTCCCACCACGTGTAATGGTCGGCCAGATGTGCAACTGGCCTCAAGCCGATGCTGCGCGGCGTGGGGCCGTGCCACCCCCTCCTTTCGTGGCCCAACAGTGCCTGTGGGTGCCTCCCTTCTTCTGTGCGGCCTACTTGGGCTGGTCGCCTCTGGCCACCATGGTGCATGATGGTGAGCCGACTTCCCACCACCTGTAGCCGGTTTCTGTGGGACTCCTCCGACCACCGCTGACCGCCACTGGTGTGGCGCACCAACAGTTCTTTCCATAGACTACCAGGCATGCTCCGGTGGTCCATTCTTGTTTCTTTCTGCGCCTACTAGTCTCTCGGACAGTTGTCGTCATAGCTTTACCATCTATCTCATGATTCCTTCAAAAAAATGAGGAAAGTTTTCCCTAAATAATGGAACATGAACCAAGCGGCGGAGTGTCCAGGCCTTGTTCGTTCAGCTCGTGCCCTCCACGTTAACATGATAACAAGCGAGAGAATATTTATCTAACATTAATGATTAAATAAACTCATATCAATAATTTTAAACCGAAAAAAAACATAAACCCCCTACCTTGAGATTCATTGGATGTGTCGCGGTTGCGGCAGGAGGAGCTTCCACGTTGGATGGAGTTGTCAGCATTTATTGATGTAGATCATTGTCGCCCGATCTTTCATCCTTCATCGGTGGATGTTTCCGCAGAACTCCACCAGAGTTTCTTTGTTTGAAGAAGCCAATACAAACCCCACCCTGATATCCATTTAAATGGGAGGGGGGAATGTTAGTAACGTGTTGAGGAATTAATGAAGTTCATTAAATGAATTAATGAACCTCTTTTAATTCACAATGGTGGAGTTACGTAGTTAATTAGTCAAGCCATTAAATTGATTGAAAAGTCACCAGTCCTGCCACCTCCTCTCATACATTGGAGAGAAATAAAATAAAATTACTATTACATGTTATTTTATTATTCTTTAAGAAGTCCAAAAACTATCTTTTTGTCCCAACCAACTACGGTCTAAGTGAAGATTCCCTTAAGCAAATCATGGCGATACAGATTCAATGGTTATATCAAATTTTAATTCGAGCAGTATTTCAAAAGATAGAAAATTCCACTCATGCGTTTACTGAACATACTAAACAAAGTTCAGAAATTCATTTCGAGCACACTAGGCCTTAGAATCACGTTCCGTAAATTTTATCATACTTGTAATCATCCCAAATAATTAAAAAATTACATGGAATTTTCTGTGTCTTTAAATTCTCCCCACCTTGGGGCTTTACATCCCCAAAATCCAAACAGGTCTACAGAAACAAAGAGTGGTACTGGGCACGCATATGAGCCTCTCACTTCCATGTACTCTCTTGGATATTCCCATGCCACTACAGAATGCACACTAGAGGTATCGACCACCCATGAAGGATACACTACTTTCGATCCTCTATCTTAATCGAGTACTCTACAAAAGTCGCCTCGTCATCAATCTCTTTCACTCCATGGTCGATGGCGTGAGATGGGTCATGCATGTATGTCCTCAACTGGGATACGTGGAAGACGTTGTGCACCATCTCCAAATTCGGTGGTATTTCTAAGCAGTATGCCACCTTTCCAATCATTTGAAGTATTAATAATAGTATTATAAACCTTGGTGAGAGTTTTTCACCTCGGCCAAATCTCTGTAGTCCCCATCTAGGGAAAAATCGCAAGAATATGTGGTCCCCCTCCTAGAACTCCAGTGGTCTCCATCGCCTATCATCATAGGACTTATGTCAACTCTATGTAGTCTTCATCTTCTATCAGATGACCTGCATCTTCTCTGTGGTAGCCTGTACCATATTTGGGCCCACGAGTGTTGGCTCTCCTGGATCAGTATAGCATAAGATCGATATGCATGGTCATTCGTCCAATGCCTCAAATGTGGCCAAACCAAGGGTAGAGTGATATATTTTTTCATACGCAAACTCCACCAATGGTACGTGGTCCTCCCAAATGTGTCAAAAATCTAGGACACATGCACAAAGCATGTCCTACATGGTCTGGATGGTCCTCTTAGTCTGACTATCTATCTACAGGTGAAAAGATGTGCTCATGAAAAGCTATGTTCTGAAAGCCTCCTACAATCCTTTCCACAACCAGGATGTGAAGTGTGCATTATAGACTGAGACTATTGTCGAAGGCACCCCATGAAGTCGCACGATCTCTTGAATGTAGATATATCCCAAGCATTCTACTGAATCCTTCTCTCAAATAGAAAGGAAGTGGGCAGACTTGGTGAGTCGGTCAACGATCACCCATATGGTATCATTCCCTCTGATTGTACATGGTAACCCCATCATGAATTCCATTGATATCCCTTCCCACTTCCACTCTAGTATCTCGAGGGGTTGGGTCAAGCCTATTGGTTCCTGGTGCTCGTCCTACACTTGCTAGGAAGTTAGGCATCTAGAAACAAACTCCTCCACATCTTTCTTTATCCCTAGCCACCAATACTGATGTTAGAGGACCTGATACATATTCATTGCACATGGATGTACTTCTAAGGGGGTTTATGTAACTCCCTTATCACCTCCTCTCATAGATCCATTGGTACAAATGTACGTCTTATAAATATGATAGCGTTCTCCCCACCTTAAGAATATCCGTTAGGTGCATGGCCTGAGGATATCTGAGCATGGGTAGCCTTGTAACTGTTGTCTTCGAGTTGGGCCTCCCTGAATCGCTGAAGGAGTGGAGGGGAAACTACCATTGAATGTAGGTAGACTGTATCATCTATATCCTTCTGGATATCTGAAGTGAGGATAACTTCTCTGAAGCCCCGTTCAGTAGCTGCGAACTCGATCTCTGACTAAGTCCATCTACCACTATGTTCCCCTTCCCAGGAGTATAGACTATCTCAATGTCATCTTACTAGAAGAACTCTAGACAAAACCTTTGATTCAGATTCAGATCTTTCTGTGTGAATATATATTTGAGACTCTTGTGGTCTGATTAAATAATGAACGACTCACCCATCAGGTAGTGTTGCCGCATCTTCAATGCAAAGGCTAATAATTTCAACTCCAAGTTAAGAGTCACATAATTCTACTCACAAGGCCTCATATTTCATGAGCCATAAGTGATCAATGAATCATCCATCATCAAGATGCAACCGAGTCCAGTCCCCAATGCATCACAGTAAACCACGTAGCCAGTGACCTCCTCCGACAACCTCATGATGGGAGCGCTGGTCAACCCTGCCTCAACTGTTGAAATCTCTGATGGCTGGTCTCTGACTATGGGAAGGGTTTCCCCTTCTTTTTCAAGGCATTCATTGGTGATGCTAATCTGGACAAATTGGGTACAAATCTCTGATAGTAGCCTGCAAATCCCAGGAAGCTCTGCACCTCAGTAACACTCCTGGGTGGATCTCAATCAAGTACTACATCGATCTTCACTAGATCCACTACAACTCCATCATCTGAGATGACGTGTCCCAAGAAGTGGATCTTCCGTATCCAAAACTCACATTTCGAGAGCTTCCCGTATAACTGGTTCTCCCAAAGTGTGTACAGAACAATCCTCAAGTGTACAAAATTATTTTCCTCAGACACTGAGTACACCATGATGTCATTGATGAAGACCACCACAAATCGATCAAGGTAGGGCTAAAAGATCATATTCATGAGCCTCATTAACACTACTAGAGAATTGGTCATGTCGAAAGGCATCACCAAGAACTGGTAATGGACATACTGACATCTAAATGATGTCTTCAATATGTCCTTGTCCCATACCCTGAGCCGATGATAGCCTGATCTGAGGTCTATCTTCGAGAACAACTTCACTCCTTTCAACTAATTAAAGAGATCATAAATCCTCAGTAGAGGATACTTGTTCTTCACAGTCACCAGGTTTTGGCGCCAGAATCTCATGATAGCCTCAAACTTCTTTCTACCTTCTTTGCAAACAACACTGGGGATGCTCATGGAGAAACACTAGGCCTTACGAATACCTTCCTCTGTAAGTCCTCCAATTGTACCCTCAGCTCCCGGTGCTCTGTAGGGGCCATTCGATATGCTGGTATAGATATCGGTGATGTTCCTGGGTAAAATTCAATGCAGAATTTTACCTCTCAATGAGGAGGTACTCCTAGGACATATTCTGGAAATATGTCCTCATACTCATCCACCACCGTAGGAAACTGTGGACTCGCCTCATCCATCATGTCGAATGTCATGTACGCCAGCTGATATGTAATCAGCTTCACCCTCTTGAGCACAAGTCCATCTCATGCTTCTCTATTTTCCTTCACACCAATAAAGGAAAACTGGCATCCATCTCTACACATACATCACACTATACGACTCAAGTAGTAAATCTGTATGTGAACTGCTGATAGCCAGTCCATGCCTAGAATGATGTTGTTAGGCTTCAACACAACTACTAGATGATCCCATCTGAAACTCTATCCTCCAAGAGTAAGATCTCACTGTTGGAACAAGTGTTTGACCACTGAATATCATCCTGTAAGAGTATCCAAATGCAAAGGTAGAGCTAAAATCTCATTTGAAATCTCAGAGTCCCGAACTAAGTCCGTGGCATGGAAACAATGGCTAGCACCATTTCGATAAGCACTACTGCTAAAGTAAAGATGATACAGATCATACCTCATATCATTTTAGGGACATCAGGATCATGAAACTGTAATACATATAGCTAGGCCTATCCCCATCCACCCACTCCCTGAGCTCATTGTAGACCGACTGGGGGTGGTGGTGGTAGTGCCTGGTGACCCCGACCACCTCCCGCTGCATGTCCTACTCCCCTGCCTCATCCGCCGCCTAGCTAACGCTCAAGCTCCTACAACTTTCATAGCCTCGATGGCCCCTCAACCATCTGTCAATCATCCCCGCATGGAGTCAGGCAGTCATGAGTTCTGTGACCCTGTCCCTCTGCAGGAAAAATAGATCATGCCTCGCTGGTGTCTCCCCGGCCTCTCGAGCCTCACACCTCTGACCATGCATCTTTGGGTCACCCTCCATAAGGTCTATCCTACTTTGGATTCTATGTCATCTATCTACTTCCAAATGCATACGACTCTACTACCTTTAATCTGGTAGGGGATTTCATTGTCGTTGTCAGTTCGTCATGGAATCTCTCCATCAGCAAAGCTCACTCTAGCACCTCATCCTGCATCGGGGTGCTAAGAGAAATTGCCGCAGCTTTGATATCTCATTGGAGCCCCTTCTCAAAGGTTTGGACTCTGAATAAAGGGTCATGTACCATGTCAGTGGAGTATTGGGAGAGGTCAGTAAATCTCTCCGAGTACTGAGCCGCATTCTGGCTACCCTGATGCAGATGTAGTACCTCTTGAATACGCCCAAAAAATAGTGTCGCATGCACGAACTCCACCCTGAAAAGTTTCTCAAAGTATGACTAAGTGAGGGTCGTTTCCTCATTCAACTGGAGGTTCAAGATCCACCATCATCCTATCAAGACATAAAGAAGGCAATTATCCAAGATTACAATCTACTTAGTGCGCATCTCTACTAAGAGAAATACCCATGAAACAGCCTCAAGTCAGTCCTCTACTGCATGGGAGTTCATCTCACCTCGAAACCTTGTAGTTCTACGTATCTGGAACTCATGCAGAATGCTCAGCTAGTGTGCATGATCCACTGGTAGTATATGATACTCAACGGGGGGTGGTGGTGCTGGTACACCACTTGAAGGTGCCATCATTGGGAGCAGTCCATGTACTGAAGCCTCGTCACTCGGTGGGCCACTGTCATTACCTCTAAACTAAATCCTAGTTGGCTACCTTCATGGATGCATCCTGTAAGAAATAGATGTTCCATGTTTAATAAGTTATACCTGATGATCTGACTCAATAAAGATCATGAAAACATTTCAAAACACTAGCAACCATTGTTTTCATGTACCGAGTCAAAAAATAGAATTCAGGGTCCTAGTGTATGGATACATCGGCTACCACACCAAAACTAGACTCTTTGTACAAAAAATATAACTCAAGACACTATAAACCATTGCCTCATTAAAATTAGACTCTTATTTCTTCTGGTAGAACCAACCTCACTCTGATGCAACATTTTCATGACCAGTCCCATGGGACCCGGACGTGACTACCCCATGCCCGCCTTCCATAGGCCAAGGGTTGGTGACTAGCACCTAAAGGATTTTCTTGAAGAGGTAAGGCATTGAATTAGAGATCTATACATACTCAAAAAGGTAAACTAAAGTAAACAACCTACCAAAATAAGGTTTATCCATGAGAGTAAAGTACAAACACTAGTACAACTATAAACTGAAAATAGTGGGCTAAAATACAAGCCCTATAAACTGAAAAGAAAATAAATAGCTACCACATCTTTTCTAAAGTTCTACCTAAAGGGTTCTAGATGTAAGTCTGAAGTCAAAAAATAGGTTCTCGACTACTCCTATCGCATCAAACTCCACCATGTCCCGAACCTCCAAGGTTTTTCTCAGAGCGTCTGTAGTCTACACCAGACACACATGTGCAGATAGATCCCATGCAGGGGTGAGTATGAAAACTCATAAGGGGAACCTGAGAACCCCAAAGGTCTCTCAGTAATCCACAAATGAAAACATCACCAAAAAACCACAAAGGTAACATCACAATCATGATCTAAATCATGAAGCATGAAGCAAAAGAGATAGCTCACTCTAACGGTATAAAATCAAGGTTACTAGGATAGGGATGACTAGTTGTAAAGCTATATCATCCTATCCATAGTAACTCTACTACTGACCCATACATGTCACTGTATGATGACCCATATTAGTCTCTAGATGTTGACCTATACTGGTCTCTAGTGCTAACCCGTATTAGTCGCTAGTGATGACCTGTATTGGTCGCTGATGGTGACATGTATTGTTCGATGGTACTGACCTGTATTGGACACTCGTGCTGACTAATATTGGTCACTGGTACAGAGGTATGGATGATTATTATTACACCTAGATCATCCCACTCTAGAGTTTCTGATGTTGACATGTATTGTTTTCTCTTCTTCTTTATGTCATAGCCAGCCACTGGATTCCCGCACGAAGCACATCTGATCTTCAGAAGACTCTTCCTATCAAGCCATAGGTCAAATTTTAACCAGTACAATGTCCCTAAAAATCATACCCAATGGACCTCCCCATCATAGGGGTCCCCACGTGATAGATGGTGCATCGATCAGACGCCCGGTCTGTGAGATATGGGCACTTTTGTAAAAATGGACCGGTTGGATTCAAGTCTGATCCAACCCAAGTCACATGTCAAACTCTATAAAAACTCACATAGAGTATCTCCAAAGTAATTCCTTGTCACAAGGGTCATTATTCCATATACGGTGCGTCAATCGGACGCCCAGTCTATTAGTTACACCCCTTTCTGTTAAATGGGTGGGATCGCAACTCAGTCTGGCCTGGCTCGGTCGGGCCCTCCAGAATATGCTAAAGGGACTACTTCCCAAAAGGCATCCCAACGCCAATAATGGTATGTTAAACAGACACTCATTTCATCAGTTACAAGCATTCCTTTATTCGGGGGCCGGTTGGGTCTGGGCTCAGTCTAACTCGGTCAGGCGGACTCGACGCAACAGGTCATGGGGTCTACTTGACCCCGCCTGGGTTCGGACCATTAAGGATCGGCCCAGTTCACTGGGTTCGGCCCTTCAGGGTCGGCCTGCTTAGTTTGTGGGCCCGGGCCATGGTAGGCCTGTCTTATCCGGTGGGGCTCGGCCCACCCACGCTGGCACCCTAGGCCTCGGGTTCGTCCCGGCCCGCTGGGCAGGTCCGGTCTGCGTCTGACCCGGTCCGCCTGAAGGCAGAGCACGTCTCTAGTTGGCCCTTCGAACGTGGGGTCGTTTTATATGGCTGGTGGGGTGATGCTCCACCGCGTGCAATGGTCGGCCAGATACCCTACTGGTCTCCATCCTATGCAGCGTGGTACGGGGTTGCACCTCCCCCTTCCACCGCGGCCCGCTGGCCGCGGATGTTTCCGCCGGCAGCGCTTGCATGTGCTGCCCTTCTTTCGTGAGGCTGGCATGTGCCGGCCACCTCTGGCACCACGGAACGTGACAATGCACTGCCTTCCCATCACCCACAACCAGTTTTCGTGGGCCTCATCCAGCCACAGTCGGCCGCTGCCAACATGGCGTGCCCGCGGTTCTTTCCGAGGGCCACTGGACGTGCTCCGATGGTCCATTCTTGGTGTCGTCTGCACCTACAAGTCTCTTGGACTGCCGCCATCACAATGTGACCCTTTGTCTTACGATTCCATCAAAAAATTGAAGAATTTTGTCCTTGAAAAAAGCAACATGAACAAAGCATCGGACGGTCCAAGCCTTGTTTGTTCAGCCCGCGCCCTCCGCGTTTACATGATAACAAGTGGGAGGATATTTAACTAACATTAAAATTAAATAAACTTATATAAAAAAAATTATCCAAAACCAAACATGAACCCCCTACCTCGAGATCTGTTGGAGGTGTTGTGGTTGCTACGGGAGGAGCTTCCACGTTGGATGGAGTCGTCGACATTTTTCGATCCCGGATCGTTGCTGCCTGATATTTCATCCTCCATTAGTGGATGTTGCTGCAAAACTCCACCATAGTTTCCTCTCTTAAAGATGTCGTTCCAAAACCCCACCCTAATCTTTATTTAAATGGAAAGGGGAAATTTGAGTAACGCGTTGAGGAATGAATGTGGTTCATTAAATAAATTAATGAACTTCTTTTAATTCACAATAGTGTAGTTATGCAGTTGATGGGTCAAACCATTAAATTGATTGATAAGCCACTGATCCCACCACCACCGCTCATCTATTGGAAAAGAAGAAAAGAAAATAACAATTACATGTTTTTTTATTATTCATTAAAAAGTCCAAAAACTATCTTTTTATCCCGACCAACTGTGGTTGAAGTGAAGCTTCCCTTAAGCGAGTCCAAGCACTGCGGATTCAATGGTTCTTTCGGATTTCAATTCTGAGAACCGGTTAAAAATATAGAAAATGTTGCCCGCAACTTTACTGAACGTACCTAAAAAAAGTTCAAAAATTTATTATAGGAACACGAGGTCTCAAAATCACGCACCGTCAATTTTCACAGTCTTGTAATAATCTCAAATAATTAAAAAAATACATGGAACTTTCTGGGTCATTACATTTTTAGTAAAATATAAAATATAATGTTAAAACATGACACAATAAATATTCATTAATGAAATAATAAATTAAAAACCATCAAACTATATGTAATATTGGCATAGTTATTGATAAAAATAGAAAAATAATATTTATAGTTATAAAAATAATCATTATTCTTAGTTTTGATCATAAATTTTATTTTATTTAATATTTTATTCAAAAATAAACTCCACTTACACTTATAAATACCCCTTTCACCACATTTTCTAAATCACATAAAAATATGTCACTCTATTAAAACTATACCAAAATTACCCTTTGTAATATTTTTATAAAACATGAAGGGGTTTTAGTCACACTAAAACGTTTGGATAAAAATTAAAAAAGGCATCAATTGAATTAGTGGTTTCAATAGCGTAGTATCATGTTATTTATGGTAATTATTTTGTTTTATTTTCTACCCTTCAATAAGAATAGATAATGACCAAGACCACTAATAGGGGGTAAATCAGTGATCTAATATTTTTTAATTTTTTTTTAAAAAATGAAATATAATTCGATGCAAAATTGAATAAATAAAATAACTGTAATGATCGCAACTCCAAATCCAAAATGATAACCAAATCAAAAGATAATATTTTTTCCCAGAAAAAGAATCTATCCTAAAAATATATAAAAATATTATATATAAGTAGGAGTGATCGTACACAGATACTCAGTATATTTCACTCTATAAACTCTCATGCTAATGTAGAGTATGTATACTAATTCCTTAGTAGATAAGAAATGAAACTGACTCATTACTTATCTCAAGTATACTAATAACAAAACCTTGATAAGGTTTACTAACAAAACCACACACAAGTATAAGAATATATATTCGTAAAAAATATATGAATAAGGTACCGTGTACCCACTTCCCCACTAGTCTAGCCACACTCACAACCTAAAAAATATCGTGGAACTCTCATACATTCCATATCTATATAGCACATTTTTATAACTATTTCACAATCAAAACTGGATTCCATAGTATATGAACATCCATAAACAACACCATAGGCACAATATCATACCTCATCACATCAATAATCACATACCAAATTACCACTATGTCTAAAACCCACTCACTATCACATCATCACAATGCTATATAACCAGATTATTTCTAGAATAGGGGGATGGAGAGGGGATGTAGTCATCCATACATATAACCCATATCATAAATGTTAGGGGTATGCCAAAAACCCAATACATTATATAAACATTAGCTAGAAAACACCACTATAATAGTGGTGTGTATGAACTAAAAAAGGGGATATATATATATATATATAACACAATCCCAACCTAGGGACCACATCTTTTATCATATATCATCACTATATCACTGCCATCACACCAAAATAACCATTAACATATCAATACACATATCAATCCAATTATACAATCATATAAAACCAAATAAATATACACAAATATTAATTTATTTTAATATTCCATTATCAATAATATTAGTCATTTATTAAACAATTTAATTATAAAACACTTCCCTTTTAACATCATTCATATTCTAATTACAATATATTAATTCCTGAACATTAATTCATCATATTAAGTAAAATCTAACTCCAATACCACTTTTTTAATTTATTAAATATTTCAGGTAAGCTTCCAGATCCTAAGGAAACTATAAAGAACCAACCCTTTCTACTAACCATAATATAAATCACATAAACACTTATTTCTCTACCATCAAATCATCCTATAAAAACATTATCCACCATAATAAACCAACTATTAAGACCATAATCACTGATATAATATGATAATAACCCAAACTACCATGGAATCAATCAAGTAAACAAATTATTTATATATTATTATTTATTTATCAATTCAAATTACTCATAATAATATTCATCAACCAATTCTAAATTTTCAAATTATTTTTCCCATTATCATATTCAATTCATTTAACAAATTTAAAAGCTAATTTCTTATAATCAATAATGACATATTTATATCATAGTAATGTGTTTCAATAATAATCTATTGATCATTAACATAAAAATAATAAATATTTAATGTAAAAAATTAATTCACTTATTTCATTCCCTTTGAATTCATTTATTATCTTCATTAGGATGATCTCATCTAATTACCCAAAGAAAGATAAAATAGGGAAATTTTACATCTATACACTATATAAATTAGATAGAATCATAATCTTATACCTTGAATAAATATTGAACAATGAAAGTATAAGATAATAGAATTAAACTAGGATGAAATTCCAATAAACATATAAATATCACCCAAAAATTGTATAACACATTATTTCCTCATCAAAACATCCCCAAAAAAACTACACCAAAATTGAACGCTAGAACTACCATAGACTCTTAGAGAAATAATAAGTAAGAATGAATATAATAAAAAAATAGAAGAGGACCTTAGATCAATAGAAATCAATTTCATGAAGATATGAGATTAAGAGACCATAAAATCACTAAATAATAGACTCATAGATTCTTAGGGTTTGAGAGAGAGAGAAACCAAATGAGAGAAGATTTCACATTTAATTTATAATAAAACATTGAGGGATGAATCCACAATGTGGTTAGAATAAAACATGTCATAGTTGATGTCATATGTCACATAACTAAAATATGAAACATTTAAAACAGTGATCCCTCCAAAAATCATGTTGGTTATTTCCTTTATTAAAATAAATCTGACCAAAACCATGATTTAGTTGATATAGAACACAACATATTTCATTACTCTCCACCTGTAACCATAGATCACCACGATGGAGAATCCAAAAAAACCACACCACTTTCATCCTATGTCATCAACCCTCAAAGTAAAACCAATTGTGTACCATCATGCCACTAGGTTTTTTTGAACCACAATGATCAAAATGAGTATTTCAAGAATCCTTGATAGGTATTTCTCCAAAAATCAACATAAAACGCAACATAAAAAATGGGGATCCCCTTTTCATAGTTTTATTCTACATTATAATAATCCTTAAATACATCTAAAATCATGCCATGTTTCACTAATCGAAAAAATCATCCAAGTCACTATGACAACAACTATAACCATGGCCAACACATACCAGCCTCAAAACAATGAATACCAATCCACACTTTACTCTCCTATAAAATCCTAAAACATGTGAATTCACTTCCAAAAAACATATAAACTCACTTAAAACCCTAAAAAACCTATAAAATAATAAATATAGGACTACGAAAAATATGGTCCTCTATAGGGGGTATGTACTTTTACATTTATTATAGAAATGTAAATCATATAATGGTAAATAATAATTATTCACCACCCTATATTGATGGTATCTCTAATCAATATAAATGGGAAGTGGTTTCAAAAAATTGATATTATTTTTGGATATCATAAATTTATTGTAATAGAATTTGACTTTTCTAAAACTACTTTTAAATATAGTAATTGTAATTTTTAATATCTTATTACACAATTTGGACTAAGTAATGATATTACAGTTTTTTTGGAACTTATGGATCATATTTTACACTAATAAATCAACACTTTTGGTGTAGTATTCATGGGTGTTATTCTATTATATTAAAATATGAAATAGGGGAATTAGAATCATTTTAGGTTTTTGTTGGGAATTCTTAAATAAAACATTATTTATAAGAAATTATTTGTGTGTCATTTTTATATTTAAGAAATTATGTTCTGGAGATATTTTATTTTTGAGAAAAGTCATTGTGTTATCCTTACATATCACATTAATATATTAAAAAGATCAAATATTGTCTATGGAAGACCCTGAGAATCTATCAATGAGAATTAATGTTTTAATTTACGAATTTTATTTAATTTTTATGAAAATAAAAATTAAAAGAAGGGGGTTTTATGATCTTTTAAAAGTATAAATGGATTAACTTGAATAAGGAAAAGTTATTTTTAAAATAACATGGAGTATTAGGTAGATATGAGAAGGTTTCCATTTATAGTTTTTTAAGCCTATTGTAATGTTCCTTGGTCTTATATGATTCTTAGGTTTGGTTTCATTCTTTGTTTAGGGGTTGAGTAAGAACTTATTTATCCTCCAAGGCTCTAAAATGATTCACGTAGAACAAAACATTGGCATAAGAATTATTTAGTCAAGTTCAATTATTTCTTCATGTTTTAAGGGATTCAAAATCACATTTAAAACTAAAATGTATGGGAATGAAAAGGACTCTTGTGTTATATAAAGAGAACAACACAAATCACACCACAAAAATCTTAAATTGTCCAATAATGAAATAAAAAAATTTCTATTAAAATTAATCACAACATTATATTAAAACAATAAAAAAGATAATATATATATATAATAAATATTTTAAACCCTAAAATACACCCAAAAAAGAAAATTATTCTATGAAACTCCCTCTCTAAATGTGTATCACTCTTGAAATGATCAAACACTATTTAGCTTGTTATAGAGAAGCAGATGAAGATTTAATGGAACTTTATCTTCATTTATAATATCTATATGAGAATTAGGAGACCAAAAACTTCTTATAATAGGAATTTGACCCCTTATAATCTTAAAAATGAATGTGTTTCCCCCATTGTATGATCTTAAAAATTAGGCTCTCAAGTTTCAAATTTATAGGCAAAGTGGAGCGCAGGTTTGGGAACACTAGGTTTATAAACAATTAGATTGATGTTTTAGGTTAACTATAATAAACCAACCTATATTTTCCATAACAAAAATAACATGAATCTATCATAACATCTCTTTATGTTCAATTCATATCTTCATTAGTTGGAGACATGTTTCTGGATATCATGAATTTACTTTGGAAATGATTTTTCTACAAATAGCCTAAATAAATAAGATTAAAGTATATAATATTTTGGTATAAAAATAACAATAAAAAGAAGATAGGTACAATCAATAGGAAAAATAGGTTCCCAAATATATAAAAATTTAAAGACTACTAAAAAACATCCATGTCCCAAATCCACGTGATATGATGTCACCTCCAAACTCCCACACTTTGATAATAAACAATCTCATCACCTTAATGTTATAGCTTTCCCTTAATTGCATTTGATAAAACCAGAGCTACATACATCTAATGGTGTAAGAATATTGTAATAAAAATGTCTTAGATGCATCCAACTAGGTATTTCATATGAAGAATTTACAATATAAACCAATTATGATAAGGTAGTGAAAAAAAGTAATGATATACTATTTTAACACAAATCATGGATAAATCCCCCTTTTCATATTTTATAAATCGTACAAAATAAATAATTTTTAAAATATTTTCAAAAATTATAAGGATAATCATTTCTATGATAAACACTATATAAAAGTGGCCCATGAGTATCAATAATTCAAGGTTATTGAGAATCCTCATAATTATTTTGTTATTAGTAGACAACTTGGTGTTCCCATTACCCTATAAGAATAGGTTTAGGGGATAAGAAGATACTCCCAAGAGTGACTCACTACAACAACTTAGGAAACCTAGTTCACACTTTACCCAAGAATAATATGTCTAGGGGGAAGATTTCATCCCAAATGTTGGCTCACTGCCTCATCATTGATCACTTTTGAGTTTACCATGACAATATCATTCAATGGAATTTCATATTTAAACCCTAAAAAATAATGATTTAAAACCATTTCCATTGAAAAACCAAGTAGAGAATGAATTTATAAAAAAAACAAAAACCACCATATTTTATCAAAACCATTTTTATTCCTTTAAAAAAATTATAAATCAATTTAAATAAGAATGAAAAAATGATTCATAGAACAATGATGAATCATGAAACCACCGTCCTTAAAACATATAGAATATCGACATCCATAAGTGAAAAAACAATCCAAGATAAGATAAAGGACTTATTAATTGATAAGGGATCCTAGATTAAGAATTTATGATGATAAATCATCAAATTAAAGTGTTCTGGAATGATGAAAACCAAATAGAACACTTAACACAAAAATTTACTATCAATGCACCAAGAGAATTTAAGATCATATTAACTCCCCAAAACTCCATAATTAATCTTAAATAATTTGGATTAGAAACTTGGATTAGTAATTAAAATCATTGATAAAAAAAATATATGGATAGAAACAAGTATAATTGTAATAATATTGAGTTCCAAGACCAAAAGGAATATCAACTTACCCAGAGATAAGTATTTCTTTGATCGGTTCTTAGATCCACCAAGAAATTGGGTTGGGAAAATCAATGATGACCTAAGAGAGATTCCAAGTCAAATGAGTCAATTTTTGGTCAAAATGAAGTGGATTATATAATTAAATGGGTGTTTTGGGTGGATTAAATAAGATACAACACCCTGATTTTCCTAACATAGATCATATCCATTGACTAGTCATTGTATACCATAGGTTAGCCAGTGGTGCGAAGAAGAATTATTAAACTACTAGAAACCCCACCAGCTAGATGTTGTTCTTAAACCATTTGGAATATGGTATTATTGTAGGAATGCATTACTTCCATCCTTCCACCTACTTTCTGGTGGACCTCATCGATGAGACAGTGGAAAAATATTTCATTTAAAGCTATAAATCAATAACGAAACATATTCCAACCATTTTAGAAGCCACTCAAATTCACAAACAAGAATCAAAACCATACCCCTAAACACTTTCTTCAATCTAAATCGAACTAAAAATAGGATGAAAAAACTAGTAAATGACCAAATAAATGAGATAAATAATAACATGAAATAGTAGTGCCTAAAAAATAATGGGATGTTATAATTATCCCCACCATATTTATATCTATACCAAAAACCTATGTCAAATAATTGTATCCTTAATGTGTTGATTCCACTACTCCCTCATCAAAGACTCTTGGTCCCATGGCTTGTGATAATTAAAACCATGATACCACACCTATAGAACCAATTATATAGACTTCCTATGTAGAACCTTCACTTGAGAGTTAAAAATCTAAAGTAGTTGTTCAGTCACATAAATATATGGTTCTATGTTGAGGACTTCCTAGTCCAAAGCATGATATGGGTCTAACTAGTACTTTTTGAGTTGAGACACATGGAATATGTCAAGGATAGAATATATCTATGGTCATAAATTAAAGTGGTATTCTACATTTAAAAGATGTTAAATTATCTAAAATGGTCCCACATACCTAATAGAAATCTTGCATTTATTTTTAGGGCATTTTTTAACCCAATTAGGGAGGTACTTTAAAGAATAATGGATCAAAAATCAAAAACTACAAAGGATGGTGACTTCTATCTACATAAGGTTTGTATCGGATCTCATCCATAATCTAACACTAATGAAGAAATTGGATCTTTTTTTATCCTAAACTAAACTTATTCTAACCAAGGAAGCTTATCCAAAATGAAGCTAACTGATTGGGTAGGTAAAAATATATATATATAAATCTTCTAAGGGTGTCATTTTCATGGTCATATGGTAACTATTATTATAATAAAATTCAACCATCCCCAAGTCTATATCCCAAACACCTCTAAATTCCTAGTAACAAGTGAAGACCATATCA
Organism: Viscum album; assembly: GCA_963277665.1. NCBI lineage: Eukaryota > Viridiplantae > Streptophyta > Magnoliopsida > Santalales > Viscaceae > Viscum > Viscum album. The sequence continues at coordinate 1,111,493,047 of OY728137.1, forward strand.
TCTAAAATATGCTTATCCTTTTCTATCTTCACATCCATTTGAGGATGATATATTGTGTTCAACCTGACTTGAGTAAACATTTCCACCTAGATTCCCTTCAAAAATTTCAAGTAAAATGAGGGTAACTATTTGAGATAATTGAAATATAAATCCAATTAATCCTTATAATATATTTCACATGAAACATTCACATGGACTCCACATTAGTGGAGTCATATATCAATATTAAATGAGATGATTTTATTAACTGGTTGATCACCACCCAAATGGAATTATTATCTCTTGGATTGTAAGGTAAACAAACAATTAATTCCAAAAAAATCATACCATTTTTATGTTGGCATGGGAAGACTCTAAATCAAACAAAAAGGCTTTTTGTGATCAGATTTAGTCTATTGGAAAATATAACAATGGGACACAAATTCATCCATGTCTCATTTTATACTTGGCCACCAAAAAGGAAAAATCATTTCATAAAAAAATATTTGCAGTGATAGGGTGCAAATCCCTCAAAGAATAATGATAATCCACTAATAAATAATTTCTCATAATCAAAGGGGAAACATTTCATATCCTAAAGAAAATAATTCCCTCTGAGGATAGAGACCACTCACTGATGGTCTCCCCACCATATAACGATTATCTTAAACTCTATAACTCTTTTTTTTCTCTTAAATAATAATTTAATGGAGAGATGATGTCACATAAACACTTTTAAAAATATTACCAGACTCCTCATCCCTAAATCCCAAGTGTATTTGATAAAAAATTCTAATCAAGTTCTATTATTCCTTTGATTCCTTCATAGTCTGAGAAGGTACCTACCTGATAAGAGAATCTGAGAAAACATTACCCTTCCTATAGTGTATTAAATATTTAAGTCAAACAAATTTATGTATTAAACCTAATGTATCAACCATATGTTCATATATTTTTGATAAAATATATCCCCCAAACTTTTGGGGTAAAATTAAATGGTAAACATGTCCCTACAAATAAATTAATACCGACCATTCATGTCATGAACAACCAATAAAAGTTACAAATCATGTTTGAGTTAATTTATCTCATGAGGTTTAAGCTAATGTGATTCATAAGACACTACCTTATCGCTCTACATAAGGATACATCCTAAACCTAATCCTAAATAATCACAGTGATCCAAATAGCCCTAACTAACCTCTATCAAAGTCATAATCAGTGATGAGGTCAAATTCCTCTTTAGTTCACCAATGTATGTCTCACATTTCAAATACCACATGAACTTCACACACTTCCAGGTGACATCAGTCAAAGGTGACACAATATTTTTCAAATCCTTTACAAATTTCAGATAACTTCCTTCCAAACCTAAGAAGATACATATCTCAAAAATGTTATTTGGTTCTTCCGATGATATTATAGATGTAACCTTATAAGGATGAACTAAGAAACCATGTTCTCATATTACATGTCCCAATAACTTAACTTCCCAGATCCATAATTATCACTTTGATAATTTAGTATAAAGACAATGATCCCTTAAAATTCTCAAAACACGCCTCATGTGAAACCTGCGATCTTCTTTGGTCTTAGAGTACACCGAGATATCATCTAAAAACACTATGAAAAAGTTTCATGATACTTGTGAAATTTTGTTTTTATCAATTATATAAAGACAACATAAGTGTTCTTTATATGAAATGACATTACAATGTATTCAAAATGGCCAAACCTGGTCATGATGGCAGTCTTTGGAACATCTAACTCATTGATTATGAGTTGCTGGTAACCGAGACTAAGATCAATTTTAAAGAGTTTTATTACCCATTTAAATGGTAAAAAATCATCAATGTAAGGAAATGGATATTTTTTTGTTGATTTTTACCTAATTGAGCTTTAAATAATCAATACATAAGAGAAGTGTTCCATCATAATTCGTGGAGAAAAGGCCAAGGGATACCCAAGGTGAAACAAATTTCTAAATAAATTCCTTTTCTCTCAAGTTATCTAACTCAATATTAAACTCTCTCAATTATTTTTATACATATAGTAATATGTCATCGATATCGGTTGAGTATTGAGAAGTAAATAAATTAATAATTCCACCTATTTCTCTATAGAAAAATTTGATAAGTCATATGAAAATACTTCAAGTAACTCATTTATTATTAGAGGAAATTTACCACTACCAGAATTCTATTCTAACTTGTATATAGAAAAAAAATTAACATGCTAATCTCAAGGAAATTTGGCCTTACATAACTGGATCTTGCATCCCATTCACCATAAAACACATAGGATCTCCCAGATGAAGTGATTAAGAATACCCACTGATGATAATAATCAATCCAGTCCTTGTGGAAAATAAACCAATCTATTTTAATTACCACATAAAGGCAGTATAATTCATGAACCAAGAAATCCTAAATTCTCTCTATGTCTCATATAAATAAAGGGAATGATAGACATCAAAAACCATGTCCCTATTCTTTCTTAGATGTGTCTCTAATTATTTATCTAATGACATGATTTCTATTGGAGGTTTTATAAGATCCAAAAAATGAGTCGATAAAAATGAGATAGGATCACCTGTATACAATAAATTAGTTTCTATGGTAGAATAAATAGAAATGTTGTATCTCACTATCATAAACCCCATATCAACCTCTGCTAGAAACTCCTCAATTGTTTGTAATTGCTTCATTTTGAAGTCTTTTGAATAGAAACCTAAAGTCCATGAAGAATATATATGAACCACAGATCCTATTGGATTAGATGATTTTAGAAAATATTGGGGAGAATATATATCCTTAAAAAACTTATGAAAGTGACCATAGTACCCACACTAGTAAAAAACTATTGGAGGAAAAGGGAAAAATTGTTTCATGTGTTTGGTCTCGAAACACTAATAACATGTCAATCTATTAATTATGGTGTAAGAATATACCTATGAAAAGGACCACCACTATTTTCCACATGAAACTCAAACTAATTCGTTTTTCCCTTAAAAAATACACTAGAGCCACCGCTAGAGGAAATAAGAACTTCAGTCAGTCTCATCATACCCTTCAGGTAAAGTTCTTCAATCAATGCTTTACCTACCCCAACAAGAAAAGGTGTTCAATTTTAAATTAAATACCTATAAACATATATTAATAAGAAGACATATTTTAATCCTTTATGTCTTCATCTTATCCTTAGGTACAACCTTAGATAAAAACACAAAGATCTTGTAGAAACGATTAGAGTACTCTATCACTTGAAAATTACCTTTATAATGTTTGGGAAAGTCCGTATATTTTTATATGGTCATATATTCAAGGTATAACTATACAGTAAAGATGTCCATAAAGTATTTCTACTCCAAAATCTCAGGCTTCTTATCAAAGAAAACTAACCCCCACCACATTCTACTTAGACCTTCAAGATTGAAGATAGAGTACTTAAATTTGACTAGGTTAGAAGTATCTATGAATTCAAATATCCTCGCAAGATTTCCTAAACAACCCTCATCCGCTTAAGGGTTATTCATTTTTAAAAATTTTGTTCTCTTCTAGTGAAGAAATTTATGGGCTTGATTCCTATTCTAATCCCTTCAAGGTTTCACCTCCCTATCCAAAATAGGGGAAATTGCCACACCTTGATCCATATCTCAGACCATGTACATGAATACTGTCATCAAATTATGGTCAAAAATATGGTTTCTCTTTCATGGTTCATCAATATAATCCCACTGAGGAATTACTATAATTCTTCTTGTGGGTATTACACTACATATCAACATATAAAGAGACACAAAATTATAGGATTCATGAATCAATTCTAGTTTAGAGTAACATTAATCAACTATAATTATCAAGATGAAAACAAGAGGAAAAATAAGGATTAAAACACTCTAAATTCCAAAATGAACGTTTCCTAACAACCTGTTGAAAATGAACTCTTGTCACAATAAGAGATGGTCATAAAATTCTCACAACATACCCCCTAAGTCTCCACATTTCAATATCCAGTCTTCTGAGACATACCAAAATGAATATCAAAAACATAAATATAAAAACATCACTTTAATGCCAATTTTTCACAATCCAACCCTAATTATCTAAACCAAACACAAACTGAATCATTATGGGCGTGTCCTAAAGGTAATTTCAAATCCCTATGGGTCAAAAACAAGAACTTGGGCATCAATAACTACATTTTTGAATAGTTTTTACACCAGAACCTAAATCAAGGTGATAAATATATATATAATATTTAGGTATTCCAAAAAATGATACAAAAATATATATATAAAATCAATTGGTATCTAAATACATAAAACCATAAAAAGTACTAAAAAAATTAAAATTCCTAACTCCATATCACTTGATGTCACCTCCAGGCATCCACACCATGCTAACAAAAAAAATTGACTCCTCTATGTGGTGCCTTGCCATTACCTACATCAAAAAAACAAGAAATATATACACCAAATGGTGTATGTATGGTATGAGAAAAATATCCTAGTTGGATTCCACCAAGTGTTTCATAAGAAGAGTTTACAAGATAAAATAATTATTCTCAGGTAATTGAAAACATGGAATGAGATACAGTTTAACATAAATCATTGATAATTCACCCTTTTCAAAATTTATAAATCATAGCAAATAAATATGTTTTAAAATAATTCTCATGAACATACCAACAATAATTTCAATAAATAACACTAGAGAAAAAATCATGTAAGTATAAAAAAATTCATGCCAATGAGGATCCTCAACAATTTTGTGACTAGTAGGCCACCCGATGTGCACATTACCCCATCATAACAGGTCTAGGGTTAATACGATACTCTGAGGAGTGACTTTTTTCCACAACTTAGGTAACCTAGTGCAGATATTACCCTAGAATAATTAGTCTAGGGGAAAATATTTCATCCCCAAGGATGGATCCTTACCTCATCATAAATCACTTTCAAGTTTATTACAACAACACCATTCATAGTAATTTCATATTTGAAACAAAAAAAATCATTCTTTAAAACAATTTTTTTGAAATACACCAAGGGGATAATCCATTTTTAATACTAAAAGAAAACCACAAAATTTTATCAAAACCATTTTTATTTTTTTAGCCAATTTTAGAAATCAATTTAAATGAGAAAGTAATAGAGGTTCATAACACAAGTTAAATCATGAAACCACCTACCTTGAAACACTTAGAATATCATCTTTCATGGGTAAAAAAATATAAAATATTAGTTAAGGAACATTGAATTTGAAAAGGATCATATATCCATAATTCCATATCAAAAATCTCCAAATTAACATGTTCTAGAATGAAGAATCCCAAAGAGAACACTTACCCTTCCAATTCCTTATCAATGTACCATGAGGATTGAAGATATGATTAACTCCCCTCAATTTTTTAATTAATATAAAATTAGTTGGATTATAAAATCATATGAATAATTCCCACCATTGATGAAGTTGATCCATAGAGTGAAACAAGAGTAATTAGAAGTGGAATGATATCCAATACCAAAAAAATATCAACATAACAACATAAGAGTATGGATTTAGTAGCATCTTCGATCCTCCAAGGAACTAGATTGTGATAGAAAAAAAAATTCCCAAGAGAGAATCCAAGTTGACAATTTTGAATTTGGGTTGAAGGTTGAGGGTTATATAATTAAATGGGTGTTTTGAGTGGTTGAAATATGATACTACCCAGGGATTTTACATCCATGGTCGTCACCACTATCTAGATGGTGGTGTTAGAAAGAATTAATATTGAATTAGACAACACATCATCTAGATGGTGGGATTATTATGGGAATTAATTTCTTCTATCCTTCAACTAGCAGATTAGTAGCCCTGATTAGCTATCCAGTAGACTACTTGTAGCCCTTCTAGCTATAGGTTCATATCCACGCCAATTTCAACCTCTAGGAAAACCTTTAGAATTATCAAATAAAAAATAAAACCTCACCCCTAGACCCTTCCTTTAAACTAAAACCAACTAAAAATAAGATGAAAAAATAGATAATGGCCAAAGGAAGGAGGAAAAAAAATTTAAATGTGTAGTACCTTAAAAAAATACGAGGATGTCACATAACCAAACGGTCTTATATACCCTTTGAAAAAATTAAAAAATTCAATTACCCAACATGACTATCTCCATGATTTTTTTTTTGTAAATTGGAGGTCTAGAACTCAAGATATAGCCAAATTATAGAAGTACCCACTCGAGTATAAACAGTAAATATTCTTTCCAATGATTAAATATTATGGTATTTTAAATAGATTAAATAATCTTAGTTATATTTGAAAATATTGTAGAACACATGGTAAAATATGTTAACATCAAATTTAATCCTAATTTAATGGACATGTTGGGTGGAATGTGGATTTTATTCCACAAGTTTTCTTGAATTTCATGCATTTTGTATCCATTTTTCTCAAATTTAATCTTGGTCTCTTCAAATAACTTTGTCTAACATGAAGACACAAAAAAAGTAAAAGATACCTTTTTAATAGTTCTTAAAATAAAGTATATGAATTAAATTTTGATTACATATGATTCAATATTGGTAAATTATACATCATAATCAATTAAAAATAATGGTATAAGGGTGGAAATGAATAATGAATCAATATGCAGTCACACCCCCACAAATGAAAATTATTAATCCTGGAAAAAGTCACATTTAATCAAGTATATAAAATAATGATGATATATTTATGAATATTTTCCTTGGTCCATGAATATTTGACATCCAAATGTAATTCTATTCACTCTAGAAATGTGAATAAAGTAAGAACCATACCTTGGAGTCAATCACAATAATCATAGAAAAAATTTTCTAATAAATTATAATAGAACAAAAGCTAATAAGACGCATAATATTAATCAATGAAAATAAATTCATGATTTAATCATGACTCTAAATCCCAATGTATGTGTGACAACCATTTTATTGATATCTTTTCCCTTTTTATTTAGTAAATATAGTCTATTTAAAAAAATTGGATTACCTAATTCGTTTCCACAAAACTTGATCTTCACAATTTTTAATCAAATTTTAAAACTATGTCACTTATTAATTCCTATAATTCATACCATATATATTTATCATAGAGGTTCTGTTGTATATTTTTTTAAATTTTTTATTTCATTATTTTTATGAAGATGATATTTTTTTCAACAAAAAAATTAGGTATACACCATAATCTAATCTGATATAGTTATGAAATAAATTGGATAATAAATGAATAAATAAAAAAAAATATTTTCTGAAATCTAACTAAAATTAACACAATATATATATATTTAGTTAATTAGAAAATATTCACATTTCATGATTATATCTAATGAGATGTTATGATATTAAATAACATAATTTTCTAATAAAAGACCCATATATATGGTATCAATATTTAAAATTTTCTACAGAGATACAATCAATCGTATCATTGAAAAAAATGAATTTAACTAAACTAACTCAATAATGTAAATTTCTTACTCATGATAACATTAAATTAGTGAAATAAACACCGTTTAAATGTTAAAAAAATACTGAAATAGCGAAATTTATTAGGAATTTTAAATAATTTTCAGGTTGATATGGTCATTTAATATGATAATTCTAGAAAAATAAAGTGAATAATAACATAGAAAAAACAAAAGAAACCCAAAAATACCATGTAGAAAGCCAAAATTTAGAAAATAATAAGGTAAAAATAAATATAAAAATATAATTCAAAAATCCAAAAAGAGATAAATTGATAAAAAAATGAAATAAATATAAAAATACCATATAAGAAATCCAATAGATAATAAAAAACTTATTAAAAATAAGAAAAATAAACACATAAACTTTTTAACTAAAATAAGAAAGCATCCACCCCCATACACAAATATAGAATATTCAGTGATCTCACTATAATGAAAATTAAAGAGAATGTCAGAATGAAGGATATAACCTGGTAACTGTAATCGATATAGGGTTCTTGAAGGTGTATTTTCTTTATCGGGGAATCTGAAAGGGTTTCTTGGAAATACTTAAGTCGCTACCTTTTAATGGTTACCATCTATCTGTTCTTTTAATTTTTTACCTCAACAACCCCAAAAGGATAGAAATTAGTGATATTATATTAGTCGTTCAATGGGAAAATTGTTACTAGAGTGAAACCTTAGCCACATTTATTAGAATTACCTTGTTATTAATGTGGAATATATAGTAAAGGATGAGGTGGTAATGAGTATCCGTGGTTCTTTTCTTATAGAATCGTAAGTTCTCATTTTCATCCCATCATATTTCCTCGAACTTATGAATCATTGTATTTTAATTTACCACCTAAAATTAAATATTATAATTACATTATTTTAGGTCTTAATAGTCCTGATGTATTATCTTAATAAGGAGTTTAAAACTATTTCCAAACCTAAGTCAATAAAGTAGCACGCCAATGAGAATTTTAAAATCTATATAGTAGGCCCATAATGAACCATCAATTATAAGAATACAACCTCTTTATATTGGTTTGGATGGTTTTTTTCATGGATTTTTTACCTCTTTTTTAAAAATATCATATTTCTTATTGGTTTTTGGGGATAATTAGTTGAAACATAATTCCCAAACCCATGCTGATGAAAAAGTGACTTTATTATACGGTTGAAAAAAATGAGAACCTCGATCACTAACGATGAAAAAATGTAGTATAAACTTGGAAAAAAAAATTATCCAAAATTCCCCCACTACGTAACATTCATATATTCATTGGTTCATGCTTCTACCCATTTAGATACATAATTCAATATAATAATAAGGTACAAATTTCCAAATTAACTAAGAAAAATACCCATAAATTCAATGCCCAAAACATTGTAAATGTCATTGAATAATAAAGATTATTAGATAATTTAACTTATTTTAGAGGAATTCCATATTCTTTGACAATGAGTAAAATCTCTAAAAAAATCATGGGTATCCTAAAATAAGGTTACCCAAAATAACCTAGAATAAATACCCTTATGAGAAATCTACTGGTGAGTGAAATAGACCCCATGTGCAAGAATGTGAAAGAACATAAGGCAGGACTAAAACTTGGTGTGAGGACCACAACACAAGGACATCATCACTACATGTGCTCTAAAGTTAAATATAATTCAATATTTACCAATGGGAATCGTGTTTTAGATTCATGGATCATTTCATGACCTAACCTGGCTCACTCTGAATGGAAACCATATCAATGGTGACTTAAAGTAAAGCATATCTCCTTATACACTAGATTCTACTGACTGGTATAAGGGGTATAATTTTTAACTATTGGGAGAATATAACCCCATATAAGAGTATTAAAGAGATTTAAAATAACCCATAACATCCAAAAATCATAAATAGAGAATAAAAATAAATAAATGGAACAAGTTATAATCAAATGGAATGCAACATACAAGTATAAAACAACTAATCACCCACTGGTCCAATCATATATATATGGTAAATAAAATAAATAAAACACATAGGTGCTATATAAATATACCCTAATACTCACCTAACCATAGTCTCTAAAATCCATTCAAGTTACCTAGCTAGGTGATCAAATATTGGTTCTATTCTCAACCTATATCTGAAACTATTGAGAGACCTTCTCAGGTACCAAATTACCTTGGTGACTGAAGTAGGGTGTAAGTATAAATTGTTAGGGAACCACCAACATGATCTCATACATAAGTAGTAAAATTAGTGTATGTGTGTGTGACATGCTTAGATAAATACATAAATAGTGAACATAAATAAATAAATCACTATTGGGACTCATGTTCTATAGTGACTCCTGAGGCCGGTGATTCTTGCTTCAGCTAGTGTTAGAGTGTCTTTGAGCACGTCATGTATTCATTACAAGCAACAAAATCACATAAGGGTATTACTCACCATGATATACTTGAGATAAAAACCCAAGATCAGACTAACCTTGTTATTCAATAGATAAACACTTGGGGCCTCTCTCTCCCAAGTAAACATGATATAAGAACCCATGGTCAGGATCTCTTGGTATACAGGTTAAATGTATGAGTCCTAATCATGTAAATCAATAGTATCAAAATTTGTATAAGGAGTTTCATCTCCTACCCCATGAATCCAAGGACAATATATAAGGTTCACCAAGCTTTGTGGGGGTTGTATCCCCTACCCATGAAACCAAGGTACACCCAGGGGGAATCCTACATCACCAAAACATATATCCATCTACCCAGGGGGGTTATATCCACTACCAAAACCATGTAATAGTCATCCATTAATTGGGTGGCATACCTCATCCTCATCACCTAATCCTTTTAAAATAGTCATCTCATAGAACAAAACACCTCATAGGTATATCCTCCTTGAAATCATATTCATATTGTAAGCATAAAATAACACCAAACACACGTACTTGAGGTAATCCTTCCCATTATATCATATAAAATAAATAAATGATCACCTAGGATTATCCACCATCTCTAGGCCTATTATCCATACAACATGTTACAATTTTCCTTTTTAATAATTTATTAATTTTACCATCTTAATTAAATTATAGGTTCCTCACATGAATTTACTATTTTATTTCTTATTTAATTTCACACCTTTCCATCTTTTTTGATTTATGGGTCATGCTAAGAACTGACTTCCTATCTCCCCTTCACTACTTCTATCTAGGGTTTTCATCAACTAAGAACCTACCAAGATCCCATTAGCTAGAGTACACATGTGACACCCTACCTATAGTTCTCTATTCTATTTCAAATCATAGGTTCATGCCCCTAACTTTGGGGTACAATGTCCCTTTATTTATTTCCAATCATATTCCAGCCACCATGGTCTTCCCAGTTTTTAAGGTTTACCCTTGGGTTCGATGGTGACAACCAAGGCTAACCATATCCAGTTTTTTATTGCTCCTAACATAGAGGAAGTCTCTACGGATTCTATATCTAGTTCCACTATATTGAAGATAGTCCATTTCATTTAATCACACCCTTCTTGTGTATTTATATCTCATAATACACCCTTTTTACATTGATCCCCCAGCCATCGGTGGTCAATTCATCAATAACATTCGAGGGACCATTATAGCCCTTGTACCTTTATTCTAACCATTCCATTAAAAAATATTTAATTAAATTAAATACCCCTCACCAATGGTGTTGATACCACACACATCACCATCTATATAAAAAACATGCATAAATACCTTATGGAATATATAAGAGACCACATACCTTTAGTTAATTCACAACATCTTTAATACATAACCCGAAGACTCTTTAGAGACTCACCAATGGATCACATCACACCCTAGGAACCTATATCACACAAAAAGATTGGATAATTAATTAAAATCAATTATAACTAATAATAAAATTCAATTAAAAATAATAATAATTGATTTATCAGTTAATTTAAAATGTGTAACTGTCGATAGTTATTGCACTAAAATGGAATCCAACCAAACTCATAGGTTCTATGACACACCCCTGGAATCACAATGGAAAAAATTAATAAAAATAAACCATTTTTTACTTGTAAATTTAATTCAATTTAAGTCAAACCCCTTGAAAATTCTATATATTGTCCTACCTACATCAAATCACTGACAAACGACATCCGAGTTTTGTCATGAGACCTCCTCTACAAGATCTGTACAATGTGATATCAAAACTATGTTAATTCATCATGATATTATGAAATAAACATAAAAATAATAAACCAAATAATCTAAAATTAGAGGCTAAACAAGGAGAAATTAAGAACTAGAAAATAATGGTTGAACATAAATGATATTTCCACGACATTGAACAAAGGACCACCCCATTCAATGGAGATAAAAATGATTAAAAGGGTTTTAACTAGAAAAAATGGCCACCACACCCCCTCGGTTGAGTTAAACCCTAATGGGTGGGTTGGTAAATTACCAACCAACCACCGTTTAAAAATGAAAAACATGCCCCATCAGATGGCTAGTCTGATCTTACCGACTAGCCATTGGTTGACCATCGGCCAGCCGAGGGAAGGCAGCTACTAAAATTCAGCATTCTTTCTATCTCGGCCTAGCTCTGGAACTATCTTGAGCATCCTATATGTCCCTCAATCCTCATTCCATGTACAAAAATATCTCTTATATATGATCAAATTATCAGATTCCCATTCTAGATCATTATTCTCAAAGTGCCCCCTCTTTGGAGCCAATAAAATCAAATACATTTTGAATTTCAAAACATAAATGGATATGGGATATTAAAATATCTCTACCATGAAACTTCTCATACCATAGAAGTTTGGATGTATATTAAAATCCAATCCTAACCTACACTAGTTCACAATTCACAACTAACTAGGAACATTACATCTCCAAAATCCAAATGCACTCATAGTGAATAGATCTAAGAACAAGGTACTTCATTACACAAAAGTAAATCTACCAATTTACACCATCTGTAAACTACCAATATTTTTCTTAGACACACCCATCCATCTCCAGACAGCATAATGTCACTAAAAAATTAATCATCATGTTCATGGTGCTTTCCAACACAAAACTAAACTCATGACTTCGATTCTAACCAACAGCACCCCCCCCCCCCCACCCACCATCAAAATCACCTATCAAAACACATTCTTAGTGGTCCAATGACCTACTCGATATGGTTTCCAACTCACCTCACCCAAACACATATTAAGAAATTGGTCAAATATATTTACTCATCATTGCCGCAATTCAAGATCAAATCATGCAAGTTTCCATCTCCCAAATAAAATTACCTGAATACACAATATTTTCCTTGAAAAGACCCATTTAAACCCCAAAAAACACATTTCATGGCAAAAATGACACACATAATGTAGTTTATTACCTTTTTCATCCAATTACATGAAAACCCATTGGTTTATCCTTCTCTGACCAACCTTACTAAAAAATGCTTAGCTTCATCCACTGATGCATTATTTTTTTACCTGATCATGATTCCTTAAATCCAAAAACAATCTTATGATCATCCAAATATTCACGCTATATTATGAACTAAAAAAACTAGTGTAATTCCATAGAAAAATCCTTGACCACCCATATCCATAATCATGTTATATTGTGATCGCTGATGAACTATTGATCTGAAGTACCCTCGAATCATCTCTAATTTGTGAACATCTCGATGATAATGCTCAGAACTCATCCAAAATCACATTTGAAACTCACCTCTGATATTCATCATGGAACTATAAAGAATTAAGCTCATCTTCTTATGGAATAAAAATCCATCTTGACTATCCAATGATGATTCTAAAATAGCCATGACCCTTCGAATATGAGGGTCACATGCCTATGACCGATGTGATTCTCCCCACTGTAGGAGTGTGTTTATCATTACATCACAAGATCAGAAATACAGCTGCACAACCCTTATCTTTTCCCTCATCTAACACAATGGTCGTGCATGGCCGATCTCGATCATACCTATGTTTCACTCAAAACATCAAACATTTCTTATTCCTAGCACACAGAAACATCATCCATGACATTCCTCGAATAAATATTCATAAAATGGGTTGTGGTTATAAACATCCAATAGTTTACTCCCCATCACCTAGCTACCATTATACCTTTCCTAGACCACAACCCCATCAGGTTGCACCATCAATATACATGTGTCAATCCTTCTGATCCCTGCTTAATATATTCATCAACCCCCAAAACTCTCATCAAGATTTAACCCTAATTAGTCCTACCACCATACCTGACATTCCACAATATTGTCCCTAAATATAGGAAAATCCAAAATTCTTATCCAAAACATCAGTATTCCGTGCTCATACTCATCTCATCAACCCCCGGTCTTCAACCCATACAAGACCACTCACTAATTTAAAACTCAACACCCACTAAATTTAACCATGCACATTGCCTTGATCTCATTCAACATAAGTGAGTACACTTTTGTACCACTTGATCCGTTATCCAAATTTCACAACACATCCCTACCACATTCTTTCTACATTTTTCTCATTTAAATTCAATATTTTCATGCTGATATGTGACCTACTCATGAACACAGACTCATGATCAATAAGTTACACATCACTAAACCCTCACAAATACCACTCCATGGGATATTTTTTCATATTTAGTAAATTAATTAAATCATTCACACACACCTCATATACAATACGAATATCCATATATAATGGATTTCAATATCCCCCATTACCAAGATAATTCATATTTAAGGAGGCATACACCCTCGTATCACTCTTCCATATCTTCCTACTCAGGCTACCTCAATTCTTTTTTGATCAATCCTAACCTTACATACCAAAATAGATGACCATACCCCACTGTATTTCAATATCATGAAAATTGAGCACAAATGTTGCCTTTTCCAAGAAACCCAACATCCTTTATATTTTTGAGAAAATATCACAATCACCACCCATCCTGATATCATTTTGAATCCTCGAGTGTTTATCCACTCTCCACCATTGTTCCACTCAGAAACGCATCCAAAATATAAGGAACCATGAATACATCCAATATTACCCTCAAAGTACTTTCTTAACACTAAAATACCTGAACTAAAGGTTCTTTACTCATAAAACCCAAGGTATCATCACTATGCATATCACAGAAACCTCTAAGGGAATTTTCATCCTTAGGGAAACTCATGCCTAATCAAATAACATCACCTAGGAACACCTTAAAAATATCAAATATACTCATGGAATTTTATTGCATGAATAATAAATACCATAGCCCCACTCATGAATTAATCTCAAAATAAAATTTTTAACATGATTCATGTCCCTAAAACACTCATAACCTGGCCTGGATAACCCCACTCATGGATTAACCTCGTATTCCACAACTCACCAACTCACCAAAATCATAATTCTCATCTCAAAGGTCATTAGGGAATCTCATGTATCCTATAAACTAGGTCTCATAAGAATTAAATCACATGAGCAACCTCTACGCCCATTTCAAATATCACCTGACCACTCATTATCCAACACCAACTCACGGTTCTCATATAAATCACAACACATGGTGTATCATCCATAGCCATATACATGATATCACCTATAATTATCATTCCAATGTACATATATTTGTATCTCATAAATAAAAAGTGGTCATCATAAGCTAAAATCATTGCCCACTCCTAAAGAACCCAACCTCTCTAAGAATAAGTTTGTCAAACTGCTCACAAGAGTATTAGGTCACATCCACATGATTGTGCATGTATAACCGAAATTTCCTTATGATGATCTATATCCATTGAATCATATTCAAATGGCTTGGTTATGTATAATTACAATAAAAGATATATGTAAACACACCATATAGGTTTTCAATAAAATTTTAAGTAAATGAACCAACCTAGTAACCACACTTAATGGGTCCATCATCATGGCATCTAATGTTTGTACTAACCTACTAGGGGTATCTATACATACCATGCAATAAGGAGCTACATAATCATCATCATAGAGAATCTCATCATAAATCCCCATGAACTACTATCATAAAGAAATATATCATGGTCCAACTGAGTAGGATTCCACTAAGAAAATATATGGGGATACATCATACGATCTATTGTTGACATTTTAAATACCTAGATTGTATCATTAGGGAAATTAGCACACACATAAAATAAATGTAATATGAATCTGACATGCTAGAAATAATTCATGAGATGTAACACCCTGATCCCTCTCTTCCAGACTCGGTACTTGAAAATTGCTATGTAATTTTTTAAAGAAACATAACAATTACACAATAATTTATACAAGCGAGGACCTTTTACCGATCTAGTTTCTGGAGAAATTAGAGTTCATTTCCTATTTATCAGAGTTGAAAGAAAACATATTTCCACTACACTTCTGATGCGCTAACTCCGATAGCGATGACATATGTAATTGAACTTCTAAGATACCTGTGAAAAATTATTTTAAAACAAATGGTGAGCATCTAATTGCCCAATAAAGGGGTTTTAAAAAACCGTTGATTTACCTTTTATGAAATAAATCTTTTGAAATTAACTTATAGTTAAATATCATTGAAATTATTTTTGAGGACTCAAATGAAAATATTGTTAAAATACTAACAAATAAAAAAATCTTTGTTTTGAAAATTTTCATACTTTGAAATCGCTTTAAAACTAATCCAGTGACTTCCTTTGGAAAATATTTAGAAACCTCTCATGAAGACAAAACATTATTTTGAGGAAAATTAATTTTTTGATCGATGTCTTGGGCCTACCCGCTTAGAAAAGGATGGGTTCACTCCCAAATAAACCTTCTATTTTTACAACGAACAAGGTCCAAGATTTTTCAAAAACATTTAAAGTTTTTTTACACACATATATATATATATATATATTAGTATTTGTCATGGGAGATTTTACTTTTAAAAAGTTCAATGTATTAAAACACACACCCACACTTAAATATGTATATAGATATATATATATATGTATAATTTCCATTACATCATTTACAAGTTTGGTTACTACCAAAACTTTTATCAACTAGAATTTATATATAATTATTATTTATTTCATGAATCACCTTTGATGCTCATATGAGAATTTTAATTTCCTTAACTTAACCATAATAATTAATAAATTTTTCTATATAAAATTATAAAGGAAAACATTTAAAAAATATTATGATATCCATGTCTTTATTAATTTCGGGACAAAGCCTTAAAAAATAAAATTAAAACATAAACTTATTATAAATGAAATAGGTGTCTATATAATGCATAACACATGGCCATGTACATGTTCATATGCAATTAATAGAATGTTATGATGTGCTAGGTCCGTTTTTCAAACATGATAATAAATTGACCATAAAATCACTATTTCATCCATCTATATATACATATACATATATGTAAATATTTATGTATGCATATTGACATAGAATATACATCACTCATTAATTACAATTTAAATACATCATTGAGAAAAATATCGATAAATGAAAAAATATATTCATTTACAAAATTAATTATAAAATCGGATTAAATCATGGATTAAATACATACACACTCATACATTAATTGTTACGAATTTGTTTATAATTAGTTGGATAACCATACTTACATATGAATGTTGGTATATCATAAGCCAAAAAAATAATTCTTACATGACATTGAAATAAATGATGAGGTATGAAAAATATTTCATACATGTATATTAAAAATAAACTAATGAATTACATATATAAACACTTTTTTTGAAAAAAAAATTCCTTTAATAAATAATTTTGAACATCATAATAAGTTATTCAAAAAAGTTTTGTCAACCAGAAACTCAAATAACATAAATACATAATTTCGGTTACCAAATAATAATTTATGAACATAAGTTAGAAAATTTTTAAAACAAAATTCTAATATAATTTTATTTTAAAATTAGAATTATAAGAAATAAAAATTTTCTTCATAAAATACCTTTCAAAAACATAAATCAAAATCATGAAAATGATTAAAATCTATATAATCTACCTTATGAAAATATAAATAGAAATTTCATAGAATGTATTTGAAAAAATAATAAACCCTTACCTATAATAGAACTAGAATGTAGAATTAAAACAAGAAGTGCAATGCACAAGCAAGGACTACCCAAGATGGGTACATGTACTTCACGTATCCCCTTCCATACATTCAGAAAAGATGTTTTTTAAATAGAATCTCTTACAAACAATAAAATATAATTTATATCAAGTTGTTTATAAAATATATTTTATAATAAGTTTTCTATTTGGATACCCATATACTTATTTAAATTATTACCATAATATTAGTGATGAAATAGACCTGTATATACCCCAGATTCATAAATAATAATTTAGAATCAGACATAAAAAAGATTTAGGGAACCAAAAAAAAATCTAAACGGATTACACAACATTGAAAAATAGGTTCGATGTGAAGGAATATGTATATTTTATTTGATAACAGTATCATTTCTATTGGGTATATAATGTGGATGGTTGTAGTGAATTCAAAAATTGGATTCTGAATATCATCGTTGCAGCGTGACAAGAAAAATATCCACAACTCTTAATAGATGGGGACAAAAGTGGGATAAAATCAATTTAAGAAGAATTCTATTAACCATAACTAGAAAATACACTAAAGAGGAAAAATGTGACCGAGTATTTATGAATAAATCTGGTATAATATTTGGATAAAAAAAGGAAACCTACTTGATATACTAGAAATCGACCTCGATAGCAATCTAATTTGACAAGATCTGAAGACGTCAACTAAAACATCGATCCAAAGCATGACATTCAGATTTCGACCTTGACTCCTCGTGGCCATGGCCAGCTTCGACTTCACCAAATCCTTTGGATTAAAGCAGGATGATTCTCGCCTTGCCACTCACTGAAGATGAACCCCCCTATCAGCTCGAATCCGAGCTCAGATCTTCTTCTTTGCGACGAACCCTCCCAAAATCTGACATCCAGATTCCCATGAATCTGAAACCCATAGTTTACCCTAAATTGAAAACCCAAAACCCTACCACTGCGCTAGACACGAACGAACCCCCTTTAATCCCGATACATTTTTTCATTTGTTATATATAAATATATATATTTATATATCATTTCTCATCATTATATATATATATATAATCCTCCTATAAATATCTTAATAAGATATGTAATAGTAATATAAGTATTTTAATATTTGAAACATTATATTTGTTTTACTCTTAGAATAATATATTAAATATTTTTTTAAACTTTGTTTATTGCATAATAATATTCAAATAAATATTGTTTAAATATGTGTATATTTATTTATTTTATATCAACGGTTATCATATGTCATTTCTCAATTTTTATTTAAAACTTATAATGGATAGTTTTTACAATGGTCAGATAAAAAAATATATAAATGTCAATGTCTAAGGGCTGTTTAAACACATAGGGGAATAATTCTGCGATACTCACACCACTACTTTTGGAAGTGGTTTTATATGTTCTCTTTATTATTAGTTTCTTTGCTATTGTTCTTTCTATAAATTTTGTGCTTCTATCATGTCCAAAAGATGAGAACTACCTGATCGGCATCGTTGTGTTTCTCAGTGGTCTTCTAATTTTTTTATTATCAATAGCAGTGGGTTTAATGGGTTAGTTCATGTTTGTCGAGGATGTATTCTGATTTTTGTATAAATAATGTTCTTACTACGTATATTTTTACATTAATAAGTTTATGTATTTTATTTAATTTTTGGAATATTGAAAAAACATAAAACATACTTTTAAACCAGGGTTGTTACATTCTTCCCCACTTAATTGAATTTCTCCCTCGCAATTCATTTACACTTATCACTTCTAATTTCCATCTATTCTGATTCTCTCATGATATCTCCAAGGTATATACAGTTTTCCTCCATGGTAACCATTTCTTCCTATGAGATTAAAGTTCAAAGTGGCTTCGAAATCCTCCACCTACTTTTTTCAAACACAACTTGTGCTAGAATGGTGGTATGGATGTAAGTATCAGTGGACAGTCCTCAAGGAATGATAATCAATATAGTATCAGAGAAGGTCATCTTGAATTTTATTCCTATAATAAATTCTCATGGATTCATCTTTTAATGTTTAAAAATAATCATAAATTATTCCTGTGAAGTAAAACCTTAAAAGTTGACACATAAAAGTTGCATGAAGATTTCCTTCTTCAATTGCGCTATAAAAGGCTGAGATTGATTCTGGCTTCTCTAACAGGTTAAAGCACCTAAAAAAGTACTTTGTAATATTCTCCATGGTGTCTATAAAAGCGACGTTGAATCTGTCTGATGTATTCGAAGACAAAACTTGAATCGAGATAAAAACGAAGTATATCAGGCGAGACTGGTATATTGTAAAGTAGTTTACAGGAAAGTCGTGTGGCTTCATAGGGATGAGATTCTTCTTTGCATGATTTTTCAATGATTATAGTAAGTAATTCATTCGGAAGGCCCAAAATACGTGTTTGAGTTCTCCTTCCTTCCAACTAAAAAATAAAAAGAAGAATGTTGACTAAGAAAGGATTCTCAATCTATTAAAGGGTTCAAACTTTCAGGATTTATCTAGACGGTGCCTCTGATACCAAATGTTACGCCCCGAGCCCGCTCTTCCAGACTCAGTGCTTGAAAATTACTATGTAATTTTTTTTAAATAAACTTAAAAATTACACAATAATTTATACAGGTGATGAACTTTTATCAGTCTAGGTTTTGGAGAAATTAGAGTACATTTACTATTTATCAGAGTTGAAAGAAAACAAATTTCTACTACACTTCTGAGGTGCTAACTCCGATAGCATTGAAATCTGTAATTGAACTTCTAAGATACCTGTGAAAAATCATTTTAAAACAAAGGGTGAGCATCTAATTTCCCAATAAGGTGTTTTAAAAAACATTGATTTACCTTTTAAGAAATTAATATTTTGGAAATAACTTCTAGTTAAATAACATTGAAATTATTTTTAAGAACTCAAATGAAAATATTGTTAAAATACTAACATATAAAAATATATTCGTTTTGAAAATAGTCGTACATTGAAATACCTTTAAAACTACTCCAGTTACTTCCTTTGAAAAATATTAAGAAAACTCCCATTAAAACAAAAAATTATTTGAGCCAACTTAATTCTTTGAAGGCTTTCTTGGACCTACCCACTTAGCAAAGGATGGATTCACTACCCAATGACCCTTCAATTTTTAGAACGAACAAGAACCATGATTTTTCAAAAATGTTTAAAGTTTTCTTTACATATATAAATATATATATACATATTAGTATTTTTCACTATATTTTTTACTTTTAAACACATCAATGTATTAAAATACATATCCATACATATATATGTAAATATATATATATATAATTTCTATTTCATCATTTACAAGTTTGGTTACTACCAAAACTTTGATCAACTAGAATTTATATATAATTATTATTTCTTTCACGAATCACCTTTGATGATCATATGAGAAGTTCAATTTCCTTAACTTAACCATAATAATTACCATACATTAAATTATATAAAAAAACATTTAAAACAATTTCTATGATATCCATGTCTTTATTAATTTCGGGACAAGGACTTACAAAATTAAATTATAACATGAACTTATTATAGATGCAACAGGTGTCTATGTAATTCATGGCCCATGGCCTTGTATATGTGCATATGCGATTAATAGAATGTTATAATGTGCTAGGTGCATTTTTAAACATGATAATAAATTGACCATAAAATCACCATTCCATCCATCTATATATACATATACATATATATATATATATTTATTAATTCATATTGACATGGAACATACAACACTCGTTAATTACAATTTAAATACATGGTTGAGAAAACATCGATAAATTAAAAAAATATTCATTTACAAAATTAATAATGAAATTGGATTAAATCATGGATTAAATACATACACACTCATACATTAATTGTTAAGAATTGTTTTATACTTAGTTGGATAAACATACTTACATATGCATGTTGCTATATCATAATCCATAAAAATAATTATTACATGGAATTGAAATAAATTATGAGGTATGGGAAATATTTCATATATGTATAATAAAAATAAAATAATGAATTACATATATAAACACTTTTTTTGAAAATAAATTTCCCTCAGAAAATAATTTAGAAAATCACAATAAGTTATTGAAAAAAAAATTATGTTAACAAGAAACTCAAATAACATAAAAACATAATTTCCCTTACCCAATAAGAATTTATGAACATAAGGCAGAAGAATTTTAAATGAAAATTCTAATATAATTTTTTTTTAAATTAGAATTATAAGAAATATACTTTTTCTTCATAAAATACCTTTCACAAACATAAATCAAAATCATGAAAATGATAAAAATCTATATAGTCTGCCTTATGAAAATATAAGTAGAAATTTCACAGAATGTATTTGAAAAAATAATAAAACCTTACCTATAATAGAACTTGAATGGATAATTGAACCAAGCAGTGCAATACACGAGCAAGGACTACCCAATCTGCGTACGTATACTCCAAGTTTCCCCTTCATGGAATTCAGAAAAGATTTTGTACCAATAGACTCTCTTACAGACAAAAAAATATAATTTATATCAAGTTTTTTATAAAATATATTTTATAAAAAGTTGTCTGTTGGGATACCCATATATTTATTTAAATGATTACCAAAAGATTAGTGATGAAATAGACATGTATATACCCCAGATGACTAAATAATTATTTAGAATCAGAGCCAAACAAAATATAGAAAAACAAAATAAATCTAAACGGAATACACAGCGTTGAAAAACAGGTTTGATATAAAGTCATATGTATATTTAATTTGATAACAATATCATTTCTTTTGGGTATATAACGTGGATAGTTGTAGTGCATTCATAAATTGAATTATGAATCTCATCATTGCAGTTTGAAAAGAAAAATATCTGTAACTCTAAATATATGGGGACAAAAGTGGGATCAAATCAATTTAAGAAGAATTCGATTAACCATAACCAGAAAATACACCAAAGAAGAAATAGGCGACTAGGAATTTATGAATAAATATGGTATAAGATCTGGATAATAAAAAGAAAACTTACTTGTTGTACTGGAAATCAACCTCGATATCAATCTAATTTGACGGTATTAGAAGACGTCAACCAGAAAATTGATTTGAAGCATGTCGTTCGGATTTCCACCTTGAATCCTCGTGGCCACAGCCGGCTTCGACTTCACTGAATCCTTTGGATCAAAGAAGGATGATGCTCATCTTGCCACTCACGAAAGATGAACCCCCCCAATCGGCTCGAATCCAAGTTCAGATCCTCTTATTTGTGACGAACCCTCCCAAAAACCAACCTCCATATTCCCACGAAACTCAAACCCATGGTTTACCCTAAATTGAAAACCCAAAACCCTACCCCTGCGCTAGTCATGTACTAACCCCCTTTAATCCCGATTCATTTTTTATGTGTTATATATATATATCGTTTCTCATCATTATATATATATATATTCCTCTTATTAATATCTTAATAAGATATGTAATAGTAATATAAGTATTTAAATATTTAAAACATTATATTTGTTTTACTCTTAGAATAATTTATTAAATATTTTTTTAAACTTTGTTTATTGCATAATAATATTCAAATCAATATTGTTTAAATATGTGTATATTTATTTATTTTATATCAATGGTTATCATATTTCATTTCTCAATTTTAATGTAAAACTTATAATGTAATGTTTTTACAGTGGTCGGATAAAAAAATCTATAAATATCAATGTCTAAGGGTTGTTTAAACACACAGGAGATTAATTCTGTGACACTCACCCCACTACTTTCGGAAATGGTTTTATATGTTCCTATAATTCTTAGTTTTGTGTCTATTGTTCTTTCTATAACTTTTGTGATCCTATCAGATCTAAAAGATGAGAACTACCCGATCGGCATGGTGGTGTTTTTCGGTGGTCTTCCAACTATTTTATTATCGATAGTAGTGGGGTTAATGGGTTAGTTCTTGTGTGTCAAGGATGTATTCTGGATTTTTTATAAATAATGTTCTTACTACGTATATTTCTGCATTAAGAAGTTTATGTATTTTATTTCATTTTTGGAATATTGACAAAACATAAAACTTAATTTTAAACCTAGGTTGTTACATTATCACGCACTTAATTGAATCGTGCCCTCACAATTCATTTACACTTATCTCTTTTAATTTCAATCTATTCTGATTCTCTCATGATGTATTTAAGGTCTGTACAGTTGTCCTCAGCAGTTACTATTTCTTCCTATGAGATTAAATTTCAAAGTGTCTTCGAAATCCTTAACCTCCTTTGCCAAAAAACAACTTGTGCAAGAATGGTGGTATGGATGTAAGCATGAGAAGAAAGTCCTCATGTAATGATAATCAATATAGTATATAAGAAGGTCGTCTTGAATTTGATTCCTAAAATAATGTCTCATGGATTTATCTTCAAATGTTTCAAAATCATCATAAATTCTTCATGTGAAGAAAAATCATAAAAGTTGACACATAAAATATGAATGAAGATTTCCTTCTTCAGCTGCACTATAAAAGGATGATATTGATTCTGGGTGCTCGAACAGGGTAAAGAACCTAAAAATTCATTTGTAATATGCTCCTTGGCGTCTATAGAAGCGATGTTGAATCTGTCTGATATCATCAAAGACAAAAACCGAACCATGATAAAAAAAATATCAGGTAAGGTTGATATATTATAGAGTTTTTTTATAGGAAAGCCTCATGGATTTATAGGGATGAGATTCTTCTTTGCATGATTTTTCCATGATTATAGTAAGTAATTCATCCAGAAGGCCCAAGAGACTTGTTTGAGTTATCCTTCCTCCATATGAAAATTACAAAGAAGAATGTTGACTAGGAAAGGATACTCAATCTATAGAAGGGTTTTAACATTCCATATTTTTCTAGACCGTGCCTCTGATACCAAATGTAACGCCCCGTGCCTGCTCTTCAGGACTCAATGCTTGAAAATTTCTATGTAATTTTTTAAAAAAAACTTAACAATTACACAAAAATTTATACAACCGAGGACCTTTTACCAGTCTAGGTTCTATATAAATTTGAGAAAATTTCCTATTTATCATAGTTGAAAGAAAACAAATTTCCACTACACTTCCAATGCGCTAACTCCGATAGCGATTACATTTGTAATTGAACTTCTAATGTACCTGTGAAAAATAATTTTAAAACAAAGGGTGAGCATCTAATTGCCCAATAAGTGGTTTTTAAAAACCGTTGATTTACCTTTTAGGAAATCAATCCTTTAAAAATAACTTCTTGTTAAACAACATTGAAATTATTTTTGAGAACTCAAATTAAAATATTTTTAAAATACTAACATATAAAAATATCTTCGTTTTGAAAATAGTCATACTTTGAAATCACTTTAAAACTAATCCAGTGACTTCCTTTGGAAAATATTAAGCAAAATCTCATGAAAACAAAACATTATTTTAAGGCAACTTAATTAGTTGAAGGCTGTCTTGGGCCTACCCACTTAGTGAAGGATGGGTTCACTCCCCAATGACCCTTTTATTTCTACAACGAACAAGCTCCATGATTTTTCAAAAATGTTTAAAGTTTTATTTACACACACACACACATATATACATATAAGTATTTTTCACTGGATTTTTTACTTTTAAAAACATCAATGTATTAAAATACACATCCATACTTATATATGTATAATTTCGATTTCATCATTTACAAGTTTGGTTACTTCCAAAACTTTTATCAACTAGAATTTATATATAATTATTATTTCTTTCATGAATCACCTTTTATGCTCATATGAGCAGTTCAATTTCCTTAACTTAACCATAATAATTAATAAATTTCCCTACATAGAATTATACAAGAAAATATTTAAAACAATTTCTATGATATCCATGTCTTTATTAATTTCGGTTCAAAGCCTTAAAAAATTAAATGAAAACGTGAACATATTATAAATTAAACGGGTGTCTATTTAATTCATAACACCTGGCCATGTATATGGGCATATGCGATTAATATAATGTTATGATGTGCTAGGTGCATTTTTAAAACATGATAATAAATTGACCATAAATCACCATTCCATCCATCTATATATACATATACATATATACATATATTTATGTATGCATAATGACATGGAACATACATCACTCGTTAATTGCAATTTTAATACATGGTTGAAAAAATGTCGATAAATGAAAAAATTATTCATTTTCAAAAATAATTATGAAATCAGATTAAATCATGGATTAAATACATAAACACTCATACATTAATTGTTACGATTTTTTTAATACTTAGTTGGATAAAAATACTTACATATGCATGTTGGTATATCATAAGCCATAAAAATAATTCTTACATGACATTGAATTAAATTATGAGGTATGAAAATTATTTCATACATGTATAATGAAAATAAACTAATGAATTACATATATAAACACTTTTTTTGAAAATAAATTTCTTTTATAAAAAAATTTAGAACATCGCAATAAGTTATTCAGAAAAAGGATTGACATCAAGAAACTCAAATAACATAAAAACATAATTTCCCTTACCAAATAAGAATTTATGAACATAAGGCTGATAATTTTTAAAACAAAATTCTAATATACTTTTTTTTTAATTAGAATTATAAGAAATATAATTTTGATTATTAAAATAAATTTCACAAACATAAATCAAAATCATTAAAATGATTGAAATTTATAGAATCTGCCTTATGAATATATAAATAGAAATTACATAAAATGTGTTTGAAAAAATAATAAACCCTTACCTATAATAGAACTAGAATGGATAATTTACCCAAGCTATGGAATACATGAGCAAGGACTACCCAAGCTAGGTTAGCATACTCCAAGTATCCCCTTCCAGGAATTCAAAAAATAAGTTGTTTAAATATACTCTCTTACAAACAATAAAATATAAATTATATCAAGTTTTTTATAAAATATATTTTATAAAAAGTTTTCTATTGGGATACCCATATATTTATTTAAATGATTATGAAAATATTGGTGATAAAATAGACCTGTATATACCCTGGATGAATAAATAATTATATAGAATCAGTCCCAAATAATATTTAGAGAACCAAAATAAATCAAAACGAATTACACATCATTGAAAAACATGTTCGATGTGAAGGAATATATTTTTTTTATTTGATAAAAGTATCATTTCTTTTGGGTATATAATGTGGATTGTTTTAGTGCATTCAAAAATTGGATTCTGATTCTCATCGTTGCAGCGTGACAAGAAAAATATCCACTACTCTAAATAAATGGGGACAGAGGTGGGATGAAATCAATTTAAGAAGAATTCGATTAACAATAACTAGAAAATACACCAAATAAGAAATTGGAGACTGGGAATTTATGAATAAATCTAGTATAAGATCTGGATAACAAAAAAGAAACCTACTTGCTATACTAGAAATCGACCTCGATAGTGATCTAATTTGACACGATCTGAAGGTGTCAACCAAAACATCGATCTGAAGCATGCCGTTCGGATTTTGACCTTGACTCCTCGTGGCCACGGTCGGTTTCGACTTCACCGAAGCCTTTGGATCAAAGAAGGATGATGCTCGCCTTTCCACTCACCAAAGAAAAACCCCCCTATCAGTTCAAATCCGAGCTCAGATCCTCTTATTTACGATGAACCCTCCCAAAATCCGACCTCAGGATTCCCACGAAACTGAAACTCACAATTTACCCTAAATTGAAAACCCGAAACCCTACCCTTACACTAGACACGAACGAACCCCCTTTAATCCCAATTCATTTTTTTGTTATATATATATATATATATTCTCATCGTTATATATATAATCCTCATATTAATATATTAATATAATATTTAATAGTAATATAATTATTTTAATATTTAAACCATTATATTTTTTTTACTCTTATAATAATTTATTAAATATGTAATGTCTTGGATTTTTCGTGTATTATTTTTTTAAATATTATATGGAATTATTTTGAGACCGAGCGCGAAAATGGAACAACATTCCAAGGCTCAGTGAGCCCGAGATGTTGGTTTGAAATTTTTTTCAGTTAAGCGAGTTGATAGTAGTGCGTGATTGTGGCAGTTTCCAAACGGATGCCCGGATTAAAAATATGAGGGCAGCATTGCATCCGGGGCGATGACTTTACCTGAGAACGATCCTAACCTCGACCAACACGGGTTGATGGAAAAATTAATTTTCGGATGTTTTAAGTAAAATAAAATAAAATAAATTCTCATGTTTATTTTATTTCTTTTGTGGAAACATCCGCTGCAGCGCGGTGATGGGGCAGCTGTTTCAGTCATTAATGTCATGTCATAATGACTCATAAACAGCAATGCTGACTCATTAATGCCACTGTGTGATGGTATGTCAAATAAATTTCCATTTTTATTAGGATAATCGATTTTTTCTCATTGGCGACGATTGAGAAAAATCTCTGGAGAATCCGCAGTGCGTTGGAGTAAATTATCAGTGATGAACGATGATGGAATGAAGCTGCGAATTGCAGTGCCAACGAAGTTAAAGGATCTCAACGATGACAGCAGCGTGACCCTTTCAACAATTATTGATCCTTCCTTAAAGGTAGGGGTTTGTTATTTGAATTATTTTCCACATTTTTTATTTTAAACGATGAACGCGGATCAACCACGAACAAGTTGATCTGCAGATTTTTTTTTCTTCAAGGAGGGTTTTATAGGGATGATTTAAGGAATTGATCCATGTTGAACTATTGTTGTTTGATTTTTCCTCATTTAAGCCTACTAATAGGAGCATATCAATGTCGTGATGAATGACGACGGAGGTTCGTTCCTCAATTGGATTTATTGGATTTTTACTTCGTTCTTCGCTTTTTCGCGGGGTGACAAACAATGGATCATTACGCATCCGTTCTATGACACAAAATCCCAAATTGAAGAATCGACACCCAAATGACCTTGCGGAGGTGCAACGATGATAGCGGACGACGAATTGGACCAGATCAGGAAGGGACATTCTTCAAGCATTCTTCACGCAGATGGATCGTTGCATGTTTGTGGAGCCGATCGGAGGCCTGAAAACAATGAAATAGGCTTCATGGTGTCAGGACGACCAAAACCTGGGAGTTTCATGGCAATCAAATGGCCGAATTGACGAACAGAGCATCACCGGAGGCATGACGGCGGAGGTCCGCGTTTCTGGAATTTTCTAGAATAAACGGCGTGTACTTTCGAGGAACACGCCATGTAGTACTGGCGGTGGAAGGTAGGGTTTTGGGGGTTAGAGAGGAATCACACGACATGTGACCCTGGTCACACGGTGTGTTAGACTTTCCCCAAAGCTCGGCATGTATTTTGGAAAGTACACGAACACGGGTTGGACTACACAGCTTCAGGTGACACGGCGTGTATAGCATGGAAGAGGCGGCTATGCAGAACTCGGTGTGTATCTAGGGGGTACATGGAAACAGGATGGAGTACATGACCATGTACTCCATCGCATTTCCAGGCGTGGCCAGTAACATGGGCCACCCCATGTACCGATTACATGGGTTAGAGTACATAGGTTGATGACCGTGTACGGGCACCTAGATAGCATACACAAAGCCAACCCCAGTCACTAGGACATGGAGTGTACACCGTACTACACGTCGTGCACTCAATTTTTCTACACGAATAGCCTTACAACATGGGTCGTTGTACACGGGCAGTACCCGATGTCAGACAACACGGCATGTAACTTTTTTACATGTTGTGTACTTTTTGGAAAATGGCATGGTCCTTTTGTTTACTGAATCTTGGACATCTTTTGTTTGGGTTAGTGCCCCTTCTTTTCATTCCCTTTAAGGTCAGACATCATTTCTTTTTATAGGAGTATGATTCCTTCAGCAGGACTTTCTATGATAGAGTCAGACATCCATCCGAGAGGCCTGGATCGAGATCCTCTATCCATTCTTGACCCTAGGTAGAGTCCGGAATCGACATGACCAACTTCACCGGGTTTCGATTCTCTACCTATTAGGTGAATTCCAGATGAGTCGTGGTATCCGTCATGGCCCTGGTAGTGATCCTCATATGTGTATCGTGATCTTTCCCACTCAAGAGTGTGTCTCCCATAATGAGTGCATCTATCTACTGTAACCTTCTCACTCGGGAGTGTGTCTCCCATAATGAGTGTAACTAGCTCTCATGACACTTCTCGACGAATAGTACTTCTCGGACGGATGTCATCAGAGCTATAGGACTCGTGGAATGTGTTCTCCCAGAACGTGTTCTTCGTGAAATCTTCGAACTAAACCCCTAGCTAGGGGTATGTGGTTTTGTGACTTGTCTCTAGACTTTAGGTCTGGGTTTTGAGTATATCTAGTTTGTGCTATATGTTTGGTAGACATATACTGTGAATAGATGATTGTACCTTTACTTTTTGTACTTATTTGTGGTTTTTGAGGCCCTCAACATAGTATTGGTATACTCACCCATGCACGGGCTTCTCCCACACATGTTGTGTCTTGTGCAGATGAGCATCCTTTTGATAGAGTCTAGGGTGGACTAGGAAAGGACCGAGCTTTACGAGTTCCCTACAGGCCGAGGCGTTCCTACGACTACGAGCGGCAGTCCCAGTACCTTTTGTGTTTACAAGTTGGACTTTGAAGTTTTCATACCTTTGTTTTGGTGGTCTTGTATTCTGGCCCATTTTACTTTCAGTACTTTACCTTCTGTCTAACTATGTTGGTTTGGTTTAGTTGTATGCATTCATTTTGTTCCTTAGTGTTTTTACATTTCAGAATTTGTGGGCTTGGAGATGTGTGCATGCATACAGGTACATAGGAAATGCCTCCCATGATTAGGAATATGCCTATTCGGTGCTAGTCACAAGCCCCTGGACTATTGTAGGCGGGCTTGGGGAGTCACGGCGTGGGCCCCACTAGGATAGGTCGTGAAAGAGTGGTATCAGAGGTGGTCGGTTATACCTTAGGACCAAGAGTCTATGAGATTGGTTTGGGGCAATAGTGTTAAGTGTTTCGAGTTCGGCTTTCAGGCCAAAGACTCCAGTGTTGGTGCAGCGGCCGACATATCCATACACCAAGACTCTGATAACCTGCTTTTCAACTTGGTACACGAAGACACTGGTTGCGGGGAAATAAAATAATGGTACATGCATCATATAGTAATGTGGTGTGCATTCCATATCATTTGTGTCATCTATACATATATACTCATTGACCATGGTACATCTTGTTTCATTTTAGGATGCCTCTGCGATGCATACCTGCTAGGATTCAGCAGAACGATCACGAGGACGCCCCCCTCAATGACGAGGCTTCGATACAGGGACCAATCCTTCAGGCATTGCCACCAGGTGGTGCACCTTCAATTCCACCACCAGTGTTGCAGCATGTGGTACCTGCGGTACCGACTGACGAGAAGCACATGCTTAGCTCACTCCATGAGTTCCAGAGACATAGACCCCTCAGGTTCCGAGGCGAGCCCAATCCTTAGGCGGCTGAACACTGGCTTGTGGTGGTGACCAGAGTTTTTCATCTAGTGAGGACACCAGCAGACCAGATGGTGATCCTAGGAGTGAGCCTTCTTCAGGTTTCGGCGATACGATGGTGGAGTCTGACCACACAAACTCACGACGAGGAGACTCTTTCATGGACGGAGTTTAAGAGACTCTTCAGGGAGGAGTTCTCTTCGGTTTCACTGAGATCAGTACGCATCCAGGAGCTTCTCCAGCTCCAGTAGGGTATTATGACAGTAGATGAAAATTCATCGAGGTTCACCAACCTCACCCGATACTGAATGGATATGGTCAGGGATCAGTACTTCTGATCTCGGACCTTTGAGAGAGGTCTACGGTGGGACATCTGAGCTAGTGCAGTGCCTCTATGCATATCGACTTATGATGGAGTGCTTGAGTGGGCCTTGGTGATTGAGATCTTCTTGGCAGAGCAGAGACAGCCGATGACAGTCAGCAACAGTGAGACAGGTGCGGAGACACCGGCAGTAGGGATCCGACATCAGACATAGGGATCTGGATACGATAGGCATCATAGGAGGACCCAGGACAGAGGATCGATAGTCTAGGGCTCTCAGTTTGGATCCAGTTAGCCTAGGGAGAAGCGATGCTACGCATGCGATGGTAGGGGAAATCTCGCTAGAGATTGCCCAACCCGTCGAGCTTCTGACAAGGAAGCGGTGTATAGACCACCGTGGTAGAGGCAGAGAGTGGAGTAGACATAGCCGCCTGGAGTTGGACGTGGCAGAGGAGCAGGGAGAGCTACGGGTAGTGGCAGACGTTTCGACTTACTTCCACCACCACCCTCAGGAGGCATGCACCAGTCTCAGGGAGATTGAGGACAAGGATGGGGATAGCTTCATGCGGTCGAGGCATATGACCCAGGTGTTCCAGGGATGATTCGAGGTATGGTATGTGTCTTTTATACCGTTTCTTCCATACTTATAGACACAAGTTCCAGTCATTCCTTCATAGCCATGTGTCTTGTATAAAACCTCGAGATTCTGGAAGAACTGTTGACTTGATCCTTATGCTTTGATACACCTACGGGAGGAGAATCGATGATCACGCACCTTTTCAGGTAGTGTTATCTTACACTTGGAGGTGATAGTTTCGGTTCGAACCTCTTGGTGGTAGCGTCTAGGCCTTATGATTTCATTCATGGTATGGATTGGTTATCTTCGATCCATGCCCATATTGATTTTTTTAGGAGAAGAGTGTGGTGTGTCCCTTGTGATGGAATGATGTTTTCCTTTTTTAGAGAAAGGGAAACCCAGGAATAGTGGAATGAGCTTATTCATAGGAGGATGCATCCAATCACTCAAGAGTTGGCTAGCCTTTCCCTCGGAGCAGTGGACGTTGTGAGCTCCTGTTCCTAGTAGTAGTGGCGGAGTATGAGGACGTCATTCCTGAAGATGTACCAGGATTACCTCCCTGCTGAGAAATCAACTTCTACATCGACTTACACCCTGGGACAACACTGATTTCCTCATCAGCATATTGGATGGATCACATAGATCTTCTCTAGATGAGGGTGGAGTTGGAGGATTTTCAGAGCAAGGGTTTCATGAGACCCAGCGTTTCACCCTGGGCGACCCCAGTCTTGTTTTCCAAGAAGGTAGACGGGAGTTTGAGGTTGTGCGTGGATTACCGGTGCCTGAAATAGGTGACATTGAAGAACAAGTATCTAATACCGAGAATTGATGACCTCTTCTATCATCTGAGAGGGGGCAAAGTGGTTCTTGAAGGTTGACCTTTGTTCAGGTTATCACCAGTTACCAGTACAGGATGAGGATATACCGAAGATGGCCTTTAGATGCCGCTATGGTCACTATGAGTACGTGTGATGCCTTTTTTCATGACAAACTCCCCTGCGGTTTTCGTGGGACTGATGAACTATATCTTCCAGCCGTACATGGACCGGTTCATAGTGGTCTTTACCGACAACATCCTTGTGAACTCGGCATCAAAAGAAGAGAATGTGAGACACCTACGGATGGTTCTAGACGTACTTTAGGAACACCATCTTTATGGGAAGCTCTCAAAGTGCCAGTTCTGGATTCAAGAGGTCCACTTTCTGGGACATTTCATCTCAGTAGATGGAGTAGCTATAGGCCCAGCCAAGGTGGAGGCTGTGTTAGCATGGGAGTCACCTCAGAGTGTGAAAGAGGTGCGAAGCTTCCTTGGATTGACAAAATATTACCGGAGATTCATTCTTAACTTCTCCCAGATATTAGCACTGATGACAGCATTGACCAAGAAGGGGAAACCCTTTGTATGGATGGAGAAGTGCCAGTGGGATTTCGATCAGTTGAGATAGAGTTTGACGAGCACCCCGGTCTTGAGATTGTCGGAGGAGGGTGTCGAGTACATGGTTTTCTATGACGCATTAGGGACCAGGATTGGTTGTGTCCTGATGTAGAGGCAGTAATTGATTGCTTATTATTTGTTCCATCTCAGGACACATGAGCATAACTATGTGACCCATGATCTCAAGTTGGCTGCAGTTTTCTTTGCATTGAATATGTGGCGACACTACCTTATGGGCGAGTGGTTTATCGTCTACTCTGACCACAAGAGCCTCAGGTACATATTTTCATAGAATGATCTGAATCTGAGAGAGAGGCATTGGCTAGAGTTCCTCTAGGACAATGATTTTGAGATCATCTATACTCCTGGGAAGGCGAACAAGGTGGAGGATGCTCTGAGCAGAAGATCGATCTCACAGATGTTGAGTGAGATGACAGAGCATTTAGCCACATTACAGTTGTCCTTTGTGGAAAGGGAAGATATAGCCTACCTATATTTGATGGTTGTCGCCCCTCCAATCTTAAAACGGGTTAGGGAGGCGCAACTAGGATATGTCGACTGTGTGGATTTACGTTCTTAGTTATCCGTAGGATATGCTCCTGATGGATATTTACAAGGTGGGGAGCACGTACTTCTTTTTAGAGGACGCACTGTTGTACTGGTGGCGTTGCAGGAGGAGGTCCTGAGGGAGTTTCATAAACCCCCCTTGGCGGTACATCCTAGAGTGGAAAAGATGTACCAGGATCTCCGATGAGAGTTTTGGTGGTCAGGCATGAAAGAGACAGTAGCAGAGTTCATTTCACGATGCCTTACATGCCAGCAGGTGAAGGCCGAACACCATGTTCCAGCGAGATTAGCTCACCCCTAGAAGTTCCAGAGTGGAAGTATGATGGAATATCAATGGACTTTGTGACAGGCTTACCACGGACATCTAAGGGGAATGATTCTATCTAAGTTATCATTGACAGACTCACCAAGTTGGCCCACTTCCTAGCTATCAGGGAGCAGAGTTCCATAGAGAGCTTGGTACGCCTCCACTGTAATAACTCGGTTCTTACTTTTGAGGTAAAATTTTCTTATTTTCTCTTTTCCTTAATTGTTTTTTAGAAAATAAGGAAAATGGAGAAAAATCCTAAATTTTGGGACTACATGCCATGTACTTTTTTCACACGCCGTTTACTTTCGTTGTGTGGGATGAGTACACAGGGTGTGTAGCCTTGTTGGCGACTAAGGGTGTAAAAACCGACTACACGCCGTGTAGTGGTCATTTAAACTCCGTGTAGTCAGTCGACAGACAAAACAGTAAAGCGGTAGAAGCATCCACCAGCTAGGAGACAGTACAAACCATGTAGTCGGGAATACACTCCGTGTACTTATGTCGGTGGATGAACAGTTTGGCGGTGTCTCCATAGGAACAGTTAAATGAATGGAGTACACGCCGTGTACTCGAAAGTACACGTCGTGTACCATTTTTCACTTAAAATGGGCAGTAGCCAACCGTGTTCACAGGAAAGGCTTAGAACCAGACGAGAGCTCAAGAGAGGATGGCTGAACCTTCGTGGAACTCTGGATCGAGCGTCTGGAATCTATTTCTGCTTCCGTCGTTCACTTTGGAACTGCACGAATATACGTCACTCTTGGGCGTTTCATAAGGCATTGCTCGGGTATACCATTATTTGGTGTTTAAGGTAGGTGTCTTGGTGTTTTATATTACAACTGATGTGCGTTTTTGTGCCGTTGAGATATGTGCCCATGAATGGGGTGTCGTATGGCTGAGGCCGTGTTGAATTAAATACCTAGAACTGTTAGGTAATTTAAATGTGATACTAAACTGTAGTTTGGGATCGCTATTGGGATCCAGGACCACCCCGAGGGTGCGTTCCTCTGTTTAGCCATTTGTCCAGGATACCTGAGGGTATGCCTTTATAATAATGTTTATAAAATTGCCTTATGAGGAATTTCATGTGTACTACTTGTTTATATGTTGGGCATGGCCCGGTTACTTGTTTATCCCGAGCGCAATGTTTCCTTTAGCCTGAGGGCAATAGTTATTTCGTCCTGAGGGAAAATTTATTCGTGCCAGTGGGCAATAGACTATGTGCCTAAGGGTCACACTTTGTACGCCTGAAGGCAATATCTGTTATGCCTGTGGGAAATTACCTACGGGTTACGTTCTTAATTACCTGAGGGTAAGGGTTTGTGTGTCTGAGGACACTGACTGACTGGTTACATAGAAATTCACTGTGGTGGTTTCCTTATAATGAATGCTTAAATGAATAATAAAAATTCAATATAACTAATAAGTTAGTTACTTTTGAGTGCTGCTTAGTTTATTTCATTTTTACAATTGCACACTGTTGTTGCATATTTTCACACAGTTGGGCACAGGCCTTTGGTGGGTGCCTATTGGGATTTATTTCTCACACCTTGTTTGGGTCATGTCTTCGGCCCAAACAGATTATGTTTCTACATGTGTGGATAAGGGCAGGGGTCCCTATACAGGTGTTTGATTGCTGCTGAGGAGCAAGGGAGCATGGGACCGGGCTTAGGCTCGTGATGCTACCGGCTGTTTTGTTTTGTTTTGTTGTACTATGTGTCGTATTGTATTAATTTGTAACATTTTCTGGTTGTTTTCATATAACTTGAGGCATGTTGAATCATAATTATATATATATGACTGTTGGTTGTTTTTACTATAGTTGTTCGTTTAAAATTGTGTATGGTTTATCGCTTCTGCTGTTGTTGTATGTTTTTGTTATTCTGTTGTGCTACACTTTGACGAATGAGGGTATAGTTTCCCCACTATCAGACCTAGACCCTTACTGTTAGTCGGTAGCCTCTGGCGTTTGGGGAAATGCGCTTGAGGTCACGTGGTGGACCGGGTTTAGGGCATCCGTTGAGTGGCACCCAGAACCGAGACGTTACATCTACATACAAGAGATATTTCAGCTTCATGGAGTCCCCTCGACAATAGTCTCGGACCGAGATGAAAGTTTCACATCCCGACTATGGAAGGGATTGCAGGAGGCTTTTGGGACTTAGCTACGCTTGAGCACAGCGTTTCATCCCCAGACAGATGGTCAGACAGAGAGGAATATTCAGGTTTTGGAGGATATGTTGCGAGCCTATGTCTTCGACTTTGGTCATAGCTGGGAAGACCACCTACCACTGGTGGAGTTTTCATACAACAATATCCACCACTCCACCATTGGTATGGCACCGTTTGAGGCCTTGTATGGGAGACCCTATCGGTCGCTGCTTTGCTGGACCGACCCCAGAGAGTCAGCACTAATGGATCTAGAGTTGGTGCGAGCTACCATCGATAAGTTGCAGGTCATTAGGGAGCGGATGAAGACTACACAGATCCATAAAAAGTCTTATGATTATAGACGACGGAGACCTATGGAGTTCGAAGAGGGAGACCACGTCTTTCTTCGGGTCTCACCTCGACAAGGGTTACAGAGATTTTTCTGGGGTGGCAATCTATCTTCGAGGTTCATCGAACCTTTCCAGATACTGTGCAGAGTTGGAAAAGTGGCGTACCACCTAGATCTACCACCTCAATTGCATCAGGTACATGATGTCTTCCATGTTTCATAGCTGAGGAGGGACGTGCATAACCTATCACACATCATCGACTGGGGCGAGCTGGACATTGAGAATGAAGTGACCTTTGCTGAGTACCCAGTGGAGGTCAAGGATTAGCAGGAGAGGATCCTTTATGGGCAAACGATTCCCTTGGTGCACATCTTGTGGCAGCACGAGAATCTTTAGAAAAGCACATGGGAGCGGGAGGCCCAGATCCATGCTCAATACCCACATCTTTTTGAGTATCCTTTGTTTTGGATTTTCGGGGACGTAAAGCCCCAAGGTGGGGATAATGTAATGTCTCGGATTTTCTATGTATTATTTTTCAAAATATTATATGGAATTATTTCAAGACCAGGAGAGAAAACGGCACATCATTCTGAGGATCAGTGAGCCCAGTATGGTGGTTTAAACTTTTTTTAAGTCAAGTGAGTCGGCACTTGTGCGCGGTTGTGGCAGTTTCCAAACAGATAACCGGATTAAAAATCTAAGGGCACTGTTGTGTCCGGGGTGACAGAATTACATAAGAACGATCATAACCTCGACCGGCGTAGGTCAAGAGAAAAAGTTAATTTTCAGACGTTTTAAGTAAAATAAAAAAAAAAAAAAAATTCATGTTTATTTTATTTCTTTTTTGGAAATATCCGCTGCAGCGTAGCGATGGGGCAGTTGTTTTAGTCATTAATGTCATGTCATAATGACTCAGAAACAGAAACGCTAACTCATTAATGCCGCAGCAAGATGGGATGTCAAATACCTTTCCCTTTTTATTAGGATAATTGATTTTTTCTCATTGGTGACGATTGAGAAAAATCACTGGATAATCCTCGGAGTGTTGGAGTAAATTCTCAGCAACGAACGATGACGGATCAAAGCTACGAATCGTGGCGCCAATGAAGTTGAAGTCTCTTGACAACGACGACTGCACGACCCTTTCGTCAATGATCGATCCTTCCTTAATGGTAGGGGTTTTTTATTTGAATTATTTTCCTCGTTTTTCATTTTAATCGATGAACACGGATCAACCATGAACAAGTTGATCCGCAGATTCGTTCGTTCTTGCGGGAGGGTTTTATCGGGATGATTCGTGGAATTGATCTATGTTGAACTATTTTTGTTTGATTATTTCTCGTTTAAGCCTAATAATGGGATCAGATCAACGACGTGACGAACGACGGCGGAGGTTGGTTCCTCAATTGGTTGTATTGGATTTTTTCCTTCGTTCTTCACATTCTTTATGGGGCGACAAACAACGGATCGTTTTGCATCTGTTCTGCGATGCAATGATCCCAAATTGACGAATCAACACCCCAATGACCTTACGGAGGTGCGACGACGATAGCGTATGATGAATCATACCGGATCACGAAGGGTCGTTCTTCAAGCGTTCTTCACGCAGATCGATCATTGCATGTTTTCGGAGCAGATCGGAGGCCCGAAAACAATGGAATCAGCTTCATGGTGTCAGGGCGACCAAAACCTCAGAGTTTTGTTGTGATCAGATGGCCAAATTGATGAACGGAGCATCACCGGAGGCGCGACAGCGGATGTCCGCATTTCTAGAAAATTACAGAATACACGACGTGTACTTCCGAAGAACAAGTCATGTAGTACTGGTGGCGGCGGCTAGGGTTTCTAGTGTCAGAGAGGAATCATATGGCATGTGACCCTGGTCACACGATGTGTTAGACTTTCCCTGAAGCTCAGTGTGTGTTTTGGGATGCATATTGGCTATATTTTATTTGGGTTAATTCCCCTTCTTCTCGTCCCCCTGAAGGCCAGACATCGTTTCCTTTTATAAGAGTATGATCCCTTTAGTAGGAATTTCTATGATAGAGTCAGGAATCCATCTGAGAGGCCCGGATTGAGATCCTCTATCCATTCTTGACTCTAGGCAGAGTTCATCATCAACATGACCAACTTCACAGGACGTCAATCCTCTACATAGAAGGTGAATTCCGGATGAGTCGTGGTATCTTCCATGGCTCTAGCAGTGATCCTCATATGTGTATCGTGATCTTTACCACTAGGAAGTGTGTCTCCCGTAATGAGTGCATCTATCTACCGTAACCATCTCACTCAGGAGTGTGTCTCCCGTAATGAGTGTAACTATCTCTCATGATGCTTACCGATGAGAATTACTTCTCGGATGGACGTCATCAGAGCTATAGGACTTGAGGAGTGTGTTCTCCCAGAATGAGTGCTTCGTGTAATCTTCGAACTGAACCCCTAGCTGTGGGGTATGCGATTGTGTGACTTGTATCTAAACTACGGGTTTGGGTTTTGAGTATATCTGGTTTGTGTTATATGTGATGTAGACATATACTATGCATAGCTGATTGTGCCTTTACATTGTGTACTACTTTTTGGTTTAGGGGTCCTCTACTGAGTATTGGTATACTCACCCCTACATGGGATTTTCCTGCACATGTCGTGTCTTGTGCAGATGAGAAGCCTTTTGATAGAGTCCAGGGCGGACCAAGACAGGACCAATCTTTCTAAGTTCCCTACAGGCTGAGGTGTTCCTACGGCTATGAGCGGCATTCCCAGTACCTTTTGTGTTTACAAGTTGGACTTTGTAGTTTTCAGACTTCTGTTTTGGTGGGCTTGTATTCTGGCCCAGTTTTCTTTCAGTATTTTACCTTTCTTCGTACTCTATTGGTTGGGTTTAATTTTATGCATGCATTTTGTTCCTAAGTGTTTTTACATTTTAGCATTTGTGGGCTTGGAGATGTGTGTGTGTGTACAGGTACTTAGGCAATGCTTCTAACGATTAGTAATATGCCGACTCGGTGCTAGTCACCAGCCCATGGCCTATTAGAGGTGGGCTTGGGGAGTCACGTCGCAGGCCCCACTGGGACGGGTCATGACAAAATACTTTTTTTAAACTTTGTTTATTGCATAATAATATTCAAATCAATATTGTTTAAATATGTGTATATTTACTTATTTTATATCAAAGGTTATCATATGTCATTTCTCAATTTTAATTTAAAACTTATTGCGGATTGTTTTTACAACGGTCGAATAAAAAAATCTATAAATATGAATGTCTAAGGGCCATTTAAACACACAGGGGAATATATCTGTGATTCTCACACCACTACTTTCAAAAATGGTTTTATATGTTCATCTTATTCTTAGTTTTGTTGATATTATTCTTCCTATAACTTTAGTGCTTCTATCCAATCCAAAAGTTGAGAAGTACCCGATCAGCATCGTTGTGTTTCTCAGTGGTCTTCCAATTGTTTTGTTATCGATAGCAGTGGGCTTAATGGGTTAGTTATTGTGTGTCAAGTATGTATTTGGGTTTTTGTATAAATAATGTCCTTACTACGTATATTTATGCGTTAAAAATTTTATGTATTTTATTTCATTTTTAGAATATTGAAAAAACATAAAACTTAGTTTTAAACCTGCGTTGTTATATGAGATGAATATTCCACCCATGATCTAAGTGAAAAAATATTAATAAATCATAAATCCTAACATTATGTGTGTCACACAATGTGAAATTAATAAATTATAACAGCGAATAACATCTTTAAATTGATGAATTTATTATTTGGAAACATCTCATTTATGGGAATATGAGGTGATGAGTAAATGTTAAAGGTTAGAAGTATCATACTAATATAGTCATCCACCACATTATCCACTCATTTTATATCCTAAATTTATAAATTGAATTCTTGAATAAGGAGCATCTAACGGATGAGATGTGTTTTCAATTTTTTTCTTAATGGGACACCATGGGGGTTTACGATCATAATACATAATCACTTTGGACCCTAAAAGTTATGGAAAAAATTTATAGAAGTAAAAAACAATTGAAATAAATTATTTTTCAATTGTAGTTTTGTTTTCTTGGGAAGGTTCCAATGTGTGAGAGTAATATTCAATGATATATATATATCAAATTATATATTTTGAAAAGACTACCCTAATTGAATAATTATAAAAATCATCCATGATTTCAACTAGTGAATCCCACTAAGGTGGTTGGATTAATAGGGATAAAATGGGACTCCATTTTTATATATTAAAAGAAATTTTATAACTATTATTATATAAAAAATAAATAGATTTTTGGAGTAATAGGAACAAGGGAAGGGAAATATTGGTAAATTTATGAATTAAATAATGATGAAATATTATGTGACCTATGAAATAACATACATCTCACACATTTTTTAGAAAATTTGGGAATAAATGAAATCCCTTTTGATTTGTCAACTTATCTACCTACACCGAAAATGGTGTTTCCAAGTATTATCCCTTACTGTACCATGAAATGGAATTTCAGATAATTTAATACTATATTATTTTGAATGAAATAATAAAATAAAGTTATTATTTTACTCAAACTTTCATCAAAATAAGAACCATATATAGAACAATTTTCATTGAATACTTCTATGTAATTTTCTA
Organism: Viscum album; assembly: GCA_963277665.1. NCBI lineage: Eukaryota > Viridiplantae > Streptophyta > Magnoliopsida > Santalales > Viscaceae > Viscum > Viscum album. The sequence goes on from OY728137.1 coordinate 1,111,534,494, forward strand.
GATGATAAAAAAATATTAACCATGCATCACTAGAAATTACTTGGACTATTGAATAAACCAAATGGAATCCTTCAATATATAAATATATCGAATTCTATGATAAATTTAGTAAATTATGTAATTTTTAGAAAAAGTTTTATAAACCAATACTAAGTATAAAAACCATATAATGCCCACATTTTTTAGTGAAACTTTTGTAAAGCATTGATTTTTAGAATCCATTTTTTTTTAAAAACACTAAAAAATCATAAAAAGTACATCACAACAATTTTATTTAAAAATTATGATATATTTTTAAAACAAATGTGGACCCGATCCACCCCCCCCCCCAACATGAAACTCTTTCGACCTAGATGACCCCTCACTATTGCATGACACTAGTTTGGGCCTATCATCCTCAAACACCCCCTCACCACTAATAAATGTTGGTCCAAGGCTATCAGAACTTCCTCATAATCTCCATCCCTGATGCTCCATGTTAGAACCCTCTCACTATCACCCTTACTCTTGGTCAATGATGAACCATCTCAGAGCCTTCCCCACATCGATTGGCACCAGACTGATTACACTCTCATCCTCAACACCAAATCATCCTCTTTGATTCCTTCTCTACCTCTATGCCACCAGACCTTCAACGGTATTTTGGGAGAACTCTCTCAAATTTGTTTCTCCCTAATTATATGTAGTTTCTTTTGTGCACTAATTTATTGAAGAATTGTAAAATAAATTTCAGTTTAGTAATTTTACTATTATAATTTTCCTTCAATGCTATTAGTTTAATAGATTTATGAATTCTTTGTGTTTGAGGAGAATTTTAATATCCATTCTCGGTGTTTATTGTTTTTATATTTTGATATAGGTATTATCTTGGACACTAAGATAATTATTTTGAAGATTTTATATAAAATAGGAACTTCTCTTATGCTTTATTTTTTAGTGTGAACATAATGATTTAATAATTGAGTTCAATTTATTTAGAATTATTTTACATGGTAGTGATCCCAACCCCAAAAGCATGAAGTTCATGCCTGTTATGATTACATTTTCATAAGATATAAGTAATTTTAGCATAAAGTATTGAAGAGTTTATTATTCTTCGTAAACTAGATACACACTTGAGCCTTACAATAAATTTGAATACACAAATTATAACCTAAACTTTTTTAAAAAAAATCTATCCATATAGAATATCCATGAATATTAGACATAGTATTCTTTATAGAATCCTGGGTAATGGAAAACAAATAACAGTGATTGAAAATGCTCAGTAAGGGTTAGATATAGTGGATGTAATCATTAATAAATAAGCATAATCAATATAGAAAGGAAAATTAATGAACACACATACCATTTAAATAACATGAAAATCATGGTAAGATTAGGAAAAATAAATATGGATTTGTAAATAACTTAGAATACATTCCAATTAATCAATAAAATGACATTTAAATGCATCCATAGATTTATCATAGTAAACATATAATGGATAAAAATAAATTAATTGAAAATGAAGGAAATTATTAATTATTGTACAATATTTTTCTTATTTAAATGATATATTTACCATAAAGACCATTTACAAGATAGTTTAAAACAAACCACTATCAAAAAATATCACAAGATAGTTTAAAACGTGCTTAGTTACAAATGTGAATGGTTTTTTGCCAACTTATTTCATCTCATGATACCACTGATGCATCAATTTGTTTACTTTAAACAGTCCCCAACCCATGTCATTCCTATCCAAATAATTCCTTATATATTGAATAATTGAATTAATTTATAAAAAAATGTGCCGTTTAAAATATCCATATTGAGTTAAGTTTGTGTATTTATCAATATTTCCATACTTAATAAATAACAATCATAATAAATTCCACATGTAAAAATGGTAAATGTTTTAGTAAATAAATGTATCCATGATAAATAATATTTACATTTTGGGAAAATTTAATGTCCACATGAATGTGAATAATTCAAGGTAAAGTTAATGACACCAAAAATGAATCAAGGAAGTGAATTCCAAAAATTTCCTTGTCCAAATTGAGCATAAAACATCTAGAAGAAGATTAAGGATAGCATAAATACAATATATACCCATTGGGTTAATAATAAAGGGTTTTGTAATTGATCAATAGGAATACCATAAAATATCATTAAAAACATTCATGAAGAAAATATCCTTTTCATTTTGTAAAACATTTTGAAAAACATTTTATTTTAAAATCACCTTTAAAAAATAAAACCTCCAATAATATCTTCAAAATTATTTTCTTTAAAAATGATCTTTAAAACTTATAGAATAATCTTGAAAAAAATTAATGTTCTTAATAGCTGGAAATTTTCTTCCTAACGTGCACTTTAAAATAGAGTTTTCCTACTCTTTTTCAGAAAAATCCAAATAAGAATTGTTTTTAAAATGGTAAAAAGATTCCTTTGAAAATATTGTTTAAACACTAAAAATGGGTGGAAAATCCACTAATAATTTTTATTTGAAAAGGTTAAAGCATTTTTATAAAACATGGTTTTGGGTGAAAATATATTTATGACCAAAGAAAAAAAATGAAGTCTGATTTTTGTGAACTCATTTTAAGTATCAAAGAGTGGAAATGGTACTATTACTTGAAAAAGATTATGAATAACCATATTATAATAAAATTAAATGATTTATTAAAATAATATCAAATTATTTCCTTTACTAAAAATTAAATAATAAACAATATTGATTAGAATGAGATTTTAAAATAAACCCTTAAATTAATCATATCGTTCAATTAAGAATTAATAAATGAATGGATTATGTGTATCCATTATAAATACACATAAAATAAGTGGAATTATAATATAATCAAGATTTATTACATTAATAATCTTAACATGGAATAATAAAAAGTTTAATTTTAACCTAATGAGTGGAAATTGAGTTAAAAATCCCTTACTTTACGCTTAATTTTGATTGTATACTCTTTAACATCTTTTATAGTGGTTTTAAACGTGTCATTAACATATAAAATAACCATATTAGTAATTATTATATCATATATGATCTTTTTATAACATCTTCTCACCTTCTCATTACCAATAATTCAATATTTTTAGTTTTTTTAACTTAATTACCCTATTTTTCAAGTATGTTTTGACTTTTTATTTATTATTCCTCTTAGATAATGATTTTTTTAGCCAAACAGAGACATGAATTGCTCACCCAATTTATTCCTCCAAAGAATTTTATTAAATAAAATGTATAAAAAACATGATCTAGGTGTAATGAGTTTACACCAACATAAAAATGAGAGAGATACATAATGATATATCAAAAAAGCTCAAACCATAACTCGCTCAAACAGCCTAAGATGTCATGCTTTCATGTAACCAATCACATCAAGCCAAAAGTATAGCAAATCTGAGAAGGCTCTAATTCCTCCTGATCAGTAGTCTTTATTAGGCATGATTAAATGAAAAAAATAACATAAGTGACATCAAACTAGAGTATGAGAAATAAGTATATGTGGTGGAACTGTCAAGTGAAGAGAACACTCATTAAAAATAGGTCCATCTCGTCTCGACAGGCTATAATAGCAATCTCTGGTGTAACCAAAAGAGGATAATCAACCAATTTGGTGAAAATAAACTCTTAGATAATTATTTAAAAATACCTCTAATGCAAAACATGATTTATATAATATATATATTCAGTATATATGTTTTCAGAATGATCCATAAAATTTTGTTTTATGAAATGAAATACATCATTCATGGAGATGGTAGACCATATGTACACATTAACAAGTTCCCATTTTCTTATCATATGGAATGAAATAAAAGTAAATTAAATACATATATATATATATATATTCTCATTTTATAATAATTTTTACGTCACATATATCACATATTTTTGTTCATCCCATTTCTAATACATTCCATGTAAAGAGTGAATGAATCACATCGCTTTGAAAGGTGGTAGTCCTCAATTCACATGAAAGATCATATCATATTCTTGAAAATTGGGAAAAATGAAGGTATGTGTAATATAATAATTCCATAACTATAAATACATCATTATTACCAACCTTTAAAGGTTCTAATGTAAAAATGAATGACATGTGTTCATTATGTGATAGTATGTCGTACACACGAACAATGATTTCATAACATATTTTATGGAAGTGTGTGATTTTGTACATAATACCCTTAATATAACAACATATAATTATATAAAACATACTGAGGATATTATATAATAATGGTGATAAAATTTTAAGTAGGTGGAGAGAAAAATGAATATGCATGTTGAAGAACATTACCTCTTCTTCAGGTATATTCCTTTAGTTTTCACTAAACCCTTCCTTTGTTTAATTTATTCCCAAAATAAGTCTTCTAGGATGAGGGGAGGTAAGTGGGGGAGTTAATTTGGCATGTTTTAGATGATCCAAATGGAATGAAATGTGTGAACAAGGGGGGGAGTTAGTGACCTTTTATACTTGAGGAGGAGTGGCATTCTTGAAAATTCTCAATGATATTCACTATTGGGAGGTCTCATGTATATCATGTGGCTCAAAAATAGAGTAATAATGGATTATTGGGGGTTTATTTAGTTTATTAACACATCCACCATAAAAAACATTTTTATAATGTTTTTCCTTAACTTCTATGTTCCCTTACATTTACCATTTTGGTTTTCCACTATGGTAACTTGTTTTCTAACCTAGGTAATATATCCATTAATACTAAAATAAATTGAGAATTATTAGAAACTTTAGACCTAATTATTCTTAAATATTATATCTTATTTATAAAATAAAAATTTTGTGTGTGTTAGAAATTAATTTTAACATAAATGCATGTAGTGTGCAAAAATGAGTCTTTAACCCTAACCTCACTAACAAAGTTTTTACTATTTAGGGTTCTTATATGTTCATTATAAAAGATAAATTGTTCCATTAATGAGAAAAAAATTATATTTATTAAAATTTAAAATTCACTTGGAATAACATATGTTTTTTAGTAATTTTAAATCATTTAATAAAATATCATTTATAATAAAATAATATTAATGTTGATTTTAACATTACTTATTTAATATGAATTTAAAAATATAAATAAAAATATGTAATTTTATTCTATTAAGTTAAAAGATGTGTATTATGACATATTCTTGTACCAAAATGGGGTAACACAACAATACATTCAATTTTATTCACTTTTAATATTTTTAGTATGATTTATTTTATTTAATTATTAACTAAATAATTACTGCATTGGAATTTCTTAATAGTTAAAAGTAACTAATTCATATCTATAAATTAAAAATAAATTATTTTGATACAAATTAAATTTAAATTTAAAAATAATATATTTAACCAAACAAATGTGGGTTTTCCCTATATCTATGCTTTATAGACATTAAAAGCAAGGAATGTTAATTTTTTGTCTTTTTCATTACTTAACTTATTACATAACTCACTTTTAGGGAAAAGTGTTCCAAAAACAGTTAAAATACATCCAAAAGTAATAAGGTTCAAAATATGTCCATAAAATGGGTGTTGGATAATTTTTGGGTCATTCATACACCTTGTATTCTATGTTTAACCACTAAGTAAACTTGTTTTAACATTAATCGTAAAAATTAATTTTAAATGTTTTCACTAATAATTATTATAAAAAATTAATTTTAACGTTTCAGATAATATAAATTATTCTAATTTAAAAATTTTAGTATATTTTTCATAATTCAACTCACATAAGTGGTGGAATTTAATTTAAAATTAATCCTAAAGACGTGACGAGAAAACTCATTTTTAAAGTGAAAATATATTAATGTTTAAAAGTATTTATATCTAACTTAAATATAAAAATTATTCTCATGGCATAAATTGAATTAATTGATATAAACTTTAACTAATTTTAATTTAAAAATTATTTAAAATATAATTTAACATTTAAAATAATTTAATAAAAAAGTCTATTTTCAATTAAAAGGTAGTATTTTTCATTATCTAACAAAAAAGGAAACTTCTCAGAAAAATCCAATAAATTTTTCCTAAGATAAATTTTATATTATGATTTCAAAAATTAACATTATTTTAAAGTTTAAATTTTCTAAAATTGTTAAAATTTAATTTTAAATTATTTGCACTAAGCACAATTAAATCGCCTTTTTGAAAAAAAATACAGTTTTTGAGAAAACATTTTTTAATTTTAAATGATTCTTATTTTATTTATAATAAATATATTACTAAAAAATAATTTTCAATATATATATATATATTCATAATTTTTTAAATCACATTCATAACTCCCATTTTAATGACTATGTGATAATTATCATATTAAATAATATTATTAATAAGATATATATGTTTGGTAAAACTCAATCTTGCATGCAACACAAGATTTCAAAGAAACTCATTGTTTCACTTAATACAAGATAAAATAAGTATTGTGTGTAATGAAATATAAAATCAATGTTTTTTATTTATATTCTGTTGAATAATATTTTAATGTTTTATTATTTTTGGGTGTTACATTCTCCCCACCTAAAAAAATCATTCCCATTAATGTAGACTTAATCTTGGAAATCAAGGGTTTGAAATATGAAAATTATTTTGTTAAAAATACCCAAAATAAAACTATTAATAAAATATCCTCTTAATATTAGAGAATGTGGAGTACAGTTTTCACATGGAATAACAAATAACTAGATTTCTAATTAATAGAACATTGGTGGAAAGTAAAGATATGTACCTGGAGTAAAAACAAAAATATTTATAAAGAGTGATAGAGGTGATTGATCAATATAAGATGAATGATAAATGGAAAGTTAAGAGGCTAAAAACCACAAATCTGTGATGATTTATAATCCCATCAATACAAATAAATGGATATATTATTATAACATTTTTATTTCAAGATATTTTTCCTAATTTTGAGGAATTGTTTTATTGAACAAATATATAATTAAATATACTTTATTGATACATTTATAATTTATAAGAAAAATTTTATCCTGGAATTTTCTTTGACCAATTTCCAATTCATCCCTTATTCCAAGAATTATATATCCAAAATGAATTTTTTATGCCAGAAGAACTAAAATTCACATTTAACAAATTGTAATATCTATAAAGAGTGATAATTTTTTCCCATCTGTCTCTAAATATTTTAAAAAACAATATTTTAAATACATTACTCTCCAAACCTAAAAAGTAATAATATTATTTCATCATTAATTTTATTCACCAAATTTTTTAACAATAGGAAATGTCATATTAACTTGGAAATTATGTTGGGCAGTGGTAGGCGGAAAACCCTTATCGTACTTTGATCATAGGTTCAAGCCCCACCGCCTTACTAGATGTGACGGGTTGTCACCATACATTTGGGTTCTCCTTTTTCTAAACTATATTAATAAAATTTTGATAACATTAAAATAAAATGTGATCAACATCCTTAAAATAAAATAAATCATTAAATAAAATTTTTAATAAGTTTTTCTATACAACCTATATTTTCCAAAGTCTAATATACTTATTTGACTATTATTTCAATGTTATTATTTATTATATCAACCCTAAAGGTTATCAATACCTTTAAACTTATGTCTATGAAATGAAAGGAATTGTTCATCAAATAAATTTTCCATTAAAACATATGCTTTCCATTAATTTTTCTCAAAAAATCATTAATTTGGGTATAATCCCGTCACATAAAACCTAAAAATGGTGCTTATGACTTTGAAATTATGATCAAACTTAAACTCATTAACCTAGGATAGAATCCATAACTATTAAGTTAATGAATATATATATGATTATAACCCAATCCAAAAAAATTTGTGGTTCTTATAATCGAAATACCATTGGTAAAAATACTTCTAAAATATTATTTTCTAAATCCCAATATATAAATACTTCTTCAGTCAAAGGTGTCACAATATTTTTCAAATACTTTACAAATTGCGAATAATTTCTTTCCAAACCTAGGATGATACGTATCTCAAAAACATTATTTGGTTCTTCCCATGATATGATAGACACCACCTTATAAGAATGAACTAAGAAACCATGTTCTCAAATTACATGTCCCAATAACTTAACTTCCCAGATACATAATTATCACTTTGATAATTTAGTATAAAAGTGATGGTCCCTTAGAATTCTCAAAACATACCTCATGTGACACCTGTGATATTATTTGATCTTAGAGTACACCGGAATATCATCCACAAACACTATGACAAAGTTTTATTATACTTCTGAAATATTGTTTTCATCAATTTTATAAAGAAAAAATGAGTGTTAGTTATTATAAATGACATTACAATATATTAAAAATAGCTATACCTAGTCATGATGGTAGTCTTTAGAACATCTAATTCAATTATTTTGAGTTTCTGGTAACTTATATTGAGAAAAATTTTAAATAGATTTCATACCCCTTTAAATGTTAAAATAATCATCAATGCAAGGAAATGGTTATTTTTGGTTGATTTTTACCTGATTGAGGTTTAGATAATCAATACATAAGAGAAGTGTTCAATTATAATTTGTGGAGAAAAGATCAAGGAATACCTAGGGTGAAACACTTTTCTATATAAATACCTTTTATCTCATGTCATCTAACTCAATTTTAAACTCTCTAAATTATTTTTATACATATAGTAATATGGCATTGATATCAGTTGAGTTTTGAGAACTAAATCAATTAATAAGTCCTCCTATCTCTCTATTGGAAAATGTGATAATTCATATGAGAACACTTAAAGAAACTCATTGATTATTAAAGGAATGTTACCACTACTATAATCCTATTCTAACTTGTCTATAGACAAAAACATTAACTTACTAATCATTAGAAAATTTGGCCCTACTCGACTGGATCTTGCATCCCATTCTCCATGAAACACATGGGATCTCCCAGAAGAAGTGATGAGGAATACCCACCAATGGTAATAATCAATCTAGTCCTTGTGGAAAATAAACCAGTATATTATAATGACCTCATCAAAGCAGTCTAATTCATGAACCAAGAAATCTCAAACTAGATCTATGTCTCATATAAATAAAGGGAATGAGATACATCAAAACCCATGACCCATATTCAATCATAGATGTGTCTCTAATTCCTTATGTAATGACATGAGTTCTATTAGAGTTTTTATAAGATCCAAAAAAATGAGTCTATAAAAATGAGAGAGGATCACATGTATACACTAAATTAGTTTCTATGGTAGAAGAAATATAAATGGTGTATCTCACTATCACAAACCCCATATGAACCTCTTCTTGAAACTCCTCAATTGTTTGTAATTTATTCATTTTGAAGTCTTTTGAATGTAACCCTAAAGTCCATGAACAATATCTATAAACCATAGATCCTATAGGATTCGATTAGGTTTGATAAGATTGGGGAGAATAGATATCCTTACAAAACATATGAAAGTGACCCTAGTACCCACACAAGTTGAAAACCATTGGAGGTAAAGGGAAAAAATTGTTTCATGAGTCTGGTCTAGAAACACTGATAACATGTCAATCTATTAATTATGGTGTACGAATAGACCTATGAGAAAGACCACCACTACATCCCCCCATGAAACTCACACTGATTCCTCTTTCCCTTGTACAATCCACTAGAGCCACCGCTAGACGGAATAGGAACTTCAGTCAATCCTGCCTTACCCTTCAGGTAAAGTTCTTCCATAAATGAGTTACCTACCCCAACAAGAAAATGTGTTAAAATTTAAATTAAATACCTATAGAAATATATTAATAACGATATCTATTTTAATTATCTAAGACTTCTTATTATCCTCAGATACAACTTCAAGAGAAAACACAAAGCGCTTGTAAAAATGATTAGAGTACTCTATTACTGGACAATTAAAATTATAAAGTTTGAGAAAGTTCGTCGATTTTTATGTGTTCATATATTAAAGGTTGAACTATATAGTAAATATGGCCTTAAATTATTTCTACTCCAAAATCTCATGCTTCTTAGCCAAGAACTAAGCCCCACCATATTCTACTCAGACCTTCAAGATTGAATATAGAGTACTTCAATTTGACTAGGTCTGAAGTCTCTATGAATTCAACTATCCTCTCAAGATTTCTTAAACAACCCTCATCCTCTTAAGGATAATTCATCCCTGGTAAGGATTTGAGATTCTAGTGGAGAAATTTATGGGCTTGATTCCTACCCTAATCCTTTTGAGGTTCCACCTCCCTATCCAAAATAGGGGAAAGTGAAACAATTTGATACATATATCAGACCATGTACATGACTAATTTCATCAAATTCTAGTCAACTAGAGGGTTTCTCATTCATGGTTCATCAATAGAATCCCCCCAAGGAATTACTATAATTCTTCTTGGGGGTATGACACTACATATCAACATATAAAGAGACACAAAATTATAGGATTCGTGAATAAATTATAGTTTAGAGTAACATAAATCAGATATAATTATCAAGATGAAAACAAGAGGGAAAATAAGGATTAAGACACTCCAAATCCCAAAAGGAACATTTCGCAACAACCTGGGGAAAATGAACTCTTGTCACTATGAGAGATGGTCATGAACTTTCTCACAACCTACCCCTTAAGTTTTCACATTCCAATATCCAATCTACTGAGACATAAAAAAATCAATATCACAAACATAAATATAAAAACATATATTTAATGCCAATTTTTCACAATCCAACCCAAATTACCCAAACCAAACACAAACAGAATCATTCTTGACATGTCCTAAATGTAATTTCGGATCCCTATGGGTCAGAAACAGGAACTTGGGCATCAATAACTACATTTTGGAATGATTTTTATACAAGAACCAAAATTAAGGTGACAAATATATAAATATATAATATTTTGGTATTCCAAAAAAATGATACAAATATATATATATATATATATATATATTGAAGCAAAGCTTCTGACCATTTATGAAGAGTGAAAGAAAGTACATAGAAATGGAGAATGGGGTCAAACAACCATAATTTCCCTCATTCGTCAAAACTAGAAATCATAATATGAAATTTCATTCCCAAAATCAGAGTATCTAGCTTCCCACTCAGATTGAGACTTTTCTGAATTAAAGGCCTTCAGGTAGTTTGTTTCAACCTTTATTTACATCTTTGAAGATGATCTAGTAGACATGTTCCTAGGGGTCTGAGAGTATTCCTTACGGGGTATTATCTTTGAAGGAACAGAGGATAAATCTTCACCATCAGTCATTCTTGCCTCGCCACTTTGGATAACATCCTTGAAAGAGATAGATCCACCACTACCGGGACCAATGAATCCAGCCTTTCCCCCTTCATCATCAGGAACATCTCCCCATTTACCAAGAATAGGGGAAGAATGAAAAATTTTCCTGACTTCCTGTTGGTAATCGACATTTTTTTGAACATCATCGAGTTTAGTGTCATCAACCAAAGAAGGCACAGGATTTGGTGCTGAAGGTTCAATATCTTTTCCTTGAACAGACACATGAGATACACAATTCTCTGAAGTCAAAGCATCAGCAGCAATATGAATTGGCTCTTTAGGAGAATCAATTTCCATATCAGTAGACTTAGACAAAGATGAGTCTTTCTCAGTTGCCTTTTGTCAAAAAAGGTTGGAGGGGTGGCCTCTCATCCCACACTCTTTACAATTAGTGTTCTTTTGGCATATCTCCAAAGAGTGTCCAACATTCATACATTCAGTGCAGTAGAGGGGATTTTTCTCATATTGAACATCAATTAAAATATTATCTGAGGGGGTGGAGAGTGTTACCTTTTCAATAAGAGTGGAGCTGAGATCAACTTCCACCAACATCCTGGGAAAATGACCATATCTGACATCCTCAGTTTCTTTATCAAGCTGGATGGGGGACCCTATTGTCGTGCCAATGTCATGCAAAATCCTCAGATTCCAAAGGAACCAGTTGAGCCCATGTAGACAAAACCAGACTTGGGAAAATCATTTTTGGCTTGTGAGATATTAAAATCCAAAGACCACTTATGTAGATTAAGCCATCCGGGTTTTAGAAATAGAGAACCAAAGCTCCAAGCATGAAGCTTCAAGTCATCCGATGGAAACAAGCAATGAAAAAATACTAGACCAAGTGAGAGACATTTCTAGCTAGAAAAACCCCATAGCATCAAAATTCTGCTGAACAAGTCCTCAAGTTTCCAAGGCCGCGCACCTTTGGGTAAAACAATGGGAGCAATTAAAGAATGTTTTCCCATCATCAATCATTCAGTGACAGTAGCGGTGTTGGCCTCTACATGAGAAGATGTTCCCTTGCGAAGAATTCATCCATAATGAGATTCATTGGAGGAAGGTAGAAAATGAGCCTCATTCTTTCTCTACCTTGAAATTGAATCCTTCATCACATCAGCAAATGAACGTGAACCAAGTGGAACATCGCCATGAATCCCCTTCAGTGATGCCCAACACGAACCCTCATCACTAGACTCAAAAAATGAAATTTTCAAAGTCCTCTCCGCTTTTCACGCATCAGAGAACAAATGTACACAATGAGTAGAAAAGGAGAGAGACCCCAAACCTATTGAATCAGATCTAGGGAACCGAACCTTCGACGCATCGCAACCAGCCACATCAGCAGATCCGGGGTTCGAAACCCTCGTCGCATCAAATGCCGATGCACCAATTGATTTGGTCCCAGGAACTGTAGTTGCTTCTTCCTTCGGTCTGCCTACCTCAGATCTCCTCGGAGCCGGAGCGACGTCGGAAGAGAGAAATGGTGAAGGTGGAGCATTCACACGTGGGACTTTCTCAGCATGACTGGAAGGAGGGAGAATCTTAAATCCGAAGTAGTGAGGAATATCCATTTCCAAGGAAGAAACTAGAACACTAGCAGCCACCATCTCCGGAGAGGAGTGCCTCCCGATCCTCCTCCCGTTCCACCATCTAATGTAAGATCCAAAAATATATATTTACAGTCAATAGGTACCTAGATACATAAAACCAAAAAAAGAACTCAAAAATTTCCAATTCCAAACTCCATATTCCATGATGTCACCTCCAAGCTTCCACACCCTGATAACAAACAAACTTGACTCCTCTATGTGGTGCCTTGCCTTTAGATATATTAGATAAACAAGAATTATATACACCCAATGGTGTATATAGGGTATGATAAAAAGATCCTAGTTGGATCCCACCAAGTTTTTCATAAGAACGATAAATAAGAAAAAACAGTTATGCTCTGGTAATTGAAAACATGGAATGAGATACAGTTTAACATAAAGCCTGGATAATTCACCCTTTTCACAATTTATAAATCATACAAAATAAATATGTTTTCAAATAATTCTCATTAACATACTAACAATTATTTCAATGATAAACAATAGAGAAAAAATTCGTTTAAGTATAAAAAATTCTATGTCAATGAGGATCCTCAACAATTCTGTGTCTAGTATGACACCTGATTTGCACATTACCCCAGCAGAACAGGTCTAGGGGTAATACAATACACCCAAGAGTGACTATTTTCCACAAATTGGGTAACCTAGTGTAGACATTACCCTATAAGAATTGGTCTAGGGGAAAATATTTCATCCTCAAGGATGGATCCTTGCCTCATTGTCAATCACATTCATGTTTACTACAACAATACCATTCATGGTCATTTCATTTTTGAAACCAAAAAAAAAATTCTTTAAAACAATTTTTTTTCAAAAAACACCATGGGGATAATCCATTTTTAATACTAAACAATAACAAAAACATTTTATCAAAACCATTTTCATGCCTTTATCTAATTTTATAAATCAATTAAAATGAGAAAGTAAGAGAGGTTCATAACACAAAGTTAAATCATGAAACCACCTAACATGAAACACATATAATATCAACATTTATGGGTAAAAAAATATAAAATATTAGTTGAGGGACATTGAATTTGAGAAGTATCATATATCCATAATTCCCAATCATAAATCTCTAAATTAACATGTTTAAGAATGAAGAAACCCAAATAGAACACTTACCCTTACAATTCCTTATCAATGTACCATGAGGATTGAAGATATGATTAAGTACCCTCAATTTTTTAATTAATCTAAAATTGATTGGATTATAATCTCAGATAAATAATTCCCACCAATGATTAAGTTGATCCATAGAGAGAAACAAGAGTAATTAGAAGTATAATGATATCCAATACGAAAAAAATATCAACATAACAATATTAGATTATGGATTCAATAAGATATTTAATCCTAAAAGGAATTAGATTGTGATAGAAAAAACATTTCCAAAGAGAGCATCCAAGCTGGAAAAATTTGAATGTGGGTTGAAGGAGGAGAGTTAGATAATAAAATGGGTGTTTTGAGTGGTTGAAATTTGATTCTGCCCCTGAATTTCACATCCCTGGTCGACACCACTAGCTATATGGTGGTGTTAGAAAGGATTTATATTGCACTGGACACCCCATAATTTATCTGGTGGGTTTATTATAGGAATTCATTTCTTATATCCTTCAACTAGCTGATTAGTAGCCCTGATTGGATATCCATTAGAGTACTTGTAGCCCTTCTAGCTACAGGTTCATATCCACCCCAATGTCAACCTCCAGGTAAACCTCTAGACTTATCAAACAAAATATAAAACCACACCCCTAGACCCTTCCTTACAACTAAAACCAACTAAAAATAAGCTGAAAAAAAACATGTAATGGCCAATAGAAGGAGATTTTTTTAAATGGGTAGTACCTTAAAAAATGCAAGGATGTCACATAACCAAATGGTCTTATATACCCTTTGAAAAAATTAATTAACCAACATGACTATCTCCAAGAAATTTTTTTGTAAATTGGAGGTCTAGAACTCATGATATAGCTAAATTATAGAAGTTCCCACTTGAGTATAAACAGTAAATATTCCCTTCAATGATTAAATATTATGAGATTTTAGATAGATTAAATAAGATTAGTTATATTTTAAAATATTGTATAACACATGGTAAATTATGTTAATACCAAATTTAATCCTAATTTAATGGACATGTTAGGTGGAATGTGGATTTTATTCCATAAGTTTTCTTGGATTTCAGGCATTTTGTTTCCATTTTTCTCAAATTTAATCTTGGTTTCTTCAAATAACCTTTGTCTAACATGAAGAGATAAAAACAAGTAAAAGTTACCTTTTTTATAGTCTTTAACATAAATTATATGAATTAAATTTTTATTACATATGATTATATATTGGTAAATTATACACCATAATAAATTAAAAATAATAGTATAATGGTTGAAATAAATAATAAATCAGTATGTAGTCACACCCCTACAAATGAAAATTATTAATCGTAGAAAAAGTGACATTTCATCAAGTATATAAAATAATATTGATATATTCATGAATATTTTCCATGGAACATGAATATTCAATATCCAAATTTAATTCAATTTACTCTAGAAATGTGAATAAAATAAGAACCATACCATGGAGTCAATCACAATAAGTATAGAAATAAGTTTCTAATAAATTATAATAGAACAAAAGCCAATAAGATTCATTATATTAATCCAAGTAAATAAATTCATGATTTCATCATGACTCTAAATACCAATGTATGTGTGACAACCATTTTATTCTTATCTTTTCCCTTTTTATTTAGTAAGTATAGTCTATTTTAAATATTTTGGATTACCTAATTCATTTCCACAAAACCTGATCATTATAATTTTTAATCAAATTTCAAAACTCAGTCAAATAAGAATTTTTATAATTCATACCTTCTATATTTATCCCATAGGTTGTGTTGTATATTTTTTAAATTTTTTATTTCATAATTGTTTTGAAGATGATATTTTTTCAACAAAAAACTCAGGTATCCACCATAATCCAATCTGATATAGTTATGAAATTAATTTGATAATAAATGAATACATAAAAAATATATTTTTTAAAATATAACTAAAATTAACACAATATATATATATTCAGTTAATTATAAAAATTCACATTTCCTGATTATGTCTAATTATGTGTTTTGATATTTAACAACATAATTTTCTAATAAAAGACTCATATATGTGGTATCAATATTTAAAATTTTCTGTAGAGATACAATCAATCGTATCATTGAAAAATAACCAATTTAACTAAACTAACTCATTAATGTAAATTCTTTACTCATTATAACATGAAATTAGGGAAATAAATAAAATTTAAATGTTAAAAAAATATTGAAATGGGGAAATTTATCAGGAATTTTCAATAACTTTCATGATGATATGGTCATTTAATATGAGCATTCTAGCAAAAAAGTGAATAATAACGTTGAAAAAACAAAAGAATCCCAAAAATACTATGTAAAAAGCCAAAATTTATAAAATAAGAAGGTAAACAATATAAAAATATAATACAAAAATCCAAAAAGAGAGAAATTGATGAAAAATGAAAGAAATATAAAAATACCAAACACGAAATCAAATAGATAATAAGAAGTTATTAAAAACAATAAAAATAAATGCATAAAATTTTTAACTAACTTAAGAAAGTATCCACCCCCCCCCCCCTCATACACAAATCTAGAATATTCATTGTTCTCACTATAATGAAAATTAAATATAATGTGAGAATGAAGGATGTAACCTAGTAACTGTAATCAATAGAGGGTTTTTGAAGGTGGATTTCTCCATTGGGGAATCAGAAAGGGTTTCTTGGAAAAATGTAACCTGCTACCTTTTAATGGTTACCATCTATCATTTATCTTTATTTTTTACCTCAACAATCCTAAAAGGATAGAAATTAGTGATATCATATGATTCATGTAATGGGAAAAATGATTACTAGAATGAAACATCAGCCTCATTGGATAGAAGTACCTTGTCATTAATGTGGAATATATAGTAAAGGATGAGGTGGTAATGAGTATCCATAGTTCTTTTCGTATAGATTCATAAGTTTTCATTTGCATATCATCATATTTATTCAAACTTATAAATCTATGAATTTAAATTTACCACCTAAAAATAAAATATTATAATTACATTGTTTTATATCTTAATATTCCTGATGCATTATCTTAATAAAGAGGTTAAAACTATTTCCAAACACAAGTCAATAAGGTATCATTCCAATTGGAATTTTAAAATCAATATAGTAGACCCATAGAGAACCATCAATTATTAGAATCCAATCTATTTATATTGGTTTGGATTTTTTTTCCAAGGATTTTTTTTACCTATCTTTTAAAAATTGAATCTTTCTTATTGGTTTCTAGGGATAATTAGTTGAAACATAATGCCCAAACCCATACTGAGGAAAAAGTGACTTAATTATACCATTGCAGAAATGAGAACCTCAATCACTGATGATGAAAAAATGTAGTATAAACTTGAAAAAATATTATTTTATCAAAAATTCCACAACTACCATATATTCATATATTCTATGGTTCATGCTTCTACCAATTTAGAAACATAATTCACTATAAGACTTATGTGAACATTTCTAAATTAATTAAGAAAAAGACCCATAAATTCAATTCCCGGAACATTGTAAATGTCATTGAATAATAGGGATTATTGGGGAATTAAAATTATTTTAGAGGCACTCCCCATTCTTTGACAATGAGTAAAATCTCTAAAACAATCATGGGTATCCCAAAATATGGTTACCCAAAATAACCTATAATAAAGAACCTTATGATAAATCTACTGGTGATTGAAGTGGACCCCATGTGCTAGAATGTGAAAGAACATAAGGAGGGACTAAAACTAGGTATAAGGATCAAAAAACAAGGACTTGATCACTACATGTGCTCTAAAGTTAAATAAAATTCCATATTTACCAATGGGAATCTTGTTTTAGATTCATATATTGTGTCATAAACTAACTAGGCTTACTCTGAATGGTAACCATATCAAGGGTGACTTAAAATAAAGAATCTCTCCTTGTACACTAGATGATACTGACTTGTAGAAAGAGTATAATGTGTAACTATTGGGAGAATATAACCCTATATAAGAGTATTAATAAGAGTTAACATAACCCATAAAATTCAAAAATCATAAATATAGAATAAAAAATGAATAAATGGAACAAGTTATAATGAAATTGAATGAAACATACAAGTATAAAACAATTAATCACCCACTGGTCCAATCATATATATATGGTAAATAAAATAAATAAAACACATAGGGGATCTATATATATACCCTAAGACTCACCTCACCCCAGTCTCTAAAATCCATCAATGTTACCTAGACAAGTGATCAAATCTCGGTTCTATTATCAACTTATATCTACAACTATTGAGAGGTCTTCTCAGGTACAAAATTATTGTGGTCACTTGAGTTGGGTGCGAGTATAACTCCATAGGGAACCACTAACATGATCTCATACCCCGGTAGTAAAATTAGTGTATGTTCATGTGAAATTCTTAGATAAATAAATAAATAGTGAACATAAATAAATAAATCACTTTTGGGACTCATGTACTACAGTGACACCTGAGGCCATTCATTATTACTTCATCCAGTGTTAGAGTGTCTTTGAGCACGTCATGTATTCATTACAAGCAATGAAATCACATAAGTGTATTACTGACCACGATATACTTGAGGTAAAAACCCCTGATCTGACTAACCCTTATATACAATAGATAAACACTTGGGGCCTCTCTAACCCAAGTAAATATGAGATAAGAACCTAGGTTCAGGATCTCTAGGTATACAGGTTCAATGTATGAGTCTGAATCATTGAAATCCATAGTATCCAAATTTGTATAAAGGGTTTCATCTCCTACCCCACGAATCCAAGGACAATATCTAAGGTTCACCAAGCTGTGTGGGGGTTGTATCCCCTACCCATGAAACCAAGGTACACCCAGGGGTAATCCTATATCACCAAAATATATATCCATCCACCCAGGGGGTCATATCCACTACCAAAACCATGTCATAGTCCTCCATTAATTGAGTTACATACCTCATCCTCAACACCTAAACCCCTTATAATAGGTATCACATAACACATAACACCTCAGGGGTATATCCCCCTAGAAATCATATTCATATCATAAGCATAAAATAACACCCAACACATGTACTTGAAGGAATTATTCCCCTTAGATAATATAAAATAATTAAATAATCACCTAGGATCTCCCATCATCTCTAGCCCTATTATCCATGCATCATGTTACAATTTTCCTTTTTAATCATTTATTAATTTTACCATCTTAATTAAATTACATGTTCTTCACCTGAGTTTACTATTTTATTTCTTATTTAATTTCATGCCTTTCCATTTTGTGATTTAAGGGTCATGCCTAG
This sequence comes from Viscum album, assembly GCA_963277665.1. Lineage (NCBI taxonomy): Eukaryota > Viridiplantae > Streptophyta > Magnoliopsida > Santalales > Viscaceae > Viscum > Viscum album. The sequence goes on from OY728137.1 coordinate 1,111,553,807, forward strand.
CACTGACATCCTATCTCCCCTTTACTACTCCTCTCTATGGTTTTCATCAACTAAGAACCTACCAAGATCTCATTTGCTAGAGTACACATGGGTAAACCTACCTATGGTCTTCTATTCTAATTCAAATCATAGGTCCATGCCCCTCACTTTGGGGTACAATGTCCCTTTATTTTTTTTCCAATCATATTCCAGCCACCATGGTAATCCCAGATTATAAGGATTGCCCTTGGGTTTCATGATGACAACCAAGGCTAAACATATCCAGTTTTTTATTGCTACTTACATAGAGGATGTCTCCAAGGATTATATATCAAGGTACACTATTTTTAAGATAGTCCATCTCATTTAATCACACCCATCTTGTGTCTTTATATCTCATAAAAACCCTTTTTACATCGATCCCTCAGCCAATGGTGGTCAATTCATCACTAACATTCAAGGGACCATTATAGACCTTGTACCATCATTCTAATCATTCCATTAAAAAATATTTAATTAAATTAAATACCACTCAACAATGGTGTTGATACCACACACATCACCTTCTATATAAAAAACATGCATAAATACCTTATGGATTATATAAGATACCACCTACCTTTAGTGATTTCAAAACAACTTTAATACGTAGCCCAAAGACTCTTTCAAGACTCACCAATTCCTCACATCACACCCAAGGAACCTATATCACACCAAAATGTTGGATAATTAATTAAAATCAATTATAACTAATTATAAAAATCAATTGTTACAAATTAAAATTGATTTATAATTTTTTTTAAATGCATAACTGTCAACAACACACTAACATCTCAATTTCACTTAAATGTAATCCAACTAAACTCATAGGTTCCATGACACACCCCGGGCATCACCATGGAAAAATCCATAAAAATGGACCATTTTTACTTGTAAATTTAATTCAATTAAAATTAAACCCCTTGAAAATTTTATATATTGGCCTACCTACATCAAATCACTAAGAAAAAACATCGGAGTTTTGTCATGAGACCTCCTCTACATGATAGGTACAATGTGCCATAAAAATTGTGTGAATTAATTATGATATTGTGAAATAAACATGAAAATAATAAACCAAATCATCTGAAATTATATTCTAACCAAGGAGAAAGTAAGACTGAGAAAATAATGGTTGAACATAAATGATATTTCCACGACAATGAACAAAAAACCACCACATTCAATGGAGATCCAAAGGATCGGAGGGGGTTTAACAAGAAAAAATGGCCTCCACACCCCCAAGTTTGAGTGAAACCCAGATGGGTGGGTTGGTAAATTACCAACCAACCACCAATTAAAAATGAAAAACATGCCCCATCAGATGGCTAGTCTGAGCTCACCGACTAGCTAGTGGTTGACCATTAGTCAGCCGATGGAAGGCTGATGCTAAAATTCAGCATCGCTTCTATCTCGGTCTAGCTCTAGAACTCTTTTGAGAATCCCATATCTCCCTCAATCCTCATTCCATGTAAAAAAAATATCTCTTATAGTTTATCAAATTATCATATTCCCATTCTAAATTATGATTCTCAAAGTTCCCCCCTCTTTGGAGGCAAAAAATTCAAATACATTAGGAATTTTAAAACATGTATGGATATGTGGTATTAAAATCTCCCCACCATGAAACTTCTCATACCATAAATTTCTTGATGTCTATTAAAATCCACTCCTAACCTACACCAGTTCATAATTCACAACTAACTAGGAACATTCCATCTCTAAGATCCAAATGCACTCATGGATAATAGCTCTAAGCACATGGTACACCATTACTCAAAAGTAAATCTACCACTTTACACCATCATAAATCTACCTAGATTGTTCCTAGACACACCCATCCATATCAATACATCATAATATCACTAAAAAATTCATCATCAAGTTCATGGTGCTTCCCACCACAAAACTGAACTCATAACTTCCGATTCTGACAAACAGCACCCCCCCCCCACACCATCAAAATCACCTATCAAAACCCATTATTAATGGTCTAATAACCTACTAAATATAGTTTCAAACTCACCTCAACCAAACACACATAAGGAAACTGGTCAAATATATGTACCCATCGTCTCCCCAATTCAAGATCAAATCATGGGAGTTTCTATCTCCCAAATAAAATGACCTGAATACACAATCATTTCCTTGAAAAGACCCATTTAAAAACCAAAAAAAACATTTCATGTCCAAAATGAAACACCTAATGTAGTTTATGACATGTTTCATTCAATTACATGAAAACCCATTGGTTCATCCTTCTCTAGCCGACCTTACAAAAAAATGCTCGACTTCATCCACTGATGCATTATTTATTTACCTGATCATGATGCCTAAAATCGAAAAATAATCTGATGATCATCCAAATATTCACACTATATTATGTACTAAACTACTAGTGTAATTCCATAGAAAAATCCTTGACCACCCATATCCATAATCATGTTATATTGTGATCACTAACGCACTACCAATCTAAAGCACCCTCAAATCATCTCAAATTTGTTAGGATCTCGATGACAATGCTCAGAACTCATCCAAAATCACATTTGAAACTCACATATGGTATTCATCATGGAACTATAGTGAATTAATCTCATCTTCTAACTAGAATCCAAATCCATCATGACCTTATAATAATGATTTTCAAATATACATGACCCTTTGAATATGACGGTCACATGCCTATGATTGATGTGATTCTCCCCACTGTACGAGTGTGTTTATCATTGCATCACTAGATCAGAAACTCATCTTCACAACCCTTATCTTTTCCATCACCAAACAAAATAGTCATACATGGACGATCTTGATCGTACCTATGTTACACTCTAAAGGTCTAACATTTCCTATTCCTAGCACATAGGAACATCATCCATTACATTCCCCGAATAAATATTCATAAAATGGGTTATGCCTATAAAATGCCAATAGTGTACTCCCCATCAACTAGCTACCCTTATACCTATCCTAGAGCACAACCTCATCAAGTTGCACCATCAATATACATGTGTCACTCCTTCTGATCCTTGCTTAATATATTCATCAACCCCCAATACTCCCATCAATATTTTACCCTAATCAGTCCTACCACCGTACCTGACAATCCATTATATTGTCCCTAAATATAGGAAAATCCAAAATTCTTATCCAAAACTTCAGTATTCCATGATCTTAATCATCTCATCAACCCCCAGTCTTCAACCCATACATGACCACTCACTAATTTACAACTCAACACACATTTCATTTAACCATGCACATTGCCTTGATCTCAGTCAACATAAGTTAGTACACTTTTGTACCACTTGATCCATTATCCAAATGTCACAACACATCCATACCACATTTGTTCTACCTTTATCTCATTTAAATTCAATTGTTCCATGATGATATGTGACCTACTCATGAACAAAGACTCACGATCAATAAGTTACACATCGCTAAACCCTCAGAAATCCCTCTCCACGAGATATTTTTCATATTTAACAAATTCATTAAATCATTCACACACACCTCATATACCATATGAGTATCCATAAATAATGGATTTCAATATCCCCCATTACCATGATAATACATATTTGAGGAGGCATGTGACCTCATATCACTCTTCTATATCTTTTTACACAGGCTACCTCAATTCTGTCTTGATCAATCCTAGCCTCACATACCAAAATAGATGACCATACCCCACTATATGTCAATATCACCAAAATTGAGCACAAATGTTGCCTTTTCCATGAAACCCAACATCCTTTATATTGTGAGACAAACCGCACAATTACCTTCCATATTGATATCATTTTGAATCCTCAAGTGTTTATCCACCCTTCGTCGTTGTTCCACTCAGAAACGCATCCAAAATATAAAGAACCAGGAATCCATCCAATATTACCCTCAAAGTACCTTCTTAACACTAAAACACCAAAACTCAGGGTTATTTCATTATAAAAACACAAGGCATCATCACCATTCATATCTCCAACACCTCTAAGGGGATTCTCATCCTTAGGGAAACTCATGACTAATAAAATAACATCACCTAGGAACACCTTAATAATATCAAATATACTCATGGGATTTTCTTGCATTAATCATAAATACAATAGCACCACTCATTAATTAGTCTCAAAATAAATTTTCTAACATGATTCAGGTCCCTAAAACACTCATAACCTAGCCTAGATAACCCCACTCATGGATTAACCTCATATTTCACAACTCACCAACTCACCAAAATCCTAATTCGCATCTCAAAGGTCATTAGGGAATCTCATATATTCTATAAACTAGGTCTCATAAGAAATAAATCACATGAAAAACCTATACACCCATTTCACATATCACCTGACCACTCATCAGCCAACACCCACTCAGGGTTCTCACATAAATCACAACACATGGCGCATCAGCCATAACCCTATACATGATATCACCTATAATTCTCATTCCAACGTACATAGATTAGTATCTCATAAATAAAAATTGTTCATCACATGATAAAATAATATCCCACTCCAAGGGAACCTAACCTCTCTAAGAATTAGTATTTCAAACTGCTCAAAAGAGTATTAGGTCACATCCACATGAATGTGCATGTATAACAGAAATTTTCTTATGATGATCTATATCTGTTGAGTCATATTCACATGGCTTCGATAAGTATAATTACAATCAATGATATATATAAAAATAACATATAGTTTTTCACTAAAATTTTAAGTAAACAAAACAAATTAGTAACCAAACATAAGGGGTCCATCATCAAGGCATAAAATGTCTATATTAACCTACTAGGGGTATCTATACATACCATGAACTAAGGAACTACATAATTTTAATCATCGAGCATCTCATCATAGATCCCCATGACAGATCATTATAAGGAAATATATCATGGTCCAACTAAGTATGATTCCCTGAGAACTTATATGGGGATACATCATTCGATCTATTGTTGACACTTTAAATAGCTAGATTGTATCATCAGTAAAATTATAACACACATCACATAAATGTAATATGAATCATACTTTCTATGAATAATGCATGGGATGAATCTTTCACCCATGATATAAGTGTCAAAATACTAATAAATCATAAATCCTAACATTATGTGTGTCACACAATGTGAACTAATAAATCGTAACAATGAATAACATATTTAAATTGATGAATTTATCAATAAGAAACATCTCATTTGTGGGAATATGGGGTGATGAGTAAATGTTAAAGGATAGAAGGATCATTCTAATATTGTCAACCACCACATTATCCACTCATTTCATATCCTAAAATTATAAATTGAATTCTTGAATAAGGATCATCCAACAGATGAGATGTGTTTTAGATTTTTTTTCTTAAGGGGACACCATGGGGGTTTATGATCATAATACATAATCACTTGGGACCCTAAAAGTTACGGAACAAATTTATAGATGTAAAAAACAATTGAAAGAAATTATTTTTCAATTGTATTGTAGTTTTCTTGGTAAGGGTCCAATGTGTGAAAGTAATATGAAATGATATGTAGATCTCAAATGATACATTGTGAAAAGGCTTCCCTAATTGAATAATTATTAAAATCACCCATGATCTCAACTAGTGAATCCCACTGATGTGGTTGGATTAACAGGGATAAAAAGGGACTCGATTTTGATTTATTAAAATAAACTTTATAACTATTATAAAATAAAAAATCAACAAATTTTGGGAGTAATAGGAACAAGTGAAGGGAAATATTGGTAAATTTATGAATTAAATAATGATGAAATATTATGTGACCTATGAAATACCATACATCTCACACATTTTTTGGGAATTTTGGGAAGAAATGAAATCACTTTTGATTTATCAACTAAGATACCATCACCAAATATGGTGTGTCCAAGTATTATCCCTTACCATACCATGAAATAGAATTTCAGATAATTTAATACTAGATTATTTTGAATAAAATAATAAAGGAAAGTTATTATTTTACTCAAACTATCATCAAAATAGGAACCATATAGAGAAAAATATTCTTTGAATACGTCTATGTAATTTTCTAGATGATCAAAAAAATATTAACCATGCATCACTAGAAATTACTTGGACTATTAAATAAACCGAATGGAATCCTTCTATATATAAATGTATCGAATTCTATAATAAATTTAATAAATTATGGACGTTTTAGAAAAAGTTTTACAAACCGCTACTAATTATAAAAACTATATTATGCCCACATTGTTTACTGACACTTATGTAAAGCATTGATTTTTAGAATCCATTTTGTTTAAAAACACCACCAAATAATCTTAAAAAGTACATCAAAATAATTTTATTTAAATATTATGTTATATTTTAAAAATATTGTGGAACCAATCCACCCCCACCCCAACTGGAAACCCTCTCGACCTCGATGACCCCTCACTGTTGCATGAAACTAGTTTGGGCCTCTCGGCCTCAGACTCCCCCTCACCACTGGTCAATGTTGGTCTAAGGCTATTAGAACTTCCTCAAAATCTTCATCACTGATGCTCCATGTTGGACCCCTCTCACTCTCACCCTTACTTCTACTCAATGATGAACCCTCTAATTGCCTTCCCCGCATCGATCGGCACCGGATTGACTGCACTCTCAACCTCAACACCAAATCCTCCTCTATGATTCCCTCTCTCCCTCTATGCCACCAGACCCTCATTAGTATTTTGGGATAACTCTCTCAAATTTTTTTCTCCCTAATCATATGTAGTTTCTTCTCTACTCTAATTTATGGAATAATTATAAAATAAATTTAGGTTTAGTAATTTTCCTATTATAATTTTCCTTCAACACTATTAGTTTAGTATATTTATGAATTCTTTATGTCAGAGGGGAATTTTAGTATCCATTATTGGTGTTGATTGTTTTTCTATTTTGATATAGGTAATATCTTGGACACTATGATATTTATTTTGATGATTTTATAGAAAATAGTAACTTCTCTTATGGTTGATTTTTTAGTGTAAACTTAATGATTTAATAATTGAGTTAAATTTATTTAGAATGATTTTACATGGTAGTGACCCCAACCCCAAAAACATGATGTTGGTTCCTGTTACTATTACATTTTTAGAAGATATTATAATTTTCATCCTAAAGGATTGAATAATTTATTATTCTTGGTAAACAAGACACGTACTTGAGCCTTACATTAAATTTGAATACACAAATTATAACCTAAACTTTTTTAATAAAATCTATCCATATAGAATATAACTACATATTAGACATAGTATTCTTTATGGAATCCTGGGGAAAGGGAAAAATAACAATGATTTAAAATGATTAGTAAGGGTTAGATATAGTGGATGTAATAATGAATAAATAAGAATAATCAATATGAAAAGGTAATCAAATGAACACACATACCATTTAAATAACATGAAAATCATGGTAAGATAAGGAAAAATCAATATGGATTTGTAAATAAATTAGAATAAATTCCATTTAATTAATAAATTTAGATTTAAATGCATCCACAGATTTATCATACTGAAAATATAAAGGATAATAATAAATGAATTCCAAATGAAGGCAATTCTTAATTATTGTAAAGTATGTGTCCTATGTAAATGATATCTTTACCATCAAGACTATTTAAAAGATAGTTTAAAACATACCACTATCAAAACATTTCACAATATAGTTTAGAACATGCTAAGTTACAAATGTGATTGGTTTGTTACCAACTGATTTCATCTCATGATACTACCGATGCATCGATTTTTTTTACTTTAAGAGGTCCCCAACCCATTTCCTTCCTATCCAAATCATTCCTTATATATCAAATAATCGATTTAATTCATAAACAATGTGCCTTTTCCAATAACCATACTTTGTTAAGTTTTTATATTTATCAATATTTCCCTATTTAATCAATAACTATAAAAGTAAATACCACATGTAAAATGGTATATGTTTCAGGAAATAAATGTATCCATGATAAATAATATTTACATTTTGGGGAAATTTAATGTTCACATGAATGTGAATAATTGAAGGTAAATTTAATAACAAAAAAAATGAATCAAAGAAGTGAATTTCAATAATTTCCTTGTCTAAATTGAGCATAAAACATCCAAAAGAATATTAAGGATAGTATAAATACAATATATAATTATTGGGTTAAGAATAAAGGTATTTGTAATTGATCAATAGAAATATCATAAAATATCTTTAAAAACATTCTTGATGAAAATATTATTTTCATTTTGAAAAACATTTTGAAAAACCTTTTATTTTAAAATCACCTTTAAAATAATAAAACTTCAGAAAATATCTTCAAAATTATTTTATTTAAAAATAATCTTCAAAACATATTGAATGATATTGAAAAAATAATAATGTTCATAATAGCTGTAAATTGTGTTCATGATGTGCACATTAAAAGAGAGTTTTCCTTCTCTTTTTCAGAAAAATTCAAATAATAATTTTTTTGAAAATATCAAAAAGTTTACTTAAAAAATATTGGTTAAACAGTGAAAATGGGTGAGAATTACTCTAATAATTTCTATTCAAAAAGGTTAATTTTTTTTATAAAACATGGTTTTGGAAGAAAACATTTTAATGAATGAAGAAAAAAATGAAGTTTGATTTTTGTGAAATACTTTTAAGTGTCAAAGAGTGGGAAATAGTAATATTAATTGAAAAAGATCCTGAATAACCATACTATAATAAAATTAAATGATTTATTAAAAAATTTAAATTATTTAATTTAATGTAAATTAATTAATAAACAATATTTATTAGAATAAGATTTTAAAATAAACTCTTAAATTAATCATACCGTTCAATTGAGAATTAATAAATGAATTTATTATGTGTATCCTTTATAAATACACAAAAAAATAAGTTGAATTATAATATAATCAATATTCATTACATGCATAATCATAGCAAGGAATAATAAAAAAGTAGAAGTTTAACACAATGAGTGGAAATTGAGTTAATAAATCCCTTACCATACGCTTAGTTTTTATTGTATACTCTTTAACCTATTTTATAGTGGTTTTAAACCTGTCATTAACTTATAAAATAACCATATTAATATTTTTTATACCTTATATGATCTTTTTATAACATCTTCTCACCGTCTCTTTAATAATCATTAAATATTTTTAGTGTTTTTATCTTAATTTCCTGGTTTTTCAAGTATGTTTTGACTTGTTATTTATTATTCCTATTAGATAATGATTTTTTAGACAAACGGAGATGTGAATTGGTCACCCAATTCATTCAAACAAAGAATTTTATTAAATAAAATATATTAAAAAACATGCTCGAGGTGTAATTAGTTTAGACCAACACAAAAATTAGAGAGATACATAATTGTATATTAAAAAGGCTCAAACCACATCTCACTCAAACAACCTAAGATGTCATGCCTTTGAGTAAGCAATCACATCAAGCAAATATGAGCATGCTCGAATGACTCAAGATCTTCAGTATTTAGTAGGCATGATGAAATGAACAAATCAACATAAGTGACATCAAAATAGAGTACGAGGAAGATGTATATGTGGTGGCACCGTCAAGTGAAGAGAACACTCATCAAAAGCAGGTCCAACTCATTCAGACAAGCTGTAATAGCAATCTTCGGTGCAACAAAAAGAGGAGAATCAACCAATTTGGTGAAATAAACCCTTAGATAATGATTTAAAAATAACTATAATAAAAAACATGATTTATATATCATATATATTCAGTATATATGTTTTTAGAGTGATCCATAAAATTTGGTTCTATAAAATGAAATACATCATTCATGGAGACGGTAGACCATACGTACACATTAACATAGTTTCCATTTTCTTATAATCTAAAATGAAAGAAAATAAATGAAATATATATATATATATATTATCATTATATATTAATTTTATGTCACATATATCACATATTTTTGTTCAACCCATCCTTAATACATTCCATGTAAAGCGTGAATGAATCACATTGCTTCGCAAGTTGGTACTCCTCTATTCACATGAAAGATGATATCATATTCTTGAAAATTGAAAATAATGAAGGTATGTGTAATATAATAATTTCAGAACTATAAATCCATCATTATTACCAACCTTTAAATGTTTTAATGTAAAAATGAATGATAATTTTTCCTGAGGTTGTAGTATGTCGTACACATGAACAATAATTTTAATAACCCATTTGATGGAAGTGTGTGATTTTTTATATCATACCCTTAACATAACAACATATAATTATATATAACATACTAAGGATATTATATAATAATGGTGACACAAATTTAAGTAGGTGGAGAAAAAAATGAATATTCCTGTTGAAGAACATTGCCTCTTCTTCGGGTATATTCCTTTAGTTTTCGCTAAACCCTTCCTATGTTTAATTTATTCCCAAAATAAGGTATCTAGGATAAGGGGAGGTAAGTGGGGGAGTTATTTGGGCATGTTTCAGATGATCAAAATGGAATGAAATGTGTGAACAGGGGGGAGAGTTAGTGGCCTTTTATACTTGAGGAGGACTGGAATTCTTGTAAATTCTCAATGATATTCACTATTGGGAGGTCTCCCATATATCATGTGGCTCAAAAATTGAATAATAATGGATAATAGAGGATTTATTTAGTTTATTAACACATCCACCTTAAAAAAAATTATAATGTTCTTCCATAACTTCTATATTCCCTTACATTTACGATTTTTGGTTTTCCACTATGGTAACTTGTTTTCTAAATTAGGTAATATATCCATTAATACTAAAATAAATTGACAATTATGAAAAAAATTAGAACTAATTATTCCTAAATCTTATATCAAAGTTATAAAATAAAAATTTTGTGTGTGTTGGAAATTAATTTTAACATAAATGCATGTAGTGCGCAAAAATGATGCTTTAACCCTAACCTCACTAACAAAGTTTTTACTATTTAGGGTTCTATATGTTCATTATAAAAGATAAATTGTTCCATTAATGAGAAAAATTATATTTATTAAAATTTAAAATTTACTTGGAATAAAATATGATTTTAGTAATTTTAAATCATTTAATAAAATATAATTTATTATAAAATAATATTAATGTCAATTTTAACCATACTTATTTAATATTAATTTAATAATATAAATAAAAATATGTAATATTATTCTATTAAGTTAACAGATGTGTATTATGACATATTCTTCCACAAAAATACGGGAACACAATAATTCATTCAATTTTATTCACTTTTAATATTTTTAATATGATTTATTTTATTTAATTATTAACTAAATAATTACTACATTGGCGTTTCCTAATAGTTTTAAGTAACTAATTAATATCTATAAATTAAATATAAATTATTATTATAAAAATTAAAATTAAATTTAAAAATAATATATATAACTAAACCAATGTGGTTTTCCCCTATCTCAGTGCTTTATAGACATTAAAAGCATGGAAGGTTCATTTTTTCATTACATATTTGGTCACTCTTTGAGGACTTGTTTTTTTGACCAAATTTGTAATTAAATATACTTTATTGATACATTTATGATTTATAAGAACAATTTTATCCTATATTTTTCTTTGATCATTTTCAATTCATCCCTTATTCCAAGAAATATATATCCAAAAATAAATTTTGAATGCCAAAAGCACTAAAATTCACTTTTAACGGATTATAATATCCACAAAGAGTGACAATTTTTTTTCATCTATCTCTAAATATTTAAAAAAAACAGTATGTTTATTACATTACTCTCCAAACCTCAAAAGTAATAATATTATTTCATCATTAATATTTATTCACCAATTCTTTTAACAAAAAACATTGGTATATTAACTTGGAAATTATGTTGTCCACTAGTAGGCGGCAAACCCTTATCGTACTTCGATCATAGGTTCAATCATCACCACCTTACTGGATGTGATAGGTTGTCACCCAGTATTCAGGTTCTCCTTTTTCTAAACTATATTAATATAATTTGGATAACATTAAAATTAAATGTGATCAACATCCTTGAAATAAAATAAATCATTAAAAAACATTTTAACTAAGGTTTTCAATACAAACTATTTTTTTAAAGTCTAATAATCTTGTTTGACTGTTATTTTAATGTCATTAATTATTATATCAACCCTAAAAGTTATCAATACCCTTAAACTTATGTCTATGAAATGTAAAGAATTATTCGTCAAATAAATTTTCCATTAAAACATATGATTTCCATAAATTTCTCTCAAACTATCTTTAATTAGGGTATAATCCCATCACATAAAACCCTAAAAGGGTGTTTAATACATTTAGATTATGATTAAACATAAACCCATTAACCCATGATAGAATCCATAACTCTTAAGTTAATGAATATATATATGATTATAAGCCAATCCAAAGATTTTTCTTGGTTCTTATAACCAAAATAACATTGGTAAAAATACTTAAAGTAATATAATTTTTTGAATCCCAATATATAAATTCTTCTTCTATTTGTTTTCACATAGGTACTTCCTTGGTATAATGTTTATCATAGGTCATTAATTTTCATTATCAATTCAAATCATTCATAATGGTTTGTAAATAAAATGTGATTTATCCAAATCATATCCCTTGGTACTATCAAACCATGTGCACAGTAAGTCTTGTTGTCATGTACTTGATTACACTTGAGTTAAGTCAAACATTCCCATATTAGAGTTATTACCCCTAGGTAAATTTTTACTAGAACCATGTCCACTTATAGTATCTAGGCAGTGATATATTTCTATGAAATACCACATAATATCTACTTTAACAAAACAATTGTGTTTTCTTATATACATATCCTCAAATTCTATCATAAGAGTGTTTCCATAATCTATAATTTCTTAAATATAGATCATGGTTTTTCTATTAAACTCCCTTTGATACCAAAATAGTGACCCAAACCTCATAATTTGGGATCATGTTCCTGCTACTGTTACATTGCCATTGGATTAAGGAATTTCACCCAGAAGGATTGAATAGTTTAGTAGTCTTGGTAAACTAGACACATACTTGGGAATTTCATTGATTTTGAATACAAAAATAACAACATAATTTTTTTAGATAATAACACTATTACATCTAGAAAATACTTCTATATCACACATAGTGTTATTTATAGAGTAGTGGTGAAAGGAAATAAAGAAGGGTGACCACAAATGATCAGTAAGTGTTAAATTCAGTGGAAGTAATCATGAATAAATAAGAATAATCCATATGAAAAGGTAAATAACTAAAAAAACTCATTTAAATAACTTTAATATCATGGTAAGATAAGAAAGAATCAATAAGGAAAGGTAAATAAGTGAGAACACATTATATTTTATAAATAAATTGAGAATTAAATGCATCCATAGATTTATCATAGTGAAAATATCATGGATAATAATAACTAAATTATGAAATAAAGAAAATCTTAATTATTAGACACCATGTTTTCGAGGTACGTGATACCTTTACCTTCAAGACCTTTCATAAGATAGTTTAAAATACACTATTTCAAGACCTTTCACAAGACCGTTTATAACATGCTTGGTCACAAATGTAAAGGTTTTTTTAACTGATTTTATCTCATGAGAATATCAATGCATAAAGTGGCTTACTTTAATGGTCTCTAACCTGTTTTATACCATTCAAAATAATTCCTCATATATCGAATAATTTATTTAGCTCATAAATAATGTGCCTTATAAAATATCTATATTGAATATATGATATGGATTTATCAATATTTATATAGTTAATCAATCAATATCAAAGTAAATACTGTATGTGAAAATGGTATACAGTTCAGACAATAAAAGTATCAATGATGAATAATATTGACATTTATGGGAAATTTAATGTCCATAGGCATAAGAATAATTTAAGGTAAATTTAAGACAACAAAAGTGAATCAAAGAATTGAATGTCAATACTTACTTTGGTAAAAGTGAGTATAAACCATCCAAAGGAAGATTAAGGATAATATCAATGCAATATATAACTATTAAGGTAAGAATAAATGGTTGTTTTCACTGATGAATAAAAATAACATAAAAGATATTTAAAAGAAATTTTATGGAAAATACCCTTTTCATTTTGAGAAATATTTTTAAAAACCTTTTCTCTGAAAATATATTTTAATAACTAAAATTTTAAAAAAACATTTTTAAAATAATTTTGTTTGAAAATAATATTTGAAACTTTAAAAAGAAGCTTGGAAATATATGATTGGCCATGATGACTTGTAAATTTTTTCATGTTGTACAAGATAAAAAAATCATTCACTTTTTTGGTAAAATCCAAATGGGCATTGTCAGGAAAATGAAAAAATGATTCCTTTGAAATGTTTTATTAAAGTGTAAAAATGGGTGAAATTTTATTAAATAAATCATATTGAAAAGGATAAATTACTTTTAAAAATATTTTTATAAAACATGGTTTTGGAAGAAAACATATTTTCAACCAAAGAGATAAGGGAAGCCAAATTTTCTTGAAAATATTTTATAAAATAACTTAAGTACCAAAGAGTTGGAAAATAGAACTATTATGTGAAAAAAGATCATAAATAAAAAAAGTAAAATGAAATTAAATGGTTTATTAATCAAAGATAAAATAATTTCCTCTAATATAAATTCAAGAATAAATAATCTTGATTAAAATTTAATTGTGAAGTAAACCCTTAAATTGATCTTCAAGTTGATGTGAGAATTAATAAATGAATCAGTCATGTGTATCCACTATAAATCTACATAAAACTCGTGAAATTATAAGATAATAAAAATTTATTACACACATAATCAGAGCATGCACTACTAAAAAGCAGGTTTTTAATAGTGCTAGCTAAATAAATTGATAAAGGTTACTTTTTATTATTTTTTTTGGCACTGATAAAAGGTACTCTTTATTAGTGTTTTTTAGTGCTGATAAAGGTCTCGAATAAATTTAAATTAATAAATAAATAAAATTGATTTTATTGAAAAAAATAATTATTATTCAATAATTATTGGTAAATATGACTAAATTTATTATACAATATAAAAATTATAAATCATAATAAATAGTATATATTAAATATATACAAATATGTAAAATGAAAAATAAACAAATAAAAAATAAAAATAAGTAAGGTAAGAAAAAAAGTAAAAAAATTATTATTTCAATAATTATTTATAATACAAGTAAATAGTATATATTAAATATAAAGATATATATGAATGTATATTAATATGATTTATATGCTTTAAAAAATTTATGTTTTACATTAAATAATCATATATTTACGGAAGAATGGTTTAGAATTAAAAATTAATTTGAATAAAAAATATTGACTAATTGGATCAAGTATTGAACATAATCGAATGTCGTTTTTTCAATTTAACGTATATGAAACATGTTTTATATTTATTTTACATATATATATATATATAATTAATTCATTTTTATATATAACACAAACACCCAAATATTTATGTAATTAATTAAATTTTTTGTAATTTATTCAAATTTTAGTATTCTTTTTAGAATTTTATTATAACATAATACATTTATTATATCATGTATTTAATCATAAATTTTTTATTTATTTATTTTAAATTTTTATTACTATAAGGTAATAATTTATTTTTAATATTTTTTTATTTTTTATTTCTTTTTGAAATTTTATCAATTTATTTATTTATTTATATATATTTACATTCAATGTTTTAATTTTTTCAACATTTATTCATATTTATTTCTAAATATATCAATATTTTTTTAATAATTTATATTTAATTAATAAAATATTCCTATTTTTTAACATTATTATAGTGTACTCATTTTCTATTATTCAACTTCACTTATTTTTAACATGCATGCACATAAAATTAAATATTCATTAATAATTTTAAAAATATATTTTTAAATAAATATTTATAAATAAATATATTTATAAATGTATATTTACTATATTAATAATTATAAATAAATAAATATTATTTTCGAAAATTATTTATATAATTATAAATAAATAATTATATATATTTAAATAATTATAAAATTATAAAAAATATATTTAAATAATGAATATATTTACTATATTTACTAAACATATATATGTATCTATATAATAATATAAATATATAAATGTTTCTTAAATATATTTATATAATTATAAATAAATAATTATATATTTAAATAATTATAAAATTATAATAAATATATTTAAATAATTAATATATTTACTATATTTATAATTATACATATTTATTCAATATATATATATATAATTATATTAAAATAATTTCAATTTTTTAATATATAATTATAATTGTAAATCATTTGTTAGTGCTTCAGTAATAAGTTCTAATAAAAATAATCTTTATCATCACTTATTAATTTAGCATTTTTAAAAGATATATTTATCCGTGTTTTTTGGAAGTGCTGATAAAAGTTCCCTGATCTATTTTAAGAACCCTTGTAATCGCAGAAAAATCGTGATATTTGAAGAATTCCGTAGAAGCCACCTACTGTCGGCACTCCTCCTCATCGAATCCAAGCTCATATCAATTATTAAATCAAGTCTCAAACAATTACAAGGCTCAAATCCAAGGCTCTAATGATTCAAGGGTCAAACGAATCCAATGCTAAAATGAATTTTGGGTTTGCAGATATATTGACTTTCTCCCAGATGATTCAAAGCTTTAATCCAGCATTTGTTATTTTCTCCTCCACCTCAATCGTTGATTGCTTGTTTGACGATATCAATTTTTATTTTTTAGCATCATTATTTTCCCTGTCATCCTATATTTTCATTAGGTCATCCTTAATTTTTTCTACCCTTGTACCCATGATTTCTGCCACCCTATTCCACCTGATTTCAGAAGCAGGTTGTGCACCTATACTGTGGCTGGTGCTACATAGGCTCTCGAGTTGGTGAACGCCTCTATGAGGTCGCACCGCCTCACTAGTGGTGACGATCAATAGGTGTTCCTCACCTCACCTCATGCTAAGGCACACTGAGGTTCACCCATTTGAAAGTAATTCCATAATCAAATATAGAATTCTTTAACACATAATTAAAATCATTCTTAATTCATATTCTAAAAATTGTAATCCACTTTAGTGTATTATATATATTTAGATATATGACTAAATCATAGTACATATGATCTATGTATAATTTTAGATTGGTGAAATGAAATGCTTATCACAATGTATTGATTTATACATTTAGGGTCCATATATATCATAGTGAATGAACTCAAAGGGTTGTTTCATTTAAATCTCCAATTTATTATTTTAATTATTAATCAATATAAAAACTAATCATTCTTTATCATTTCCTTTTATTTCCAACATATTTTAAATTTAAAACAATTATCTTAATATATACACCATTTTTAAAATTATAAGTACCCTTTGAACTAGTCAAAAATATTTAATTACATCAATTTACCCATCATATGTTAGATGAACAACCAATATCTAACATGAAAGGATGTTTCTTTTGTAAATATTTTTGTGTGACATCAATAATAAATTCTTCCTACATTCCAATATTTTTCATATAATACCTTTCTAATTATTTCTTCACATTCATCTATGTTTTTATAAAATCATGAAAATAATTCATACAAAAGATTAATTTGTCACATTTACTATAGAGTTCATTCAGTTTTTTAAATTCATCATCCAATTTTACTTATGAAGATTTGTATCAATTCAAAAATATTTTTGTCATAATTTTTCATCTCTAATTTAACTTAAAAACTCTATATCTTGGATAATTACTATTATTTATCTCATTATGACTAAAACAATTATACTATGTGCCAAAAATAACCATATAGAACCCATAATGGTCTTGAAAATGAAATTTCTCATAAATCCTACTCTTCATTTGCTTGAAAATAATTCTTGTTTTCAATATGTCTAGACATAATTCATGAACCAATTTATCAACTAAGAATATTTAGATGTTTAATAACTCTATCATTATTATTTATATTCTTTTCATAAAATAATTTTTTTATTCCTTATTGATTTTTTATTGGAAATGAAATTATAATTTTGATATGTTTTAACATAATTTATATACCATTAATATTAAATGTAATAATTTATTAGGTTGTTACATCATCATCATCATTAAAATTAACTTTTTTTATCTAAAACAATTTTTAGTGGAATGTGAGAACTTGCATATTCAAAACAAATCAACCACTAAAAGAAACAACATGATTATTGAAGGATAGGTTATTATATAACTTTTCCAAGAAAATAAAATGTGGGTTATCAAATTATATATATATTGGAATTATTATTAGAAACTATTTTCTTATATTCATCATTTTAGGCCAACTTTTACTGGTTAAACCCTTTGGAATATCTGATTACCATCCATGTATATAAAATAACTCTTCATTTATTAATATATTTTATCAATGCATTTTTATAGATTCTAGTTGATGGAATGAGAGTTTATTATATTGATTATCATATTTGGGTTTATTGTTACTTCTTTATTGCCTATATTATATTTTCATTTGTTTAGGGGATTTAATAAATACTTGATGGATCATTTTAAAAGTGGTATAAGATGTCTAAGTTAGAGGATTGATAGAATTAAAATTGGAATTTCTCATATAAATATAGAATTTGTATAGGCCCCAAGAATTCATATATCATAACATTTCCCTATTAAGACTGCTTGAATCCCAGAAAAGAACGTGTATTCTCTCCATATATCACATTCAATAAGAAATGACTTAATAACTAGTTTCAATGGTGTAATTATCACAAATGGAAGGAATTTCCTCTTTTATAGAACATAATGGAATACAACTATCAGCCTCATCATCTTCCTATCCCAAAGAGTTATTATTGAAATTTATTTCTTGATATTCATACCTCATCTCTTTTATGTCGCTTTTAGTACTCTAGTTATTATTCATCTAATGGATGAAAACTAAATATTATTTCAATAATCATAGTTTAATGTCTACAAGATATGGAGAATTATTTATAAACAAAAAATGCAATGATAACTAATCGGGGGATGATCTGATGAGGATGAAAGTTGTCTATAACTTTCACCTTTGGATGAATTCAATGGATAACACTTATCATAGTGGAATAATTTTTTTTTAAATTAAATTACCCATTTTTTTCAAAGTATACTGAAATTATTTGAGACCATCAAATTTTGGGTTTCCCTTATTAGAATTATCAATAAATTTCACCTTTGGTAGTGAATATCTTAGATGTATTTATTTTTTTATTATGAAAAATGAATATTTCATGAACCCAATAGGATGGATATGAATCAAAAATGGATTCATTCTAATAATTTGAAAAAATATTATGAATATGGAGTAAAATAGTTCCCCATGTTTTCAATAGAGAATGCATACGACCCTTATCAAAACCTTTTTCAGTGTTTACATTGTTGTTATTCAAGGAAAGTTTGTCTAGAAGAGTTTGTAGAACATTTGATTTCTCAAGAAATATATCAGTTTCATAAATATTGGAATAAACATTGAAAAATGAATATTCATACCAATTGGATGATATTGTGGTTTATAAATCATTTGATATGAATACCAGTGTAAATGATGATGGAGACCACATGGAAGAAATGATAATGGAAATTGAATATGGCCTCTATGATTGTACAAAGTTGTTTGAGAAGTTAAATATATTTTATAACAAAACATTTTATACTAGTTATACTAAATACACAACATTGTCAACCGTATTGAAGTTATATAATTTGAAATTTAGTAGTAGGTGGAGTGACACCATCTTTACAAAACTACTTAGTCTCCTGAATGATATGATACCAGAAGAAAATGAACTAGCAGGTTGAACATATGATTCTAAAGGAATGTTATATTCAATGGGAATGATCTATAAAAAAATTCATGTTTTCCCAAATGATTGAATATTGTTTTTCAAGGACCATGAATCACTCATAAAATTCCCTAAGTGTGGCATATATCGATACATGAAAAATGAATCAAGTCCTTAAAAATATGTATGGTACTTTCCTATCATTCCATGGTTTAGAAGGATAAATAAATGTCAGAAAATCATGAGACAATTGAAATTGCATGCAAATACAAGAATTAAATAAGGGAACCTACTTCATCGAGCTTATTCTCCTTAGTGGAATAAAATTGATTATGAGTATCCTAAATATGTAAATGAGCCAAGAAACATTTCTCTTTATCAAAAGATGGAAAAAATCTTTTTGGTTTATAGATTATTATGTATAGTACATGACCCATAATATTGGTAAATTAAAATTATCCAGCATGGTTTTTCATGAAGAACAAATATGTTATGTTTTCACTTCTTATATATGGACAAAAACAACCCCATAATGATATTGATGTCATAACCCGTCCCCTAGGGCCCATGTCATGACTACCCCAAGACCGCCTTCCATAGGCTAGGGGCTGGTGACTAGCCCCATAGGCGTATTCCCTAAAATTGGGAATGCATTGAATTTATAACCGGTAACACACACAACCAAGAACACAGTAAGATATGAACTCAAGTAAACTGAATAGTAAACAGAGTGAGTGCAGAAAGTAAAAAGGGGCCAGAATACAATCCCAACTAGAAAGTACAAGGAAACTAAAACTTCTCTTGGATCGTCCACCATGTATCCTACATGAAGAGTAGGTACAGCTCACGAACGGTCGTCTCTGCAGTTCGCCTCATCTAATGTCCACCTTCGAGCTACCTCCAGTCCTGGTACCCTTTTCCTCAGTCAGCGATGTCCATCGTCTACACCAAACACAACGAAGTGCGGGCATATCCCGTGCAGGGGTGAGTATAACGATACTCATTAAGGACCCTGAGACCCTCAAGGTCTCACAAAATCCATAAACGATAAACCACAAAGGAAGGAAACAACTGATAACCCTACTTAGGTATATGACCATACATATACCTAAGTTATCAAGTAAACACATCTCAATCATGAGGAAAACACAGAGTCCAACTCCAAATCCCCAAGCTCAATTGTTCCACAAAGGAATAAATAATACGAATAAAAGTACCACCCAGGTACGCCACATAGAAGAATACCACAAAGGTATTAACACAAAGTAAAGTTCCACGTAGGTACGAACTCATCCCACACCAGGTATAACATAAGTATAGTAGTAGAGATGATTAGATGTAACTACTGAATCATTTTACACTGTGAAGAGGAAGACCCACACAGGATCGCTCGGTGCTGACCCACACAGGATCGTTTGGTGCTGACTCACACAAGACCTCTCGGTGCTGACCCACACAGGATTTATAGGTTCTGACCCACAGAGGATCTCTTTGTGTTGACCCACACAGGATCTCTCTTCATTCTTCATGTCACAGCCAGCTACTAGGTTCCCACACTATGTTCGCTTGTCTCTAGGAGGGTCCACTCCAAAAGACTCTGGACAATACTCCAACTACCACGAAGTCTCATGAAGAATTATATCAAAGGACCTCCACGTCATAGGGGTCTCAACGCAATAGATGGTGCATCAATCGAACGCTCGGTCTGTATGTTATTAGCCTTTTAGTCTCGAGGGACCGGTTGGATTCGTGCTTGATCCAACCTGACTGTTCCCCAACTTCATCCAAAACGGACACCCGATGCCAAACATATAGTTGAAAGAGTGTAAATATCATAGCTGGTCTCGGTCTGGTCTGATCTGGCCTGCACTGGGCGGCCCGGCTCGTTGGGTGGTCTGGCAGGCCGTGAGGGACCGTGGAGGCCGCGAGGGGCGTGGAGGCTACGGGTGGCATGAAGGTCCATGGGTGGCGCGGTGCGATCGGCCACAGAACAGCGTGGCGAGGCCGTCGAGCGGTGCGGCAGGCCGCAGGGCAGCGCTGGGAGGCCGCTGGGCGGCACTGGGAGGCCGCGGGGCGGCACGGTGAGGCCGCTGGGCGGAGCGGCACGGCAGGCGGCGGGGTGGCATGGCAGGCCGCGGGGTGGCGCTGTGGCGCCATCACCTTCGTCGCAGCCGATGGTGGTGTCGGCTACCATTCTCGATATCCACCGATTCTAAACACCGGCCCCAGTCACCATCACCATCATGAAGAACACACCAAAATAAGAACAGCCGAGGGGTCAGGCCATGATTGTTTGGGCCGCACCCTCCGTGTAAGAGCTATAGCAAGCGGCTCAACAAAAACCTTGAATCAAGAATGTAAAATTCAATAATTTCATATGAATCGTGGATCAACTCATTTAGGTTGATCTGCGTTCTCTATGCTTTCCAAGAATGATTAAATTCATGTATTCAATAACAACCACTACCTCATTTGTTTGATTCGTTGAAGATTGTTCATGGGGAAGGAGATGATGTCATTGGGAATAGATGGATTTTGGTGAAGTTGGTGTTTCCTCGATCGTCGGTTTGTTGATGTTGAAGACGTTCCTCGACAAAAAATGTCCCGAGGAAGAAGTCAGAGTCGAAGTCGGCATTCTTTATTGGCGTTCTTCATTGGAGGATGTGTTCCTCCAAGTTCTCCCAAGCTCCCACCTTTGCCAATGATTAATTTTCCCCAACCCACCAAAAAGAAAAGGTAGCCAATATAATAAAATATGTTGGCATAATTTCAAATTGGAATAATTAATTAATTGAGTTGGTGTATTAATTAAAAGGGGGTTGCATAATTAATCATGGGGAAGTTCAAGAGACTTCCCCTCATTTAAGTGGGAGGTTTAAATGGGTTTTAATCTCGGGTGGTCCCCACCACCTTAACCACTCATGGGAGGTTTTAGGTTAGGTGGTCCCCGCCTTCATAACCTCAAGGGGAGGTTTAATTATGGTGGTCCCCACCTCTCGACATTCACAAGGAGTCTCAAATAAAAATAAAAAAATATTACACATTTTTATTTTTATTTTATTCTTTCACAAATATGTGAAAAGATAACTTCCACCCTCAACCTACTGTGGCCGAGATGAAGGTCTCCATAAGCGAATATCGGTGTTGTGAGTTCAACGGTGCCCTTATATTTCAATTCTGAGCACCGATTCAAAAGATATAAAATCCCGCTCACACTTTTACTGAACTTACGCAAAACAAAGTTCAGAAATTCATTCTGGGCACACCGGGCCTTGGAATCATGTGTCGTCTATTTTCACAGACTCATAAAATTCCCATATATTAAAAAAATTATATAGAAATTCCGGGTCTTTACAATTGATGTCTATTTGGATCCAATAATCGAAGATTTGAAATTTATGTGGGATACATGTGTTACAATGCATGATGCTCATAGAAGTAAATAACTCACATTGAGACCCTTGTTGTATGGAATGATAAATGGATTACCTACTTATAGAAATTTATCAGGATATAACATTAAAGTAATGCTAGGGTGACCCATTTTTGAAGACTGCACACACTCAGTTCAGTTGAAACATTCCTTGAAGACTGTGTTTTTAGTGAATTTTTTTTACCTTGATGACATAAATATCAATCCTGTATAAAAGCATTCAATGAAAATATTGGAAAAGGTATAATACCATCTCCAAAAAAGGGTGATTTATTATTTGATAACTTAAAACATATTGACATTGTTTTCATTAAACCATTTCAGAAAAAAAAACCTTATGAAATTATCTTGGAAGAAGAGATCAATTTTCTTTAAATTACCATATTTTAATTGTTCATATATTAGACATTTTCTTGATGTCAATCATGTATATAAAATGTATTTTAAAGTGTTATTGGTACATTACTAAGTTTTCATGGAAAAAAAATATGGTTAATAAAACAAAAGTCAGGTGAGATGAAAATTCAATCAAGGATAACCGTTTCATTGGGAGATCACAATCAGTTCATGTGAGTCCCAGTATAGACAATGTATTGTGTGTTATAGGGTACCACAAAGTGGGGATTTGGATTCCCGATAGAGGAACCAAATCCCTAAAACATTTAAAAAATAAATACAGTTCAATGAGAAGGTAAAAGTGTTTTATAATATTCTATGTTTTCCTTGTAATATTATATTTTATCTATGGAATTAACATAATATAAATTAAAACTATTGACTAATCATATAGAAATTATATTATACACATGATGATGTTACCAATCCCACCAAAGAATAAACTATAATGAAGTAAGCCATTTGGGAATATGTAAAGGAAATGTTACGATATACTTTATCTATTTTATTAAAAAAAATTATATACTGAAACATTTATATAATTTGCATTATTCCTTGTATAGTTTGTTTGTTTTAGAAGGTTTGTGTTCATATTTTATGCCTTTATTTACAAAAAATATTGCATAATTATTCTCCATTAAAATCTTTTCACCCCTATAGTGTTGGAATTTAACACTTTCTTTAAAGTTCCATCCACTACTCAATCACATAGGTAATCTTGATGTTTTTACAGTAAAATAATTATCTATATAATTAATGTATTATTTCATATTTATGATTATTTTACTTCTTTTTAGTATTACTCACATAAGAATTGTTTTCTTCTATAGGTGGATTCTTTTATTTGAGTTGGGGTGGTTTGTTTGATGCTTCTCATACTCATGAGATATTAGACTTTGAGGTTGCAACTAAGATAATGGTAATAAGCAAATGGGTCAAGAATGTATACAACAATCATAAAAAGAAGAATTCCTAATGCTTATTTAATTAATTTTTTCATCATTTTATCTAATATTTCTATGTTAATTTAATCATTATTTTTATTTAATACATAATTTTTTTTCACATATCTTTTAGAAAGTAAAATTTTTGCAGACCGTATAGTTTAAAATATTTTTATCCATCTTTTATGCATTTTTGCACCAAAACATCGACAAATTTCTTCTCCCCTAAAACCATTTCACCCTTTCAATGTTGAAATTTATCAGTTTCCATAAAGTTGCTTCCATTGGTCAATCACGTATGTAATCTTTATTTTTTCATAGTAAAATCATTTTCCATAAAATTAATGTATTGTTTCAAATTTATGTTTTATTTATTTATTTTTAGTATTACTCATATAATAATTGTTTTATTATACAGGTGGATTCTTTTGTTCTATTTCTGGTGGTTTATTCGAAGCTGCTAATCTTCATGAGAGATTGGACATATAACTTACAACTAAGATAATGACGATATTGAAATTCATTAATAATGAAAACAACCATCTGGAAAAGGTTAATTCCTACTACTTGTTTAATTAATTTTTTCAGCATTTTATCTACTATTTATAGGTTAATTTACTTATCATTTTTATCTACTTAGTTTTTTTCAAATATCTTTTGGGAAGTCATATTTCTCTTTTAATGATCTAGAAGAATCCAAAAAGAAGGTAAAATGTTCCTTTCTTCTTATATTACCTCACTTTCTGTTTCCTTTATTTTATTAACTGCAACACTATATATTGAGTCGGTGTTCTTATCCAAAAGAAGGGTTTTTTGGATAAAAACATCGAGTAAATATGAAGTGTTGGTAGTTCAATAAATAAATACAATATAAAGAATGGTAACATTAGTAGTTATATTTTTTGAGACTTTGGGATGTGTAGGAATCAACTACAGCTCAATCTGATACATGGTGTGACTGGTATGACTCTAAGTGCTTCTTTTTATTTAATGTTCACATTAATTTTGGTAATCAAGACAACTGACATAATCAAAAATGAGAAAAAATATTCATATTGTATTTATACTTTAAGATAATTATCCATAATACATTTTTATTTGTAGTTATTAGCCTCACCAAAATATGATACACAATGTGATCTATATGACACAAAGTGTCTGTTATCAGTTTAAAATTGATAAATTAGTTCAAAAACTATCACTGACTTAAAATTGAGAAAATGTGATCATATTGCATTGATAATTTATGAAAATTATTCATAATTTATTTTCGACATATAGGAATGGATCACACATCAAAATAACATACAATGTGATAGGTATGAGTCAAAGATCATGTTTCTAGTTTAAAATGACATTTTAGTAAAAAAAGACAAGTGAAGTAATCAAAACAAGGATAGTGCATTCAAATTGTTTTGATACAGTATTAAAATGGTGTAAAAGTCATTTAGGACGTGTATGCATCACATAATGCTCAATCTAACTCATGGTTTGAATGGTATGACTCTAAGTGCACCTTTTTATATAAAATTGACATCAATTTTAGTATAAAATAAAAATAACCTACTCAAAATTGATAAAATGAATTTGGATTGTATTTATACTTTATTAAAATATCCATAAGTCATTTTTGATCTTCAAGAATTTGGAAAACTTCAATCTATTACATAATGTGCCCAGTATTACTCAAAGTATCTGATATCAGGTTAAAATCAACATTTTAGATCAAAAAATTGCATTCAATGAAAACCTAGAAAACATGCTTAGACAATCTTGATAATTTAGGAAAATGATTCATAAATAATTTCTAATGTGTTAGAATCTGTTTCATATAAAATTAATACATGATATGACCGATATGATTCAAGGTGTGTGTTTTCAGTCTGAAATGGCATTTTAGAAAGAAAAATGCAACCGATGAACACAAAACATAGAGAATGGTTTTTTGTTGTTTTATAGTTTATTAAAATTATCTATATGTCATTTGGGAAGGGTAGGAATCACCATCACCTCAAACTGATGCATGGTGTAACCGATAAGACACTAAGTGCATATTTTTATTTAAAATTGACATCAATTTTAGTATAAAAGACAACTGACCTACTCAAAACTGATACAATGTTTTTTTATTATTTTGATACTTCATGATAATTATCCATAAGTAATTTGGTATATTTATAAATCATCCTCCCCTTAATCTAATACACTATGTTTTTGGTATGACTCAAACTATTCTTTTTTAGTATAAAATCAATATTTTAGTTCAAAAAGTATCACTCAATGAAAAACTAGAAAACATGCTCATATTGTGTTTATAATTTAGTAAAACTATTAATATTTCATTATTTATGTGTATTAATTGATCTCACATAAATATTATACATGATGTAATCAGTATGAGTCAAAGTTCATGTTTCGAGGTAAAAATGGCATTTTTGTAAAAAAGAAAAGTGACATAATAAAAGATGAGAAAACAAATTCATATTGTTTTTATAATTTATTAAAATGATCCATTAGTAATTTGATACATCTAGGAGTCTTCCACACCTCAATATGAAACAAATTATCACTAGTATGAATCTAAGTGTGTATTTTTATTTTAAATCGACTTCAATTTTAGAAAAAATGATAAGTCACGTACTCAAAGCTGAGTAAACACATTAAGATTGATTTTATAATTTAGTAAAATGTTCTATATGTCATTTATTATGTTTAATAATTAGACTCTCCTCAATATGATACACGTTGTTCCCGATATCACTCAAAGTTTCCATTATTATTTTAAATATGATATTTTAGTTCAAAAACAATCACTCATTGAAAACTAAGAAAATGAACTTATATTGTATTTATAATTTAGGAAAATAATTAATATTTCTTTTTTGGTGTGTATAAATTTTCATCACATCAAACTAACATGCAATGTGATTGGTATGAGTTAAAGTGTGTGTTTCTAGTTCAAAATGTCATTTTAGTAAAAATAGATAAGTGACGTACTCAAAACAGGGGGAAAATTCATATTTTTTAGATAATTTAGAGAAATGATTCATACATAATTTTATATGTGTAGTAATCTGACGAACCTCAATCAAATGCACGGTGTTACCAGTATGACCCTAAGATTATCTTTTAATTTAAAATTAACATCATTATTTGTAACAAATATAACTGACCAACTCAAAACTAAAAAACACATTTGGATTGTTTTTATACTTTATAAAAATTATCTATAAGTCCTTTTTTACATGTAATAATCATTATCACCTCAATCTGATGCATGATTTTCCTTGTATGACTCAAAGTTTCTTTTATCAGTTTAAAGTTGATATTTTAGTTCAAAAAGTGCCACTCACTGAAAATAGAGAAAACACACTCAGATCATATTAAAAATTTAGTAAAATGGTTAATAAATTATTTTATATGAGTCAAAGTGTGTTTCTCCAATTGAAAATGATATTTTTTAAAAAATGACATGTGACGTACTTAAAACCAAAAAATACATTCATATTTTTTTAATAATTTAGTAAAATTATCCATAATTAATTTTAGAGATGTAGAAATAATACACACATAAATATTACACACAATGTGATTGGTATGACTCTAAGTATGTATTTCCATTTTATATTGACATAAAATTTTGTAAAAATAAAAACTGACCTACTAAAAAATGAGCAAACACATTCGTA
Source organism: Viscum album (assembly GCA_963277665.1). Lineage (NCBI taxonomy): Eukaryota > Viridiplantae > Streptophyta > Magnoliopsida > Santalales > Viscaceae > Viscum > Viscum album. The sequence goes on from OY728137.1 coordinate 1,111,582,118, forward strand.
TTGTTTTGAATCTTTAGGAAAATTATTTGTTAGTAATTTTTGAAATTTAGTAATCATTTAAACCTCAATATGATATAAAATGTTCTCTATATGACTAATAGTGTCCCTTATATTTTTAAAATTTGTATTTTAGTTCAAAAAGTGTCACTCACTGAAAACTGAGAAAAAACAATATGATTATCTGGATAATTTAAAATAATTATTTATAATTCAATTGCGACATTTATGAATCAATATCACATAAAACTAACTCATGATGTCACCGGTATGAGTCAAATTGCATGTTTCTTATTCAAAATAACATTTTATTAATGAATACATGTGACGTACTCAAAACCAAGAAAATGCATTCATATTGTTTTGATACTTTAGGAAACATATCCATAAGTAATTTTATATGTGTTGGAATTTTCCTTGTATCAATCTGATTCATGGTGTGATTGATATGAATCTAAGTGCATATTTTCAAAATATTAGTGTCATTTAAGTTTAGAACGCACACCATGTCATGAAAACTAAGAAAAAAATCCTAGATTGTTTTCTCCTCATTCTATTTGATATTAATTAATTGATTTCTTTATCATTTTTATTTTTTTATTATTTAATTAAATTTTAAAGAGATAATTCTAGAATATGAACAAGAAATTGTGTGATTTTCAAGAATCTACCACAACTCAATCTGGTACATAATGTTCCAAGTATGAATCAATGTTTAGTTTAAAATAAACTCTTTCTATTAATTTATTTCTTTATAAAACTACTAACCAAATAATATTTTTTATATAGGTGATTTCTTTTTCTCGATCTTGGGTTATTTTTTCATCAATAACATGATTCATGGTCAGGATCGAAAGATAAAGGAACATTTATATTTTTGAATATATGTAATAATTTGTACTTATGAAATTATATAAACCAATATTTGAAAATGTCTAAAATGGATTTTTATTTTATATTTTATTTTTCTTTTAAATTTCATTTCATTTAAATTATATATTATTACTTGATTTTTTTGATATCTGGTGTTGTTTCTGGTATTATGGTGTACAGTTATAGCATAATATAGTATACCCCTTTGTTAGTTCTTTTACAAATGATGGTAAAGGTACCCTTTATTAGTGCTGATAAAAGCCTTGGGATTTTAATCATACTCCAGTATTCATAAATTCTATAGAGTTGATAAAGACCATTTTTAGAACTTTAAAAAGTGTATTATTTATTAGTGATGACGTAATCAATGAAGTATAAGTTTAACCCAGTGAATGGAATTTTTTTAAGAAATCCCTTACCTTACTCTTTCTTTTGATTTTACATTATTTAACCTTATATATAGTGGTTTTAAACATGTTATTAACTTATAAAAACCATATTATTATTTATAATATCATATGTGATCCTTTTATAACATCTTCTCACCTATTCGATAATAATCATTCATTTTTTTTATTGTTTCTAATGTCAATTGTCTTGTTTTTTTAGTATGTTTTGACTTGTAATTTTTTGTTCATCCTAATTAAATCATGATTTTGGGATCCTCATAATGTCAACCATGATATAAATATCATATATATTTATTATATATTTATTTATAGAAATTCATAAAATATAGTGATAAGAAATAAAATACACCATTCATGGAGACCATTGGTTATACGTACACATGAACGTTTTTCCATTTTCTTATCATATTGAAATAAAGGAAAGTAAATTATATATATATATATTTCATTAAATTATATTTTTTATGTAATATATTTCCCATATTTTTATTAAACTCATCCTTAATACATTCCATGTAAAGAGTAAAAAAATCACATCGCTTCACGAGGAGGTAGTTTGTTGTACACACGAGTGATGATATTGTATTCCCACACAATAAAAATCCTGAATTTATGTGTGATATAATAATTTTAGAATCATATTAACATCATAATTATCTTTTGTATTAAATATAAACTATAAATATATCAATATTCCTAACCTTGAAAGGTGTTAATGGAAAAATGAATGGCATTGATCCATTAGTCGGTAGTCCGCCGTACACATGAACTATGATTTTATAACCCATTTGATGTGATTAAACTTATTGTTAATAGAATTAAAATAAAAAAAATTATTAGTATATATAATATAATGATGTTATTATATAATCATGGAATAATATAAATTCAAGGAGATAAGGAAGAAAATAAAATTAAGTCGCTTGTTGAAAAACATTAACTCTTCTCCCGGTATCATTCTTTGGTTTACACTAAACACTTCCTATATTGAATTTATTCCAAAAATATGGATTATATGATTAGGTAATGTAATTTTGGGAGTGATTTGGTCAGATTTTGGATGATCCAAATATTCTGAGAGGTGTGAATTATGGGGGAGAGTGAGTGCCCATTTATAGTTGAGGAGGTAGAATTCTTGTAAATACTATTAGTAGGTATATCTTACCTCATGTGGCTCTAAAATTGAATAATAATTTATGTGAGGGTTTATTTGGTCTTCAAATACCTCCAATACACAAAAATAAATGCATTTGTATAATGTTATACTTTAACATCGATGTATCCCCACTTTTACCATTTTGGTTTTTCACTATGGTAACTAGTTTTCTAACCTTGGTAATTTATCCATTGATAAAAATTAAAGTGATACTTTGTATAAACTTTATACCCATTATTTAATAAATATTATATATAATTTATAAAATAAAAACCACACATGTATTGGAAATTAATTTTAATAGAAGCGCGTTTTGTGTGCAAAAACGCTGCTTCAATACTAACCTCTCTAAAAAAAATTCTACTATTTAGAGGTCAATATGTTCATTAAAAAAGATAGATTGGAATATTAATGGAAAATATTTTATATTTATTTGAATCTAAAAATCACATGGTATAATACATTATTTTTAAGAAATTTTACATCATTCAATAAAATATCATTTATAATAAAATAACATTAATGCCAATTTTGACATTATATATTTAATTTAAATTTAAAAATTTCAAGACAATGATGTAGTTGGAATATATTAAGTTTACATCTATGTAACATGACATATTCCTATAAAAAATAAGGTAATATAATAATTCATTCAATTTTATTCACTTTTAATATTTTTAGTATCATTTATTTTATTTTATTATCAACTAAATAATTATTGTGTTGGTGTTTCTTATGAATTTTAAGTAACTCAATCATCCCTAAAAATTGAAGAAATTTTTTTATTATAACAAAAAATAATTTATCATTCAAAATAATATATATAAACAAACCAATGTGGTTTTTCGTCCCTTTCCTGAAGCATTATAAATATTAAAAGTAAGCAAGGTTCCTTTTTTGTCTTTTTCATTTCATAAATTATTAAATAGGTAAATTTATTGAAAAAGTGCCCAAAAACTCAAAAAATATATCCAAAAGTCACAAGGTTCTAAATATTTCCCTAAAATTTGTTTTAAAAAGTGTTAGGTTATTCTTACATATTATATTCTAAGTTTAACCACTAAGTACACTCATTTGTACCTTAACCAATGTAATTAATTATAAAAAAATTCAATATTCATAATGGTAAAAAAATTGATTTAATTTTATGTGATAATATAAATTATTATGATTAAAAATATGGAATCCATTTTTTAAAATTCAACTCACATAAGTGGAATAATTTAATTTAAAATTAATCCCCTAGACATGATGAAAATGTGGGTTCTTAAATTGAATTTTTTTGAAAGTTTACGAAGTATTTATATCAAAATTCAATTTAAAAATTACTATAATGACCAAAATTTAATTTATTGATATAAAATTTAACAAATTTCACTTTAAAAAAATTAAAATTAAAATTTATTATTATAAATTAGTTAAATGAAAAATCAATTTTCAATTAAAATTTTGTATTTTTCACTATTAATCAAAAAAATGAATTTTCTTAGAAAACTATTAACAATTAACCCTAATATAATTTTGGTATTACTATATAAAAATGAAGTTTTTTACATATAAATTATAAAAAGGTGTTTAAATTTAATTTTAAAATATGTATGCCAACCACGATTAATCCTTCTCTCAGAAAAAAATATTATTTTTCAAAATACATTTTTTTATTTTAAATGATTCTTATTTTATTTAGAATAAATATATAACTAATAAACATGTGTAATATATATATATATATATTCATAATTAATTTAATCTTATTCATACCCTCCATTTTAATGGCATTGTGATAATTTTCCTATTAAATAATAATATTAATAATATATTTTTGTTCAGTAAAACATGTCCTTACATGTAACGCAATTTTTCCAATAAACTCATTTTTGGGTGTAACACAAGCTAAACTCATTGTTATGTGTAATGAAATGTAAACTCCCTGTTATTTTTCGCATACACTACTGAATAAAATTTTATTCATTTATAATTTTGGGGTGTTACACACATGTATTAATAAGCAATAAACATTAAATATATAATTGTTTTAAGTTAAGGAATGTGAAATTGCATGTACAAAATATGTTTAATAGGGTGAATAGTGAAATAATTTATGAAATTCATGTTAACATAATTATAAGAATTGGTAATTAATTATTTTTGGTTGATTTATAATTTTAGGGCTATTTAGTTATGTTATAGTGTAGTTTATTTTTTGACCCCATAAAACGTATCCCCAAAACTTTACAAACATTCTCATAAATGCTCTCAGATCGTAGATCATTTCACAAGCTTCGATTCTACAGGTCGTGGAGCCCAAACGGAGTTACGGATCAGAAGTTCTGGTTGTTCAAAGTCAGGCTGTTGGGAATGGCCATTCAGGACGGTTTTGGGGCGAAGTATGGATTTGCACGAAAAAAGGAGTTTCGCACAGAAAACCATTTTTGCGCGTGTAGTATTACACACCCATCTTTTCGCACGCAGAATTTTACGTGCACCCCTTGCGCGCATGCAATTTTACGTGCACCGCCTAGCACGTGGAAAACCAATTGCGCGCGTGGAATTTTACACGCACCGACGCCCGGGTTTCTGCCTATAAATACAAGTGCACCCCCCTTCTTCAGGGGACCCGAGGGTCGGCCGCCGCTCTGATGTGTGTTAGTCCGAATATTTTGCGCCCGCATGGAAAACCCCCCATCGGGCGCGCAAAATAGTCCTTTTTCACGGAAAAGGGCCATCAGTCCCAATTTTGTGTGCAAAGGATAATTTTTGTGCGCAACAGTGCCACAGTGCCCAAATTTTCCGTGCATCGGTGTTGCACCCATATTGTGTGCAACTCCTTCGATATTGCGCACCCGACGCCCCTATTGCACGCCCGTATTCGGTATTGCGCGCCTGGCTTCGGCATTGCATGTTCGTCTCCCGTATTGCATGCCTGCCGCACCTATTGCGTGTGTCACGCCCCTATTGCGTGCCAACCCGGTGTTTTCTATGCAACATCCCCAATTGCGCGCATGCCTGCCCTATTTACGCGCAACAGTGTTCAGGCCTGCACCCGTTGGTCCATACCGCAGGGCATGTGCCCCCGTAGCCCCGCTCGGGGTTAGTGCCAGGCTGCAGTCCCGGCCCTCCGGGCCGGTCCCTTCGCTACCGTCACATACCCCCATGAAAAATGGAGAGTCTCATCATGGACTTTTTGGGTCGGGACGTCGGGGTTTTCCATTGCGCCCTTGTGCGCACCCACCTCTCACATGTGGAATACCATGATTTGAGATACTCCTCCGCACACCATGAAACACCTTGAGTTGATGTATTCTTCTTGGTTCGTTTCCTATGTCGTGAGTTGAGATTCTCTTCATCAATTCCCCTGAGTACCTTGATTCGAACCATTCCTCAGGAAACTTCTCCAAAACCCTATCACTTGGCTTCTATACCAGGTTGAACCAAAAAGGGCCTCCCTTGCGTAAGACCCAACACCAGCCATTCTAGGAGCCTTATGGCAGTAGTCCTATCTACCTGACTTTAAACCATAGTAATCCCTATTATTCAATAATAGGATGCCTCTTGTTCCAAATAAGAGATGCCTTATGTGACAAGAATAAGATGCCTAATGCCATGATTATAGTGGAGTAATTTCAAGAGTGTTGGAATCCGTTCAAAAATTCCATCACTAACCTCACACTTTGGGTTTCCTTCATTCAGATCTGTATCCACTTCCATGTCTAAAGAGACCCCCTAACATCATGGTCCCATGCCACATCAGCTCACCTACCGTCCTAGGCCAATGCCCTGGAATACTTTGTGTGACACTTTGAGTCAGGTCCTGTGTTTCGAACACAGTCAATAGTCGACTCTCATTTGTTTGTCCCCATTTTAGGCTAACGCGACATGGATACTGTGTTTCGAACATGGTCAACAGTTATCCTCTATCACCACGCCACCCTCATTGCATTCTGAATGTCGGGCATGTGATTCACACTTTTCATCTCCCTTTTTTCGGGCCGATTCCAATGCCCAAGGCATTATCCCGCTTGTGCACTAGCGCATAGGTGAAGGCCTAAACCCATCAGTGGGTTGGGATGCCTTCATGGTCAAATATGAGGAATACATTATGGACCGCCTCAGATCGTAAGCCCCATTCACCACCATTCATGGACGCACCTCTGTGTCGTGATCGGTAGTTCTCTTCCACCTCTTGTTTCTCACATTGAGCATGACTCACGTGGGCTTAGAGTGAGCATCGACCATGACCTACCACCTTAAGCCGCCTCAGAGTGTAAGACACATACCACCATGGGTCACCTAAGAGGGTAAGCCCCATACCACCATGGGCCGCCTTAGAGCGTAATCGCCATACCACCATGGGCCGCCTTAGAGCATAAGCCACATACCACTATGGGCCGCCTCAGAGCGTAAGCCCCATACCACCATGGGCTACCTTAGAGTGTAAGCCCAATCCACCATTTTCGTTCCATGGTGGCACCCAGGTGACACCGTTGCGTAAGCCCCATCCACCATTTCCACTCCATAGCAGCACCCGGGTAACACCCTTGCGTAAGCCCCATTCCATCCCGAACTACGCGGACATTGATTCCCTACCACGGGGATACGTAGGAAGCCTCCATGAGGTTCAATCCCAACAATCAGTCATTCTGAAACCCCTTCATGTCGGTTCACCAACCAGCTTGGGCCACCTCAGTGTGTAAGCCCCAACCCATCCCGAACTATGTGGACTTTTATTCCCTGCCACGGTGATACGTAGGAAGCCTCCACGAGGTTCAAGCCCACCATCCATCATAACCCCAGGTCCACCTTCATGTTGGTTAACCGAAACCATGGGCCGCCTCAGAGCATAATCTCTATACCACCATGGGCCGCCTCAGAGCGTAAGCCCCATACCACCATGGGCCACCTCAGAGCGTAAGTCGTTTACCACTATGGGCCACCTCAGAGCATAAGCATGATACCACCTTGATCCACCTCAAAGCGTAAGCCCCATACCACCATGGGCTGCCTCAGATCTTAATCCCCATACAACCATGGGCCCCCTCAGAGCGTAATCCCCATACCACCATGGCCTGCCTCAGAGCGTAAACCCCATACCACCATGGGCCGCCTAAGAGTGTAATCCCCAAACCACCATGGGCTGCCTCAGAGCGTAAGCCCCATAGCACCATGGGCTGCCTCTGAGCATAAGCCCCATACAACCATGGGAGACACCCTTGTGTAAGCCCCATCCACCATTGCCGCTTCATAGTGGCACCCGGGTGACACCCTTGCGTAAGCCCCATCCACCATTGCCGCTCCATATCGGCACCCGGGCGACACCCTTGCATAAGCCCCATCCACCATTCCTGCTCCATAGCGGCACCCGGGCGACACCCTTGCGTAAGCCCCATTCCATCCCAAACTACGTGTATTTTGATTCCCTGCCATGGGGATACGTACGAAGCCTCTATGAGGTTCAAGCCCAACAATTGGTCATTCTGACACCCCTTCACGTCGGTTCCCCAACCACCTTGGGCCACCCCAGTGTGTATGCCCGAACCCATCCTGAACTACATGGACTTTGATTCTCTGCCATGAGGATACGTAGGAAGCATCCACGAGGTTCAATCCCACCATCCTTCAGAACCCCAGGTCCACCATCACGTTGGTTTACCGACACCATGGGCTGCCTCAGAGCGTAGTCCCCATTCCACCATGGGCCTCCTCAGAGCCTAAGCCTCATGCCACCATGGGCCGCCTCAGAGCGTAATCCCCATACCACGATGGTCCACCTCAGAGCGTAAGCCCCATACCACCATGGGCTGCCTCATAGCGTAAGCCCCATACCACGATGGGCCGCCTCAGAGTGTAAGCCCTATACCACGATAGGCCGCCACAGAGCGTAATCCCCATACCACCATGGACCGCCTCAGATCGTAAGCCCCATACCACCATGGGTCGCCTCAGAGCCTATGCCCTATACCACCATGGGCCGCCTCAGAGTGTAAGCCCCATACCACCATGGGCCGCCTCAGAGCGTAATCCCCATACCACCATGGGTCGCCTTAGAGCGTAAAGCCCATACCACCATGGGTTGACTCAGAGTGTAAGCCCCATACCACCATTGGCCACCTCAGAGCGTAAGCCCCTTCCACCATTACCACTCCATAGCGGCACCCGGGAGACACCCTTGCATAAGCCCCATCCCCCATTGTCGCTCCATAGCGGCACCCGTGGACACCCTTGCCTAAGCCCCATTCCATCCCGAACTATGTGGACTTTTATTCCCTTCCACAGGAATACGTATGAGGCCTCCATGAGGTTCAAGCCCAACAATCGGCCTTTCCGACACCCCTTCATGTCGGTTCACCAACCACCTTGGGCCACCTTAGTGTGTAAGCCCCAACCCATCCTGAACTACGTCGACTTTGATTCCCTGCCATAGGGATACGTAGAAAGCCTCCAAAAGGTTCAATCCCACCATCCATCAGGACCCCAGGTCCAGTTTCACGTCGGTTTACCGACACCATGAGTCACCTCATAGCGTAAGCCCCAAATGCCATCGAACTACGCGGACTTTGATTCCCTTCCACAGGGATACGTAGGAATCCTCTTTGAGGCTCAAGAACAAATTCATTGTCGCCCTTGTGATGGTCCCATTTCATTACCCCTCCACTTCATTCATCCATCCATCACTCATCCTGATTCTTACCCGGGCCGCCACATTCCGTTGAGATCATTCCATTCATCCCAGTGTTGCTCCTTGTGGCACCCGGGCAGCTAACCACACATAAGACCCAACATGTCTCTGGGTCGTTGTCCTTTGTGTACACCATGAATCATCACCCCTTTGAACTACATGGGTTTTCATCCTTTTCCTCTACATAGGGTATGTAGAAAACCTCCATGAGGCTCAATCCCATCCAATGGTAAACCCTGGTGTCCCCCGTTCTGGGGTGCACTCTCCCTGATCCACCTTTAGTGGTGTTCAGATCAGCCATTACAGTGTGACATCTCCCCCACATGGGGTGCACCACCTTGGATCCATCCTCATTGAGCGTTCTGAACCATTCATCTTCCATGTTGTTCCCTTTTGGGATGTACCAATATGATCTGTCTCTATGGAAAGTTCTGATCACTCTCATTCCATCTCCGCAAGACGTTAAACTCACGGCCTACCTCGTGTAAAACATGATATTCCTGAGGAAAACCTCAGAGGACACGCCCTTGGCATAACTGTCTCTGTAAGATGTTAAACTCACGGCATACCCTATGTTAAAAATAGGAAGCTGAGGAAAACCTCATAAGAAACTCCCTTGGCGTAATCGTCTCCGCAAGACATTAAACTCACGACCTACCTCATGTAAAACATGAGATTCCTGAGGAAAACCTCATAAGACACACCATTGGCGTAACCATCTCCGCAAGACGTTAAACTCAAGGTCTACCCTATGTTAAACAGGGAATCTGAGGAAAACCTCAGAAGACATGCCCTTGGCGTAACCATCTCCGCAAGACGTTAAAATCACGGCATACCCTGTGTTAAACATGGTAAGCTGAGGAAAACCTCAGAAGACACACCCTTGGCATAACTGTCTCTACAAGACGTTAAACTCACGGCATACCATGTGTTAAACATGTGAGGCTGACGAAAACCTCATAAGACACGCCCTTGGCGTAACCGTATCCGCAAGACGTTAGACTCGCGGCATACCCTGTGTTAAACAAGGGATGTTGAGGAAAACCTCAGAAGACACACCCTTGCCGTAACCATCTCCGCAAGACATTAAACTCGTGGCATACCCTGTATTAAACATGGGAAGCTGAGGAAAACCTCAGAAGACACGCCATTGGCATAACCGTCTCTGAAAGACGTTAAAATCACGACATACGCTGTGTTAAACATAGGAAGCTGAGGAAAACCTCAGAAGACATGCCTTTGGCATAACCTTCTCTACAAGACGTTAAACTCGCGGCATACCCTGTGTTAAACATAGGAAGCAGAGGAAAACCTCAGAAGACATGCATTTGGCATAACCATCTCCGCAATACGTTAAACTCACGGCATACCCTGTGTTAAACATAGGAAGTTGAGGAAAACCTCCGAAGATGCACCCCTAGTGTAACCACCTCTGCAAGACATTAAACTCGCGGCATACCTCGTGTTAAACATGGGAAGCTGAGGAAAACCTCAGAAGACACGCCCCTGGCGTGACCGTCTCCGCAAGAAGTTAAACTCACAACATACTCAGTGTTAAACATGGTAAGCTGAGGAAAACCTTAGAGACATGCCTATGGCATATGATTCCCCACATCCGACGTGGGATGCCTCGGGTTATGCACCCTTGAGATGCCCTCTTATGAGGAAGAACATAGATTCCCCCAATGTCCGCGCATCCAAAGATGCCCTGGCATGCCTAATGTTGTCATCTACTCCGACCAAAGGTTGCTACCATGTAAGGACTCTATGGAATGTCCTGATAGAAGTAGTGTAATTAACCGGCATCCATGAAGATATGGATCCATGAACGAGATTCATGAACTACATCTTAAATCTATAAGGGAGACCCGGACTAGGTGACGAGCTCCGAGGAGGAATCCACAGAAGGAAGAACCGACATCCAATAATCCTATTTCGATCAAGGAGAAAACGTCCCTGAATAAAAAACAGATGTCGCCCGCCTTTTTAAATCGGGAATGCAGGGTAACAGCAGTGCGTCCTCTGCGTGACAGATGCACTCACCCTAGCGAAAGTGTCAGAAACAGTATTGTAATAAATGGTGAAATAAATCATCAAATGGGTGTTTGGGTTTAAATGTTATGTATGGATTATAAAAATATATTTATTTCATACTATGTAAAATATATAATATTTAAATTTAAAAGTATAAATAAAATTTCATGTGAATGAATAAATTATATGTCATAATATGTTTATCCTAATTTAAAAAAATGAAATTGTCTTTATTTTTTAAATTTAATGTATTTAATTTTTATATATAATAATATAATAATATTTTATATTTAACATTGTATGAAGCCAAGTACATATGGATAAAAAATAGATTAATGTACATTTTTACGCATCTTACTGTGTTATGGGTTTGAACGTGTTTTTGGATTTTACATTTAAAATTTGATATGTGGATGAAAGAATCAAATGTATATATCCTAATTGAAAATTCAAATGATAGATGAGGGGAGATGAAGTATTTGATCACTTGATATTGAAACAATTTCATCCTCATCTTGTCTATTGGATTTGGTACGGAGAATTAAACATTATATAAAATGTGAGAAGTTACATATACATTCGAAATAGAAATGTGTATCCCTTAATAGTTCATAATATAATTAAAAACTTGATAAATGAATAATTTTTAATAGTGAAAAAATTAAATTAATAATGTCACACATCAGTTGATTCAGTTGTTTATATTGAAGATATTAATGATTCATTTAGAACTCCATGACATGCTAATCAAGATTATAACATATTAATGAATTGTGGTGGGGAGACCAGTACAAGGGAAAAATCAACTAACAAAACTACTGAGTTTCTAATTAGTTGTAGATGGAAATCAAGAATTCTATTAATGTTGGGTAAAATATTAAAAAAATTATTTTTTGTTGAAGTTGAACCACATTTAGTGTTTATGTAGAATTAAAAATAATGTAGTATCCATGATATTGGAATTTTTGGGTGAGTCATTTTTTGAAGCTAAGATCCATGTATTATTTTATGAAATGAAGAAAAATATTATAAATAGTATACCCAAAAATAAAAATATTTTCACATGTCCCAAAGATTTTAGGATTTATTAGAAAGAATATTTGAATGAGAAAAGTGCCAATGTTGTTGTACTTATAAATGGAAATTAAAATATAATTATTCCAATTTGAATCATCATACTACCACAAAGAAACAAAAAAATTACTTTGAAGGTTTTACATTACATTCCATTAACCCTACAATTGAAAATAGTTTTTTATTTTATCTAAAACCATTGAACATATAGAGAAATACTAGGAATAATTATAATGATGTGTTCATGCAACATCCAATATATTCAAAATCCTAGAATACCTTTAATTTAATACATCCATATATCTCTTAGGATCTTAGAAATGTATGCATGTGATTGGTATCCAATGGATTCAATCCTTTTGGGACATTATCTTAATGTTTCAGCATTTGGCCAGATATTTTGATCCCTTATATTCTACCTCCCTGGATGTGTATACAATAGAAATCTATTATCATATCAATGATTATTACTTGAAATAAAATGCCTGGAAATGAAATTGATGTCTACTTTAAGCATATTATTCAATAATTACAGTAGTTATGGGATGATGGTGTAAACACATACAATGCATCTACCATACATATGCCGAAAATGCATGATGCCCTTATGTGGACCATTAAAGAATTTCATGGACTATGAAATATTTCAGGTTAGAACATACACACTGGTTTAAATTATCTAGTTTTTAACTTTGATTTTAAGTCTTAATGGATACCTTATAGAAAAACGTGGTGTTCTATGTGTCGTTATGACTTCCTTGATACACCTCATATATTTTGGTTTAACAAGTCACATTTCAATGGAAAAAATTATTCTTGGATTCCACCAATACTAATACCAGGAAAAAAATATCTTTTCACAATTATCAAATGCTTTTATAGAGTTTGGATATATTTTATAATTAATGAAAGTATAAAAATAGTTATAACACTATCAGTTAAAATTGGAAAACATTAATGAAAGAAAAAAATCATATTTTTTAAAATTCTATTTTGTGGATTTAATTTTTTACATCATAATATTTAAATTATTCACATTGAAAATAATTTCATTGATGATGTGTTGTTTACATTGCATAATTATCAGGTATAATAAAATGATAATTTAAATGATCTTAAAGTGATAGAAGCGGTCAATATCGAATGTGGTCTACGGCCAAATGATAATCAAATGTATCTAGAAACTAATTTTCAAAATGAAAAATAATCAAGGGTATTTTTTTCTTAAAAGAATAAAAAATGAGAAAGTTTGTGATGGATATTCTATAAATATCTCAAGAAGTATTGATTTGAATCACCGTAAGATACATGGACTGAAAATTCATGACCCACGTGTATTAATAGAGATATTTTTGCATTTATAAATGCAAAAATTATTTCCTATAAAAGTACCCATCATAAAAATTAACATTTTAAAATTATTTATAAAACATTATGAGAATAAATTAAAATCTGCTGAAATAAATAAAATTTATGAAATAATTTAATGAATGCTATCTCATTTGAAGATGTTATTTCCCCCATCATTTTTCATATTAAATATTTTTCTGGTGATGCATTTGTTCGAAGAAGCTAAAAATGGAGGCCTTATACATTATTTAAAGATGTATCCCATAGAGATGTATTTTATTTTAATAATATTATAATTAAAATATTATAATTTTATTATTATATGTTTAAACTAGTTATTTAATAATTTATTTCCATTTACCATTGTGTTTCTTTTTAATTTGATGTCTTATGTGAAAAGTAAATCGCATACCGAAGTTTTTATTATGTAAGGTTACATTTTAAAAGACTGTCAACACTTATGTAAAAGGTATTTAAATTCTATATAGTAAATATCCAATCATGTGGTACATATTGATGATAATCCAAGTCAATTGTGGGATAATGATGAGTCATAAATGTTTCCACCTATAGGTAAAGAAATTGGAAAAGACACTTTATTTTCATTGATAGATAGGTATTTAAGACAAGAATATAGATATTTTCCACTAAATAATGATATTTTTAATACCTATATCAAATAATTAAGGACAAAAATAAAAATACATCTTAGGATCATAACTTATCATGAGAGAGAGATAAAAAAAATTATTACCAAAGAAATTGTTGAATTGTTTTCATGTCATATAGGTTTTTAATTTAGTACAAAGTTTGAATATGTTTATAATTATCTAGATTATGTAAAAAAATACATAAACTTGTATAGGTAATGAATTATGATAATCATGCTAAAATATTCAAAGATTTGATCTTTTTATCTCGAATACCTTTGAAGAAAACTTGGAGATTCAATGTTTATAATATTGGCGGTTTCAAGATTTGTACTATTGATCGTAATGAGTGTATGAAAACAAAAAATAGTGGTATATTCACAGTTACATATCATGGTTACTATATAATGTTGGATTATATTACCAAGTTAAATTATCATTGGAAATTTTTAGTTTTGTTATTTAAATGTAATTGGGTCAATATTAACATGATTATAAAGAAAGAATCTTTATAATTTATTTATGTAAATTTAAATAGGTTGATCGATACTATTGAGTGGGAAAATGATCTATATATTATGGATTATTAAGAAAAAATGGCATATTTTGTTGATAATATAGTGGATAATGGGTGGAGTGTTGTTGTTCACATGAAACTTAGAGACATATATGATATGGGTGATGAATTTGAAGTGATATGTGATAGTGAACCACATCGAAAAAAAAAATTATTTGTACTTGATGATATTGAAAATTTCAATCTTGTGTGGGAGAGTGAAGATAAGGAAGAAGAAGAACAACAAGAAAAAGAAGTATAAATAATGTTGACAATGGAACCTGATAAAAACATGACCAACCATGAATATAATTTATATTTTATATTTTTATATAAAAAAATACAAGGAATGTTTTTTCTATATTTTAAACTACAAGGATGGTTTTTTATATTAATAGGTGAAAGGACTTTTTTTCTGTATGTCACACTAGAAGATATTTATGGATAGTACCCACTCTGTGATAAAGGGTTCTCATTCTTACTTTATGCCTTACGGTAAAATTAAAAACATGTCTGACACAAATTTTTTATACTATTTCATATTATCCTAATATGATTTCATCCACAAGTATGAGATTACTCTCTTTATGTCACAGGGTTTGAATTATCCCTCTATGAAACGAACTACAATTCATCACATTACTTTAAAGTTTGTTTGATAACCTTTCAACTTATCCTAATAATCATTCATCCAATGGTATGAATTCATTTTAGTAGTAATTTTTTTGTTCATAAAATATTAAAAGTCAAATGAATTTAAATATTTCTTTAGTATCTCGTATAAAAATGTTATTCAATTATCTAAATAAACCACATCATAATTTTAGGATAATTTTGATAACATGTAGGATTGCTTCAGCTTTCATTTACAATTATCAGAAACTATATAACAAAGACATAATAAAATAAATAATTGTTCATATAATTGAGTCTTGTTGTATCTTTTTTACTTTTCAAAGTCATATCCTTCGATAACAAGATATCACAGTCTGTAATATATTTTACTTCATAATATATTTTCCTTCCATTCACGTCATAAATATAATATTATAAAAATGTATTCCATGATCAACTATAATCATTATAATTCATAAATAATTATAGAATAGTTACACCAGAGATAATAATCTAGATAACATATCAATAATTATAAATATAAAAATTATATTGAAACATGATATCTTATGATAAGCTGTTCACTTAGGCTATTTTATTTTATAATAATACAATACTGGTTTTCCATAGAATATAATTTCATGTATCTTCAGATCTAAATATTTGGTGTTTGGTTCATCACATCATATTTCACTTTATTGATTTTTTATCTTCATTCTCCTTCAATAATCATAAAATATTTTTTTATTATGGTGCATATTTTAGTGAACTAACCTCACCCGAGATCATCGTAAATTTTTTTAATGATGTAAAAATTAAATTTTAATGTCACACTACTTCATTAACTATAAGATCATAAAATAGTGGTGAGAAAAGGACAATCACATAAGGAAAAGGATTATTAGTATTCAATAACATTAATTTTTGTCACAATTTGATTAAAAAAAAATTACTAAAATAATTCATAGAATTGGTCTGGCATACTCAAAAATAAGAAAAATATGGATTTTGGTAAGTGAGTTGATATTAAGGGTGTTCTTTATTAAATTTATTAGTCGTAAGATTTATTGAAGTAACTAGTATTGAATTTTATCCTCCACTAGAACGACCTAAATTATCCAGATCATCTGTTGAGGTTTACTATATCTATTTTAGATTTATGATGAGTAATCTCATAATGGAAGGTGAAGTTAAGGTTGTCTCTCACTCTCCCACTTTCCTTTACCACATTGAAGATCATCCTCTAAATGTCATTTATTTCAATTTTCATTTAGGGGACATGATTTTATTTAAGTAATTTTATTATTAAATTTATTTATGTACTCATCCTCATTTATCAAACTCTCTATTCCCATGAAAACCATGTTATTCATGATTAATCTCCCAGTTAATATGGAAAAATAACATATTTGAGTGTAAGTAGTATAGCGTTAGTTCTAAAATAAAGTGTTTTATAAAATGAAAACACATGATTTTAACTCTAAAAAACATTGTATGAATTCAAAAGTACACATCAAAAGTGAAAATAGAAAATAAAAGTCTTAAATAGTACAACAATGTGGCAGATGATAGTTATCTTCCTCTACTCTCACTTCGAATTTTGGATTCTGTTCATCCAGGTTGCCTCCTATGTTATAAGTGGAACCTCCTCTTGGTTATGTGAAAACAAAATTCTAAGTCCAAATTACGGTCTGGACTCTCAACCCCCTTTTACAAAGTGTTAGTGTCTCTATTTATAGAGGAAATTATCTTTCACGATCTGACTCTAGTTTCCATCAAAACCAACACTCGACATGATCCGAGACAAGTCCCGAGGGGCATTCCCAATCCCCATGGGCTGGCACAAGTTCCTAGGTTTCACGAAATCGAATTTTGGAATGATTTACATGAGTTTATAAACATAAAACAACAAAAAAATCAAATATTACAAATCTGGATTTTTCAAAACAAATCATCTTTTACAAAAAAAATCAGAGTTGAATTACATAATTTAAAAAAATTCTAAAAAACTATAACAAATTATGAAACCCAAAATGGACAGCCTAGGAACCTCATCATAGGCACCACCCTCAAGACATCTTCACAACACTACATCACATAGGACCACTAGAAACCCGAACCATTGGCAAAAAAAAGTTGTACCCAAACCATAAAAAAATAACCAAGTCTAATTACACCCAAAGGTGTAAGTTGGGTGTGATCCAAATCCCAATAGCATTAACCCACTAAATGATCCCATGTGATAAACACTCAAAGAAGAAAATATTGCAAGTTTTCATAAACATGAGATGCTATTAAAAATTTTAAAGAGATGAAACTTTAAATAAAAATAGTTTTCAAGTGGGATACTTTAAAGAATCAACACTTTTAAAATAGAATGCCAAATATACTTAATTTTCCAACCAAACATACCATATGCTGACGATAAACATAAATTATCTAATCAGCACAAGCAATAGAAAAATAACCCCTAGGCACTAGCTCGTTGTGGGTCCCAGATACCTCATATCTCAGTGAGTGTAACCATACAAATATCTGTTCTTGTTCTCACAAGACACAAGTAAGAATCATACCAATAACCTAGTGTTCCCCCAACATCATCTCTATCATCATCATAGTTTAGTTAGTGTTGTAATTGTCAAACTTTCTATGTGAAACTAGGGCCAAACCCCATAGGATCACTAGCATACTAGTACACATCCACCCACCTACATTCTCGGGTTTCCCTCTTGTGCTCAAACAAGTTCCAAAAGCTATGAAATACAATTTTCACATGAAAATACCACTTCCAAGTCACACATACACCAAACATCCCACAGACATGTCCCATAGTACTCCTTTCAAAAATCAAAATTCTTTTTTCACGTCATTCTCACACAAAACAGCCCCCAAACGTGTTTCACACCCTTCTTGTAATTTAATAAAACACATTAGCTATTTATAAAACATCTTAAAAATGTTTTACATCTTGAATCACCACTTTACTTTTCAAAAACCCATCTTATGTGAACACACTGACCAAAATAGTTTGTGTACATCCTTTTCCCACTTTGTTTAACTCAATAAATCATTTTCAATTTTCATAAAACAATCCAAAGGGGTATAACCCATTTTTTCACATAAAACCAATTTAAAAATACTCTTTCAAGGCCAAAATCACCCAAATACCAATCCAAAATAGAATCAGTATCCCTAGTAATATTTATTAAACCACTTTCAAATGTTAACAAATTACCTCAAATGATACAACAAAAGATACACATGGAAAGCACACATATTCAAACAAATATGCTACTTTGAAACTAGACGCTTAATCAATACTACCAAAAATGGTTCCCAAACCAAACACAATATAATAGGTGCATGATAAAAATATTAATGAATCAAAGCTAACTTATCTTAGAATGCTTACACATGGAACCACCTACCATTTTTTCCAAAACAACAAATCATGGTGTGAAACTTCAACCGCACCACAGCCACACCACAAAGAAGTGAAATTAAGCTGTAATCCACAATATTTCACAAAAAATACCCAAGGTTAAACCCTATGTATGAACCCTATTATTTGGACGTTTTATAACCTCAAAAAAGTGGATGAAACCCAAAACCAATGAGAGGAACATAATAAGAAACCCAATTACTTGATATATCTTGAATAAAACAACCCAAATACACCAGTAGCAGAATTTAAAAATAGCCAAAATTAATTTGTGGTTCGAATAAGGATGACGATGTCATGTAGGAACTGGAATGGGGGGAACATGTAAAAATTAAAGGAGTTATAAAAGAAACAATTTACCTCTTCAAATCTGAACGATTTGAGAAATCCAGAAATGTTATTCCCTAATTTGTGACAAATATGAGCTCCAAAGAGTGAAATGAGAGCATGGGGGCGTGCCTTGGGTATGTTGTCTTGGGTGAGAGTTGGAATCCATGAAAAAACATAAAAATTCAATGATATATTAACAAAATAAAAAAACAATTTAAAGTAGGAAATTGGATTTTGGGTTGGCCCAATACCTTAATAAAACACCAAATCCATCATGATTATGGATTCCTATGAGGTCCAAATGGATATGGTGGTTTTAATATACCTGGGAACACCAATTGGGATGTAGAGTGGGTGTAAAATGTTGAAAAATAAAAGAGTTATAAAAGAAAAAAATTGATTTTTAAATCTGGAAATGGGCTCACGGTTTGGTCCAAATCATGAGAACTCACCCTTTCCTCCAAAAATGTATGGTAAACCCCCAAAACAAAGTACGAATGTAAATTAAATGAAAAAATACCTTTAAAATAAGTAATGGGTGTGAAAATTATCTCCACCATAATTCTTTCCACCCACATAAATCCAAAGCAAGGCTAAAAGAAAATACTGAACCCAACCAATAAACCAAGATATACTTCTTTGCCAAGTTTAGTCCACCCCCAAAAGGCCAAAACACCTATAGTGATCAATTAAGAAAGGAATACTCTCACAAACTAAAACATAAACCATGCTCCTATAACAATCAATCACTTTCAGACTTTTTCCCAAGCAAAAAATCCTCAAACACTATCCAAACAAGACTCAAGCAATTTACTCAAATGAACAACAACAACGAACAAGGTTACACTTACCTTGATTTAACTAAACCATTGGGCACATTCCCATCCCAAAATTTTCCCAAGTAAGATTTTGGTAGTTTTATTTCTCCAAATGATACTAACTACCACCATCATAAGACCAAGGAAAAATCTAAGATTCTAGTATAGGGAGACACGAATGGGATCCCCACCAAAAGAGGCAACTTAAATTTTCACAAGACATAATTAGGACACTAATAGGGGGAGGACACAACGAAATATTCAGTACAAGGGGTAGAATTCCATTATACATTTCCAAAATAACATACATGATAATCATAGTGGGTCTCCCCACCATAAGGACCATCCTTCTTAACTGACCAGCATGGACCGGCATAAGAGGACCGCAACATTTAAAGATTTGGGACGACTACATAGTTTGTCCGCATGGTTTAGGAAACCATGCGCTAACCCTGGGAATCCTTATATCTACATGGTTTTCTGGGCATGGTTACTACTAACCATTAACAAACCATGCAGTCAACTTATCTAGCCAAATTTCAAAATTTTCTACAAAAACTCAATGGAAACCAAAGGGGGAAATATTTACATTAGGCTATAGCATGGGCACGAGTCCCTCCACATCTTTCCACCGAAGGGGAAAAACAAAAGAAATATAGACACTAGAGGTTTAATCTTCTCCCATCTTTCATACTGAGGATAGGACTTTGACCAATGGTTTGAATGACCTTGGTATTTCCCCTGACCATGTACCAACTTCACTCCGGGACCTACGGCTGGAGCTCAAATGATTGAATCATATCCGGCCTCACAATTAAGATTTAGACCCCCCCTGAATGGAACATCTCTATTCGGTGCCATGAAAACTATACCCTGATCTCATATGGGTTCACCAAGGCATAACACATTCCAAACTCACTTTATCCTAACCATACATTTTACTAAAACAAGTGCTTTGAAGACGCACACACATCACCCCATGTTTCTTTGGATGAGAAAGGAGAGGAGAAAGTATATAGAGAAAAACCTTTCTCTAGACAAAGGATGTCGAGATCTCTCGAAACGAGACACATTTACCACAAAATAGAGACTCTCATAAGATTTCAAAACCTTTACTTTTGCAGTCAAATGAGCCCATAAAATTACAAGGTGTCACCAAACATTTCCCTTGTGACTGATAGAAACAATACATGGAAAGGGAACTTAAGCCAAGTCCCCAAACAAAACACAATTCTAGAAAGTAGACTTAACAACCTCTCATGACCAGATTTCCTATGCTATTGGTTTAACATGAACCCCTACTTTCAAGAGACTATGAAGGACATAGAGGCCCTCTTAGACGCCATCCACACTAACAACCCCAGACTACTTTCACCTTCTATGAATCAAGTAACTTAAGAAACTAAGGTCTCTTTTGACCTTCCATGAGCACTCTCCCACTAAAAAAGGATCTGAAAACCCAAGGAAATTGTGTAGCCTCTACCTCCAAAGCTCGAAAAAAAAGTCTCTTTACATTGATCAACTAGAGGAATTTACAATGGATAATCAATATAGGTTGCACTTCATTCGTGCATTAAATATTTATGGGGGCGTACCCTATCCAACAAGAGAACTCAAGGACCTTACCAAGCTAGTCCATTGGTCAAAAAAATATCACTAGTCAGAACCGAACACATTAGGGGAGCCACCAAAAAGGTCTCCCGAGCTTTTCTTAGAAGAGGCCACTATCCAGCCCTTCGACCCAACATACCGACCAAACACAAACCCAAAACTCCATTCAAATAAGATGGGTTCTTGAACTCAAAACATCCCACAAAAACAACATTTAAAAAAACACAAAAGACACACCATCCTTAACTAGTCATCAAGACATCATGTTTTTCTTTAAAATCATCTCTTTGAAAACAAATGGTTCGACGGTTAGCATATCCACTAATGGTACCCCAAAGGCCTCACACAAGCATGTTTTTGTGCCACACTGGCCACCCTCCTCATATCCATCCTGGCACTCATCCATCATTTCCATTAACCATCCATAATTCCATGTAACCCCATTTATGTGGTCACCCATGGAAATACCAATGGTTAAAAGAAAAATTCTTTACACTTTTCAAAACTAAAAGAGTCAACCAATACTTTATTTTTTCTCAAGACCGCTAACCACGAAATAAAATTACCAATTTGCATCTTACTAAAAAAAATTATTGAAATGCCCAATCATTCAAATAAGATCTCACTTTCAATTCATACATATTAATTTCAAAAAAAAATCAGTTCATTTCAAAACACTTCTAATTTCATGACAAACTCCATTTCATAAATCCCTATTAAATCGGGAACTCAACTCTTCTCATTTTAAAAAAAGATTCAAAAATTTCATAAACCTTTTCAAAATCTCTCTAGTTACCAAATAAAAGTCCATTTCAAAACTCCACAAATGACCTCCAAAACATTCCATCTCATTAAAATACCTTTCAATAGTGTATAGAACTCATTGGAAACACTTTTTCAAAACCAACTTTATTATAGTTTGTGCTTTCAAAAGAGGTGTAAACACACCATTTTCCATTTCATAACAATTCTGAAAATTCAGTACTACCATTTTAGAAATCAAGCCACTCCATATTTATTAGAAAATAATTTTAAAAAAAGCTTTATTATTCTTAAAACCAATTCATTTTTCTTTAAAACCAAACTTTTAGGATTCCAACATGAAGAGACATGAGATAATGTGAGAGGCAACTAGTTTCGGTGGGTGACATGGATATATGGTTGGAGGCCATACGCCAATAACTTCACCATCATAGAGAGTGTTCTAGGTAAATATACCCGACTCCACATGGCTTTCCAGGCCATGCGAGCTCACAGTGACCATTAGCCCAAATCTATTTTCATTTACCTAAATCATCATCAAACTAAGAAAACCAAAAGAATCAGATAAATCCCAAAACCCCTAGAGACTTGAATTATGTCATGAGGTGTTCTGGATAGGTTCCCTAATTGTAATCGGAATTTCAAGACCCAATAATCCTAACACCAGACTATCCCAACTCTTACCCAAATAACATGACCCAAAGAGAGAAACCCTCCTATGATACCATTTTTTCACGAACCAAACCTATTCCCCATCAAAACTAGTACCTAACATGGTCTACGACAAGGCCTGAAGGGAGATACTAGTTTCCATGGGATGGCACAAATTCCTAGGTATCACAAAATGTAATTTGTGAATGATTTACCCAAGTTTATAAAAATAAAACAATAAAAAAATCCAATATAACAAATCTGTATTTTTCAAAACAAACCATCTTTTACAAAAAAAATAGAATTGAATTACATAATTTAAAACAATTGTCAAAGACTATAACAAATTTATAAACCCAAAATGGATAGCCCAAGAACCACCTCGTGGGAAGAGGCATTTCCCTCAAGCCA
This sequence comes from Viscum album, assembly GCA_963277665.1. Taxonomy (NCBI): domain Eukaryota; kingdom Viridiplantae; phylum Streptophyta; class Magnoliopsida; order Santalales; family Viscaceae; genus Viscum; species Viscum album. Next base: position 1,111,605,537 of record OY728137.1, read on the forward strand.
TATCCACAACACTGCTTCACGAAGGACCGCTAAAAACTTGAACCATTGGAACAAGAAGTTGTACACAAACCTATAAAAAAAATAACCAAGTATACCTATACAAAAAGGTGTATTTAGGGTGTGAGGCAAAGATCAATAGGATGACACCACTAAAGGATTACATTTATAAACATTCAAAGAATAAAATCTTCAAATGTTTTCATAAACATGAGATGCTATTAAGAATTTTAACGAGATGAAACTTTAAATAAAAACAGTTTTCAAGTGGGATGCTTTAAAGAATCAACACATTTAAAATAGAATGCCAAAAATACTGAATTTTTCATCAAAACATACCATATTCTGATGGTAAGAATAAATTATATAATGTGCACAAGCAAAGTGAAAATAACCTAAAGGCACTAGCACGTTGTGGGTCCCAGGTACCTCGTATCTCGGAGAAAGTAACCAAAAAATTATATGTTCTCGTGCACATGAGCCACTAGTAGGGATTATAACCATAACCTAGTGGTCCCCAAACATCATCATAATCATCATCATCATCATCATCATCATAGTTCAGTTAGTGTTGTCATCATCAAACTTTCTACGTGAAACTGGGGCCATACCCCACGAGATTACTAGCATACTAGTACACCTCCACCCACCTAAATACTCGGGTTTTCCCCCTTGTTCTCAAACAACTTCCAAAAGACATGAAATAAAATTTTCACATGAAAATACCAATTCCAGGTCTCAAGTACACTAAACAACCCACACACATGTCACATAGTAATCCTTTCACACAAAAAATCATTTTACACATCACTCACACAAAACATCCCACAAACGTGTTTCACACCCCTCTTATAATTTAATAAAACACTTCAATAATTTATAAAACATCCTAATAATGTTTTACATCCTAAAATAAAACTTTACATTTCAAAAACCCATCTTAGGTGAACACACTCAACAAAACAATACATGTACATCCTTTTCCCACTTTTTTTAACTCTATAAATCATTTACAATTTTTATAAAACAATCCTAAGGGGTATAACCATGTTTTGCACACAAAACCATTTCAAAACACTCTTTAAAGGCCAAAATCACCCCAATACCAATACAAAACAGATTTGGAAACCCTAGAAACATTTATTAAACCTATTTTAATTGATAAAAAAATTTCCTCAAATGATTCAACAAAAGATACACATGGAAAACATACATTTTCAAAAAAAATATGAAACTTTAAAACTAAAAACATAATAAATACTACCAAAAATAGTTCCCGCACCAAAAAAAACGTAAGAGGATCATGATAAAAATATTAATGAAGAAAAGATAACTCATCTTAGGATGAATACACATGGAACCACCTACCATTTTTTCTAAAACTCCAAATATTGTTGCGAAACATCAACTACACCACTGTTGCACCACAAGGAAGTAAAATCAAGTCATAATCAACAATATTTCACCAAAATACCCAAAGTTAAACCCTAGGTACGAACCCTAGATTTTGTACATTTTATAACCTCAAGCAAAGTTGAAGAAACTCTAAACAAATGGGTGGAACATGAGAGGAAACCCACTTACTTGAGATATGTTGAATAAACCGACCCTAATACACTAGTAGATAAATTTCCAAACAACCAAAAATTCATGTGAGTTTTGAATAAGGATGAGTATGTCATGTAGTAACTCGAATGGGGGAAAAGAGTACAAATTGAAGGAGTTATGAAAGAAACAATTTACCTCTTCAAATCTGGACGATTTGATAAATCTAGAGAAATTTGTCCCGAATTTGTGTGGAATATGAGATCCAAATAGGGGGAGAAGAGCATGGGGAACTCCTTGGGTAAGTGGGCTTGGTTAAGAGTTGGAATCACTGAAAAATATTAAAAATTAATGAGATATTAAATAATTAAAAGAAAAATTTATAGTAGGAGATTGGATTTTGGGCTGGACCAATACCTTAATAAAAAACCCAAATCCATCATGATTATGGATTACTATGAGGTCCAAATGGATATGGTGGTTTTAATATACATGGGTATTCCAATTGTGAAGTAGAATGTGTGTAAAATGTTGAAAAATTAAAGTGTTATAAAAGAAATAAAATTGGTTTCTAAATCTAGAAATGGGCTCACGGTTTGGCCCAAATCATGAAAACTCATTGTCTCCTCCAAAAAATGGATGGGAAACCCCCCCCCCCAAAAGTAAGAATGTAAATTAAATGAATAAATACCTTTAAAATAATTCATAGATGAGACATTATCTCTATATTGAATCTGAAATATATTTATCCCATCAGATTTTTTTATTTCCTCTTAAATTTACAAACTCATTCTCCCATGTATCTTTCCAACACTTGATCAAGTCTTTAAATATATCCCTGATATTTTTCCTCAAATCATTTAAATTGAACTGAAAATATACCTTTTTTAAGGAGGTCTGAAACTTCTTCGTGGAAGGCTCCTTCCACGTGGTCTTCATTTTAAATATTAATTGAAGCCATCCTATAACACCTGTGTAAAAGTCCAAAGATATCAAGTATTAATTTTTTAGGTAACAGACCCCAGCGTCATGGATATTTCATTATGGTAGATCCTTTTAAACATTTTTATGTCCATGTCAATCCCATGGAAAATATCCATCGCTCATGACGTAGTCCTCATGTTCCTCATTTTTCAAGATTCTTTTATATTAAAACCCTCCATGTAATGGTAGAGGTCATATGTCATAGTATCATTCTCCAACCTCATGCCTACAATAGCCATGGTGAAGAATTATTCATTACATCAAAAACTTCATATTTGTAAAAAATCATCAGTTCTTCCATTTGAGTCATCTAGAAATTGTATTGGGGTGCTAATGGATTTTTTTCCTCTTATTTCAAGCCTCCTTGGACAATATTACATAAATGTGAAGGCTATAGTGTGGTGGTTCTTAAAAAAATTAGTGGCATCATGATCCTCCCAAGCCATCCATGGCAGTTTCATTATTATTCTTTTGAGTCTTCATAATGGTCACATCAAGCACTAGAGGTAATCCATGTAGCTTTCAATCCTCAGTGGTGGAATTTGGATTGAGCATGTGATTCCCAAGTGGATTCCATTGAGGTTTACAATGGCTTGGCTTGCTGGTCCAGTTATACAGAGGGAAGAAATGGTGAAGGTGGAATTTCCAATGAAGGTGATGTGCAAACAGATTGGGATGAAACAATTTTTTTTAATTTCATAGTACATGTGTCATAGAACACTTCCCAGGTCTTATTTTCATGTGTATTCCTTATGATTAATAAATGATTCTTCATCTTTAGTGGCCTGATAAGCCAAATGGGGGCTGGAGGACCCCTTATGCTACCAAGAACTACCCCATGCAGGGGAAACACTCTTTCTATCACCATCTAGACATGTTCCCCACATGATTGTGTTCTCATATACCTGTGTTGTGCTAGTTATTCTCCCATCCTTTATTCATCCCATGCTAGACTTCCTGAGTCTAGTCATGGATGGTGGGCCCTTACTAGTCCTTGATACATCCTAATGTGGGATCCACTTATCTTATACCAAATTCTAGTGGGTCACATGGCCTCAAGAGTTTATCTTCATATGCCTAAGGCTACTGACTATCAGTGAGGGTGTAAGGTGTTATAGCTGGGAGACCAGACCCTCATTTAATAATGGAGCAGTGGATAAGATAAATAAATAGACAAAATTGGAATAATAATATAACATACAGCGCATCGTAAGAAAATACAATATTCAAATGTAGAAGCATAAATAACCAGACAACTATAATAATAATAAAAATCTCGTAGGATGAGTCATATACATGATAATGTCCTAGAATGCTAATATAAAAATGGAAAAACAGGGAATATAGAGTACATTTTTGTACATAATTATATACAAAAATACAAAAAATTCCAAAAGAATACTTCACTAACATCACGATCATATGCTCAGTCCTCTACACCCATTCTCCAAGTTATAAGTAAACTATATCAAGCATATGTAGTAAGTTTCTTTCCCTTATCCATACTTGTAGTCATAAGATCTACTCAGGTAACAAAGTTTTCCCAAGTAGAGTGAGATAAACTCAATAGGCTACCACCAACAATGTCCGAAATAATATATCCAGTCTAGATAATCCATGTATAATGAAAAATAAACCCTGAATAAAAAAATACTAGCCAACTCAGGTTCCTATGGGACACTTGGATGTACGGAGGAATTAGTATGATCAATATATATATATATAATAAGTATATGTGTATGTGTGCACTATATGTGAGGAATTTTATAGCCATATAAATGGACACTAGGTGCTAGCTGGACCAGGGGCATAACTCTGGCATCTATAACCTGTCTAACAAGCCAATGGATCCAGAAAAAAAAAGGTATGATCCCCGAATCATATATTAATTTAAGACATATTTCTCTACATTAAAGATGGTGGGGTGATTCATAAGGCCCAACACCTGAAGAAAAGTAACATAGCATATCCTACCCATCATCCAGATAGAAGTATAATGGTGTGAGATATCATCACCATCACCCAATGTAAGGGAGCATGAAATTCCATTCTCAATAGAACCCTTAACCATATTTCACTAACTAATATTAATGGAATACTCATAATAATAATCATAACATGATGGATCACCTCTAATGCATTTATAACCATTTTTTCACAATATCCAAGGGTGAAAAATTCATATAACTCATGATCATAATTATTAAAACATGTGGTGTAACCATGCAACCAATTTCTATTTATTTAATTTATTCCATTCAATTTAGAAGTCAAATAAGATACTAATTCAAGGTCTCTCAAAACACATAGATGTTTCTTAGTCATTTAGACATACACATAAAAAGGTTACTCAATTTCTCCACCCAAAGGAGTGGAAATCAAGTTTTTGGCATACTATAATAAATTAATAAGGTACAATATAAGTATAACATCATGGCTAAATTAATTAAATAATAATGAATGAAATTTAAATCATTTCATGGAAATTTCAGGCATGCGGCACATAGTGAAAATCTATTAAAACACTTACAATTTTGTAAATTATTACTTTACCACATACTTTAGGTCTGTGGATGGCCACTCGTCCAATATCGACATTTTATTTGAATAAAAATGTAAGAAATATCCAAAATATACATATTCCCTAAAAATACAAAAAATGATCTCACACCAAAATATCAAAAGTGATATGAATTTAACCCATGATAGATAGTAAGAGGATTAGATATATTTCCTTTACAGATCTTTCATGGATGAAAAAAATGAAATTGAAGTTCATTTGGGGTAATTTTCAAGAAATATATCAAGGAGGAGGGAGATATCATGGGAGGAAAGACATGGGGTGATTCGCTGGAGGAGGAAAGAAAATAAGGAAATCACTTTTAAAAACATTTTAGGATAGATTTTGTAAAATCACATAAATAAATGGGTTTTCATGGTTTGGTTTCACAATGGGTCAAACTATGTTCTACCCATGTGAAAGACATTTCCCTTGAACCCCACTCACACAGGCTAGGTTCACATTTCTCCTAACCATGTTCAAGCCATGTTAAATTCCTATATCACATATGTATACAATTCTACATGGGTGTGGGGCCTGGATCACATGATTTCAGGAAAACCATTCAAATTCCTATTTTTCACAATTTACCCACACAGTTGAGTCACATGGTTATCACTAACTATGTGTTAACCATGAGGCCCACTCTATTTGTCCAATTTCTAAGACTCTGGGATCTGAAAAAGGTTTGGAATCTCCTAAAACCATCCTTAGTCTATAAGATAAAATTTACCAAGATAAAACAAAGAATTAAAACTAAAAAAATGAGTCATAACATTGAGAAAATTCATGTCATTACGAACTCCCCTCTTTATAGAAACTCATTCCAAGTTTGACTTTAGGGGGGTTAAGAGGGATCGTATTAGAAAAATTCAGTCACTGATCTAATATATATGCTTCTTCTATTTGGGTCACATCTTGTACTTAGTCATGATTCCATAACACCTATACTAAAGGGATTAACCTATATCGGAGAGTGTTTACACTCTTTTCCACAATACACAATGCATACTCCTCAAAGGAGGCACCAATATCTATGTCAACCTCATAATGTATTAAAAAATGTGTCAGGTCTAGATAATACCAGTGGAGCTAAGATACATAGAATAAATCATTCATATACCCGTATATCTAAATAGATTTAATCTGTTAAGACAATCTTCCAATTAATTTGATAACCTAAAAGGGAATGAAGAATCTAGGTGTGAGTGTACCCTGCCTCATAATTTTTATATGGTCCATCCTGGATTAAACACATAAAAAACCTGATCCCTAGCCTCAAACTCAATAGGTTGTCGACATCGGCTGGAATATAACTATTGTCTGGACTAATCTATCAAAATGTTCTTCCTGATGAAATGGACCTTATATTAATTATACTGGATGAGACATGGTCCCAGAAAAACTATCTCTCCTACCTCTTACCAACATTGAGGTGACCGACAAGGCCAACCATATAAGGCTTCATAAGGATCCATCTTAATGGGTTCTTGAAAACTATCATTGTAAACAAACTCAACTATGGGTATACGTATATCCCATGTACCCACAAAGTCAAATACAAATGAATAAAGCATGTCCTCTAACACCTGAATCATGAAATCTGTTTTTTGTCGGTCTAAGGGTGATAGGTCATTCCCTGAAGAACCTGCGTACTAAAGGCTTTCTATAACCCCTGCGAGAACTAGGACATAAAGAGATTTTCCATGTTATATATTCTATATCATAGATCTCCATGTAGAGGTATGACCTCTCTGATCTATTATAACTACATAATCTTAATTTACATAAATATTACATCATTTTTTTGGAATATACAAACACATTCCCAAATACCATATTAGTTTAGTGACTTTGGAAACCTGGAACATCAAATAATAGTATGGTGAAATATATTTAATATTTCTCATAGATATCTTCCCTAATATTACCCCTTCCTAAAAACGTTCTTTATAACCTGGGGAAAAGAAAACATTAGAAAAGGGTGATCTCGGATTATCAATAAGGATAAACAAGGGAGATATGTAAGCATAATAATGAACATAAGGGTACTAGAACATGAGAATAATATTATAAGATCATACCATGCATATCAAATATCATAAATATGAATAATATAATAAATATTGGCATTTTATAAGACATAAATTATAAGTTAATTAAGATCATAATCCATGAAATCATAATAGAGAAATAAAATGGGATTTTCAGCATACACGTAAACCTATAATATCATTCCCTATAATTCAAGGCCAATTTAAAAAACTTATTAGGGCAGTTCATGTGGACTAAAGCTACTAGTCCTGAAACAACATTATCCCTAATTTTAGTTCTTTCCTTATAAGGGATCTATTTTCTCCATCTTCACATAGTGGATCGGGTATTCTCATCTTCCCATAGTGGATCAGGTTTCCCTATCTTCCCATAGTGTATTGGGTTTTCCCATCATCCACAATAGATCAAAACCATTGAATTGATTCCCATGATTATCTTATAATATATAAATATTTACCCAATTCATTATAGGGAGATATATTTCCCACCCGTTACATAATAAAATCATACAAGATAAGAAAATGTGCATCATATCATGACCCATAAAAATATATGGGTTTCATAAACATTATATCATATCCCATGAAATGAAATGGGTATTATAAAAATTTTATCATACTATTTCCTATGGAAAAGAAAAAAATCACATAATCAGTTCACCAAGAAGAACCCGTGAAAATAAGCAGGTTTTAGAATCATATAACTGATGGAATAGAAACAAGTTTTATAAACATCATTCCATCAAAATATAAACCATTTAAGAAATAAAATGAATGGTATTCTTGGATCATATCCCAATAAAGCTTAAACTATAACAATGTATTCCATATTATATAGATAAGGTCATTCAAATATCACATTAAACATTTCTTAAATAAAATAGCCTTTCTTTGAAAACGCATTTTATAAAACAATTTATTAAATCCCCTTCTTATAAAAATTATTTACAATTTCATTTAAAACATTTACTTGAGGAAAATATATTTTCCTCTATAAAAATCTATTTTTTTAAAAAATAATCATTTTTAAAACCTTTTTCTTTTAAAATATCTATAAAAATTTTAAATAACTAATGACAAATATTTTAAAAACCCTTTTTTTAAACACCTTGAAAATTATTACAGAAGACTTGAAAATTTTTTGAAAACCTTTTTCTTTGAAAATCACATTAAAAACAATGAATTTATATAATATTAAGAAAACATTTTCTTTAAAAGTTATCTTATAATCTTACAATGGAATATTCAATGAAATTATCGTAATGATGGCAGGTAAGTACATACATGTCGAACATTCATTTTTCACCTTAAAAAGTTTAGAAAAGTGCCATGATTAGAAAAATACAAGAAGATTCATTTTAAAACCATTTTTTAATAATATAAAATATGGGTTAAATTTTCATTTAAACATGATAGGATTGTATTAAATCATTTTTTAAAACATTTTTAAAAACACATTTTGGACAGAACGTAGCTTTATGACCGAAAGGAGAAATAAAGTCAAATCTTATTAAAAAAATTCATAAATATAAAAAATACCAAAGAGGGGAAATATGATACCATTAATTTTATATAATGGGAATAAATAGAGGAATAAAATTAATGATAGTTATTATGATATGAATTATGATATTTCATTAATAGAAGCATAATCATAAACAATCTCGATAAACGATGAGATTGTAACAATAAAATCTTAACACTTTGGTAACATTAAATCATAATACCCATTAAATAATAAAATGAAATGAATATTAAAATGTAATAAATTGATGATATTAATTATATAACATTTCAAAGGGAATTATATACACCCTATTGAAAAATATAGATGTATAACATGGCGTGTATCTAAAAGATGAAAATTGAGACAAAATTACTTTACTGATTTGGTAAATTTTAAACCATAACCCCCATGAAATAAATATCATCAAATGGATATGTAAATAAACATAAATTTATGTATAAGAATAATATAATACATCAATGGTTATTAAATAAACCACAAAAAATAAATGAGTGTTGAATAATTCAAAAGTCTCATGGAAATAAAAGTGAGACAAGAAAACCCTTACTACTTGGGTAACATTAGAATCATAGCCTCCATGAAATAATAATATCAATTAAAGATTTAAATATAATTAATTAAATTAAATTAATGACATAACTTGTAATATGGTGGTATATACACCACAAAAAATGAATGAGTGGTGAATATGTCATATATCTCATAAAAATAAAAAGTGAGATGAAATTCCCTTACCTTAAGTCTTGAATTTATTTGTACACATTCAACCCTACAGTATAATAAGTATAATTTTATCATAAATCTATAAAAAATAAATATTATTATATATCATACAATATATGATTTTATTATGAATTTATATTACTTGTTTAATAACAATTTCATGTTAATGTTATGTTTCGAGTAATATCTGCTTTTTTTCATATATTTTGACTTGTTATTCTTGATACTCTTATATAGATCATGATATAATTATTTAAATAATGTTAAAAATTATTTACATATCATATATATTAATTATATAAATATTTATAGTAATACATAATGTATAGGAATATCAAATGGAATACACCATTCATAGATACAGCAGGTCGTACGTACGCATGAATGTTGTTTCTGTTTTATTTTCATTTTGAAAAAAATAAATTAAATGAAATATATGAATATATATATATATATATATATATATATATATATATTACACTAGAATTATTATTTTATATATATAATATACTTCAACTAAACTAATCCTTAATACATTCCTTGGAGAGTAAGAATGAATCATGTCACTTTGAGGAGCTGCTAGTCCATACATCCACAAACTAAATTATCGTATTTTCAAAAATATATAAATAATGAAGGTATGTGTCAAATAATAATTAAATAATAATAAATACATGATAAATATAATATATATGATACAAAAATATAGTATCCATCATAATTCTCAATTGTGTTAGATGGAAAAGGAAAAACGAAAAACATCATTTCATGAGGAGGTATTTTACCACACACAGGAATGGTAAGTTCATTATCCATTTTATGGAAGTGTATATAGGTATAAGTAGGAATATTATAATAAAAAAATATAAGTATATTTATGATACATATTTTTATATATAAGTAATAATTAATAAGTTTTTTGGTTGTGGAGAATGAAAATAAAACAAAAGAGATTGTGGAAGGATGTTACCTCTTCTTCGGGTAACTCCTTTTCATTTGCACCAAAGGGATTCCGTGGATAGATTTATTCACAGATAAAAGATTATAGGATGAAGGGAGTAAAGTTGTGAGTATATTTGGGTAGGTTTTGTCCAATCCAAAAGGTCTTGAGATGTTTAAAGAGATGGGAAGGAGAGGAGACCTTTTACAAGTGGGGAACATGAAACCTAGGATATCCTTGAAAACATTTGAGTGATCCCTACATTTTTCTGGTCCAAAGAGGGTTTAAATGGATAATTATAGAAAATTAATGGTTTAATGTTAAATATATTGCTAGAAAATAATTTCATAAAAATATTAGGGACATTTTATCACCTGATTTTTGATGTTCAAACATTAATTATGCTAGTTCTTACCCTAATCCCTATAATTAATTTTAATTCCATTCTATATTATTTTTTAAAAAACTAATTTGAACTTATAAGATATTATAAATTATTCTTATTAAAAATATATAATTAATTTTAGAAAATTATAATCACATAAGTGGATTAAATTAAATTAAAATCAATCCCGCAAACGTGACTCGACATCGGGTTTTTAAACATAAATGTTTAAAATTTTAAAATGTTTTTATATCCAATTTCAATGTGAAATTAGTTTCAATGTCACGACCCGACCCTACCCGGGCTCGAGCAGCAACTACCCCAGGCCCGCCTCCATAGGCCAGGGGCTGGCGACCAGTGCCGAAGGCACCACAACTCGGGGAGGCCTTTGCCTAAGCACCTGTACACACACACGCAGCAAACTCAATGCCAAACTGCAGAGTAAAATAACAGACAAGTAGAGTAAAAAGAACAGACAAGCAGAGTAAAAAAGAAAAACTGCTATATATAAACCACAGAGTGCATCAACCTCTACAAGATACAAGTAAAGTGCTGAAAAGGAAAAAGGGGAAAAACACGTGCCCAACCAAAAAGTGCCACAACCCGGCAACAGGTAAACAAAAAGAAACAGCTAACGGGTCTGCCACCTGGAACCCGGCCACGAACACTGCACGCGGTCCAAGCTCCCAAGCTCCTGCACTCCACTGAAGTCACGCTCCACCTGTCCGCCTTCTGTAAGGGCAAACCAAGTGCGGGAAAAGCCCAAGCAGGGGTGAGTATAAAAATACTCAGTAGGATACCCCGAAGGCTCGAGGGAGAAACAAAGGAGGTTCCGAAGGGTGAGAGGTAGAGAGAATAGAAAAGTAGAGGGGTAAAACCGAGGGTGCAGTAGAGCGTCCAGCTCAACCCAACAAAAGAAAGGAAGTAGACCCGTCCAGGCACAAGGAGCTGGAAATGGTGAGAAGATGAACTTCCCGTCGAGTCTTCGCTGCCTATAGCAGGAGAGTAGACTCGTCCAACCACGAGAAGCTAGACACGGAAAGCACATGGAATACCCCACATGTCTTCGCCTCACCTGGAAGGAGAGTAACCAAACCCAAGAATTGGGTACCAGAAACAAGGTATATACATATCATTATGCTCAACAAGAAGCCCGAACAACGTCGTAAGGGGATATTCGTCCCGTAGCTCAGCCCAAGAAAATGAGTCACCAACAGTCCCAAAAGAAAGTCCATCATCGATACCCAGCATCCCGCACGTCTGGCATAAACCACAAGCCAAGGGGCTCAATCACCGCACCTTGATACTATCCGCTTTGGGCGGCACTGACTCGCCCGCATGGTTTTAGATCATGTCGCAAGAACGCGTCTCAGTGGGGGAAAGAGCCCCTCATACTTGAGAGTTCTAGGAAAGTCAAACCACACCTCATCACTGCCCTAAAGTCGAGAGGTCTCCTCAAAGTCAAGTCGTCACAACGTCGACTCGTACAACCAAGGGTCCCTGTCCGGTAATCACGGAGGAAAGCCACAGACTAGCCCAGTCAGAAGGACTGAGTCTGGAATGCCAACCGGTGTCCCCACTGCCCAGCCCTGCTGGAGGGTAATTCATAACCAGATATCAGGTGACCCACTACCCAGCCCTGCTGGAGGGTAAACCTTAACACATCGTCAGGCGACCCACTGCCCAGCCCCGCTGGAGGGTAAACCATATTCAGACATCGGGTGACCCACTGCCCAGCCCTATTGGAGGGTAAACCCTAATACATCATCAGGCGACCCACTGTCCAGCCCCGCTGAAGGGTAGACCTGGAATAAGTCGACAGGCGACCCACTGCCCAGCCTTGCTGGATGGTAGACCTAGAACTAGACGACGGGCGACCCACTGCCCAGCCCTGTTGGAGGGTAGGCACTAAGAGGTCGTCGGGTGACCCACTGCCCAGTCTCTACTGGAGGGTAGACCCTAAGCGTGTCAGGTGACCCACTGCCCAGTCTTTGCTGGAGGGTAGGCCCTAAAAGTGTCGTGTGATGCACTGCCCAGCCTCTGCTGGAGGGTAGACCCTAGAATCTGATGAGTAACCCACTGCCCAGCTCCGCTGGAGGGTAAAACTCAGAACTACTCTGGCCACATCCACTGGAGGGTACAACACTGGCCAACTGAACACGGAGTGGGCATCACGCAACCACCCAACTCCAGCACAACTCACCCAAAGGGGTTCAACACCTGTTCCATCACTAGGTTCCACTGGCCCCGCCACCGGCCAATCCATCGAGAAAAAAACCAGGGGGAGACCACTCAACCCTGCTGGTCAAACAAACGAGCACAAAGCCAGGGGAAATAAACTCCACCCTGTTAGCCAAACAAACGAGCACAAAAGGGATCCTCTACACCGCGAGAGGTCCAAGTACGTAAAGCAGAACACGGCACGCATGTGGGGCCCACACGACGTGTGGCCCCAAGTCAACCCCAACCAAGCGCACGAACATCTCAGGTACGAACCACTTGTACCTCCAAGCACTCCCATATACTCCTAGAGTATACCACGTCTCCAGCCCAAGGGCTATCGTGCACACGGCACCCAACGTCAACCCAAAGGCGTGACGTAACAACTCCACCTCAAAGGCCCAGGCATGGCCAACCACATCACTTCAAGCATTTACATCACTCACACGGGAGTGCGCGCGATCACTCGCCAAAGGTCCGCTACAAGAAAAGTAGGGAGAACCACCAATGGAGCACCTTTCATGCTTCCACATTTAACAAGATCGTGCAAGAGGCTCCGTACAGCCAAACGGGTCACACCGTTGTAATCCTCGCGGAAAAACATGTGAGATCGACTACTTACTCGCCTCAAACGGATATCCGACGGAAAAGTCACCAACACCGCCTCACGCCCGAACGACATCCCATGATCCCGAGCCTCGGCCCTGAAAATAGTCGGTCACATCCCACCATTGCGATCCCCTCGGGAAAACACGTCAAAAGCACTAATCACTTGAGTGCAACGGATATCCGGAGAAAAAGGTGCATCTCGGCGCACCGCACACGAGCGGTGCCACATGGGACCCGCAACCCGGTCCTGAAACTCAAAGAACGTATCGCACCGTTTCGATCCCCTCAAAAAAGCACACAAGATGGACTACTCACTTGTCCAAAACGGTCACCCGGTGAGTAAGATGGAAAAATCACTGTCGACGCCCAAACGTCCCTCGTGGGCCCCGCACCATCGTGTGGAATTACAACGGGAAGACTGCGACAACGCGTTTCCCTCGGAAAACCACCCAACATCGACTGCTCGCACGCCCTGAACGGACGTCCGAGGAAAAAGTCGTGAAACGCTGCACGCAGCTCAAAAGACGAGCCGTGGGGCCCACACGTCAACTCCGGCTTCAACGCCCGGAACCGCCCTGGAAACCTCTGCCTCAGTGCCAGTGTCACTACGCCGCTGACGGCGCTCAAAACGGATGTCAGACGTGTCTGTGCCATCCAAAACAAGAATCCTGGGAAAAACGCTCGTCCACTTAAGGACGTGTCGCACCTCCGAGGCCCCTCGTTTTGGGAACTAAAAATTCCCAAAACCATTTCAAAAGAATCGGCTCGACGCAAGCTCCGCGCTGCCGTAGACGGCATGCAAAACGGATGCCCGTAGCCCGAAATACAGGCGTCTGAAGACTGAGGGGCAAAGCCCCTTGGGCCGGAATGGCCCGGACCGGCCGGTCTGCCCTGCTTGGGCCGGCCCGCGCCGGCCGGCCCGGTCTAGCCGAGCCGCGGGCCGCCGCTCCGCGGCCCGCTCCCCCTTCACACCCGTGCGCCCGCCACACGGGATTCCCCACCGACCGGCCGACACGGCCGGTCGCGTCCACGCGGAGACCCGCCTACGGCGGGTCTCGGTCTCCCCAGCGGGGTCGCGACCCGCGACCCCGGACGCCCCCTGGTCGGCGCCCCCAGCCGGTGCCCTCTCGCCGGCTCCCCGCTCCACCGCCAGCCGCAGGCCACCAGCCACCTGCCACCTGCCGAAGCCGGCCTGCCGCCGCCTTCCGAAGCCACGGCCGCCGCGCCGCCTGCCCGGAGTCGAGCCGCTCCGCCGCGCCATCTCGCCGGACCGCCCTGCCGACCGCCGGAAACCGCAAAACCACCCCAACTTCGTCGGGCCGCTGCGGACGCCTCGGAGCTCCGATTTCACATTCGAAAGGTTCATTGGAAAGCTCGGATCAAGCTCTACTAATCTATGGGATTTGTTCGAAGATCGGGCAGCAATTCGATGGTATAAATCGGGTTCAAAATAAATGCGGTAATTTAAAAACAAAATAAAACTCCTACCTCGTGGGGCTTCGCCCGACGCTTCCCGCACGATCCGCCCCGCGCCATTGCCTCGCCGGAGTTGGCCCACCAAAGCTCGCCGGAATGGAGGAGGGAAGGGGAGATGGTGTGAGGGAGGAGAAGGGGAAGAGAAGAGGGAGGGGTGTTTAAGTACAAAACACTTAAACGCCCGCCCGACAGCCCCGAAACCAAACTCCCGACGGGGTCGGGATTTAGCCTCCCCTAGGCTAAGAACCACTCTCTGAGCTCAACGGCGGTCTCGTAATTTTGATTTGAGACCCCATTCAAAAGTTACTAAACTTAGCGCCCGAGGCCGCCAAATTACGAAAACGCCTCTGGCGGCATTTTTCACAAACGGCCCGCGCCCGCGAAACTTATACCCCTCCTAGGGTAAACGGAACACTCCGAACACAACGGTGCCCTCGGTTTTCCAATCCGAGCCACCGTTTATGAGATAATAGCGTTTCTCCATTAAACGAATAAATTAATTAATTTATTTATCCGTTTAACGTTCCGGGAGCGGGCGAGGGGTTCAAACGTCCCGCGCTGACAAGTTTTATGTCCTTCCTAGGGTAAAAACCCCATTCCGGACCCATTCGTACACTCGGATCTCTGATCCAGAACTCCGTTTAGGAGTTATCCAATTTATTTGGCATTTCCAGTGTGAACGCACTGAAAATTTAATTCCGGCCACTCCGGGGCTCGGAATCGCACGTCGTCTGAAGGCGCTGCTCTGGAATACCATCAATAATATTCCAAAGTCTTTCATAGAAAAAACCGGGTTCTTAAATCATTCCCTCCTTCAAGCTTTTCATCCTCGAAAAGTAAAACTAGGGAGTAACACAGGGTACTATGCCCACACCTGGCTTTCTCATACCCAGAAGAACCCACGCACAGCTCTGTGTCACTGCGCACAGACCAAAGGATTGATTTGTTCATGCGAGGTCGGCCCTTGCCGATGTCGTGCACCCAATCCAGACTTTGGGGTTAGGGCAAGGTGGTAGGGAACCTCGCCATCCTTTGCACAGGCTCAAATGGCCCGAAGGCCCTCGGGGGTAGCTCACCTCCCCGGTCAAACCTCTACATCGCACGCCGTGACTGGAATCACCTCCCACACCTGAAACATGGCCCGATGATTCCCTCCTTCAGAATATCCATATGGTGAAACACCCAAGGATATCTGGTCACGCTAGAGGCTCCACAGTCGATGATCTCTTACACGCTCAAAAGGCGAAGGAGTCGACACCATCGACTAAAGGAAAAGGTCTCGCGCCTTTCTCCTTACCACCACAGGGTTACACCCGACGCCCTGCGTCACCCTGGTAACACCTCAAACAAGGAGCCGGGAGAGAAGCATTTCACACGTAGAGCCTAACAATTCTACTGCAAGCAGTAGAAGGGTCGCAAGGGGTACCTCTCACCATCCCGTGCTCTGCAGGATCGGAGACATCCAAAGCTCATGGCTACCCGCGGTCCCAACCGTCAGCTCCCGGAGCCTGACGTGTGGACTGCCTAGTGGTGATGGGGAGATCTCGTAACATCGTCCCCCACCTCCAGCTCCTCCTGCTCCCCTGCTAGCACCACCTCTCTGGGTACCAATCCGATCACGATGATGCCTCTGCCATGGCGGTGTGCCTGCTGTCTACCCGAAGCTCTCAGCAACTCGGGTCGGGCAGTTTCGTTCCAAGTGAACTCTCCCGTCACAAGCATAGCATCGACGCTCTCTAGGCTGCCCTGGTGCCCTTCGGCGCCACTGTGGTGTACGACCACGGCCCGAGATCCACTCAAGGAAGGGAATTATCAGCTGAGGCCCTGCACCTTTTCGCCACAGTGGTATACAACCACGTCTCCGAAACTGGCAGTGGGAAGGCCTCCTGCATCGAGGTCCTGTCCTCTAGCGCCTGCTAGCTACTGTAGACGTCCTGGCTCCGTCACGCCCACTTCCACTACCAACCGCAAAACATGACAGGAAGCCCTCTGTCACCAGTGCCTGCTCTAGCACCCCAGCATACGTGGAAATGCCCAAGGGTACTATGACAGCACGAATCTCTCGGTGGAGACTCTGCTCAAACTTCCTTGCTCGGATGTCGTCGTCACGGACCAAGTCTGGGTAAAAGCGTGCATGGTCTACAAAACTAGCCGTGTACTCAGCCACCATCATCCCTCCCTGCTGAAACTGCAGGAGCTCTTGAATCCGAACGGAGCGCAAGTAGGAGGGGAGAAACTCCTCACGGAGCAACAACTGAAAGTCATCCAACGAATGCGACGACTCGTCAAGAAACTGAGTCACCAGACTCCACCAACGCCAAGTTGTTCCACGAAAAAGGCTGGCTACCAAGGCCACTCTCTAATCTGTCGGCGTCTGCACAAGCCTAAAAAGGTGAACCACTATCTCGAGTGAAGCCTCTACTACCTGAGGGTCTGGCTCACCACTGAACCTCAGCAGTCCCTGCAACTAGAACTCACGGAGCGCGCTCAACCATCACTCAAACTCAGCCTGCTCTGGCTAAAACTGTCTGCTGCTCAACAGGTGGGGGTGCTGCTACTGGCCCACCCGGAGAAAGGGGCTCGCATGATGGGTCCTGGACTGTGGCCTCATAGCTCACAGGGTCATCGTCATGCACCCAAAGCTGGTATCTGGGCTGGCTCTCTTCGCGGAGACATCCTCAATATTACCAAGGAGTGCCACGGTCAGATGAGCATATATGTATATACCACAACAACAATGATGGGGAGCTGACTCAAGAAGGACAGTCAAATACTCAGTCATATGTGATGCACAATCCAATTTTCCCTGCAACAAGTGTCTCAGCATGCCGAGTCGACAAGCGGGTTATCAAGGTCCTGGTGAAGGGATACGTCGGCCGCTGCACCATCACTGGACTCCCTGGCCTGAGAGCCACTCTTGAGACACATTAACATTGTTGCCCTATATCCCATTCCGACCAATTCCTCTTTTAGGGACGTCCGCACAACGCCCCAAGGAACGAACCACCTCTGATACCACTTTGTCACGACCCGACCCTACCCGGGCTTGAGCCGCAACTACCCCAGGCCCGCCTCCATAGGCCAGGGGCTGGCGACCAGCGCCGAAGGCACAAAAACTCGGGGAGGCCTTTTCCTAAGCACCTGTACACACACACGCAGCAAACTCAATGCCAAACTGCAGAGTAAAAGAACAGACAAGCAGAGTAAAAAGAACAGACAAGCAGAGTAAAAAGAACAACTGCTATATATAAACCACAGAGTGCATCGACCTCTACAAGATACAAGTAAAGTGTTGAAAAGGAAAAAGGGGAAAAACACGCTCCCAACCAAAAAGTGCCACAACCCGGTAACAGGTAAACGAAAAGAAACAGCTGACGGTTCTGCCACCTGGAACCCGGCCACGACCACCACACGCGGTCCAAGCTCCCAAGCTCCTACGCTCCACTAAAGTCACGCTCCACCTGTCTGTCATCTGCAAGGGCACACCAAGTGCGGTCAAAGTCCAAACAGGGGTGAGTATAAAAATACTCAGTAGGATACCCCGAAGGCTCGAGGGAGCAACAAAGGAGGTACCAAAGGGTGAGTGGTAGAGAGAACAGAAAAGTAGAGGGGTACAACCGAGGGTGCAATAAAGAGACTAGTTCAACCCAACAAAAGAAAGGAAGTGGACCCGTCCAAGCACAAGGAGCTGGAAATGGTGAGAAGATGAACTTCTCATCGAGCCTTCGCTGCCTATAGCAGGAGAGTAGACTCGTCCAACCACGAGAAGCTAGACACGGAAAGCATGTGGCATACCCCGCACGTCTTCGCCTCACCTGGAAGGAGAGTAACCAAACCCAAGAAGTGGGTACCAGAAACCAGGTATATACATATCTTTATGCTCAACAAGAAGCCCGAACAACGTCGTAAGGGGATCTCCGTCCCGTAGCTCAGCCCAAGAAAATGAGTCACCAACAGTCCCAAAAGAAACTCCATCTTCGATGCCCAGCATCCCGCACGTCTGGCCTGAACCACAAGCCAAGGAGCTCAGTCACCGCACCTTGATACTATCCGCTTTGGGTGGCACTGACTCGCCCGCACGGTTTTATATCGTGTCACAAGAACACGTCTCGGTGGGGAAAGCGCCCCTCGTACTTGAGAGTTCTAGGAAAGTCAAACCACACCTCATCACTACCCTACAGTCAAGAGGTCTCCTCAAAGTCAAGCTGTCACAACGTCGACCCGTACAACCAAGGGTCCCGCTTCGGTAATCACGGAGGAAAGCCACAGACTAGCCTAGTCGGAAGGACTGAGTCTGGAATGTCAACCGGTGTCCCCACTGCCCAACCCTGCTGGAGGGTAATTCATAACCAGATATTAGGTGACCCACTGCCCAGCCCTGCTGGAGGGTAAACCTTAACACATCGTCAGGCGACCCACTGCCCAGCCCCGCTGGAGGGTAAACCATATTCAGACATCGGGTGACCCACTGCCCAGCCCTGGTGGAGGGTAAACCCTAATACATCATTAAGAGACCCACTGTCCAGCCCCGCTGGAGGGTAGACCTGGAATAAGTTGACAGGCGACCCACTGCCCAGCCTTGCTAGAGGGTAGACCTGGATCTAGATGACGAGTGACCCACTGCCCAGCCCTGCTGGAGGGTAGTCCCTAAGAGGTCGTCGGGTGACCCACTTCCCATTCTCTGCTGGAGGGTAGACCCTAAGCGCGTTAGGTGACCCACTGCCCAGTCTCTGCTGGAGGGTAGACCCTAAAAGTGTCGGGTGACCCACTGCCCAATCTCTGCTGGAGGGTAGACCCTAGAATCTGATGAGTAACCCACTGCCCAGCTCCGCTGGAGGGTAAAACTCAGAACTGCTCTGGCCACATCCACTGGAGGGTACAACACTGGCCAACTGAACACGGAGTGGGCATCACGCAACCACCCAACGCCAACACAACTCACCCAAAGGGGTTCAGCACCTGTTCCATCACTAGGTGCCACTAGCCCCGCCACCGGCCAATCCATCGAGAACAAAACCAGGGGGAGACCACTCAACCCTGCTGGTCAAAACGAGCACAAAGCCAGGGGAAATAAACTCCACCCTGCTAGCCAAACAAACGAGCACAAAAGGGATCCTCTACACCGCGAGAGGTCCAAGTACGCAAAGCAGAACACGGCACGCACGTGGGGCCCACATGACGTGTGGCCCCAAGTCAACCCCAACCAAGCACACGAACGTCTCAGGTACGAACCACATGTAGCTCTAAGCGCTCCCGTATACTCCCAGAGTATACCACGTCTCCAGCCCAAGGGCTATCATGCACACGGCACCCAACGTCAACGCGAAGGCGTGACGTAACAACTCCACCTCAAAGGCCCAGGTATGGCCAACCACATCACTTCAAGCATTTACATCACTCACACGTGAGTGCACGTGATCACTCACCAAAGGTCCTCTACAAGCAAAGTAGCGTGAACCACCACTAGACCACCTTTCATGCTTCCACATTTAACAAGATCGCGCAAGAGGCTCCGTACTGCCAAACGGGTCACACCGTTGTAATCCTCGCGGAAAAACACGCGAGATCGACTAATTACTCGCCTCAAACGGATATCTGATGGAAAAGTCACCAACACCGCCTCACGCCCGAACGGCGTCCCGTGATCCCGAGCCTCGGCCCCGAAAATAGTCGGGCGCATCGCACCATTGCGATCCCCTTAGGAAAACACGTCAAAAGCACTACTCACTTGAGTGCAACGGATATCCGGAGAAAAAGGTGCATCCCGGCGCACCGCACACGAGCGGTGCCACGTGGGACCCGCAACCCGGTCCCGAAACTCAAAGAACGGATCGCACCGTTGCGATCCCCTCGAAAAAGCACACAAGATGGACAACTCACTTTTCCAAAATGGTCGCCCGGTGAGTAAGATGGAAAAATCACCGTCGACGCCCAAACGTCCCTCGTGGGCCCTGCACCATCGTGCGGAATTACAGCGGGCAGACTGCGTCAATGTGTTGCCCTCGGAAAAACACCCAACATTGACTGCTCGCACGTCCCGAACGGACGTCCGAGGAAAATGTCGTGAAACGCTTCACGCAGCTCAAAAGACGGGTCGTGGGGCCCACGCGTCAACTCCAGCTTCAACGCCTGGAACTGCCCTGGAAACCTCCGGCTCAGTTCCAGGGTCACTACGCCGCTGACAGCGCTCAAAACGGACATCGGACGCGTCCGCGCCGTCCAAAACAAGAATCCTGGGAAAAACGCTCGTCCACTTAAGGACGCATCGCACATCCGAGGCCCCTCGTTTCGTTAACTAAAAATTCCCGAAACCATCTCAAATGCTTCGCCTCGACGCAATCTCCGCGCTGCAGCAGACGGTACGCAAAACGGATGCCCGTAGCCCGAAATACGGGCGTCCGAAGACTGAGGGGAAAAGCCCCTTGGGTCGGCCCGTTCCAGCCGAGCCGCGGGCCGCCGCTCCGCAGCCCGCTCCCCCTTCACACCCGCGCGCCCGCCGCGCGGGATTCCCCACCGACGGGCCGACACGGCCGGTCACGTCCACGCGGAGACCCGCCTATGGCGGGTCTCGGTCTCCCCAGCGGGGTCACGAGCCGCGACCCCGGACGCCCCCTGGTCGGCGCCCCCAACCCGCGCCCTCTCGCCGACTCCCCACTCCACCGCCAGCCGCCTGCCGCCTGCCGAAGCCGGCCCGCTGCCGCCTTCCGAAGCCACAGCCGCCGCGCCGCCTGCCCGGAGCCGAGCCGCTCCACCGCGCTATCTCGCTGGACCGCCCTGCCGACCGCCGGAAACCGCAAAACCACCCCCAACTTCGTCGGGCCGCTGCGGATGCCTCGGAGCTCCGATTTCACATCCGAAAGGTGCATCGGAAAGCTCGGATTGAGCTCTACTAATCTATGGGCTTTGTTCGAAGATCGGGCGGCAATTCGATGGTATAAATTGGGTTCAAAATAAATTCGGGAATTTAAAAACAAAATAAAACTCCAACCTCGTGGGGCTTCGCCCGACGCTTCCCGCACGATCCGCCCCGCGCCATTGCCTCGCCGGAGTTGGCTCGCCGGAGCTCGCCTCACCGGAGCTCACCGGAATGGAGGAGGGAAGGGGAGAGGGTGTGAGGGAGGAGAAGGGGAAGAGAAGAGGGAGGGGGTGTTTAAGTACAAAACACTTAAACGTCGGCCCGACAGCCCCGAACCCGAACTCCCGACGGGGTCGGGATTTAGCCTCCCCTAGGCTAAGAACCACGCTCTGAGTGCAACGGCGGTCTCGGAATTTTATTTCGAGACCCCTTTCAAAAGTTACTAAACTTAGCACCCGAGGCCGCCAAATTACGAAAACACCCCTGGCGGCATTTTTCAAAAACGGCCCGCGCCCGCAAAACTTATACCCCTCCTAGGGTAAATGGCACACTCAGAACACAAAGGTGCCCTCAGTTTTCCAATCCGAGCCACCGTTTAAGAGATACTAGCGTTTCTCCATTAAACGAATAAATTAATTTATTTATTTATCCGTTTAACGTTCCGGGAGTGGGCGAGGGGTCCAAACATCCTGCGCCGACAAGTTTTATGTCGTTCCTAGGGTAAACACCCCATTCCGGACCCATTAGTACACTTGGATCTCTGATCCGGAACTCCGTTTAGGAGTTATCCCATTTATTTGGCGTTTCCAGTGTGAACGCACTAAAAATTTTATTTCGGCCACTCCGGGGCTCGGAATCGCACGCCGTCTAAAGGCGCTGCTCTGGAATATCATCAAGAATATTCCAAAGTCTTTCACAGCAAAAACCGGGTTCTTACATTCAATTACATAAATTGGATACTTTATGTAAAATTTATTTAATTACACTTTTAACCCAAATTAAAATATAAATTAACTATAAAAATAAATTATACAAAAAAACAGCTTTGAATTAAAATACAATATTTTTTATTATTCATCAAAATATAAAACTTCTCTGAAAATTAGAAAAAAACCACCTAATATAATAAAATTTATCCTAATTTAAAAAATTCGGTCTTTTTAGTCAAATATAAATTATAAATGTGTCAAAAATTATATTTAAAATGGGATCTCCATTAAAAGGCAATAAAATTACCTTTTAGAAAAAATACATCTTTTTATTCATAAATCTGGATTTATTATTATCTTATGCCTATAAAACTATTGGATGGGTGTCAAAAAATTTATTGAATATATAATATATAAATTCTATTAAAAACGTTAATAAATAGTTTTTTTTAATTTTTTGAGATAAAATGGTGTTTGAATAAAAAATAGTTTTCTTAGAAAATGAATTTTTTTCATTCATGAATAGTTCTTACTTTAATTTATAACCAAAGGATTCATTTTATATACATTTTTAAAACATATTTTCATGGTTTATTCAATCTCATTAATATCTTCCATTCTAACGGTTATGTAAAAATTATAATAATGTTTTAATAATAGTATATTCTTGTTTGGTAAAACTTATTATTATGTGTTTCACATGTTATCAAAGAGACACAGTATTGTTTGTATCACAAGAAAAGCACAGTGTTTTGCGTTCCTTAAGAAACTCTATGTGTTGACTATAGTGAAAGCATGATTTTATATTTCATGTAAAGTAAGAATAATGAGGTATTTTCTTATAAAATAAGATAAATTTAGTGTTGTGTGAAATGAAAAAATTCTAAATGTTTAAATTAATTCAAAAAATAATTTTTCAAAATCTCACAGTGTTATATTCTCCCCCCATTAAAATTAATTTCACCCTAAAAATTTATCTGGGTTATCAATGGTTTAATACTTGAAATTTCATCTCATAGAAACCCACATCGTAAAAATAAATCCTAAAACATTCTTTAAAAAGGGATAGTTTAAACCATAATGGTTACCCAAAGTAAATCATAAGTAAAACAACATAGGTGGAAAGAGTAAACATGGAAGTAGAAGAAAATATTAAATAATTATAGGGACTGATAAATATCATCGATCACATAAAAGTGGGTGATCCATTTAAAGTTAACAATCACAAAATCATGTATGGAATAAGCATGAAAGAGATCATTGATATTATAAAAAATGATGATAATTGGAAAACATTTTTTCAAGACCCTTTTACTAAAGAATATATAGTTGCTTGATTTCATTCCATTCCTTATTCACAATCTCACCCTTTATTTGTTCCATGATCAATTTCCACTTTATCTCTCATTCTATGGAATAAAGGTGAATTTTTCATTCCTAAATAACTAAAAGATCACAAAATCCATAAATAGAATGATAATTCATTCCATATGTATATAGTTAACATCATAAACAAATAGTTAGCACATGTTATCCAATATGCATAAATAGTTAGGTGGAATGTTAATACTTTAATCTCTAAAACATCATATTAATTTTAACATAAACCATTGTATAAATGGTTAACCTTATAATTGTTCAAAGAGATGAAAATCAAACACGTTAGAATGATGGTCACTAAATCATCTTAAAATTGATCCCCAAATCTCATAAAGTATATCTTAGTTGTCACGTTCCAAAAAATGTGAGTATCTGCATCATATATTCTCTTGAAACATGGTAATAAACTAAATTACCATAAATCCTTTTGGAAAACATACATGATTCCTTACTAAAAATATTTTTGGATATATTTATTAAATACAAGAAGTTTTAAACTTCATCGAGGATAATATAACCCTCCTTTACAACATATCTTTTACCACTTATGAGGTCAAAAATAAAATCCAATTCACTTTATCCATATCATCATCCATTTATCCATATAAAATATCATTTTACCATCCTTAGGAACATGTTAAAAACTACCTTCCCAAAATGTAACTTTGTTATTAAATCAATATTCTAGGTCATCGGTATCATTTAACACAATCTTGAAAATAATTAAATAAAAACATCTACAAAAAATATTTATATACTTGATGATTCATATA
The DNA here is from genome assembly GCA_963277665.1 of Viscum album. NCBI lineage: Eukaryota > Viridiplantae > Streptophyta > Magnoliopsida > Santalales > Viscaceae > Viscum > Viscum album. Next base: position 1,111,630,496 of record OY728137.1, read on the forward strand.
ACACAATATTTAAATTCCAAAACACATACACTTTAATCATTCAACTTTATTTTTAAACCATTATTCATGCTTCATCGAATTATTTTTAATACCTATTTCGTAGAATATGCAGTATGAATCATGCATTAAGGTTCATCAACCTTAATATAATAATTCTTATTATTTATAATATAATCAATACTGAAATAACATCCCTTACCTTTCATATTTCATTCAAATTCTCCTAATCTCCAGTTTTATAACAAATACTTGTACCATATTCATTATTATATTCATTAGATTTCCACTAAAGAATTCGATTTTCAAAAATATCATAATTTCCACATCTGAAAAATTCAATGTTAAACTTCTACCTTCTAGTCCCATCCATTAACTAAACCTAAAAAACATAATTTTAGAAACATTTATCAGGGTGAAAACCATATAATCGTAAAAAATTACTTTTAAGATGTCTAAATCATGACATGTTTTTTAATCTATAAAGCCTTAGGTTTATCCTATGTTATTAATAGATGTATTTTATTTAAATCATTCATGATGGTTCGTAAAGAGTTTATGAATTTCCAATGAATATCCCCTGGGATTCTCAAACTAGGTGTTCAAAAAGGCTTGTTGTCGTGCACCAATTCCAGATCGATTCTAGATCAATATGGTGTTTTTTGGGTTTTACACCTATGTAAATCTATTTCAGGGGCACATACTCTTATAATATCTAGATAGGGATGTAATTTCTTGGAATAAACACTCCATACATTACCAAAATTCCATGACATTTTCCTATATTTTAACTCATCATTAGACTTATCCTAGAGACATACCTAGAAATATCCTTATAAATATCTCAATAAGAATCACTAAATTTTTATCATAATAGCATCCAATGTTTGATTAAAACATTTCTCTAATACCAACTCTAATGGACCAAGCTTAACATATATTGACCTTACATCAATATTTTGGAATACATAAACACTCACTTAAATACTATAATAGTTCAGTGCCTTTGGAAACCTGAAACACAAACTTTTAGTCTGGTGAAAGATCTTAAATTTTTCCTATAAAGATCTTCCCCTTTAGTAACTTTACATAAAACCTTTCTATATAACCTGGGTAAATGAAAACATAAGAAAATTGTGAGATTATATTCTCAGAAAGGGTAACCAAGGGGGATGCGTAAGAATAATCGTAAACAAGAGTGTGTGAGAGCATGATAATAACATTATAATATCATACCATCCATAAAAAATAACATAAACATGAATCATGGTATAAATATTGTCAGTTCGTAAGACATGAATCATAAGAGAATCAAGAACATAATCTATAAAATAATAACATATAAATAAAAATTCAATTTTTGGCATACATGTAAACATGTAATATAATTTTTATAAGTTAATGATCATCACCAAAAGTTATTAGGGGACTTTAGGGGGATTAAACCTATTCGGTGGAAAGGACCACCATCCCTAGGCATAGTCTTTTCCTTAAAAGGGATCAAGGTTCCCCATATTCACATAGTGGATCAGGATTCCCCATCTTCCCATAGTGAATCAAGTTTCCATGTCTTCCCATAGTGGATCGGGTATCTCCATCTTCCACAATCGGTCAATCTTATCTGCTTGATTCCCATCATTATCTCAGGAGATATAGGTATTTACCCAATGAATTGGAGGGAGATATAGGTCTCACCCATCACATAATAAAATCATACATACATATGTCACAAGATTATAAAATTTTCATCATATCATGACCCATAAAAATGGATGGGTTTCATAAACATCATATCATAACACATGAAATGAAATTTGTATCATAAAAATTTCATAATATTGTTACCTATGTAAAATATATAGGTCACATAATAATTTCATGAAATTATAACCCATGAAAAGAAGTGGGTTTCAGAAGCATATACTTGTGGAAGATAAACAGGTTTCATAAACATCATTTCATCAAAACATAAACCATTCAAAAAAGAATATGAATAATGTTATTGGATCATATCCCTAATAGATAGAAATATATGATAATTTATTTCATATTATAGAGAGAGGGACTTTTAAATATCACATGTTACATTACTTAACTAAAATATCCTTTCTTTTAAAATTCCTTACATAAATCCTTTTCAAAAATACTTTCCTTATAAAGAAAGATTTACAATTTCACTTAAAAAAATTCTTGAGGAAATAAATTTTATTCTATGAATTTTTTTAAAACATAAAGAATTTTGGATACCTTTTTATTTTAAAATATCTTTAAAATTTATAAATAAATATTTAATATATTTTGAAAACCTTTTTCTTTAAAAACACCTTAAAAATCATAAAGAATGTTTAAAAAAAGTTGAAAACATTTTTCTTTGAAAACCAATTTAAAACAAAAAAATACAAAATATTAGGAAACAAAATTCTCTAAAAGTAATATTTTAAAATTTAAATGGAATATTAATGTAAATTATAGTCATGATAGTGGATGAGTATGTAGATACCAAACATTCCTTTCTCACCTTATAATTTTTTGAAAAGTGCCTAGATCGAAAAATGATAATAAAATTCATTTTAAAATTGTTTTTTTAAGTTAAACATGGGTAAAATTTTAATTTAAAAATAATAGTATAATATTAAAACATTTTTAAAATTTATTTAGGAAACATGGATTTGAAAAAACATATATTTCCAACTAAAAGGAGAAATAAATTCGGATCTTCTTAAAAAAATTCTTAATTATTTAAATTAGAAAAGAGTGGGAAAATGGAACCATTACTTGGAGATGACATGAATAACTAAATTAGAATAAATTAAATAATATTTTTTAAGATATTTATTATTATATTTCATTAATGGAAGCATAATCATAAATAATCCAGTTAAACAAAGAGATTTTAGCAATAAAATCTTACCACATTAGTAACATTAAATCATAATCAACATGAAATAATAACATTAAATTAAGTTTAAAATATAGTTAATGGAAGTATATAATTATATATAACATTTAAAAGGGTAGTATATTCATCCCATATAAAATATAGGTGCATAACATGGCATGAATCTCAACGAAGGAAAGTTGGGACAAATTACTTTACTGATTTGGTAACTTTTGGACCATAAACCCCATGAATGAAATATTATAAAATAGATATTTAAATACCCATAAATTTAATTATAAGAATAATAGAATACATTAATTGTTATTAAATACACTACAGAAAATAAATTAATGGTGAATAAGGCATAAGTCTCGGGGAAATAAAAGTTAGACCAGAAAACCCTTACTACTTGAGTAACCTTAGAATCATGATCCCCATGAAATAATAACATAAATTAAATAATTTAATATCATTAAATAAATTAAATTATTGATATAACATGTCATATGGAATTATATAACCCATACAAAATAATCAATTGGTGAATATGGAATGTATCTCATGTAAATAAAAAAGTGAGATGAAATTCTCTTACCTTAAGTCTTGAATTTTTATTGTACACATTCAAAAATCTTATATGATAAGAATAATATTATCATAAATATATCATAGAATAAAATTATTATATATCATACCATATAAGATTTTATTATGACATTATATTACCTGTTTAATATCAATTTCATGTTAATATTACTTTTCGGTTAATATGCTCTTTGTTTTTCAAATATATTTTGACTTGTTAATCTTGATCCTATTACATAGATCATGATTTACATATCTAAATAATTTATAACATGTTATAAATATAATATATAAAAAATATATAAATATTAATAATAATACATAAAGGATAGGAATATGAAATGGAACACACTGTTCATGGAGACGGTAGGCCAAATGTATACATGAACATTGTTTCTATTTTATTATCGTATTAAAAGAAAGAAAGTAAATTACATATATATATATATAATAATTATATTATAATTATTATTTGATATATATCATTTAATTTTACTAAAAAACATCTTTAATACGTTCCATGTAGAGCGTGGATGAATCGCATCGCTTATAGGAGGTTGTAGTCCATACGTCCACAAACGGAGTTGTCGTATTTTAAAAAAATGGAAATAATAAAGGTGTGTGTTATATAATAATTAAAAATCATAAATAAATATAAAATATCATATATATATATATATATCATATAAAAATATATTATCCATCGTAATTATTTACCATGAGAGGTGGTAAAGCAAAAAACAAACAACATTGTTTCGTGAGGCGGTAGTTCACGGTATACAAGAACGGTATGTTTGTTACCCATTTTAAGGATGTGTGCATAGGTGTAGGTTGAAACCAAATAATAATAACATATAATTATATCCAGGATACTTAGGTTACAATATAATTATTTAATAAGAATATTTGATGTGGTGGATAATGAAAGTAAAACAAATGAGCTTGTAGAAGGATGTGGCCTTTCCTTTGGGTAATGCCTTTTGGTTTGCACAAAAGGGATTTCTTGGATGGATTTATACCCAAAAGAAGGCTTCTAGGATGAGGGGAGGTAAGTTTCAAGGATATTCGGGTGGTTTTTATCTGATAAAAAATGGATTTAGATGTGTAAAGATAGGGGTAGGAGATAAGGCCTTTTATAAGTGGAGAAAAGGACACATTGGGTACTCTAGAAAATATTTACATGCTACCCATGTTTTACTTGTCCACTAAGGGTTACAATGGATAATTATGGATCTTTATATTTGTAATGTTCAAAATATTTCTAGTAAATAATTTTTATACAATTATAGGGACATGTTTAACCTTATTTACTCGGTTTAGTCATTAATTAATCTAGTTTTTACCTTAATCTTTATAATTAATTTTAATTACCTCCAATAATATTTTTGATCAAAAATAAGTTGAAATTTTTATGAATTATAATTTATTTCTATTCCAGATATAGAATATATTTTATAAAATTATAAACACATAAGTGGTAGAAATTAAATAAAAATTAATCTTACAAACGTGTCGTGACAATGGGGTTTTAAGTGTAAATGTTTTAATGTTTCAGATGCTTTTATATAAATTTTCAATGTGAAATTGATTAAAATGATATAAATTAGAATAATTTATTTAAAAATTATCTAATTAAACTTTAAAACTAAATTAAAATATAATTAAACTATATAAAAAATTAGATGAAAAAGAAGTTTTGAATTAAAATTTAGTGTTTTTCATTATTCATTAAAATATGAAACTTACCTAAAAAATTCCAAAAATTCACCCAAATTAAATTATGATATGGGTATTTAAAAAATTAAGTTTATTTCTTAAAATGAAAATTATAAAATTTTCAAATATTATATTTAAAATGTGTTCTCAATTAAAAGGCGATAAAACAACCTTTTAAAAAAATACATCTTTTTCTTCATATAATTGGATTTATTATTTTATTATAACAATAAAACTTTTTGAGTGAGTGTCAAAAATATAATTTAATATATAAAAAATAAATTTTATTAAAAACATTCATCAATAGTGGTTTATTTAATTTATTGAGAAAAATTATGTTTGTACATAAAAAATTTGTTTTCTTAGAAAAATAATTTCTACATTCTCAAATAGTTCTTAATTTCATTTATAACTAATTAATAACCAAAAGATTCATTTAATATACATGTTTAAACCATAGATTCATATTTTTTCAATATCATTCATATCTTCCATTCTAATGCTGAGGTGATAATTATAATAATATTTTAGTAATAATATATTATAGGTTGGTAAAACTCGTTATTGCATATAACACAAGTTATCAAAGAGACTCAACATTATGTGTAACATAAATAAATAATAGTGTTTTGTGTATCTAAATATACTCAGTGTGTTTTTTTAGTACAAGGCCAACTTGGTGTTTTGTAAAAAGAAATAAAAACACTATGTTTTCATATAAAACAAGATAAATTTAGTGGTGCGTGAAATGAAAAATATAAAAAAGATTAAATTAATTCGAAAAAGAATTTCAAAAATCTCAAGGTGTTATACGTATAGACTCCCAAGATAGTATTTTGAGAAACTCTCTCAAATAGTTAAGAAGTGTTCAACCTTCTTCAAATGATGAACGACTACACAAACAATATTATTTCCTCAAGGTGATGTAGGAAAACATGTCATGAAGTTCGTAGATACATCATCCCATTTCAACTTGAGAATGTAAAATGGTTATGGATGTCTTACCAGTCATTAATATTCCACCTTGACCTACTAATAGGTGGAACACCGAGTCATAAATAAGGTTATCTTCCATTTAATTCTAGGCCACCAATACTAGTGATGTAATTCTCCACACATCTTGGTGACGCTGGGATGTACCATCCAAACTGAGGCATGAAATTCCTGCATCATCTCCTATCAAATGTTTGTTGAGACCCAAACATACCCATTTAATTATAAGTGTACATCCTCATCTATGGTTTAACTAGAATATAGATCATCATCTGAGATACTTCTCCTTCAAACTAGGCCCTCAGGATCAAAAAGTTTCCTCATCTTTACCCATTATAGATGGGTATTGGTTACTGCTAAAGCTGAGAGACCTATCTTCCCATTATCCTCTTAAACCTCAATGTGTATCTCAGAAAACAAGTCCATGATATTCCACTCACCACTAGACTTCTAAATAGCTTGTGTCTGAGTCTTCAAATTTCGAGCATGAGCTACAACATTTCCCTTTACAGGTGTGTATGAAAGATCAAAATCAAATGATTTTAGGTACTCAACCTATCTACACTACCTAGGATCTTGATCACGCTGTGTAAAGATATAATTATTGATTTTTTGATTACTTAATACCACAAAATTATCTCCAAGAAGATAATGTCTCCAACTATATAGAGCGTAAATGAAATATTCTAGATTGAGGTCATGCATCAGGTAATTCCACTAATGAGGCTCAACTGATGAAACGAATATGCTTTGACTCACTCATCCTACTCTAGAAAAACACCCAAACAAATGCTCAATGTGTCAAAATGAATATTATATCTCTTTATTGGCTCTAAAATAATTCAGATTGGTGTTAAATCCAATCATCCCTTTAACATATGAAAGGCTACTTCACAAGCTTCAATCCAAATGACCTTCACACCCTTCTTAGTCAAGCCTGTAAGAGGCACTGCTAGATGTGATAAATCCTAGATGAAGCATATGTAATACCTAGCTAGCCCCAAAAATCTCTATATATAAATGATATTCTTATAATTATCTTAGTAAACTAAATCTTTCACCTTCTATGGTTCTATTAATACTCCTAACATTGAGATGATGTGATCCAAGAAGTGTACTTTGTCAATCCAATAGTGGAATTTACTGAGATTCGTGTAAAGATGGTGCTCTCTTAGTATATTCACCATGATATCTAGATATTAGTAATGCTCATGTGGAGTGTGAGAATACACTAATATTTATTCTATAAATACAACCACCAATGAATCCAGTTATGGTTATAATAATCAATTCATCATAACCCTCAAAATAGCTAGCGCATTCGTGAGATCGAATGACAAAGTAAGGTATTCATACATAACATACTTTCTCTAGAAATCAATATAAGTTTTTTATGAAGATATTAAATGAACTTGGTGATATACCGACATGAAATTGATCTTTAGTAAAACCTAATATCTTGATAGATAATAAAAATGGTCATATATTCGATGCAGTGGATTGTGGTTCTTTACCATAAGGTGTTTTAACCATCTGTAATCATTGTAGAGCCTATGGGTACAATCCACCCTCTTATAAAAAATAACCAATTAACCCCATGGTGATTTACTAGGTCTGATAAAACCATTATCCTCCATGTATTACAACTATTTCTTGGGCTCCATAATTTCTATAGTTGTCATTGTATAAGGAGGAATAGACATTAGTACTGCTCCTGACACTAGCTCAATGGTGAATTCTATCAATCTCATCAGAGGTAGCCAAGAAAAGTCATCAAGGAATACACCCCTAAAAAATCCACCATATGAGGTAAAATAGTAGTTTTTACTCCCTAATCATCTTAGAAGAGACTTACAATCTGGGATATCACTCTATCCTTCCCTTGATGATCAAGTCTATATTGAGTCTATTGGATTTTCCATTCTCCTTTATGTGCATGTAGGATTCCATATTGTGATGTGAATGTCACCCTCTGATGATAGAAATAAATATGATCTTGATAGTGAACTAACCAATCCATCATTATAATTACATTAAACCCTATCATATTGAAAATGAAAAGATTCAACATGAATACATATCCACCTATCTTAAAAGGAATCCTTACATCGGTGAATGCTCTTCGATCGAATACCTAACGAGGTATCTTGTGTCATTAAATCCATAGTAAAAATCTAACAAAAAGGCCCAAACTCTCCAAAATTGTGTTAGATATAAAATATTGTGATGCAAATATGTCAAATAAAGCAGACACTTAGGTAGAAGCTATTAGAATAGTACCTTAAATAGTAAAAGGTCTTGTAAGCTTCTCCTCTATCATAGGATTCACAATATGTAACTAGATCATACCATAGCCCTATGTCATAACCTAGATTCCCTGAGTAGGCCCACTCTACTAGTGTTTCAATTCCTAAGTCTAATTACCTTTTTCTTGACCACCTCCTCGACCTGAGCTGCACGTGGTATTCTAGATGCCTATTGGATGAGATACTATTAGACCTTCTTCAAAATGTGGATTAGGTGTAAATCACCTCTTGATAGTAAATAATGGGAAAGTCTTGCAGAATCATTATATATTCCCCATCATATTACAACCCATGCATTCAAATGGATCCCACATACACTGGGGTTTTATATGTCTCAGTTTCTCGCATTGTTGGCATATGAGGAAATAGTTAGTGCCATCTATCTAGCGTCTTTTACCCCCACAAGAAACCTAAATAAGAACTTTACCATACTATAAGAAACACTTAGAGGTTGGGGTGATGAACCACCCTAGTTCCTATAATCACCTTCCCTCAAATTCCTCTCAGTAATGAGGGCATGGTTGACTATCTCAAAAATATTCATTAGCCAAAAGACATTGACCAATGATCAGATGGCATATACCACCCCATCCTTGAATCACCTCACATTAATGATATCTCACTACTACAAATATGGCATTTATCAGTGCTATAAAAGTTCATTAACAGTGCTAAAAAATCATTGTTACTTTATGTGAAGATAAAGGGGGGTCACTTTTATCAGTGCTAAAAAAGTGGTAATAAACAAACCCTTTATCAGTTCTAAAAAAGCACTAATAAAAGGTGTCCTTTATTAGTGCTTTTTTTAGCATTGATAAAGGACACCTTTTATCAGTGCTTTTAAAAAGTGCTGATAAAAGTTATAAAAATAAAAAAAAATTAAAAAGAATATATAATGTGTGGGGAGGATCTTTTAACAGTGCTTGATCCCCCACCCCTTTACCAGTGCTAGGAAGACCCCACCCACTCTCCCACACGCTGCCCTTGCTCGTGCATTGCTTAACATGCCCTCGTGCACCTCCTTGCTTCCACTTGAACTCAAACCCGCGATCTCCCCCCTTGCGAGCATGCACCTTTACCACCAAGCCATTTAGTTTTTTCTCTATTTAATGATATATATATAGTTATATTTATTCATATATTAATATAGATTTATATTAATATAAATATATTTATATATATTAATACATATATATTAATTAATTTATTAATATATATATATATATATTTGTATATTAATATATATTTATATTTATATATATATATATAGTTATATTTATTCATATATTAGTATAGATTCAAATTAATATAAATAAATTTAGTTATAATAATACGTATATGTTTATTAATATATTAGTATATATATATATTCATATATTAATTTATATATATATATTCATATATTAATTATATTTATATTTATTAATATATATATTTTTAGTTATAATTTTTTATCCATACATTTATTTGTATATTAATATATATTTATATGATTAGTTTTAAATACATTTATAAAATATGTTTTTTATGTGTGTTTATAAATATATAAATAAATACATACATACATATATACAACACAAACACACACACAAAGATATATATATATATATATATATATATATATATATATATATATATATATATTTGTGTGTGTGTGTATTTGAAAAGCCATAAAATGTTAAAATGACCATAACTTCTAATCCAGAAGTCTGTTTCCACACTATAACAACTCAAATCAATGAAAATGATACAATATTTGATATGATATGTGACACGGGCCTAGAGGACATCCGGATTATAAGTTATACCAGTTTGAATGACAAAAAATCAGGGTATCCAAATTAAAAACTCAGTTTTAGAGGCCTTTTAGGCCTCGAAAAATGTGACTGAATGTTCCCTTGGGAAACTAGTGTATAGAGATCATCGCAGGCTTCGATTTGATATGTTGTAGTGCTCATGAACACCTGGATAAAAAGTTATGGTTGTTTGAAGATTGAGTTACATTTTCAATTTATTTTAGATCTTTTATTCATTTTTTTGATTTTTTTTGTCTTCAGATTATTATTAAATGATTATTAATTGATGATAAATAGAAAATTTTTAATAAATAATATTTTTTAAAATATTTTAATTCCACTTTCACAAAATTTCTTATATATTAAATTTAATAGTATATTTATATTTATCTAAAACAAATTTTAAAAATATATATTATATTTATATCAATATAAATATACTTATATAACAATATATTATATTTCATAATTTTTTTTAAATATAAATGTTATCAGTTCTAGGGAAAAGCACTGATAAAGCCCCTCTTTATGGGAACTACTAAAAAATCACTGATAAAGGGTGGAACTTCCCTTGCTCATTTTTGTAGTAGTGTCTTTACTAGATAATGTAAGTGAGGACCGATGTGGCTTAATAGAATGATAAGAATAATCCATGATATACATGGATCTATCCTACAGGTTCATGAATTCTCTAGTTTAGAAAACCCTCAATGTTTGAGGAAAGAATTCATCATAAAATATTGTTGTGATCTGTAGAACCTATAGGTCTAGAACCCATAACAAGGTATAGTTTTCCATTTAATATATTTTCACCAATATATATAGGAAAACACTATTTAGATAGATTTATGTACTTTAATTAATTCGATGATATATCCCTATAAGAAGCATTAACACATTTCAATACAATATTCCCAACACTAAACTATATGTAGTAGTAAAATGCACGCAGAAAGATGAAGTGAAGTGACGAAATGCCCGAAATATTAGTCCTAAGGTGCCTATAATGATGCATGAGATGATAGTTCTTCCCTTAATAGGCCAAGTAAAATTAATTCCATGATAAAAATAAAATCAATATTAAAAATATCACAAAAAAACTTGTTTCACCCAACGATGAAGCCATATCAACTATAACAGACATATTCCAATAACATCAACAACTTAATCCCAGGTAATTTGGGTTTCCACTATACATGGGTTAGAGACTCCCAAGAACAAGATCACTACCAAATTCTATTACATATTAATCTCTTTTATAATACCCAAACTACAAGACAAAAAAAATGCTTGGATACCACTTTGTAACATCCCAACTCAGTATCCACTTAAATTTTAACCTGATATGGTGGGTCACAAGGTCTCAAGTGTGCCTCCCTATATGCAAGAGTCTTCTAACTATCAATGAGGGTGTAATGTTGTACAGTGGGGAGACTACAACCTCAAATCATATTGGCATAGTGGATAAGATAAATAAACAGACAAAATAGAAAGAATAATATAATAGATTTAATAATTGAAACAAATTTAATAATCAACTACATAATCATAAACAACCAAGAAACTATATTAATAATCCAAATCACATAGGTTGGGTCATATAAGTGATGATTTTATGGAATAATGATATACAAAAAAGAAAAACAGGGAATACAGAGTATAAGACTATAAATAACACTATACAAAAATATAAAAAATACAAAATATGGGTCCACTATAATCACAGGAATGTGCTTAGTACTATGCACTTATTCTATAAGATATAAGAAAAATATATCAAGAATATATAGTAGGGTTCTTTCCCTTATTTGTACATGTAGTCATAAGGTCTACATGGGTACCGAAGGCGTCCTGAGTAGGCTTTGAGATAAACTCATTAGGCCACCACCAATGGTGTCTAGAATAATCTATCCACTTTACATATCGTAATAGTGTGTAGGTATAATGAATAATAAACCACACTAAAGAAAAACATTCCAGCTGGCTCAGGTTCCTACGGGATGCCTAGATGGAGCTACCTACTTCGATATAGGCTAAAAAGAGTCTAATCAATAACCTTTTATATATATATATATATATATATATATATTAATCATTCACATATATATATATAATATATATATATGTGTATATGATCACTATGTGTGGGGATGTTTATAGCCATATTCATGGATAGTAGGTGCTAGTTGGAACCAAGGCGTAATTCAGGTGTCTATGACCAGTCTAATGTGCTAATGGATGTAGAAAAAGGATACATTCCTTGAATCTCATATGAATTAACGACATTTTTTTCATCACTCGAGATGTTGGGGGGAGTCATTAGACCCAACACCCAAATAAAAAAATGTGGATCATCCTTCCTATTGTCCAGATAAAAGTATAATGGTTTGAGACGTCATTCCCATCACCCAATGTAAGGGACTATGAAATGACATGATAAAAATAACCCTTAACCATTTTTCACCATCCAATAGTAATATAATACACATAATAATATTAATAATAAAATGATGGATAGTCTCTAATGAATTTATAACCATTTTTCACAATATCCAACGGTTCACAATTCATATAACTCATTATCATAATTATTAAACATTTGGTGTATCATTTACCCCCATTTGTATTGATTTATGTAATCCATTCAATATATAAGTAAATGAAGCTATGAATTTTAGTTAATCACAAACAATTAAAAGTTTTTTTTCATTTAAACATATAAAGAAGTAGGGTATTCAATTTGGCACAACCAAAAGGGTGGAAATCAATAGACTAGCATCTTATAATATATTAATAGGGGTATATGGGACTATCACTTCATGGTTTAGTTAATTAAATAAGAAATAATTCAATTTAAATCATTGAATGGAAATGTATAGAATGTAAAAAATTGGAAAAAGAAATAAAAATAATTAAACTTTTGTAAAAAAATGGGTACACCACCTAACATAAGTCGATGGATGACTGCCCATCAAGTATTGGACTTTGATTTGAAGAAGAATGGATGAAATCTACAAAATATAAAAATCCCTAGAAATAATGAAAATGAGTTCTCACCAAAATAGATAATGATATAGGAAGATAAATTATGATAAAAATTAAGAGGATTACAGATCTAACCATTGTGGATCTAATGTGACTAACGCTGATAAAATCAGAGTGTGTTCATGGGGGTTGTCAAAGGACCTAATGAGGAGGATGGAGAGATCATGGGAGGAGAAACAAGGGGATATCTTCTAAAGGAGGAATTAAAAGATAGAAAAAATGGTTTAAAAACATTTCTGGGGAAATTTGGTAAACTCATCCAAGAAAATATGGTCCCATGGTTTGACCACCGGGTTGGCCAAATTGTGTTCCAAACATGCGCAAGCCACTACCCTTGAACCCTAATCATACAGGCTAGATTCGTGATTTTCCTAACTCTGTTCAGTCCATGTGAAACACCTCTTTCACAAATTTTTTCAATTCTACACAGGAGTGGAATGGCTCTCACAGTTTCAGAAAAACCATATGGTCTCTTACTGTGCAAAGTACCCTACATGGTTGAGTCAAAAATTTATCAAAATCCATGCTCTAATTGTTCATGCTACACTATTTGTCTATTTTATAGAAATCCAAGCTTTGAAAAATCCTCAAACACTCTTAAAACATTTCATAGGTCATATGGACCATTTACCAAGATAACACAAAGAATTCAAACTCAAAATAAACGATCCATACTTTAAGAAAATTTAGGTTATTATAGGCCTTCTAAGTGGATTTCTCGACCTTGCTTGAGGGATAGCATGGGTGGCCCATTTTTTGTAAAAAGTCCCATTGAGATTAATTTTCCATTTCACTACGCAAAAATAAAAATTAATATAAAACATTAAAAAATAGTGCTTTAATGGTATTTATTTCTATTTTCAAAATGACCTTCAAAATTAAAAATTACCCAAAAATGATCATTAATAATTAAAAAATGGGTATTATTAATTAAAATAAAGTAATTACTTAATTAAAGTTTAAAAATTGTATGCCTTTAATGAACTCATCAAATCTTCCAAACTTATACCATTCTTATCCTCAAGTATGCATCTCAAATATGAATTTAAAAGGAAACCCCCATGAAACCAATATTTAAAATTAAAAATCAATGAAACAAAATAATTATGAATGGGGGAAAGCAATTTACAAAGGTGACATATAAAAAAGGATTTAAAATCCTCACTATACACAATTCATTTGAAAATTCCAATGAAAAAATGGAACTTCTCATCTCTTTTATTCATGTATTTTAATTCATCATCATAAACATTCCATTTTGTGATCTTACTAAAAAAAACTCTTCTCTAGTAACTAATTGTAAAATAAATATGATAATTTCCTCATACCATGAGTATATTCACCAAACAAATGAATTTTCAAATTATTTACCTTCACAACTTAAGAAAGACAAATACCACTTAAAATAAATAGGACTTTGAAACATAGGATAAAATGATCCTGAGGTTAAGGGATCGTAGAAAACTGATGAATGAAACATTTATGGCTTGAAAAGGAGGTTAAGATCTAAGTGTTAAGCATGATAATCAATGTAATTCTAATGATATTATATTATTATAAATTATATCATCCCAACTTCTGAAGCTCATGTAAGGCTATGATCAATGAAAATTCAATCAATAAGTTTCTCCTTTTTTATTTCTTAATTAAATTTTTAAAATCTTAAAAAATTAAACTTGGAGATATCTCACATCCATCACCTAATCCCAAATGATGAAGATAATTGGTCAAGTGATGGTAATTTTTTACCCTACATAACTCAATGCACATTTTTTTATTTTTTTCATTCTTTTTCTAGATGAGTGAAAAATAAGAACATTGAAGTATTACATGACCCTTTTCTATTGAAATACCCAAAACATTTCCCTTCAATATAGTACATCCCTTATTCACTGAAATCATTTTCCCCAACTCTTGAACATTGAACATCATTAACAACATTAGAGTAAGTGTAGGAATGGATAAATCGATTTGTAATGTGGTTATTCCTATAAATGGTCATTCATGGTCTCTAAGGACTAAAACAAGGATAAAATTTAGGTATGTCTCAAGGATTATCTCTATATCAAAAAAAAATCATGAATCATTTTTAATGTAAATTTGTAAAATCATCAATTTGACCAGATATAAATTCAAGTCCTACTATGTGACAAACCCAGGTTCTCTCATGAAATTTAGTAAAAAAAAATTGGAAATAATGTCATTGAATCCTCTTGGGAAAAAGAAAATGTAATTAAATAAAATCATTCATGGTATGTGTCATAACAAAAAATTAACACACATAAATTTCTGAAATTAAAGCATGAAATATGGAAGGTAATTTTTTTAAAAACATGTGATAATAACGAAAAATCATGATTTTTTTATTTCAAATTTCTATGTTTCATTATAATCATCTAATTATCTATATTATTTATCAAATTCCATCAACTTGAAGATTAAAAACATGGAATATTGGGGTTCATAAAAATTATTAATATCATTAATCAAAAATTAAAGCAAATATCTAAGTGTGGGCATGTAATTTTTATATTAGAACAAAAAAATCCAATTCTATAAAATATAGGGGAGTGAAAACTAATATTGAAAATTAAATAATAATCTTCTTTCACATGATGATTTTATCCTCTTATAATATATTTCTAATTATGCTTCAGGGTCCTTAAAATTAATTAAAAATAGTGAAAACATGAGATCTATCCATTTATGGTTCATAAATTATGGGGGAGGTTTCACTATATCTAAAATTAAATCCTAAACTAATAAAATAAATATATAAAAACATATACTTCCATTGATAAAGAAATTTTATTAAAGTAATTAAGAATGACCTTTCCTATTGAATCACATAATAGGAGTAGGATATAGAGCTAATAATCTCATATTGAACTAATTTTTTCTTTGTTTATAATTTGATGGAGCTTTTCTACAATTCCTCCTCCATTAAAGCTATTCATATTCTTATTTTTTGTTGAATTACCATGTATTGGATGACCCTAATGTATGAAATAAAATATCTTGGTTCATCTAAAAAGGGTATCACTCCTATGTTTTTTCTTGTGGTGGATATGTTTTCTCCAATTTACCACTCAGTTATATTTTATCCCCAATCACTCTTTCTTCTTATTCTCCATGGGGATTCTCTTCCCTGATTTCCAATGTGAAATTATAAATTTCAGCATCTCCAATCTCTTCCTCCTCCTTCTAGCATTCTATTTCAACAATGGAGGGTTACTCTAATACCTATTTGTTCATAGGTGGGGGTAACCATAATTTATAAAATTGAAAATTTATGAGAAAAATAACTTGGTTTTTCCATTATTAGTTTCACTCCTCTTATTCTTAATTTTCTTCTTTATGTTGCACTAATGTTTATATAGTAGATTCTTCTAATTTTGAAGGTTATGGATATTCCTAAAAATGTAATGTATATTATCCCACACTTTAGTAGATCCCACATCCTTATCTTATTCTTATTGTAGTATTACTAATTTTTTTATCATTATCCTCCTTAGAAACTAGTGTAAGGGTGTTCACCATAGAAAATTTCAGAATAATAATCAAAAATAGAACTTACCTTGGATTTATACTTCCGATTGGTTATGTTTACAAATATATCTTAAAATTGGTTTTCCTTCATGGTTCCCTCCTTCACTTCCTCTAATTATATAAATATATTCTCTAGGATTAATAACTTATTATTGAATTCTAATTGTATTATTTAGAGGGATTATTCTATATTTGGGTGTAGTTGTGGTTACCAGGGGTTTCATTGGTTATCACATCCTTGGATTTGAATCTACCTCTCAAATTATTCATTTTTTTAAGAGGGTTGATAGTTGGATTTCCAAATGGATATTTTCCGTCATTCTTAGTTATTCCTGAGTCCAAAACCTAAAAACTCCCAGTGCATAAAAAAATAGAAATAGACTAATCTAAAATAAAGAAATAGAAAAATGAGGGTGAAAAGTCTTACCTAACTACTAATTTTATAAGCCACAATTATCGAAAAATGGTGATAGTTTTGACATTTCTTGAGAGAATAATTAATTATCTAGGTGATTTTGGAATATAAATTTAAATTAACCTGGATTCATTAACTAATATATAATATAATAGTGGTAATAAGGTTTTGATCCCATCAGTAAAAGGGTTATAAGTATTCAATATCTTCAATGTTTATCACAATTTTACTAAAAACTAAATTACTAAAATAATTGATAGGAATGGTTAGACTAACACAAAAAGAATGAAAATAAGGATAAAGGGAAGTGATTTGGTCTTAGGGATGTTTTTTATTAAGTTTATAACCTATAAGATTTCTTGAAATAACTAGTGTTTATTTTCATCCTCTACATAAACTACCTAGATTACTCATCTCCTCCTTCAAGGTTGACTATGACTATTTTAGATGCATGATGAGTAATCTTGAAATAGAAGGTGAAGATATAGTTGGATATTTATCTCCCACTTCCCCTTACTACATTGAGGTTCATCATCAATATTTCATTAATATTGTTATGTATTAGGAGATATTAGTGGGTTTAAATCAAAATGGGACTAAATGTATTTTTGTACTCATCCTATTTTATAGAACTCTTTTTTCCATCAACATCCAAGTTATCCATGATTAATTTCTCAATTAATATGGAAATATTATGTGCTTGAGGGTATTAATTGGATCGTTAGTCCTAAAATAATGTCTTGTGTAAAATGAAAACATTTCTTTTAACTTTTCCAAATGCCATGTGATTTCCAAAATACACAATTAAAAGGAAATCCAAAAATAAAAGTCCTCAATAATGTTGCAACACTATTTATGACATATGTCTTCCTCCAATCTATCTTTGGATTCCTAGTTTAGATATTCCACCTTTCCTCCTATGTTAACAATTGAACCTCCTCCTAATTCTATGGAATTGTGTGTTTTTCCCCTCTATGTCTGGACTCTCGACCCCCTTTTTCACAATGATAGTGTCTTTATTTATAGAAAGAATTATCTCTATTTTTAATCTAAAATATCTTTATCTAATTTTAATTTTTTTTATTTCTTCTGAAATTCAAAAACATATTCTCCCATATATATTTCCAATGAATAAACCAATATTTAATTATATTCATGAGCATTTTCCTTAAATATTTTAAAATGAAGGAAAAATAACCATTATTTTACTAAGTTTCAAAAATCCTTCAGGGAAGGAACCTTATACGTGGTATTCATTTAAAATATTCCATGAATCTATCCTATAAAACCTATGTAAAATCCCAAAGATATTCAGAATTTAAATTTGCAGGTAATAGACTCAAACTTCATATGTCTTTTTTTGTAGTACATCCCATGAAACAAGTTCATGGCCATATAAATTCCATGTCATATCTCTATCATCCACGATGCAATCCACAAGTTCAATATTTTTCAATCTTAGGTCATATTTTAACTCTCAATATTATAGTGAAGGTCCTACAATACCATGTTGTTCTTTATCCTTGGGCCTATATTGTCTATAGTGCATCATTATTTATTGTGTAAAGACCTTTATCTTTGAAAAAAATAATTATTTATGTCATTTTATGAATCTTTACATTATAGTGGTTTACCTAAGGCATGATATTTATCTTTTTTTGAGCCCCTTTGCACACTATGTTGCAATGGTGAAGCTTGAGGTGTAGTGGCCCTAAACAACCCAGTAACAGCGATCTCTTACCAAGACAATCATGGTGGGTTTTTTATTTTTTTGTAAAGTCTCTATGGAGGTCACCTCAAGAACTAGAGCTGATACATAGTGGTTTCAAGCATTAGGAGTGGAGTTTAGATTGAACTTGAGCACTCATGTTAACTTCCATGGTGGTTTTAGGTGACTTGAATCAGCAGTCCACTAATGAAGATAGAAAAATGGTGGAGGTGGAATGTCTAAAAAAGGAAATGCGTGACTGGACTGAGATGACTCCATTTTTGAAAGGGCATAGTAATCATGATTCAGAATATTTCCCACATCGATTTTAAAATATTATTTCTTCTGATTAACATATTATTTCATGACTTTAGTGGCCTGAAAAGCCAGATGGGAGCTGGAGGACCCCCTACTCCACCATGCACATCCCCGTTCTAGTAAAAAACTCCTCCAATAGCCATGCGAACATGTTCCCCACACAATAGACTGATCATATTCCCTTTTTTCACTATCTATTCTCTTCTACTCTATGCCACCCATACAGGCTTTCCCAAGATAGGGTTTGCTTGGAAGTACCTTTTTGGCCTATTAAGTGGCTTCCCTGGCCATCGTTGAAGGCTAGTATGGGTGGCCCATTTTTAGAACAAAATATGGTTCATATTCCTTTACCATTTTACTTCAAAAAAATACAAATAAAAATAAAAAAATTAAAAAAAAAATATTTTAATTACTTTATTTATTTTTTCAAAATGTTATTTCAAATTTCAAATTACCCAAAAAAATGATAATTAATAATTAAAACATTGGTATTGATAATTAAAAACAATGGAATTACTTAATTAAAATTTAAAAGTTCTATGCATTTATTGAACTCATCATAAAAAAACTTCTTAAAATGAAGTTTCAATATAACACATCCTCCATGGAAACACCATGACATTAAATATAATGTAAACTAAATTCCTTTTAGTGTGATTTAAGTCTTCCTATATTCCATTATGAATATAGAACCTCGTTGTTTATGTAGTGTTTTACCCTACATTCTACTGGAGCTGTTAAACTCTAACTTCATACAATGTCTTGATATGTAAAAAAATACCCAAATTTCAGTTTTACCATTCTACAGTGTCTCATTTTTCATGTCACGACTGTGTATTGGTATTTTTTATTATATTTTTTGAAAAAAAATCATAATATTAACCTTTTAAACTATAAAACTAACTTACAGTGATGGTAAGCATCATTTTCCAAAATACATCATACACATACAAGTCAATTTCTCCAATGTATGATTCATGTCATTAGTGAAAGAGACATTAGATTGTGAAATTAAATACTCTTTAGAGGTATTGGTAAATAATTCTTTAACATAATAATAAATTCTGAAAAAATAAAATTATAATCAATTATTCATAGAAGCAAAATCATTAATTTTTTCCTATACATGTATAAGTCTTCTACTTAACAAAATTATCATATCCAGATAATTGTAAGAGTTAATACTTTATAACATAAGATTTAGTTCATATTAGTGTGAAGAATAATGTAAAAGTAACATTCCAAAAGTTATGTCATGTCTTAAATCCTTATGATTGATTAAATTGAGCGGTGTGTCTCATGCATCATATAGTGGCTCAAAAAAAATTTCTAAGAATGTGTATGGTTACCAATTATTCATTATTTTACCATTAATTAAATAGAATTTAGGTCAAATCATATATCATTTAAATTTTACTTTATTTATTACTCATTGAATATTATTTCTAATAATGTGTGGTTAGATACTTTAAATATATACATTAGAGGCAGAAAGTGGGAATGAGGTGATGGGAAGCAACATGACTGAGTAATAGAGGGTGAAGAGAACGTATCTTAGTGGAGTAGCATGGACTCATGATTGTGTTTAAATTTTATAAAACAAGAAATTTTATAAAACATGTTTTCATCTTTGTATACATTTTTTTGCACTATTTTTTGTTGGATCTGGTGGAAATGAAATCTATTATTTTTGAAACTGCATATTTAGTAATGGTTTTAACTACAACCATTATATTTGAGGTGATTTTAATCATAACGAATAAAATAGTGGTAGTTAAAAATGATAGTAAATATGGTAAAATTCCACATTGAGTTGCAATTTTAACCACCTATAAATATTTTTATCTAGGGAAACCACCACTAATAAGAAATAATTCCACTAAATTGTATTCCATAAAAACCAAAATTGATTAAAAAATGTCCACTAAATATAAATTTTATCATTGAAAAACCAAAATATTATGAAAAACCCCATTATTGAATATTTAAGGACAAAACATATTACAATGGTTAAAAACTGCCACTAAACCCAAAAAAACTGCCATTATCTAATGTTTTCCCTACACTGTAAGTGTAATGTGAGGGTTTTATTTTCCTATATCTAAGGTAAAATATGGATATGAAAATATATAGAATAATCGTCAAAGAAATAATAGGGTTACTCTCTTATTAGCCACTCTATAAACTAGTTAATAACTAAAAATGGGTAATGTCCCTTGCTGGTGTATTTTTTTAGTTGATGATAGTCTATACAAACATGTCAACTATTCTTCAAATTTTATGGTATCAATTCATTATATTCATTTTTAATGACTGTTAGACATGTTTTTGTTGGAACTACATGCTCTGGATGTCTCATTTGCTATCAGATATAAAAAACATTATCCCAACCACTAATAATATTGTGTTTTACATGCTAATTTAACATCCAATTTTAATAATATATAATGAATTATAGTTGATGAGTTAATTCCCAAAATGTTAACAAGTTTACATCATGATTATTTTTTATACTCCCATAAAGGTTAAGATGTCACAATTAATTCTACAGAGAGATATAGGAATATTAATGATCATGGGAAACATATTAGCATTCTCAAGATAAGTATATTTATAATCTTGAAGTACTGGTTTCAATTCCAATTATAGGTAATTCTAGATTTATTATAGTGAATTTGATAGATAAATTTCTATTATATAATCTAACTACTCTATAGTAACAAACCCAAATGAGAAACAATATTTTGCAGGCAAAGTTGAATCATCAATAGTCATATGGTCCTCAGTGCATAAGAAATAATCAATTAATAAACATGGATAATTTTTTTACAGACTATTGAAAAATTCACCACATGAATAATTACCAAGTATTTATATCAATAAGGTAAACTAAGAATTGATATCAGGGGAAATAATATAATATTTTTTAAGAATAATAATAACATCAGTTAAATTAACTAATTAAGGGTAATGTTCTTCTAAGGGGAAAATCATGGAATCAAGGATAATAAATTTAGAAATGTCACCACTAAACTTCATAGATAATATACTATTATGTATATTAAGTATCACTTTGGTATTTTTTATTAAATATATCTCCAATATAATTTTGGATTGTCTATTCATTCACTCATCTTCAATTATAAGAACATAAAAAGAGACAGAAAAAATTAAATTTTGAACCCTCACTTGAACATCCTATAACACAACAATGGAGCATGTGGTGATCTTGTTTTCCAATTTAATGACTATTACATAAGAATTTATTTCCCCAAATTACAATGAATAGAATATAGAGTAAGGTGTGAAACTTATTGAGTCATCTAATTCAAGAATGGAATTAGAAAAAAATAGTACCCTATTGTGCATGGAAACATGAATGCTCTAGGATACTTATATTTGGTATAAAGAGCTCATTGGATCAATATAGATATTTTTCACCCTAAATCCCCCTTTCATCCCCTCAAATTCACATTTTTTGTATACATATATCCTTTAGAAACATGACATATCAGGACATTTTCTTCTTTGTATCAATCAATTAATTATTAACTATTACTTTTTTGAATACCTATAATATTTATTTATCAATATTAGTTTCTTTTAGTTTCCTTAGTTAGGTATACCTATAGTGGAATTAAAAATAAATGGTTCTGTTATAGATTTTATCAATAAAAAAAATATTTAATTTTGTGGGGCTATACTCTATAATGAATTTTCCTCATTATTACATTTAGTGATGGTTGAAATTATGGTTTTTTTAGGAATAGATGATTCAAATAGAGAGTTTATTAGTCTCTAAAATATTCAATACTATAAAGGGTGATGGAAATAACATTTCTGTTATCCCCAGAGAAGACTATAGACAAAGAAGTAATCTTACCCAATCCTTGACTTTAGATTTCCCCCACTGAGTTGGAGATGAGATCTAATTAAATTTTCAGATTTTGAATAGAATATTGGGTTATATGATGGAATTAGTGATTATTTTATACCATTGTTTCATTTTTCATCTAGGATAGGCTCAAATTTTATAGAGGTGGTTGTAATATCCTTTGTGGTTGTTTATTTTTTTTGTGGTGGAGGAGGACAACTAATCTACCTCGGGTGGTTCCACAACTGTTGAGGTTGTTGGAATTCCCCCTAACTTATAGGATTGGTTATCCTTCCTTCCAGAGTTACATGAATAGTTTGGTTTTACCTAATGGGTTGGTTATATAAGTATTTAAGGATAATTTTCTCATAACTCTTATAAGGGTCTCTCAATTGAAAAAGTTTTTATGAATAGTGTGTGTTAACAGCATTGATACCTTAATGAATTAGAGGAGGAGGATTGAATTTCCCATGAAAAATAGTAAGTTAGTAAAGAGGGTTACTTACATATACAAACATTATTTCTGAATTATTCTACAAATATTAACTATGCACCACATGAACGTCATTCAGAAGAGCAATAGAGCTTGATTTAAATTGATGAGTATTTTATGAAATGGTTTTTATGAGGGCCCATATCAGGAAAAGAGTCTTTTATATGATGTAAAAACCTAAAAAAATTAAAATCATGTTATGATCAATAGGAATTATACCTTTATAATAATATTTTATTACATTTTTATTACATTTTTTACAGTGGCAGTAACTTGCACAAAGACTTTTAAAAAATCCCCAATATTCATGTAGTGTTTCCCTAATTTAATTCTTTATTCCACATTTTTTTTATTATTACAGTTCAAGTGGATGGGAAATTTTTTTTTAAAAAAATATGTTAATTTTATATATATCCCTTGATTCTAATTTTTACATATTAAGGTCAAACTTTTATGGTCTCCTCAAATGAAAATAGAAATGATCCTAATGTAAAAAGCTTATCACACACTCCTACAGTTTTTAATGTTGAACATATTGTATGGAACTCTTTTAATTTTCTTTGTGTTCCATATTTATAATGTCCATGAGTTTTTGGAATAAAAAATGTATTACATTAGATTTTAGTTAAAATTTTGGTCTTTTACCTAGATTTTAATGTATTTAAATTTAATATCATCATCAAGTGAAGTTAGTTCCCTTATTTTCTGTTTATTTTTATCCATGTTATACTAGTTGATTTCAATTTTAACATTAGTGCTATAAGAAGAAGGGTTTAGTATGATTATGAGAGATTGGGTGTCCTATTTCAAGGTATCATTCCATGTGACTTGGTGTTGATGATGGATAATCTTATTCATATTAGGTTTAAATTATATTAACTATGTTATATAAGAACATGGCATACACAAACCCCAGAAAAAAAAGAACATAACTAGTAATTCCCCATAATATTAATATATATACTTCCTTTAATTGAATATAATTTTTTTATAGTATTTTATTCATGAAAAAATAAAATAAAACAAAATCATAATAAATTAAAATGAAGTCATTAATTATGACCATTATAATGTAGTCATTAAATTAATGGGTATAAAAGGAGGTAAACATATTATGAAATCTATGAAGAAAAAGGAAAGAAATTACAATAGGTATAAAAAGTAAACTTTATGAAGCTAGTTTTTTCAAGATTTTAAATGAGTTAACTTCACTAGGGTTTTCCCTAGAACAATACCAATTCAAACTCTAATAATTATTGTATGAGTGAATTTTTTTGTGAGATAAATTTAAAATCATGGAAATTTCTATGAGATCCCTAGAAGCAGAATCAACACTCATGACTTCCACCATAACTTACCTTATTCTTAGATATTTTGTGGAGATCTTAAATAGATATATAATTATAAATTAGGGTAATATAATCTTGTAGATATTAATGTGGTATGTTATTTATCACATGTACTTCACAAAAAAAACATATCTACTAATGAATTTATGAAACCAATAAGATCATTTTTTTTGAAAAATATATTTTTTTAAATTATCTATTTAAGAAATATATTTAATTAAACTAAAAATATTTAATATATTTTTCATATAGTTAATGTAAAACCAATATAATAAGTAATTAATTATAAATAAGGGTAAGAAGATTTTATATTTTAAAAAATTATGCTCTTATGAAAATAGTTTTCACTATATTATTATGTTTTTATATTAAAGTTAAATTATGATTATTTAGAAATTTAATTTTAAAAAAATTAACAACATTTTCTGATTAAAATTTTTTGTCTTAACCTGGATCAAATAACCCATCCAACTAGGCTCTAAACTGAACAATGATAAGACCAAAAGGGTTTTCCTGATCCCCATGGGCTAGAGACTAGCACCCGACCACCCAATAATTACCCGAGGGAACAAATTCCCCAAACAAAAACATGGTACATGGAATACATATAGAGAATTATGACCGAAATTAAATATGTAATATCCAAAAAAGTAAAAATGACTATGATTCAACCAACATAGAGTGTCAAAACCAAGGTACGTGTCCAAAAAACAAAAAGGACAACTCAAACTATCATTAGATATTTTGTGTTTTATGTAGGAAACACCCCACTATCTCACTTCTATGAAACCATTCCCATATAACATAAACCTCATCACCTCACTATGGAACATTACCATTTCCTATATCAGATAAAATAGGGTATATAGACCCTCAAGGGAGTGTATTGGATGTGAGTTAAATAGGCTCAATAGGATCCCCCCAAGTGTTTCATAAGAAGTATCTATCCAATAATCTTTATATGATCAAGATAACAAAAAAATATCATTATGAAATAGGTTTCACTTTTATATGAAAATCATGGTAAATAATTTGTCTTTCACAGCTCTTACAAAAAAAACCCAAATAATATAGTTTAAAATCACATTTCAAATAATAAAATACATTTATTAAAGCATTTTTCATATAGAATATAAAATAAAAATAATAAAAAGTAAATAATAGTGACAATAAACTCTACGATAACATAATATTGAGATATCTTCATCACTCATGCATTAATAAACAATCAATACTAGGGCACATGTCAAGTCCCTAGAGGAAATGGATCTATGATATAGGGACTGAGA
This sequence comes from Viscum album, assembly GCA_963277665.1. NCBI lineage: Eukaryota > Viridiplantae > Streptophyta > Magnoliopsida > Santalales > Viscaceae > Viscum > Viscum album. The sequence goes on from OY728137.1 coordinate 1,111,656,810, forward strand.
AACAACATTGAATGTGAACCCTCTTACGGTGTCTAGATCAAGTTCCTAGAGACAATGAATCTATGATCTATGAATGAAGGAACACCCTAGAATGTGAATCCCCTTCTTGTTTTAAAAGATGATGCCTAATACTAAACCCCCTCTTGATTCCCCATGGTTCCCATGTTATGTATATATTAAATCATTTGAACATGTATTATCACATTTCAAAAACAATTTCCAAAAAACCCTTTTCTATCTGAAATAATGATTTAAAAAAATCAAAAACCATAGTATAATGATTTTAAAACCTCTTTGTTTTACCAAAATAAGTGTAAAACTATGTTTTACTAAAAACACATTTACACAAATAGATCAAAAAATCTAAGGATTATCCCAATTTTAATTTAGAAAACCAAGATCATCCAAGTTTCATCAATCATTTTATAGAGATAAATAAACCTACCTCGTAATAAGATATACATGGTAAAAATAATGGGGTCCACAACCAACAAGAAAAAGGGATCCCAATAGCATTAATATATGGTCCTACTACAAGGAATTAACATCAAGAAACCATAACCAAATATACTAGGTTCAAAAGGAAAATAACATACCACAACCCACCAAAAAATACAGAAAATGAATCTTAAATGAAAAGATCATGAAGAACCTCTAAACTTTGGTTCAATTACATGGATGGAACTTAACTATGTTGATAGAAAACCATAGGAAAATATCCAAAATCAAAGATTGAGAGCATAAAGGATTGTCTATGGAAGATGAAATGAGTCATAAAGGTTCATCCCCAAAACCCCTAGAAATCATCAAAATATAAATATCTGATCATGAAACACCCCAATATTTTAGAATATATTTATCTTTAAATAAAATTTATTGTTTGTGTTACACACAACATCGAATTTAAATGAATCGTGGTATACTAATAAAATATTATTTCGATATGATTGTTATAACCTATCAGTGAAAATTGAAAGTATGAATATAAATAACCACATTATGTAATATATGTACAATGGTTTTATATAATGAAAAAAATTATTAAGTCATAAAAAATACATACCCAATTATCAGTAATGTCATTTTAGGCTTCAAAAATATGTTTTCTTAAAAAATGATTTCCATTTTTGCACGAATAATATAATTAATTTCTTATACAATTTGAAATTTTTTTTATAAAATAAACGTCATTTTTGAAATTGAAATATTAAAATTAACTTAGGGTGAATTTTTTTTATTTTTTGAAATGATTGCTTTTCTAGTGAATAGTGGAAAATACTAATTTTAATTGAAAACTATATTTTATTTCAAGAATTTAAAATTTTAGAGTATATTTTAAAATGATTAATAAGTAAAATTAGTTATAATATTTTATTAAAAATACAATTAAGTTAATTAGAATAAATTATATGGTTGAATTTGGTATAAAAACATTTTTATACTTGAAAATACATTTTTCTTAAAATCAGTTTTCCGTTGCATTTTTCATTTTTTCTTAAATTAATTTTCACCACTTCTAGGAATTGAACTTGAAAAAAAATTATTCCATATTTTAATTTATGAAGGTACAATTTTTTTAATATTTCCCTTTTATTTTTTTCATTTTGAATAGTAAAAATAGTAAAATTAATCACCCTAGTAAAGGGTAAATCAGAAGGTTAAACACTAATGTGACAAGACTTATAAATTTATATAAAAATTAATTTAATCTTATTGGATGATTTTATTTTTTATATTTTCATAAATTTATTTAATATAATTCAAATTGGTATTGTATTTCTATTATTGTGAGATTTATATTACTTTAAGAAAAAATAAAAACAAAATATCACACTCTTGAATTCAATAACTCTAATATTCTTACATAAGAATATAAATTGGTAATTTTCAGTTTTAAATTTATTTTTTTATCATGATAATTTATTTTTTATTTTTTATTTATTGAATAATTACCAAAAATTATCACATAATCCTAATATAGAATTAATTCAATTAATTAAACAAATATAATAAAGTATTTTAGAAATATTAAAAGTAATAAAATTAAATGAATTATTATGTTACAAGAATTTTATATATACATATGAAATATGAGTGATGTTTTAAATTATTAGATTCAAATTCCGTATTTTTTAATGTATTTTAAGTCAACTTAAATGAATAGTGTTGAAAATGGAATGAATGATATTTTATGAAAATAATATTTTATTAAATTATTTAAAACTCAAAAAAATATTTTATTTGGCCAAATTAATGTGATATTTGTTAAAAAATCTAACACGATCTATTTTTGGGGTTTTTTTCTTTTATAGAAACATTCTTGACCCTTAAAGGGTAGAAAACATTAATATTATGGTAATTGTCAAAAGACTTAATAATGGGTTAAAACTAACTGATGAGGGTGAAAACATAACTAAGTCATATAAATAATTATTTTATGATATTATTTCAATACATAATCATCTTATATTTTTATTATATCAATTTTTATCCATTTTTAAATTTAAAACAATTTAAATTAATTTAATACTATTAGACATTTCAAGAATTTCCCTCCCCTCACTTATAGAAGGACTCCCTCTTCTCTCTTTTATTTAACCCACATTGACCCATCTAGATAAAACCAAAAACGACCCAATACTCTTCTCCACGTCATTATACATGCTATTGAAGTTCTTTTCTTCCTATAAGACCAAACATAGGTCCCTTAAAAAGATATCAAAAGGAAGTCTACTAAATAATAGGTAATCATCATTAGCGACTCATTCAAATTTATTTCTTCTTAAACTTACTCTTAATGTGTTGTATACATTATCAAATAATATATCAGGTATAATAAATATACTAATATTTTATTATTATTATGGATAAATAATTTTCCATCTATTTTCCATCCTATGAAAAACAGAATCATTGCACATGCATACGTATGGCTTACCATCTCCACGTAGTGGTGTAATTTATTTTTCATCACCACTTTACATGAATGGTTATAAAGATAAAAATAATGGATATATATAATATTTATAACAAAATTATTATTCTTAAATTGAAATATAAAATCTACCTTTTTACCTTCCAACCTGTTTGAAAATGATAATGTTGCTTGTGCGTATGTGTGTACTACCACCTCTATGAAGTGATGTTGTTCATTTTTCATTTATGTTTTACATGGATGGTAATAAAAATATATTTATTGAATATGTATTAAATATATGATATAGTAATTATTCTATAAAGTTGAATTATTATTTACCTTTATTTTGTTCCATTAGTTAAAAAGTGAGAACACCATTCATCTATACGTACGGCCTATCATCTCCATGTATAGTGTAATTCCTTTTTCTATATCTACCTTTTCATATATAAATCTAAATATATATATATATAGACATATATAGATTTTATATTATTTTTCTATGATTATTAACATTATATAGATGATGGAAACATAATCAATGTATAATTAAAGAACTACTGAACAAATATTCTCAAGAAAAATGAAGCAATTAACACAAAAATTAATAATAATAATAAAATATTGGTAACCAATATGTTATAGGATGTTATAAATAGATCATATATTATATAATTGATATTTATAGATTTTATCTTTTCCACGATAAAATAATATTTTTACTATTCTCTAATTATTTATTAAAGTCAATTTTACCCATGTTTGAAATTTAAAAAAATGCTTAAAAGGAAAATTCCTATCATTTTCTCAATAAGGTTTTTTTTTAATTTTCTTTAAAAAGTATGAAATTAATGTTTTTTAACATATACGTCATGAATTTAATTTCCCACCATTATGGCCACTCAATACTTTATATCTTATGTTACAAGTTTTCATGATTCTTTTTAAAGAAAATGATTTACTTAATATTCTTAAAATAAATTCGTTTTTGAAAAGATATTTTCAAAGTGAAAGTGGTATTTTCCTCAAAAATGCTTTCAATTTTTTAATGGTATCTTTATTAGTCAATGATAACAACCCTTCATTTTATATATTCTATAATGGGGATTTGATAAAATGATTCCATACTTATTCTTTCTCTGGATAGTTTGTGATAATGAAGTATTGATGTTTTGTATTCTTGATTCAATATGGATAACTATTGAATTATATAGATTATCGAAAGAGGATTTTGATTACCATTCTAATTATGAGGAATTAATTGGAAATATAAGTGATGAGTGGGGCCCAAAATTATATAGCCCTTCAATGCATCAATAAGTCTCAAAATACAAAAGATATTTTCATGATGTATAGTACGAGGCTATAGCATCATATTATAGTAGTTGGGTACTTGGTGCATGCTTGAACATATAATGATAACGTCTTGGTTGATAATCCTTGATGGTAAGATTCATGATTTCTTGGTTGAAAGGACATTACTGTGAATTTCTATAATTATGCATTTATTTTGTTGATAATTTAGTTTTGATTTACCATGTGTTTTCTATACTTATATTATCCAAGGATTCTCATTGAAATAATGTTATTGATTGAAAGGAATGTGTTTTAATTGTCCACTCCTCCATTTTAATTATTCATTATCTACTCATAATACCTTTTGTTGTATGTAACTCTTACTGAGTATATAAGCTCACCTTTTGTTTGTATTCATTTCCCCATGATATAAATAAAGATATTATGAATAATATCAAGGATGAAAAAATGTTTCTAATGTTATGAATATTATATATATATTGTAAAAAATGTGAATAATAAATGTATCTATTTCTTCAATAATACTAAACTATTTTGTCATTTAGATGAAATACATTTTATATTATGTTAATTTAATAATGGAACCACCATCCTTGGACTACTAGAGTCAGGGTCTTTAAAGAGAAAATATTAGAATATGAAGGGTTTTTAGACATAAATCTGTGTAAAAAATGCATATAAATTGACCCTTATAAGATCTCTATGTGTCACGACCCCCTCCCCACAAAGTGTACCCCTCCTGGGTCGGCAATGTGAGAAGGTTGATAATGACCCCCGAGTCCCACCTCCAGTAGGCCCCAGGTTGGCGACTAGCACCAAGGGAATAGTAAACACACAAATGGGAGGCATTACCCTCTAAGAGAACACATGCAGAAGAGAGAGATAAGATAGACACCATCCAACTCCAACTCAGAACTGAAATATAAAAGAAACCCAAGTACATATATGAAATTCCATGAAAAAGTACTACAACTGAAAGGGAAAACTACAAGTACCCAAAAGAAAGTAAAAATAGAAGCGACCACAAGCCCAAACAGCTCTTGCAACCACAAACTAGTAGTAACCAGCCTGATCTCCAACCGGCTCCAAGTGACCTGAAAAAAATAGTTTATATATACGTAGGGTGAGTATAACAATATACTCAGTAGGATCCTCCCTGAAGCCTCTCATGCAAAAGTAAAGAAGGCATGCTAAAGAACAGTGAACAAAAAGTGAAACCAACACATCGCCTAAATAGGTATACTATATTCTCATCCTCGCCATGGATACTCTCACCAAGTAACGCATACAAGAATATATCATATAGAAAAGAATATCAAGGGTACCCCTCTACTACTTCCCCACTGGTTTTCCGCTTTTCCCCAATGACATACGTCATGTGCATCTCTCTCCAAAGGCTTGCCCGTATACACTTGGGCTAAGCTCCACAATCTGCACCACGTGCACCAAAAAGGCTTTCCCACAGACACCTAGGCTAATCACCACACCATCCTCACAACCAAAAGTAACCAGGTAGTTTTTTGGAGCCACCACAACTCACATAATGTGTATCATACGTCGGGTATTATACCTCAAGCCATTACAGCCCATACACCGAGTAAGGATCCTCAAGCCATCATAGCCTATACATGTTACACATATAGTATTCCGTAGGATACTATATCCAGAATATATGCATGGAAATAACCACAAGCTATTACAGCCCTCTACACACATATATGGGGAAAACTCACCGCTGTGCCAATGGCACGAGTATCTACTAAGAGAAGATAGTAGGGCCAAAGGGGGTAGTCAGCCATTCATTCTCCCATCAGAATATAGGGGAAAACACCCCCCCCCCTAAGGCTCAGAATCCCCGAGGTGTTAGTTGCCCATACTGACAGGGTTGAGTAGCATATAGAAACACAAAAGTACAAAATATATATAACTCACAACCACACTATGGGCATAACCTAGTCTTATTCTCAACTGCAGCTAACGTATCTCGGACTCCGGGCTGCTATTTCTAAGACTAGGTATCCTGTAAGGACACAACCAATTAAAGAAAATCATCAGGTCACCTTATTCCCTTTTTCATCAATTCCTCTTTATGTTAATTAATTCTTAGCACATTAATTAACCATGAACAAAACCACATTAAACTTCATTGGCATCACATTCAAAATCAACTGTTTCTTTAAAAGTTACAACATCACCATTAAATTGCAGCATCTCCATCCTCATGTATCATCACCATTTAATCAATATTTCATTACAGAATTACTTTCCCATATTCCCAGCCATTCTAGAAAAGCATCCTATGATACTAAACACAAGGGGGCTCAACAAGGTGAGTAGATATACTACCCGTTGAGTCTTTTCCGCCTATAGCAAGAGAATAGACCCATTCTCCCTTGGGAGGCTAAACACAGAAATCATGTGGCATACCCCGCGTGTCTTTGCCCCTTTCAGAAGAAGGGTAAGAAAAACCAGCTGCCTTGAGCAGTGGGGAAAATTAAGGTAGATAAACAACCAATCAAAAAACCAATCATCCAGCCATCAAAACCATCCCATACATTCATCCCTGGTGTCCTCCCTAACCCCACTTGCATAAACTGATGCATCTCGCCACCCCAGGCATCATCCGCTGCCACAACCACAAGGCCTCCCTGCCTTCACATATCACAACACCCCTCCAGGGTCACATCACATCACAAGCAACGGGAAAAACAAACACCACATCAATTGGGCTCTTAGCCCTATTTCACAATGAGAGGGTAACTCAGAACCCTTCAGGGAATTCAATCAATCATGTTCTTTAATCCATCTTGAATTAACAAATTCAATTTTTTAGTTCCAACATCATGAACCAAAAAAGTAAGCTATCACAACGATTAAACATGCTTACTATGAAAATTTAATCAACATAAAATTACAAAAAGAACCAGATTCTTTTTCATGCCTCTTTATATTTATCCAATTAATTATCAATTAATTCTGGCTTTATGTTCTTTATCAATTTCAACAAGAACAACATGCTAACAAGCAAGGCATAGATATCACACTATCTAGAAAAACATGAGGCAACAACATACGTTTGATGTGATTTATTAATCCGGTTCAAATATATTTATTAAGTCAATTCCAAAGTCATCCAGTGGGATTAGACAGGATAACAATACAATTTCACATAAAAGAGAGAGAATCATGAATCCCCTACCTCAACGATTTTGACGGAAACCTCAATGGTCGATGAACGCCCAAGAAACCGGTTCGATTCTCCATGAATCCTCCTTAGATATTCTCTCCTAACACAACCAGGACCAAAGATCATCATAAACGACATCCACACACTTAGATATACCCATAACGGGCGTAGATATAAGATCCCAAGAGAAGAGGAGGAGTAGATCTAGGTAGATCTAAGAAACCAACCAAAAAGGATCACATAACTCGAGAACCGGCTTAGATTCACCAAGAAAATCCTCTGGATCGCCTCCAAAACACTTTGGAGAGGTTTTCTAACCTTCAAGGGAGAGTAATCCTGAGTTATGGCCGCTTAGGGGCTTAAACAAGGTGATTAGAGGCAAAACGAGTTAGATCCACAAGTTTAGGATCTAACTTTAAGTGCCCGCACGGTTAGTCCACATGGTTTAACAAAGAGTGCGCTAATCGTGTGTTAGCTTCTGCCTCTCCAAACACTCCTCGCACGGTTAGTCCGCACGGTTAGACAATCCGTGCATTAGCCACTGCCTCCAAGACAAACCTAGCACGGTTTGGCCGCACGGTTTGAAAAACCGTGTGCCTCCCGTGCGAAGGCCATAACCATTTAGATTTCCTTAAAAGTCCACCCAAATGCACTTCAAGTCACCTTGACTTCCCGGAACACCTCCAGCACCAAATTATCACAAAGGAATGGACCGGAGAGGCACGATCCATTACATCATATACCTCTCAAAACATTCTAATCCTCAAGAATCCAAAACTCACCTAAAGAGAAAACGAATCAGGGTTTGAACAACCACCCAATGAGATACCTCTCAAAAGAGAGCAAGACACCAAAGCAACAAAGGGAGCCATCTTATAAACAAGAAAGTTCCACAACAACATAAGTTACAACGATACAAGAAAACAGTTAAACATCAAACAACTCTGGGTACTGATCACATATCTGTGACTCACGTTCCCAAGTACTCTCTTCCAAACTGTCGTGTCACCACAAGACACGAACTAAAGGAATGGATCGCCCGCACAACACCTTCTTTTTTGCAGTCTTGGATCTCCACATGTCACTCCTAAAAGGTGGCATCATCATTAACATCGATCTCTCCCCAATCGATTATGTGAGAGTTGTCATGAAGATAACGACGTAGCTGTGATACTTGGAAAACATCATGTATCTGACCCATATATGGGGGATGTGCTACTCGATACTCCACAGCTCCAACATGAGCTAACACCTCGAAAGGCCCAACAAACCGGGGAGAAAGCTTACTTCCATGACCAAACCTTCACTTTCCACAACGGGGAGTCACCTTTAGAAACACATGATCCCCAACATTAAACTCCAAGGGTCTCCTCCTTTGATCATCATATGATTTCTAGCGATCTTTCACTGCCTCCATCCTCTCACAAATCACCTGAACCATCTATGTTGTATTCTGCACTAGTTCCGGTCCAAGAATTGTTGACTCTCCGACCCCAGTCTAGCACAACAGAGAACGTCAAGGTCGGCCATACAAGGCTTCAAACGGCGCCATACCGATGGTGGAGTGAAAACTATTATTATAATCGAACTCTACCAAGGGTAAGTGCCTCATCCATGAACCTCCAAAATCAATAACACAAGAGCGCAACATGTCTTCAAGAGTCTGGATGGTTCGCTCTGTCTGACCATCCTTTTGAGAATAAAAAGTAGTGCTAAGGCATAGCTAAGAACCAAAATCATATTGGAGACCTCTCCACACATTGGAGGTAAAATGAGGATCTCAATCAGAAATTATCGTCCTAGGGAATCCATGAAGTCTCACCACCTCCTCCAGATACCGCCTCGACAAAACTTCCACTGAGCACGACTCCTTGATTGCTATGAAGTGGGCCGATTTTGATAAGATATCCACTACCACCCAAATAGCATCATAACCTCCTGGAGCTCGAGGTAAACTAGTAAGAAATTCTATCGATAGGTCCTCCCACTTCCACTGAGGAATCTCTAATGGCTGAAGAAGACCACCTAGAACACAGTGTTCGGCCTTCACCTTCTGGCAGACTAAACAACAAGACACAAACTCTGCAACTGCACGCTTCATCCCAGGCCACCAAAACTAACTCCTCAAGGATCGTTACATCTTTTTCACGGCAGGATGTACTGCTAAGGGTGAACTATGGAACTCCCTAAGAACCACCTCGTGCATTTCTAAGGAAACAACAATCCTTCCATGATACAACACTCAGTGTTGTTCATCCTCCGACCAACTATCATGGGCCTCACCACAAACAACTCAGTCTCTCCAAACTTCCACCTCTAGATCCCCCAAATGGGAATATTCCACCTTTTGCATCAGGGATGACTGCACCGTCATCTGAAAAAGGAAACCTCTACCTCCAACATCTTCCATATCAAGATGTAAAGCTGATAGTTCTTCCATCACTCTCCAGGAATCACCGGATTCATGCACAGCATCACTACGTGACATTCGACTTAGCGCATCAGCTATAACATTCCCTTTTCCAGGTTTATACAATATTTTGAAGTCATATTCTTGTAAGAACTCCATCCTCTGACGCTGTCGTAAGTTCAATTCACGCTGGGAGAAAACATACATCAAACTCTTGTGATCGTTGAAAACCACAAAGCACTCACCAATGAGGTAATGTCTCCACAACTTCAAAGAAAACACCATGGATGCCAACTCAAGATCATGGGTGGCATAGTAGCATTCATGGGGACGCAACTGCCAAGACCCATAATGAACAACTGACCTCTACTGCATGAGAACATAGCCTAACCCCGGATGTGAAGCATCGCAGAAGACATCAAACTGAACTCCTTCAGCTGCAAGACAAAGAACTGGAGCACTCACTAACTTCTCCTTTAGATACACAAAGGCTTCCTAAAACTGATCAGTCCATATGAAAGCCTAATCTTTCCTGGTCAAAGCTATCATAGGAGTCGCAACTCATAAGTAATTGGCTACGAACCTCCTGTAGTAGCCTGCGAGACCAAGGAAACTTCGCACCTTTGAAACTGTCTTGGGGGCTGCCCAAGACACAACTGCTTCTACCTTCGATGGATCCACAGCTACTCCCTGTTGGGACACAACATGCCCCAAAAAATGGACTTATCGAGCCCCAAAATCACACTTTGACAACTTCCCGAATAGCTGATGTCGACAAAGAACTCCCAAAATGGCTCATAGATGCTCTGTATGATCCTCTTCAGATGTGAAGTACATAAGGATGTCGTTGATGAAAACTACCATGAAATTTTCCAGGAACACATGGAACACAAAATTCATCAATCCCATGAATACAGATGGAGCATTCGTCACGCCAAATGGCATTACAAAGAACTCATAATGCCCATGACAACATCGGAAAGCAGTCTTCAGAATATCCTCATCCTTCACCCGTATCTGATGATATCCTAACTGAAATTCGATCTTTGAGAACCAAATTGCACCCTTCAGTTGATCGAATAAATCATCAATCTACGAAAGAGGATAGCGGTTCTTTATTTTCATATTGTTTAAGCGATGATAATCGACACACAACCGCAAACTTCCATTGGCTTTCTTCACAAAAAAAACTGGTGCACCCCACGGTGACACACTTGGCTAAACAAAACCACACTGCAATAAACCATCAAGCTGTATACGTAGCTCTCATAACTCAGAAAGGGTCATCCTATAATGAGACATAGATATAAGAGATGCTCCTGGTTGTAGCTTAGTCCCAAACTCGATCTCTCGTCGAGGGGGTAATGCTACAACTGCTTCTGGAAGGACATCAGGGTACTCCTCCACGACCCTAGGAAATGCCAACCGCTGAACCTATGAAGAACTCAGCATCATCCCAGCCACCATGGACGATAAGGATGGAACCCGTCTATGACCCATCCGAGAATCTCGCTCACCAACAAATACCACATTCTCTCCATCTGAATTAAAGAAAATGACCTTCTTCCTGTAGCAATCCATGATAGCCTGCACCAAATACAACCAATCCATTTTGAGGATGACATCATATGGTTGTATTCGTAAACATAGGAAATCTCCCCAAGAGAGATGTTTCCCCAACACTAACTCATAGTCTCTACATACTTCAAACAAGTTAGCTCGACCTCCAACTGGAATAGTCAACTCCAGGGGCACTAGAAGCCTCTCTACCTCAAGTCCCAAAGCATGGACAAGGGTAGGTGATATGAAAGAGTGTGTCTCTCCTGAATCAAACAAGGAATACACCAAGGTAGAAAACAAGAAAAGGGTACCTCGAACAACGTCTGGCTCATCTAGTGCTGGAAACGATAGAGAATGAAGCTGACCACGACCTCCTCCATGGCCTCTCTGACCCGGATGACGACCACCACCATGGCCGCACTCTGCTCTCTAAGGACAGGGAGCGTCATGGGGTTGTCCCCTACCTGCCCCATCTCCCCTATACTAATCGAAAGCTGGTGGAACCTGCTGTTGCTGCCTCAGCTAGAACTACCTCAACGAAGGAACCTGGAGCGGAGCGCCCGGTGCACGATGACTGCTCTGAATGGTCGGTCACTCCCGCTGCTGATGACCATGACCACCAAAAGAAAAACAAGCACCTGATCCCTTGGCATAGGCCTGAGAGTTGCTGCCTCTGGAAAAATGAGATGTGAAGGGCTGGGACCTACCCCGGGCTGAACGGAAACTCTTCTGCCCTAAAAACCGGGAACCCCGGACCATAGCTTTTCTTCGTGAGGAATCATGTTGATTCCCCTATCATGATGATCCAGTCTTGGACAAAGTCCTCTCGACAACCTCTGCCCTCGCCAGCACCTCAAGATATGTCTTCAGCATAAATGGGGTGACCTAACGCTGGATCCCTGGATGCAAAGCCTCCTCAAAATGCCTCGCCCTGGCCTCCTCATCTGGTAATAGGTCTAAAGCATATCGTAAAAGGTTCCTGAAATGGATTCCAAAATCTAGAAAAGTGGAGCTCCCCTGTCGAAGGGTATGAAGCTTCTGGTGACTAGACGCCTTTGCAGTCGAAGAAAGGAACTCAACCCTGAACTTGTCTCTAAACTCCTCCCATGAGATCGCTGACTCCTCATGATCCCCGAGGAACAAAAGCCACCACTACCTCACTGCTCCATGCAGCATCGTCACAAACAAGGACACCCAGTGCTCCTTCTGAGAATGAATCGAACTGAAGCCGATCTCAACCTCCTCTAACTAGTCTTCTGTGACTACATCTGAAACAGATCCCTCATACTTCTGTAGACTCTGGAACTAAAACTCTCGGAGTGTCTTTCTCCAAGTGTCATTTTCGTCAACCTCTACCCTTCAGCGACCTGCTGGAATAACCTTCTGGACATCTTCTACGCAAACCTGAAGAGGACGTCAACCTGGAGCCATACCTGCAAAAATAACAAACACTTAGAGATCCTAATCCTAGAATATGGAAGACTCAACATTTATTAATTAATTGTTTTCTTTTATTTATTTTAGGTTAACCTATCCCAAGGTCTACACATTCAAACACAGGCACAACGAAGAATGATGCATGATCCTTCCCTAGGTCTCTACCCTGCAACCAGTATCACCTTGTTTAGTAGCCATTATAAACATAAAGGTCCATACATTAGATCATAGGGGGCCCTAAACGCCTATGTCTCAGCTGGTTTCTAGTGTTTACCGCACTTGCTAAACATGAATGACACTGTTACCCTACCAACCCATGCAACCTCACATGTGCCTAACTCCAAACTCCATCCTATCCCTCAACCAGAACTCTGATACCACTTTGTCACAACCTCCTCCCCAAAAAGTGTACCCCTCTTGGGCCGGCAATGTGAGAAGGGAGATAACGACCCTCAAGTCCCACCTCCAGTAGGCCCCAGGTTGGTGACTAGCACCGAGGGCATAGTAAACACACAAATGGGAGGCATTACCCTCTATGAGAACACATGCGGAAGAGATAGATAAGATAGACACCATCCAACTCCAAATCAGAACTGAAATATAAAAGAAACCCAAGTATATATATGAAATTCCATGCAAAAGTACTACAACTAAAAGGGAAAACTGCAAGTACCCAAAAGAAAGTAAAAACAACAACGACCACAATCCCGAACAGCTCCTGCAACCACAAGCTAGTAGTAACCAGCCCGATCTCCAACCTGCTCCAAGTGACCTGAAAAAAATAGTTTATATATATGTAGGGTGAGTATAACAGTATACTCAGTAGAAGCCTCCCCGAATCCTCTCGTGCAAAAGTAAAGAAGGCATACTAAAGCACAGTGAACAACAAGTGAAACCAACACATCACCTAAATAGGTATACTATATTCCCAACCTCACCATGGATACTCTCACCAAGTAATGCATAAAAGAATATATCATATAGAAAAGAATATCAAGGGTACCCTGATACTACTTCCCCACTGGTTTTTCGCTTTTCCCCAATGACATACGTCCTGTGCATCTCTCTCCAAAGGCTTGCCCGTATACACTTGGTCTAAGCTCTACAATCTGCACCACGTGCACCACAAAGGCTTTCCCACAGACACCTGGGCTAAGCACCACACCATCCTTACAACAAAAAGTGACCAGGTAGTTTCTGAGATCCACCACGGCTCGCATAACGTGTATCATACGTTGGGTATTATACCTCAAGCCATTACAGCCCATACACCGAGTAAGGATCCTCAATCCATCACATACTATACATGTTACACCTATAGTAGTCCGTAGGATACTATATCTAGAATATATGTGTGGAAATAACCACAAGACATTACAGCCCTCTACACACATATATGGGGAAAACTCACCATTGTTCCAATGGCACGAGTATCTACCAAGAGAAGAGAGTGGGGCCAAAGTGGGGAGTCAGCCATTCATCCTCCCACCGAAATTTTGGGGAAAACATCCCCCAGGGCTCAGAATCCCCAGAGTGTTAGTTGCCCTTACTGATAGGGTGGAGTAGCGTATAGAAACATAAAATTATAGAATATATATAACTCACAACCACACTATGGGCATAACCTTGTCTTAGTCTCAACTGCAGCTAATGTCTCTCGGACTCGGGGCTGCTATTTCTAAAACTAGGTATCCTATAAGCACACAACCAATTAAAGAACATCATTAGGTCACCTTATTCCCTTTTTCATCAATTCCTCTATACGTTAATTAATTATTATCACATTAATTAACCATGAACAAAACCACATTAAACTTCATTGGAATCACATTCAAAATCAACTGTTTCTTTAAAAGTTACAACATCACAATTAAATTCCAGCATCTCCATCCCCGTGGATCATCGCCATTTAGTCAATCCTTCATTACATCATTACTTTCCCATATTCCCAGGCATTCTAGAAAAGCATCCTATGCTACTAAACACAAGGGGGCTCAACATGATGAGTAGATATACTACCCGTCGAGTCTTTTCCGCCTATATCAAGAGCATATACCCATTCTCCCTCGGTAGGATAAACATGGAAAGCACGTGGCATACCCCCCGTGTCTTCACCCCTTTCGGAAGAAGGGTAAGAAAAACCAGTAGCCTTGAGAAGTGGGGAAAAGTAAGGTAGATAAAAAACCAATCCAAAACCACCAATCATCCAGCTATCACAACCATCCCATACCATCATCCCTGGTGTCCTCCCCGACACCCACATGCATAAACCGATGCATATCACCACCCTAGGTGTTATCCGCTACCACAACCGCAAGGCCTCCATGCCTCCACATATCACAACACCCCTCCAGGGTCACATCACATCACAAGTAGCAGGAAAAACAAACACCACATCAATTGGCCTCTTATCCCTATTTCACAATGAGAGGGTAACTCAGAACCCTTCAGGAAATTCAATCAATAAATTTCTTTAATCCATCTTGAATTAACAAATTAAATTCATTGGTTCCAACATCATGAACCAAAATAGTAAGCTATCACAAATATTAAACATTCTTACTATGCTGATTTAATCATCATCAAATTACAACAAGAACCAAATTCTTTTTCATGCCTCTTTATATTTAGCCAATTAATTATCAATTAATTCTGGCTTTACGTTCTTTATCAATTTCATCAAGAACAACATGCTTACAAGCAAGGCATAGATATCACACTATCTAGCAAACATGAGGCAGCTACATACGTTTGATGCAATTTTTTAATCCGGTTCAAATATATTTATTAAGTCAATTCCAAAGTCATCTAGTGGGATTAGACATGCTAACAATACAATTTCCCATAAAAGAGAGAGAAGCACGAATCCCCTACCTCAACGGTTTTGAAGGAAACCTCAACGGTCGAGGAACGCCCAAGAAACCAGGTAGATTCTCCACGAATCCTCCTTAGATCTATTCTCCTAACACATCCAGGACCAAATCTCATCATAAACGACATCCACACACTTAGATCTACCCATAACGGGCATAGATCTAAGATCCTGAGAGAAGAGGAGGAGTAGATTTAGGTAGATATAAGATACCAACAAAAAAGGATCACATACCTCGAGAACCGGCTTCGATTCGCCAAGAAAATCCTTCGGATCACCTCAAAAACACTTTCGAGAGGTTTTCTAACCTTCAAGGTAGATTAATCCCGAGTTATGGCCACTTAGGGTCTTAAACGAGGTGATTAAAGAAAAACGAGTTAGATCCACAATTTTAGGATCTAACTTTAAGTGCCCGCACGGTTTAACAAACCGTGCGCTAACCGTGTGTTAGCTTCTACCTCTCCAAACACTCCTCAAATAGTTAGTCCGCACGGTTAGACAAACCATGCGCTAATTGTACATTAGCCACTTCCTCCAAGACTAACCTTGCACGGTTTCGCAGCACGGTTTGAAAAACTGTGTGCCTCCCGTGCGAAGGCCATAACCCTTTAGATTTCCTTAAAATTCCACCCAAATGCACTCCAAGTCACCTTGACTTACTGGAACACCTCCAGCACAAAATTTTCACAAAGAAATGGATCAGAGAGGTCTGGTCCATTACACTATGTTTCTATAAACGAGTGTAACACTCTAAGAAAAAAATTAAAAACCAATTTGGACATTTAAAATTCTAGAACAAGATATGAATAAACACATAGAATGTTCACCATTCTTGTGGTGGCCTTGGTGGTACCTCACCACACTTCCTGACACGCCATGTGGCTAGGCACTAATGATAAAGGCTTGGTAATTTTGAACTAGCCATAGACTACACCACACCCATGGTGGGGCATGTTGTCTATGGTGTGAAGGGACACCATAAGGGAGCCATTTACTATATAATTCCCTAATATGAATTTTGTGGATTTTTCTATGGTGTAAAAGAGTCACTAAGAGGTGAAATGGGTTGGGCCAGATCATGGACCAACCTGATATTCCCTACAAAAAACTAAAAACTCATATAAATCCTCCACTCTATAAAAAATATCCCGAACCCTGAAATAATAATCTCAAAATTCAAAAGAAATTTACCTCAATATAGGATGTTACAACCTCCATAACATAGCACTTTCTATACCCATAAAGTTCAATAGAATAATTATGATCTATGAAGAGATTAGACCATTTCTCCCTCATCGAAGATTCCTTCTCCCAAGTCTCATGAGATCTGATCCAAGCAATTATAACACATTCACCAGTGGAATATACATACCATAAAGAAAATTAATATAATATTCAATTATCTCCACTGTTTTTTCCTCAACTAAGACATCTATATCCCACTCAATTTCCTCCCAACTTAGAACATAGTAATGATTGAGATGATAGTTCAAAAGTTGGGATATGTGAAAAAATCAAGAATATTGGACAATTGATTTACTAACGCCAACCAATAAGAAACATAACCTAGATTTTCAATGATACCAAATGGTCCAAAATATATCATAGACAAATTAACCTATTTCCCAATAATTTTATGTCCCAATAGATGAGAAAACTTCAAAAAGTCTCAGTCACCAATAAAAAACTCCAAACGATGGTGTTGTCCACCTGCTTAAATTTTTTTTTGACACTGATCTACGACCAAGAATTGACATATATACTATATCCTTTATAGAATCTAATAAATGTGACTTGGTCTCATAGGAAAGGAATCACCCACCTCCAACCAACTATGTAAATACCCCAACCCTAGAATCCTAAAGTTGATGCTTTACATTGTTACTTTTCCATGATTATAAGGAATCTCATCCCAAATGACTAAATAGTTTAGTAGTATTGGTGAATTAGATACATACATGAAACCCATTTTATATTGGGAATAAAAAATGAAAATAATACATAAAAAAATAAACAACTTGGTAACCTTGAAATTCATTCCTAGAATTCAGCTTCATATTCTGGGGAAAGGAAACATAATAATTGTGAGCTAAAATGGTTATTAAGGGTTATTTACAATGAAAGTTATCATGAATAAATATGAATAATAAAAATGGAAAGGTAAACAACTAAGAAAACATTCTATTAATAAATAAATTTATCATAATATGGTAGGAATAAAATCTCATCAAATAATTCCATATAAATAATTACAATATCTTATAAATTAACAATGAATATTATAACAAATCAATTAATCGCATGGAATACCAATAATGATGGACTGCATAATTTCAAACATCTTAACTATCAAGATATTTAATATAGATAGTTTCTATCAAGATCAATACTCTTCAAAGTGTAAGTCTGTGGGTAGAACCCAACCTAATTTTTTTCATGAACTTTCACAAGACACTACTATCAATATATATCCTTTTGATAGTTTTAAACCTCTTATAAACAAACTTGAAGGGTTCTTCGCAAACTGAATTCAACCCATTAGACTACTGATGCATTAAGGGTATTAAATTAACAGGTCCCCAACCAAAATATTTTATTTACACAATCATCCTCATATATTTAATAATACATTTAAATCATAAAAAAATGTTTCTTATCAAATATCTGTATTGAGTAAAGGATACGTAATGATCAATATTTCTCCAACAAATCATATAACTGTCAAATTTCTCATCGTATGTTAAAATGGTATATGGTTTAGGATATAATAATATACATCATAAAAAATATATAGATATTAAAATAAATATAATTTCCAATGAAAATTTATTATAATAAAGTGATTGTTTATAGATAAAGTTAATAATCATAAAAGTAATTGAGATTGTACGATAACTTTTACCACTTGGTAATTTCTAAGTAAAATACGCTTGGATCAACTAATTCAAAGTGAAATATAAAATAACTTGAGTAATGAATTAATAATAATATTTCATGTCAAAGGTATAGTATATAAACCATGCAGAATTGAATTTGTGCATAATCACAAATATGTCTCAATGGAATCTAAATTGAGACGTAATCCCTTACAAAGACCATATCATTGAAGTGGAAAATAATAAAATGAATAGATTATGTTTACCCTATTTAAATACAAATAAAACAAATTTAAATACAACATAAGGTAATAAAAAGTCATTTTATACATAATATTATCATGACACAAACAATGAAGTATGAGTTTAACCCAATGAATGAAAATTGAGTTAAGAAATCCCTTACAACTTGTAATAAATCAAATCGTAGGCCCCATAAGATTAATAATTATCAAATAAAACATTTAATACCTTGAATATAATGGTGTTAATTAAATGATATATCATAGTGAATTATTTATACACCACACAAAATAAATAAGTTTTGAATAAGGCATATATCTTATTATGATATATCATAGTGAATTATTTAAAAACATCTGGGTGATGTATCATACCACACCAAACTCTGACCCTCCAATACATAGTCTCATTAATCACATTTTCCAAATAAGTTCTACATCAACATAGTTAGGATTAAAAAAACATGCACAGTAATCATATCCCCACATCACATATCTTAATTAAAAACATGTTCATGCCTATCACTCCATAAGAGGATATTAGTAAACACATCAATCTTGAATCAACTCTCTCAAATCTGACCATTATACATAACCTATAGTTATAACTATCACCTCTGATAAAATTCCAAGCCCTTAGGAAATGATAAATTGATCCACCCTAATCTAATTGTCACACTATGATGGATTAATCAACTAACAAGTCCCATACAAGGTAACATCACAACGGGCCAAAGAAACCTACTCAGGCATTGTCCTCTATTACCAAACCTAGTGTTACCACTCTATGGGGATCCCTACATTCAATTTCAACTCCCCACCAAACTATACCATAGGAAAGTGGGTAAAACCCATCTATAAACAACCAACCCACCTATTTTTTTAAATAGAAAATTCATTCATACTAATCAATCTGTTGATGGCTTCCCTTAATGATCTATTCCAATCATTTCCTAGTTTCTATATCAAGGTGAAAACAATAACTAGGGGAAAAATATTCCTACTTATTATGACCTAGCCTAATACCACTCATCGATGTCCTAGCCCAAGGGGACACATAACCTGAGGTATGTATCCCCATATTACATAGGCTACTATCTAGTGGTAAATTCATAAATCATACATTTTGGAAACAATGCCCACGATATCATATCAATCAATAATAAATAAATATCCCAAAATAAACCACAAAAAAATAATAGTTTTCATAATCAAATAAATATATCTATTTTATAAAAATTAATGAAAAAACATACAAAAAATATCTCAATTCTTCACCCTCTAGGATGATCACATATTCAACATAAAAAATACACAAGAGGATATACTATCTTCCCCAACACTCAACTCAATCTCGGTCTCCAATAAACTATCAATCGTCCCTATATCAATCCACTACACGTCTAATGATCTAAAATATAAATCATACATAAGGTATGCATGTACACCATAGTTCCCATATAGGATGTGACAAATACATCTCAGTATGGTTTCACCAAGTGACTATAATATATGGTGTTATATACATGTATATAATAGGAAAATAATTAATAGGAAAGTATCACATATGAATATTTGTAAAGGTATTACAAGTTAGACATATCACCACAACACCCAAATGATCCTATTTTGGCCTATACTGAAAAAAAAGTCACCTTATACCACAAATCATAACCCATACCAAAAGAAGTAGAGTAGGGTTCCATATCGATCATTGACCTCTACCCTCATCCACAGGTTAAGGCCTATATCAAGTAACCAACCACTTCCTATTAATGTTGGATTGGGAACACATCAAGTACCCAATACAACCCCCTCAAGGAAGGTCTCACATCAAGTACCCAACTGATCCCCTCTTAGGGAAGGGATCACATAAGTTACCATGTTCATCCTTATGTAACTAAGAGATTCCCCACAAATAGTACCATACCTATGAGATTTCGTAAAAATAGTACCATGGTCATCATCACTTACATCAAAGATGCCACAAAAATATTATCCTAATCATCCCATCACACTCAGAAGATTCCTCACAAGTAGTACCCAGGTCATCCATGTGTACCCAAAAGATGCCGCAAAAATAGTACCCAACCCTTCCCCTCTTAGGAAAGCGTGAAAAAAAAGTAGACCTCTACCTTGTCCATTAAGTTAGGGTCATTACACTACCTTCTCTATCAAGGTGATTCCATATAGTCTTGTTATCCATCATACACATAGTTGGGCACATGAATACAATAACAAATAGATCATGCAACCCATCCCAAAAACTCACCAACTTGTCACTAGGTCGCTAGCCACTCGAGACCTATCCTTGTATCTCAACACACGTATATCCATCTTTTTAGAATCAATATAATCTCTTAAATACCATCTCAATTACAAAATCACAAGCTACTAAACCTCTCAGCATCATCATCTTTCCCATATGGTCATCCACCAAGGTTTTTTAGTCCCCACTCTAAATTTGATCATTGGAATCAAGACATATCTAACACCCCATGATGATCTCATAGCTTGTAGGGTCTGAATAACCCTATAATCAGTAGGTTGGAATCATTTTATTTTAATTATCACATCATAACCTTAATCCATTAACCAAGTACCATCCCGAGCTAACTCATACTAATGACCTTAAAACCCAATTCTAAGTCATCTAGAAATTTTTATGGCCTGTACTTAGGACTCATCTCACATCTACATTAAGAGAGTTCTCAAGCCCATCAACACATGAAGGTAACCCTCTTCATTATGAATGATATTTCCCTAGATTCTAATCTCACCAATGGCACATTCCAAGACTCTATGTAACCCTTAATAGGGTATTTACCATGATGCATGAGACATAAATATGTCTCACCCATTTCCACTAGGTTTAAGCCTCGCATGCCACACACTAACCCTAGAAAACCAACCTAGGCTATCCACAACTCATCCTAAATCCAAAGACCTACCCAAGGTCTCTCAAAACTCAACCAAAACCTTCATCCTTTGGATATATAACATTCCAAAAATCCCAAATTACTTAAAGTTCTCAAAGGATCACTTAATTCATTTCTATGAGGATCACTATCAACCTATCTCTTTTCCTAAGGATCTCTCGCTCCCTGCCCCCTTTTAAACATATACACACAATCATACAAGAACACTCAATCCTAAATAAACAAACATGTAGTTTGATATTATAGGAGCAACACACCTCAACAATGGAATTTCCATCTTTATAATTCTTTGTTTAACCTTTACCAAGACCATTCATGCCTTGTACAAGCTCATACCAAAGCCCAAACTCTTATCCCAAGACACAATATTTCAATAAATAATTATAATAATTTTTAATAAATTATTTTATTTAATCGAATGAGGTATAATCATAAAAAATCACTGGGAAATGTCACATAACCGAAATCTCACATAACCCAATGTGTTCATCCATTTGGGATGTACTCTATCCAATCCTAGAAAAATCCCCACCAAAATTGACTTATTCCACCACATTCTACTGGAATCTTAACTGAAACCCAAGCCCATATTTTCACAATTCATAGGTCTTTAATAAATTAAAATATTAGAGGGAGGATAGGTATATCTCATCTTAGATCTCATAAAAATGTCAAAAAAATTAACCCTCACTAAGGGAGATAAAAATAGGGAATAAAAAATATGGTGTGTCGGCCAAAATAGCCTTCCCTACATTATCTATTGACCTAAATCAAAAAGGAGTTGACCATAAAATAATGGTTCTATCCCTATTTTTAAAATTTTGAATAGGGAACCATTATATCATTACCCTAAGAGTTACGACATAATACCATCTCACTAATCACATGTCATTTTTTGGCCCCTTGGTTCATAGTGGGACAAACCTCCCTGATACATAACAAAGGTCTAGAGTCCCAAGACTCAAAAAATGGCCCTTTACCTTTACTACATAGCCTTTATTCTCCATGACTGTCACCCCTAATTTAAAGTCGTCACAATGTGACCTAAGTGTCATGGTGTGACCAAGCCTTCCTCCATGAAAATCAAAAATACCAAACATAAAGGTCATTAGACCAATATATAAGAGTCACCATCATAGCATGGTTCCCTCCCACCACATATTGGACATGTGTAAGGGTCATCCCATATTAAAAAACCTACAAAAATATACCATTATATGACACCCTCTAGTCACGACGTGACCCACCACCCACAATTATCATCTCATCCTAGATACCTACCCTACGCCATGACACCCCTCAGTCATGGAATGACCTGCTGCCACCAAACAATGGAACATTCATGTTCATGTAGTGACTCTTCATCCATCCATATCCATGATGTGACCTCCCACATTCATGGAATAATGAGTCATTTACTATAACAAAATAGAAAAGGGGTCACTCTAACCTCACTCTAATATTCACCTGAGCAATAAAAACATATTATGAGCCTCAGAACACTTCTATAATCATCTCCTTGATATGTTCCAACCCTATAAATCTCAATCAAAATCTCTATTATAAAAACATCTCCTACATTTGGACCAAAAATTCTAATTTTCTCTAAACAATAATGACTCTAAAATCCATGATTCATTATATCACTTCTCCCTATCAGTTCCAATGGGAACACCTGTGATAAGTGGACATCCCCTTGACCAATAACAAATAACCCAACCATCCAATCACACTAATACATATATAATAATCAAGTTTCACAACACCCTTTATCATCAATCAATCCCCTTCTTAGATAATTACATATCCCCAAGGCCACACTCACAAATCACTTCTTAAACACTCTACAGAATAAAATCTAATTGTAACACTAACCAAGCACTTACCTACTTGAGATTCCCTTATCCATACCACTGAGACTCATCACAATATACTCTTGGTTCATTATATGAACCAAGACCCTATATTGATTCATTACATATAACTAGTCACGAAACTCTTTAGTGATATAGTTATTAAGAAATTATTAAAATTTTAAAAACATATGTTAAATTCACATTCCACTTCCAAGAAGGCTCGATACTTTCCCCTTATACAATTGGAAATAATCAGTCCCTACCCAATCTATCATACTTTACCCCACCCTTGATATCACACACAGTCACATAAATATACACCATATGGTTAATTATTAAATGGAAAACATACCTGAAGCTTATATGGATCATTTGATATCCAGTCTTGATCTAACCTTATTTACCTAAAGTTGAGAAATAAATCAAATAGACACTAAACATAGGTTTAAAAAAATTGTGGTGATTTGTATAAAATAGTGAGGGTAAAACCAAGTGTCATGACCCATCCCTCGGGGCTCGTGTCGTGACTACCCCAAGCCCGACTTACATAGGCCAAGGGCTGGCGACTAGCACCAAAGGCGTAATTCACTAAAACTGGGAAGGCATTGCCTTTATAACCTGTAAACTCACACAACAGAGCACACAGCTAGATACAAAAAACTAATTAAACTATGTAACAAGAGATTGTTGAAAATTAAAAGGGTCCAGAAAGACAAGCCCAACTATAAAGTACAAGGAACTGGAAGTAAAAGTACAACTGAAGAAAAGAAAAAATAGTTATTGGGTCGTCCTCCGGAATTCCTACCTGAAGGGTAGGTATAGATAGCCTCCTCAGCACTCCACATCAGTCAGTCTCCTTCGTGTACCTACTCGTTGTAAGGTCCACCTCCGGGTACAGTCATGTCCTGGTACTCTCAGCCTCAGTCATCTTTGTCTATCATCTGCATCCAACACAACAAGGTGCGGACATAGCTCGTTCAAGGGTGAGTATAATGATACTCAGTAGGGACCTCAAGAGCCTCAAGGTCTCACAAAATCCAACAAGGATAAAACACAAAGAAAATAAAATAACAGATTACCCTACTTAGGTATATGCCCATATATATACCTAAGTTATTAAGTAATCCATCTCAATCTTGAGGAAATCACAAAATTTACTAACTCATCTCAAACCAAGATTTATTCTAGGTGTAAAACATTTCGAACCCTTTGTTGTTTGATAACTCCTCCTATATCGAGAATAGTGGGTCTGCCGCCACAACCAGGCACTTCCCACTAACCTTGGACTGCTGAGGTACTCCTCTTGTCGAGTACTGTGGGTCTGCTACGTCACACAGAGGCACTCCCCACCATGTGTCTGCTGCCACAACCAGGCGCTCCCCCTTATAGCCTACAGAGTTACTTCTACTATCGAGTACCATGAGTATACCGCCACAACCAGGTGCTCCTCCACCATGGGTCTTCCGCCACAACCAGGCACTCCCTACTGGGCTAGTCGAGTCACTCTAATTCAATCGGTCAGCAGTCATCAAGTCTCAGCCAGCAATTGGGTTCCCACACAAATGCTCACTTGTCTCTGGAAGATCCGCTCCACAAGCTACTGTTTGATGCTCCAACTTCCACGAAGTCCCACAAATAAGTATCCCAAAGGTCCTCCACATCATATGGTTCTCAACGCAACTGACGGCGTGTGAATCGGACGCCCGGTCTGTGAGTTATTAGTCTTCTAGTCTCGGGGGCCTGGTTAGATTTGTGCACCATCCAACTTGGACATATCTCAACTATACCCTAATCTCTAGTGGGGTATACTCAAAGGGACCATCACGCTCCAAGAATTCCAGCGCCACTGACGGTTCATCAAAAAGATGTTTAGTGCCAAAGATATGGCCAAAAGAAGCCCAAATTGGTCATAGTGGGCTCGGGTCCGATCTGACCCCATCAAACCGACCCGGCCCGACCCAGTCTAGGTCGACCCAGCCTGACCCATTGGGTCTGGCCCAGCCCAGTCTGGGATGACTCCGTTCGGGTCGACTCGTCCTGACCTATTGTTTCTGACCTGGCCCGTAAGGTGGGCCAGCCCGTTGGGTTCGGCCCGGCCCGCTGGGACCAGCCCAGCCGGCCACGAGGGAAGTTCGTCCCAGAGGGCACCGTGTTGGTAGCTCATCCAGGTGGCATGGAACCGGTTCGTCTTGGAGCATCTTAAGGGTGTGGCCACTTCATCCGGGGGCAGCGCGACCTAGGAGCAGGGGCAGCGCGGCCTGGGCGCGGGGGCGGCGCAGCCCGCGGGGCGGCGCAACCGGTGAGGCGGTGCGGCCGAGGTGCTCGTGTCCGGGGTGTGGGGTGCGGTTGAGCTAGTGGTCAGAATGCCACGGGGGCAGTGTGGGTCGTGGAGTCCATGGTTGGCGTGGTCGTTGCCTTCGTCGCCTTCCTCTTCATTTCAAAGAACACCACAAAGAAGATCGGTGGGGAGTTGGGCCATGTTAGTTTGGCCCACACCCTCCGCATTTTGAGTGGTAGGATATGGTTCACAAGAATGAAGAAAATAATTTCCTGGAATATATCTTTAAAACATCAATTCCCATAATCCCTCATTTAACAAAAATATTCCCAACCCGTAAGGAAAAATATATGCGGATCAACTTCATAATAATATGGTCCACGTTCTTTATTTCAGAAGGAAAGAATCAAGAGAATAATATCATACTTAAATTAAAAATCCCTACCTTGTTCGTTTTTCTTCAACGGGGTCATGGAGAAGAAGAGGAACCGTTCGGAAAGGACAGACGTTGATTCACCGTGGACGAGGAAGTCTCACGTCGGAAGGAGTTCTGAGGAAGATGGTCGAAGTCGGGGTCGACGTTCTTTGTCGGTGGAGTATTCTTTGTCGGTGGAAGCGTTCTTCATTGGAGAGTTTTCTCCCAAGATCTCTAATCCTTATTTTCCAACCTTTTTCCAACAAAAGTATATGTAGCCCTTCCAAATAATAGATTATCTATTAATTCGTTTTTTGGTTTTAAAAATTAAAATTATAGCATTTAAATAAATGTGTCTGGTCACATAATTAAGGGGGGGTTGACACCATTAATTTGGGGGGGGGGGGAATTAATGGTAGAGGAGGTCAAGAGGCTCTCCCTCATTTATGAGGCAATTGAGAGGTTATCCTCAATTAAATGGGGGGTTTAGTCCCAGGTGGTCCCCACACCGTATCCTCTCATGGGAGGTTAGGTTCGGGAGGGCCCCACCACCATAATCTCTCATGGGAGGTTAAGGTGTGGTGGTCCCCACCTCCAACTTCCACATGGGTGGTTTTAATAGATAAAATAAAACATGCATTTATTTTATTTTAATATTTCCATGAAAAACCCAAAAACTTACTTTTACCCCCGACCAACTATCGTCGAGGTGAAAGTCTTCTTAAGCGAATACAGGCATTGTGAGTTCAACGGTACCCTTGGATTTCAATTCTGAGCACCAGTTCAAATGTTAGAAAAAACCATCGTACATTTACTGAATTTACCCGAATAAAACTTCAGAAATTGATTCTGGGCACACCGGGCCTCAAAATCATGTGCCATCAATTTTCGCAGACTCGTAAAATTCCCATATATTTAAAACAAAAGTACATGGAAATTTTATATCTTTACATTCTCCTGCTCCCATGTGCTCTCTTGGAGGTTCCCGTACTACGGACGAACGCGCACCAGAGGTATTGACCGTCCATGAAGGAGACACTTTTGTCGATCCTCAATCTCTACTGAAACCTCCGTAAAAGTCTCCCCATCATCGACATCCACCTCTTCATGGTTGATGATGTGGGAAGGGTCATGCGTGTATCTCCTCAACTGGGATACGTGGAAGACGTCATGCACCCGATGCAACTGAGGTGGAAGAGTTAAGCAGTAAGCCACCTCACCAACTCTACTGAGGACCTGGAATGGTCTGTTGAATCTCAAAGATAACTTGCCGCCTTGGCCAAATCTCCATAGACCTCGTCGGGGTGTGACCCGTAGAAAGATTTGGTTGCCATCCTCGAACTCCAGAGGCCTCTGTCTCCTGTCAGCATACGACTTATGAATACTATGTGCAGTCTTCATCCACTCCTGGATGATCTTCACCTTCTCTATGGTAGCCTTTACCAACTCTGGTTCCACTAGTGCTAACTCCGCTGGGACTTTCCAACATAAAGGTGATCTACATGGTCGCCCGTATAATGACTCAAAAGGTTCCATCCCTATGGTGGAGTGATAGTTGTTGTTGTATGAAAACTCCTCCAAAGGTAAGTGATCCTCCCAGCTGTGACCGAAGTTGAGGACACAAGCACATAGCATGTCCTCGAGGGTCTGAATGGCCCGCTTAGTCTGGTCATCCGTCTACGGATGGAAGGCGGTGCTCAAATGAAGCTGCATCCCAAAAGCCTCTGGCAACCCCTTCCATATCCGGGAAGTAAAACGCGCATCACGATCGGAGAAAATCATAAAAGGTACTCCATGTAGCCACAAAATCTCCTGCACATAGAGGCATCCCAAGCTCTCTACTGAATAATGATCTATGATTGGTAGGAAGTGGACCGACTTGGTGAGTCGGTCAATGACCACCAAAATCGAGTCATGTCCCCTGGATGTACATGGAATAACTTTTACGAATTCCATGGATATCCCATCCCACTTCCACTCTGGGACCTCTAAAGTTTGAACCAAGCCTGTGGGTACCCGATGCTCCACCTTCACTTGCTGACAAGTGAGGCATCAAGAGACAAACTCTGCGACTGCTTTCTTTATTCCTGGACACCAGTGCTGTCGTCAGAGATCCTGGTACATCTTCGCCACTCCTAGATGTACCTCTAGAGGGGATGTGTGGAAATACCTCAGAACATCCTCCTGAAGTGACTCTAATACCGTGGTACGTCCTCTTAAGAGGATGACATGCTCCCCACCTTCAGAAAAACCATCAGGTGCCTGCCCTGTGGATATCTGAGCACATCACATCTCGCAGTCAGCATCCTCATGTTGTACCTCCTTAACTCGCTAAAGAAGTGGGGGAGTGACTGTAAATGATTGAAAAAAAGTTGCTCCATCTCTATCTATAAAGGATATCTGCAAATCGGCCAGCTGCTCTGTTGCCTCACCTAATAGCTGTATACCAGATCTTCTACTGAGGGAATCTGCAAAAACATTCCCCTACCTATGAGTATAGACAATCTCGAAGTCATAGTCGTAGAGGAACTCAAGATAACTTCATTGTATCAGGTTCAGGTCCTTTTGAGAGAAGATATACCTGAGACTCTTGTGATCAAATTACACGGTAAAATGCTTGTCCATCAGATGGTGTCACCAAAACATCAAGTTAAAGACCATTTTTTCTAACTCCAGGTCATGGGTAGCATATTTCTACTCGTGTTGTCTCAGATGCCAAGAACCATATGCAATCACTACTCGCTCCTGCATCAGGACACATACAAGTCTGGTTCCTGATGCGTCGCAGTAGACTACATACCCTATGCCTTCCTCTGGAAGCCTTAAGATGGGGGCACTAGTAAGCCTCTGCCTCTTCTCCTGAAAGATCTACTAGCATCTCTCCGACCACACAAAGGGTTTTTCCTTATTCTTCAAGGCTGATAGTGGTGCTGCAACTCTGGAGAATTTTGTTATAAAACTCCTGTAATAATCAGCCAAACCCAGGAAACTGCGTACCTCCATCACACTCCTGGGTGGCTCCCAAGCAAGTACCGCCTCAATCTTCTCTAGATCCACTACAACTCCAGCCTCCAAGATGACATGTCCCAAAAATTGAACATATCGGATCCAGAACTGGCACTTCGAGAGCATACCATAATGTTGGTTCTCTCGGAGTGTGTCCACCACTACCTACAAATGATAGGCATTCTCCTCCTCAGTGGTCGAGTAGATCAGAATGTCATCGATGAAGACTACAACAAAGTGATCGAGGTGTGGTTGAAGGATCATGTTCATGAGTCCTATGAACATTGTTGGAGCATTGGTTACACCGAATGTCATAACCAAGAACTCATATTGGTCGTACCGACATCTGAATTCCATCTTCTACACATCCTTGTCTCGAACTCTAAGCTGGTGATAACTTGATATGTGGTCTATCTTCGAGAACCATCGTGCTCCCTTGAACTAATCAAAGAGGTCGTCAATCCTCGGGAGTGGGTACTTGTTCTTCATGGTCACCTGGTTCAGGCACCGATAGTCAACACAAAGCCTCAAGATCTCATATGCTTTATTGGAAAATAGAATCGGGGCTGCCCATGGTGAAACACTAGGCCAAATGATAGCATCCCCTTCAAGTCCTCTAGCTGTACCCGCAGCTCGCGAAGCTCCGCGGGAGCCATCCTATATGCTGGTGTAGATATCGGTGTCTTCCCAGGGTACAAATCAATGTAAAAGTCTACCTCTCAGTGAGGGGTTAGACCTGGAACATCATCAGAGAAGACATCCGTATACTAGTCTACCACTACAGGATAACTCAGACTCTCCACATCAACTGCTCTGAGGGTAAGGCTAGCCAACTGATGAGTGATCGGCTGCACTCTCCTCTAAGTAAGATCATCCTATACTACAAAGGCTCCCTTCTCACCGGTGAAGGTAAACCTAGTCCCATCCATGCAGACACACCACACTTTGTGCATAATATATTAAATTTGAGCATGGACTATATATAACCAGTCCATACCCAAAATGACGTCATAAGGCCTCGACGCCGCTACTAAGAGATCCCAGATGATTTTATCTCCTCCTAAAGTAATCTCACACTGCCGGAACCAGTGCATAATCATATAATCTTCTCCCGTATTAGTCTCTAGCTATAAGGATCGAGTCAACGGCTCCGTCAGAATCTTCGAGCTCCGAATAAGGGCTATGGAAATGGAAGAGTGATTGGAACCTATTTCTATAAGTACTGCATCTAAGGTGGAGTAAACATATATCATACCTCGTATCATCTCCAGAGTGTCGTGATCGTAGGCCTCAGCTGTCTGGAGCTAAGCTATCCCCTATCCTCCTGCTCCATGCGGTCAGGTTGGACCTCCTGTTGGTGGTGGTGGTAACTCCTTGAATCATCATCCACTGCCATCTACATGACCAACTCCTCTGCCATGTCTTCCTTCTCTCTATGGATCACCTCGATCGAATCTATGTATTTTCCTGGGTGGTCATTTGACTATCTATTGATCATCTGAACAGTAGTTCGGGCAGTCGCGATCCATGTGACCCTGCCCGCCGCATGCGTAACACTGCCTACTCCTGGAATGTCTGGATCTATCTCCTATGCCCCGCACAACTGAACCTGAGTCATGAGGTCATCCACCTGTGGGTCTGGTCCTCTTGGACCTCTATGTCGATTGTCTTCTTCCAGCTGTAAAAGACTCCGCTACGTTATTACTAGTAGTGGGTCTTGATGCTGGTGACTTCTCAGCAAGGAAACTCTCCACCAAGAGGGCTCTCTCTAACACCCTTGTCTGTGTTGGGATGCTGAGTGAGATCACTGAAGCCCTGTTCTCCTACCTGAGTCCCTTCTTGAAGGTTTGGGCCCTGAAGAATGGGTCACGCACCATATCGGTGGAGTAGCGTGAGAGGTCTGTGAACTTCACAGAGTACTGAGCTATAGTCATGCTGCCATACTGCAGATGAAGTAGCTCTTGAATGTGAACAACGCGAAGAGTCATTGGAACAAACTCTTCCCAAAACAGGATATCGACGTCTTCCCAAAAAAGTGTCATCTCATCATGAACCTAGAGCATCAAGCTCCGCCATCTGCTCATTGTTGCCTATAGAAGGCTGGCAGCAAGTATCACCAAGAGTTCCGATGGTGTCCCTACCAGTCGGAAGACTCTCACCACAGCCTCCAGCCAATCCTCAGCCGCCTGTGGGTCTGTATCTCCCCTGAACCTGGGTGGCCTCTGGCATTAGAACTTGTGAAATGCACTCAAGTAGCATGAATCGTCTACTGCTGGGGCTGGTGGAATCGGTGGCCCAACGACTAAAGGTAATACTACTGCCTCTGTTGAAAAAGGGCCATGCACCAAGGCCACGTCGCTCGGTGGGCTATTTGTGTGTACAACTCTCAGAACTATAGCTGGTCATCTGTGTGGAGGCATCCTGAAAGAAACAGATGTGACACTGTCAAAAGTTATATTTGGTGATATGACCTGGTTGATCTGACTTAAATAAAACTTTTTAAAATACACATGCAATCAGTTTTTTCGTGCACTGAGTCAAAAATCAGAAGTCAGGGTCATGGTGTATGGATATGTTGGTCGCTGCACTAACACTGGACTCCCTGATCTGAAAACCACACTCATTACCCTTAACACTATTTCTTCACAGAAAAGACCAGAGTCTTAAGTTCTGCGGTAGAACAGACTCCTCTAATACCAATTTGTCACGACCTATCCCTCGGGGCTCATGCCCTCACTACCCCAAGACCGCCTTCCATAGGATAGGGTCTGGCGACTAGCACCAAATGCGCAATTCCCTAAAACTGGGAAGTCATTTCCTTTATAACCTGTAAACGCACACAACAGACCACACAACTGGATACAAAACACTAATTAAACTATATAACAAAAGAGTGAAAAAATGTAAAACGGGTCGAAATACAAGCCCAACTATAAAGTACAAGTAATTGGAAGTACAAGTACAACTAAAGAAATGAAAAACAGTCATCGGGTCGTCCTCCGGAATTTCTACCTGAAGGATAGGTATAGATAACCTCCTCAGCACTCCACATCTTTCAGTCTCCTCCATGTACTGACTCGTCGTAAGGTCCACCTCTGGGTACTGTCCAGTCCTGGTATTCTTAGCCTCATTCAACGTTGTTCGTCGTCTGCATCCAACACATCAAGGTGCGAGCATAGCCCGTGCAGGGGTGAGCATAACGATACTCAGTAAAGACTCCGAGACCCTCAAGGACTCACAAAATCCAACAATGATAAACCAAAAATAAAGAAAATAATAGATAACCATACTTAGGTATATTCCCATACATATATTTAAGTTATCAAGTAATCCATCTCAATCATGAGGAAATCACAAAACTTAGTGACTCAGCTCAAACCAAGATTTATTCTAGGGGTAAAACATTTCGAACCCTCGGTTGCTAGAGAACTCCTCCTCTATTGAGTATAGTGGGCCTGCCGCCACAACTAGGCGCTTCCCACTAACCTTGTACTGCTGAGGTACTCCTTCTGTTGAGTACTGTGGGTCTGTTGCGTCACACAGAGGCACTCCCCACCATGGGTCTGCCGCCACAACTAGGCGCTCCCCCTCATAGCTTACAGAGGTACTCCTCCTATCGAGTACCACGGGTCTACCGCTACAACCAGGCGCTCCTCCACCGTGGGTCTGCTGCCACAACTAGGCACTCCCAACTGGGCTAGTCGAGTCACTCCGAGTCAATCGGTCAGCAGTCATCAAGTCTCAGCTAGCTACTAGGTTCCCGCACAAATGCTCATTTGTCTCTGGAAGATCCACTCCACAAGCTACTATTCGATGCTCCAACTGCCACGAAGTCCCACAAAGAAGTATCCCAAAGGTTCGCCATGTCATAGGGGTATCAATGAAACTGATGGTGTGTCAATCGGACGCCCAGTCTGTGAGTTATTAGTCTTCTAGTCTCGGGGGCCCGGTTGGATTCGTGCACGATCCAACCTTACCATATCTCAACTATACCCCAAACTCTGGTGGGGTATACTCGAAGGGACTTTCACGCTCCAAGAATTCCAGTGTTGCTGACGGTTCGTCAAACGGATTTCTGGTGCCAATGATATGGCCAAAAGAAGCGCAAATGGGTCCTAGTGGGCCCGGGTTTGGTCTGACCTAGCCCGACCTGGCCTGACCAGTTGGGTCTGGCCCGGACCAATCGGGGCCGACCCAGTTTGGGTTGACCTGGCCCGGCCCATTGGGCCCAGCCCCACCAGCCGTGAGGGCTGTTTGGCCCGGAGGGAATCACGTAGGCGGCTCAACCCGGTGGCGCGGAGCCGGTTCGGCCTAGAGTGTCACGAGGGCACGGCCGGTTCGGCCCGGGCAGTGCGGCTGGGGCACGTGGCCACCTCCGGAGGGGTGGTGCGGCCAGTAGGGCGGCACGGCCGGTGGTGCTGCGCGTCCGGCAGCACGGCGGGGCTTACGGGGCCGGCGAGGTTGCGTGGCCGATGGGGCAGTGTGGCCGATGGTGCGGCGCGGCGGTGCGGCCATCGTGCCCATGGCTGGGGCATGGGGTGCGGTTCAGCTGACGGTTGGAACGCCGTAAGGGTTGTGCAGGTCACGGAGGCCACGGGTGGAACGACCGTTGCCTTCATCACGTTCGTCATCGTTTCGAAGAACACCACAAAGATGATCATCAAGAGTTAGGTAATGTTAATTTGGAACACACATTCCACGTTTAGAGTGGTAGTGTACGGTTCACAAGAAGGAAGCAAATAATTTCATGGAAGTTATCTTAAAAACATCAATTCCCATAATCCCTCGTTTATCAAAAATATTCCCAACCCGCAAGGAAAAACATCTGCTGATTAACTTGACAATAATTTGGTCCGCGTTCTTTGTTTTAGAAGCAAAGAATCAAGGGAATAATATCATACTTAAAATAAAAATCTCTACCTTGTTCGTTGTTTGTCGACGGGGTCGCGGGGAAGAAGACGAACCATTGGGAAAAGACGGGCATCAATTCTCCGCGGACAAGGACGTCTCACATTGGAAGGAGTTCTGAGGAAGATGGTCAAAGTTGAGGTTGATGTTCTTCATCGGTGGGGTGTTCTTTTCCGGTGGAAGCGTTCTTCGTTGGAGGGTTTCCTCCCAAGAGCTCTAATCCTCCTCTTCCAACCTTTTACCAACAAAATTATAGGTAGCCCCTCCAAATAATAGATTATCTATTATTTAGTTTGTTGGGTTTAAAAATTCAAATTATAGCATTTAATTAAATGAGTTGGCTCACATAATTAAAGGGGGAGGGTTGACACCATTAATTCGGGGGGGTGGCACCATTAATGGTAGAGGAGGTCAAGAGGATCTCCCTCATTTATGAGGGAGTTGAGAGGTTTTCCTCAATTAAATAAGGGGTTTAGTCCCAGGTGGACCCCGCACTATAACCTCTCGTGGAACGTTAGGTTCGGGTGGGCCCCACCACCATAACCTCTCATGGGACGTTAAGGTGTGGTGGTACCCACCTTCAACTTCTACATTGGTGGTTATAATAGATAAAATATAACATGCGTTTTTTTTTTGTTTTTTTTTCTATGAAAATCCCAAAAACTAACTTTTACCCTCGACCAACTGTCATCGAGGTGAAAGTCTTCTTAAGTGAATTCTGGCGCTGCGAGCTCAACAATGCCCTCAGATTTCAATTCCGAGCACCGATTCAAAATTTAGAAAAACCCACTCAAACGTTTACTGAACATACCCGAAAAAAACATCATAAATTGATTCTGGGCACACCGGGCCTCAGAATCACGTGCCGTCAATTTTTGCGGACTCGTAAAATTCCCATATATTTTGAAAAAAAATTACATGGAAATATCGGGTCCTTACACTAGAGTATACAATATTTTTTAAAATATTAACCTTTTTCTTCAAGTGGTGGATTAATCTGATAAGAGATGACAATCTTTGAATCCATAAAGTGGAATTAGATTAGAAGAAAATAATAGGGAGATGGGGACTCAAGGGCCAGGTCATGTGGTGAAAAGACAAAGGAGGAGTATTTATTTTCACATATTAAATTATTTAATTAAAAACTTTAAAAATTCAACTTTGGGATCCATTGAATCATGGACAATTAGGTTATAATGAAATTCCCCACAACAAGGACTCATTGTGGTTTGACCGTATGTTTCATGACAGAACATCAATCTTAAAATAAACACCTAGAACTAATGATCATGAATTATGAAATTATTGTATATTTCATGGAACAACACCAAAATTATGGAATTCCACCTCCCTCGTTATCCATTTTTAATCTAACACAGCCTATATGACACACTGAAATGCCTCTTGCTAAGGAATGATCAATTTCTTTTACCAAAAAAATCATCTTGCAGTGATACCAACAACTTAAACATTCATTTTAAGTCCATGTATTCTAAAAAACACTGAAACATTCATTAAAACCCTGATAGGTATATCCCCACTACTATAATTTCAATTGAGTCCTATTTCTCAAAACACCACATGCTCCAGATATATAAAATTAAAAAATATTCTAAACTTACTAACCATTAATGATGAGGATTAATACAAATATCCCACCATAGGGCCTCTCATCCCTAAGAAGCATCCATAATGATCCCCCAATTCACAACTCATCCTTTGAAATTTGATTCCAATTATCGTTCCAAATTCAATACTAAATATGAGTATATCACGTAACACCCAATTTAAACCAATTGGGTTTTTGTAAAAATCATGCCAACCCACAATGTACAATAGAAATTTTCTGAATTATACATCAAACACATATATTATCTCATTAGAACCAATTACATGAAAAAATTCTACTCATATCACTTATGCATTGATTTCCAAATAACCGACATTTTCATTTAATGATATCAACTTATTGCCTAAAATTTTATTTCTTTATTAGAACAACATCATTAAAACACCAATGATTCACTCATACTTTTCCCTAAATCATACTATCCATTAATCTCTAAAAACACTAACCACACCACCCATTAAAAATAAATCTTTAAATGTAGTGTTTCATTAGAACCATATATAACTCATCCTACTCTTATATCAAAATGTATATTGGACTCATCAGCTTACTAATGATCCTTATCCTTTCATTATACCAATATATCATCCACCATCCACTTAATTTGGAGACTACTTGATAAAATATCTATAATAATATCCCTACTATATGATTACTATAACACCCCAAGTTTTTATGAACATTTTTATGGAATAAATTAATTTTCTTGGATTTTATGCATTTCACGCTACACCAAGTTAATATTTTTTTATACGATCCACCAATATAATCATGTGTTACACTCAACACAAGGTTTCCAAAAAATAATATTTTATTATTATAATTATTTACATGATATAGTTATAACATATTTATTAAACTTAGTAAAATTAATATTAGTAACTAATTTTAAATATTATTAATAATTATTTTATATAAAAACATAGTGGTAAAAAACATATAATTTCTGGTAAAGTCATTATATATTTGAAAATAATATATTCCTAAAGGCCCTGGTTTTTATGTCTTTCTGTGAAAAATAATAAAATTAATTTTAGAAAAAATTATAAATTGAATTTGATAAAATAAAAACAATTTTATAATTCATAATATAATAATTAAATTTGGGTGATTTTTTGTGTTTTTTTCTAAAAAACATCATTTTTGGATTAATAGTGCAAAAGACTAGATTTTAATTCAAAACTGCATTTTCTTTTAATTTATTTATATTATTAATTTTTTTAATTTGGTTTTAAAGTTTAGTTAGATCAATTTTACATAAATTAATTCAATTTATTCAATTGGAACCAGTTTCACATTGAAATTTGATATGAAAACATTTCAATCTTTTGGACCTTTTCACTATAAAAACCTGATTTTGCAATACATCTATGGGATTAATTTTGAATTAATTTCTTCCAAATATGTGATTATAATTTGAAAAAATGTTCCATATTTTTAATGAGAATAATTTAAAATTTATAATAATTTTAATTTATTTTTTTACCAAAAATATTAGTGAATTTATTTAAAATTAATTATAGTGATTAAAGAAAAAACAATACTACTTGGTGGTTAAATATTAAAATAAGTGGAAAAATAACTTAGAAACCTATAAAGCCCTTTGTATCATCCAAACCTTGAAAATATCCCCCCAATTTCCCTCCCTTATTCCTTGAATCTTCCATTTGGGAATAAATCCAACCAAAAAATCCCTTTGATGAAAACCAAGAGGAGTTACCCAAAGAAGTGGTAACATCCCTCCAAAAACTATTTTATCTTATTTTTATTATACACCCTCTCAACTAATATTATTTCAATATTATATACTAACCAAATTATATTCAATATTATAATATTTATTTATTCTATGTGATATAACTACACCAACACACACTTCCATCAAATTGGTAATTAATTTACCATTCGTGTGTAGGGTGGACTACCTCCTCACAAAATGATGTTGTTATTTTTTACTTTACCACATCTCAAGGTTGGGAATTATGATGGAAATACTATTTTTAGATTTTATATATAATATTTATGATGTATTTTTTTTCTTTAATTATTATATAACACAAAACTTCATGCTTTACATTTTTTGTAAATACGATAACTTCATTTGTGGATGTGTGGACTATCGCATCCTCAAAGCAATGTGATTCATTCAAACCTTATATGGTAATTATTAATGATGGGTTTAGTAAATAAATATAATAAATATAAAATAATAATTATAATATAATTATAATATATATATGTACATATAATTTACTTTATTTTTTTCAAAATGACAATAAAATAGAAACAGCATTCATGTGTACGTATGACCTACCGTCTTCATAAATGGTGTATTTCATTTTTTATTTCTACATTTTATAGATTATTATAAAAACATATATAATTAATATTTATGATATTTATATCTTGTTTTATATTCTGGAAATAAGTAAATCATAACCTAAGTAAGAGGATCAAGAATAATAATTTGAGATATATAAGAAAAACAAAGAGGATATTGTCTGAAACGTAACATTAACATGAAATTGATAATAAATGGGTAATATAAAGTCATAATAAAATCATATATGGTATTATATATAATAATATGGTTCTGTGTTATATTTAAAATAAATTTCTATTCATTATACACAAGGTTTTTACATGTACGATGAGAGTTAAGACATATGGTAAGGGTTTTCTCATCTCGCTTTTATTTCTGTGAGATTTAAGACTTATTCACCCCTTATTTCTTTTGTGTGGTGTATATAATACCCATTAATAGATTATATAATAATTATAACTAAATTTATTGGTATTTAAATTTCTATTTTATGATATATCTTTCATGTGTTTTATGTTTCAAAAGTTAGGAAATCGGTAGATTAATTTTGTCTCAATCTTCCTTCTTTGAGACAGATACCAGGTTATGGACTTATATTCTTCTACGAAATTTATACACTACCATTTGAAATGTAATTTAATGAATATATTTATTTTGATGATATTTTAATCTTTATTTGATGTCATTTTTACATGGGGAGTATCATTTAAAGTTACCAAAGTGGTAATAGTTTATAGAAACAATCTCATCGTTTATCAGGATTATTTATAATTATGCTTCCGTTGATGAAATCTTATAATCCATCTAAAAATAACACTCATGAATTTTTTTAATCTATTTATTAGTTATTTCTTCATGTATTAGTATCATTTTCTCACTCATTGGTACTTAATATAATTAATAAAGTGTTTTTAGGAAAATATGACCTTATTTCTTTATTTGGTCAGAAATCTATTTTATTAAAAATAACATGTTTTCAAAAATATTTTAAAAATGTTTTATGGTTTTCAATGATTACTCTTTAATTTTTTAAATCTATTTTCAAAGAAAAATGTTTTCAAAAAATTTTTATGTTTCAAAATAATTTTTCAAAGTGGAACAGATATTTTCTTCAAGAAATGTTTTTAAAATATATTTGAAAATTATTTTCTTTCCAACATGACATCTATTGGTGTTAATCATGACTTTATATGTAAATTATATAAATGTTCCATTAATATTATTTCTCTGAATGTTTTATGTTTTGATAGAATGAATTTTATGAAACTTTTTTCTCTTTCATGGGTTATATGCTTATGAAACCCGCTTCTTTTCATAGGTTATGATTTAATAAAATGATTATGAAACCTGCCTATTTTCCAAATGTTATGATATGATTACATGTTTATAATACACATTTCATTTCATGTGTTGAGATATGATGAATTTTTATGATCTAGTGAAAGTCATATGTATTATTTCATTATGAGACGGGTGGGACCTATATCTCCTTTCAATGAATTGGGGAAGGATTTATATCTCATGAGATAGACATGTGTGGAAATAGGGAGTGAACATGGTTCAATAAAGAAATTTTTCTACTAAGATGGTCTTGGGAGTGAACCTTGACTACTAAGATGGTGATGGGAGTGAACCATGACTACTAATATGGTATAGGTAGTGAACCCATACTACTAATATTTCCTTGCCAGTGATTCCTTAACTACTATGGAAATAATTTTACATACTTATGTGCCCGCCACAATTCCATATCTTATTCTTATGTTATGATTACATGTATTATTCTCTTGATCCCCTTATTATTCAGGTCATATACACTTACAATATTTATTCCATGATTCATTTTTATGATCTTGGATATGTAGGGTATGATCTTATGGTTTTATGATCGCATTATCATACCATTAGGCTGATGTTTATACTTACATATATTCTTTTTTACCCTTACTGAGCATCTGATCTCACTCATTTTTATGTTTCCTTTACCTAGGTTATGAATATATTTATTAAGTATGATGTTTCAAATAAGGTTGTTAGTCATGAAGAACCTATTGGGAGATAGTTTAGCTCACTTATGTACTAGTGTTTATGTTTCCATGTTTCCAAAGGCACAAAACTAATACAGTCTTTGGGAGTCATTTTGTGTAGTATATTAAGTATTCTGCAAAAATGATTTAATGTTAATGTATGAAAAGTGAGGTTCACTATAGTTGGTATTAGATCAAAATTTATTTAACATTTTGAAACTATGATAGGAATACCTTAGTGATAACCCTAAGGAATTGTATAAGGATAAGTCTAAGGATGATGAAAAGTATATGAAAATGTCCGGAAATTTTGGTAAAGTATAGAGTAAGTGGTTTCATAAAAATACATCCCTATATGTATATTACAAGTTTATGGGGATATAAAATATATGTACATAGGTGTAGTAACCCCAAAAACACCATATTGACCTAGACTTGATTGGTACCTGGTGTATGGCAATGGGTCTTACTGCACACTTAGTTTGAAACTCTCAAGGGATATGATTTGGGAATTCAAAAACTCTTCACAAACCATTATTTGGTATTTAAATAGAATTTGGATATGGATAAACTATAATAAACCTAAGTTATTATATATTAAATAGTTTTTCATAATTTATACATCCTTTAAGTGTTTTTTTCATGATTATGTGGTTCCTCGTTATGATAATTGTTTCTTACTCTATTATTTTTCTGTTTTAGTCAATTGTTGGAACCCAATGGAAATGAATTAATGGTGATTTATAAGGGCAGTGAAATGATTTTTAAACTAAGAATTTGAATGCTATGGGATCTAGAATGAAAAGTCTTATTGTTATGCTCACCTAACATTCTCAAGCTTTGAATCATTCTATGATTCAAAACAACCAAAGAAGGGAACATCATTCTTTTGAGTCCTTCATGAGGAAACGTCTACCATATTTTAGTGGTTCTAATGATCCAATTATTATTGAAAATGGATTAGTGCTTATAAAAATATATTCTTTATTCTCCAGTGTTTGTAAAATGAGAAATTCATTCTAGATGCTTATCAGTTAGAAGGTGAAGTAGACCAGTGGTGGAATCTAATCAAGAATATAAGGCAACAAGATGAAATTGAATCCTTGGATTGGGATGAGTTGAAGAACTTATTTTTCAATAAGTACTTTCCTCATATTTTTCATAAAAATATGGATAAAGAGTTCCTTGAGTTAAATCAAAGGGATAATGAAATGGTTGGTACCTTTGAGGCTAATTTCAAAAGAATTTCAAGGTATGCTTCTAGAATTATAATCCAAATAGAAAGTAAAGTTGATAGGTTATTCAGTGGCTTAAATACAAGTCTCATATGGGTTTTGTTCATAAGATACTTTATTAGATACAAATAGATTGTGAATTTTTAAATCAAAGTTGAAATCGAGGTTGAAGTTAAGTATCAGTCTCATGGTTTTGACAAGAAAAGGAAGATGGGGTTCAAAGGAAAATATCAAAAACATAAAGAGAAAAAGATGATATTTCCTTAATTCTCTAAGTGTGGAAAGAAACATTGAGGAAATTTTATTAAGTGGTATATTAAATTTTTTAAGTGTGTAAGGTAAGGTCATAAGTCATTTGATTTTTGAAGTGATGGGAAAAAGTTTGCTAACAATGTGAATGGATAGAAATCCACGTAGAATGAACCTTCATACCTTCATTGATAAAAGTGTTTGAAGAGTGAGAATTACACTAACCAATTCCCAAATGAGAAGGTTAATGATGAGGATCAACATTAGAAACCTATTAAGCTAATGGGTAAGGAGAAATATAATTTGATCATTTTTTTGGCGAGGGTTGTGGTAATGAAATGATAAAAGGTACACTTACCATCCACTCTAGAGCTGCTGATGATTTATTTGATTCAGAAATTATCTACTCTTTTATATATAAATTTTTTTTATAAGGGTATTAATATTCCACCAAAATTATTAGATATGGAATTAGTACTGAAAATCCCTAATGGTGTGATAATTTCATCTCAAGTCTATGATTCATCTCCTTTTAACATTTGTGGGGATGTGCTTCCTGAAAATATTTTCATTCTTCCTCTTATTGAATTTTATGTAATCATAGGAATGCATTGGATTTATCTTCATAAATCCCACATAAATTGTTGAGTAAGGGATTTTATATTGGATATTTCAAAATAACCTATGATCATCTATCAATGTGATGATATATATGAGCTTCATGTGGATATTATATTCAATGTATGGGTATAATTACAATTCAGAATGGATTTTATCTCAAATGATTGGGGATAAAATTGACATTGATAATGTACATATTGTTCGATAATTTTTGGATGTCTTTCCGAAAGAGATTCCTTTCACCAAAACCTAAAGTTGAGTTCTTGATAGAACTCATACCAGCTTCCATGCCACTTTCAAAGACTCCCTATATAGTAGCCCTAATTTAGTTGTAGTAATTGAAGAAGAAACTCCATGATAACCTTAGTAGGGGATTCATTTGGCCAAGTGTGTCACCTAGGGGTGTACATATTCTTTTTCTGAAAATGAAATATGTATCAATGAGACTATACATTGATTATCGATAATTGAAAAAGATCATGGTCAAGAACAAGTATCATCTTCCATATATTAATGACTTATTTAATCAACTACACATTTCTGAATTCTAATCCAAGATTGAACTTCATTTTGGATATCATCAATTGAGGGTGAAGAAATAGGATATACCCAAGATGGAATTCCATAAAAGGTATAGAAAATATGAATATATAGTGATGCCTTTTTGTATTACAAATTTCCTTACTATCATCATGGATTTTATGGATAGAATATTTAGATATTACATTAATTATTTTGTGGAATTATTTATAGATTATATTCTTATCTATTCAAAGAGAAAGGAAGATCATGGAGGCCACTTGAGAATTGTACTAAAGGCCCTAAGGAAGGATAAACTATATAAAAATTTTATAAAGTGTGACTTTTGGCTACAAATGGTTTCATTTTTGGGTCATATAATATCAAGAGAGGGTGCAACAGTATATCCATCAAAGATAAAAGCTATTGAATGTTGGCCTAGACCAACCACAGTAATTGAGATCCATGGTTTTCATAGTTTTTATAGATATTATCAACATTTTTTAGATAAATTATCATTACTATCTAATCATTTAACCAAGTTAACTCAGAAGGGTGCCAAGTTCCTCTAGATAGATGAATATAAATAAAATTTCAAGGAACTGAAGAGAATTCTAGTTAGCACACTTATGCTTACATTACCCTATAGTGGAGAATGATTTGTAATCTATAGTGATGTAGCCAATAAGGGATTGGGATGTGTTATCATGTATAATAACATGTTTATTGCCTATGCCTCACAACAATTGAAGATTCATGAGAAAAATTACCCAACTCGTGATTTGGAGTTAGCAGTGGTAAATTTTACATTAAAGAATCAGAGAAATTATATTTATGGAGAAAAGAGTGATATATATACGAATAATAAAATATAAAATACATATTCACATAGATGGATTCGAATGTGAATTAGAGAATATGGTTAGAGATGATAAAATATTTTGACTACTTAATACATTACCACCCTAGGAAAGTAAAAAAGATAGTCGATGCTTTGAGTCGAAAGGATCATGCTAGATTATCCATGATGAAGATCTCAAAAGATTCAATATTGATGGATTTCAAAATGATAGATCTGGAAATCTTGCAAGAAGGTGAAAAATATTATCTTGGTCAATTGAATTTTAAACCCTCTATCCAAGTGAAGATTCAATAGGTGAAAAAGGAAGACTCAGAGCTTCAAAATAAGGTTATAAATGTTCCTAAGTTTAACCATGATCGGGATGGAATGATAGGGTTCATAAATTGTGTATGTTTTTTTATCCATAATGAATTTGAATAAGTAACTATTACGGGAAAATCATAGTCCACAATTATTTATTCATCATGGAAGTATGACTATGTGTAGATACTTAAAAGAATATTTCTGGTGCAATTATATGAAGAGAGGTTCACAGAGGTCATATCTCAGTGCTTGGTATACCAGAAAGTTAAGGGTGAAAGAAAAAAAATCTATAAAGTTGTTGCATCCATAACCCATACCAGAATGGAAATGGGAGAACATAACTATGGATTTTGGTATTGGACACCCAAAAACCTCTAAAGGTTTTAATTTTATATGGTTGGTAGTCGATCTCCTTACTAAGTCATAACACTTCAATGCTATCAGAGAAAAATT
The DNA here is from genome assembly GCA_963277665.1 of Viscum album. Classification (NCBI taxonomy): domain Eukaryota; kingdom Viridiplantae; phylum Streptophyta; class Magnoliopsida; order Santalales; family Viscaceae; genus Viscum; species Viscum album. Next base: position 1,111,701,252 of record OY728137.1, read on the forward strand.
CTTACTGGATCAGATTTCAAAGATACAGATTAAGTAAGTGGTAAGGATTCATGGAGTACCTCATTTCATTATATCTGATTGAGATCCATGGTTTACCAAAATTTCTAGTGCAGCCTTCAGTAGGAACTTTATATAGAATTAGTTTTCAACACTACTTATTATCCTTATATGGATTTTCAGTCTGAAAGAACAATTCAAACCCTATAAAATATGTTGAGATCTTTTTCTATGTATTTCAAAGGGGGTTGGGATCAACACCTTCCTCTATTTGAGTTTTCTTATAACAATACATTTCACTAAATAATTAAAATAGATCCTTATGAATCCCTATATGGGAATAAATGCAGAGATACAGTGTTTTGGGATTAAGCTGGAGAAAGAAATCTATTGGTACCTGATATTGTTGAAGAAATGACCAAGAAGGTAAAAACCATTCAGCAGCATATAAAGGCAGCTCAATATTGGTATAAAATATATGCTGGTAACTAACATCATGATCTAGAATTTGAATTTGGTGAGAAGTTGTTTCTATGAATCTCTCCCTAGAAGAAGGATATTTGGTTCATGAATAAAGGGAAACTAAGCCCTAGGTTTATCGGTCTATTTGAAATTATTGATCGTATCAGGACAGTATCTCATCACTTGTCACTTCTTCAAAATATCTCTGAAGTCCATGATTAGTTACATGTATCTCTCTTGAGAAAGTTCATAATTTACCTTTCACATATATTGAACTTTGAGGTCATACCGCTGGAGTATGATCTTTTTAACAAGGAACAACAAGTTGAAATTTTGGATCTTAGAGAGAAATTTATGCAAAACAATGTTAGAACAGTGTGTGTAGAGGAATCCCCAAACTGGTGGGGTTTTAAAAAATTTATACCGATGATTGACTTAAACTTTTCAGCATCAGTGAAGAGCAGCCTAGTCAAAGTCGAGGATCTCACGTGAAGGGTTTTAAGCACCAAAATAAACCGTAAAAATACCTGGTTTAATTCTGAAGTTGTGCACAACGTCTTCTCATCATTAGTGATCGTTGATCAAATATTCCCACATCTAACTCCTTTAGATGATCCACATGCACTTCAAGAAACCCTCAAGAGCGTCGTTCATCGTAATCCGGGTGCTAGTGCGGATTTGCGATGACGCCTTCGACACTTTAATGATCACTGCATCGCTTCCCAAGCAATTCCTGAGAGAGTGTTTGATCAATGCTCCTTGGATCTAGAGCCTCTCTCTTTAGATCTTGGGAGAGAAGAGAATAGAGATAATTTCCATTAATAGGTCTTGGAAATCTCCTCTCCTCTTATATTTATAGTGGTTAATTAAAATACCCAGTATCGCCTCACCAGCCCCAAATACTTAACGCACTATAAATGTCATTTTATGACTAATTATCTGAGTCATAAATGTTATTATTACTTACTTGTAATATATTAAAATATATTACGTGATAATAATTGAGTCATTAATCTTGACTCTTTTCTCCCATAAATATTAATTGAACCTTAAATAATTTAATATTCATCAATTAAAACTTTTCATGTATTTACATAAAACTCATAAATACATTTAATAAATAAATTTAATTCTCATTATTCTAAACGTGAATAATATGAATTTATTCATCTCATTGGTGGTTATTTTTCCTTGGACAAAACCTGAACCCCAGTGGTGGGGCCCACCTTGTCCAAAACTCATATTCTTCTAAATAGAAAAGACTCTCGAATATGCTATTTTGTGTGACCCTCTAGGACCTTTTCTCAATAGTAGTGAATAGTATTCACAAACCAAGAGCGGGATCTGGCAACCCATCATGGCCCCTGAAAAGATAAGGATTTTCACAGTAGTGAAAACCAACCTACAAACATGCACTGTATAATATAATATCTTTGTCTGTAATATCTCATAAAGTAGGATTCACTAACGTGTCATCACCCTTTTCTTTATTTATAGTTTTCTGATTCAACTAGATGGATTTACCGTTGACTTACAAGGAAATGGTCTTATAAAGTTACTTCCTTCCATATCAACATGGCTTGAGATATATTACTTCCATAAACTAGAAGCGAAAAATCCTTTCTTGACCATTACTCCAATGTCAAGCCACCGACGACGCACCCAACACGAACTACCTCGCCACAACTTCATTGTCATGGTCTTCGTCTGGCATTAAAGTATGTAATAAAATGAAATGCACTAGTAATGATCTCTAGTCCAAAGACCATTACACATGATCATAGATAGGAACATCCAATGACACCTGAAACATGTGTTGTTCTTATTGGAGGGTCATTCCTCATGATCTCACAACTAGATATCACTAAGTGTGAACTTCATGAGAAGAAGTCTCCGTGCTTATCAGCCCCAACACCTAATAGTCAAACATCTAATGTGTCCAATTAGTAAGATGTATCTAGAAAATAGAACATATATTAAAGATTAACTTCATAGTATCTAGAGGTTATCATTATAGTTTGGGATCTACTATAACCTTTCAATACGATAATTAATACTTGGAAATTACCATTTCAGTAGTGGACACCGAAAATTATACACTATAATGGTAAGATGGAATCATGTATAGCTAATTATATACATGATATGGTAATCAAAAGAACTAAATATTTGGGTCTAGGGCACCCACTATTTCAACACTCCCACTTGCACTAGAGACAATATGCTAACAAAACATTTTAGCTACTCACGTGATGAAAATCATGTTTCTACTGAGTAACGGCTTTACTACTAGGTTCGCTATGGTTCTGCCACATGAAAATTATGTTGTAGAGACCTTATCTCCTTGAGTAAAACTACTCAAGAGATGGTATATCGAGTATATACCACTTTTAAACTATCATAACTTGACATCTTGGCTAGTAAGAATATCATAATTTACATTTTGATAATACTTTTCTCACTAGGTGTGATTCCAAGAACTAGAACAAATCGTTGCATTTATCTTCTTCTTAGCTTCCATAGAAGCAGCAACGTACTCAGTCTTTGTAGGTATGGCTACCATTGGATTATATGATCATGGCTCGCTAATCCTCTTTAGCCTAACTATGATATTAGATCACATTGATCTATGGAAGACTAGTTTGTATCCCCGATAACTAGTATCATTTCTTCTCCACTTACCAGGTACATATCTTTTGTACTTGCCGAAGTAAAATTAGATAGTTATAACTACATCCCATGTAGTGTTCCTAGATATAACTGATAATTTTATAATATAAAATATACCTTTGAAATATCAGTTTTTTACATATCAGGGAATGTGTGATTGATCCATTTCTTTGACGTATAGATCTCAAGTCAACATGTTTATCTCTTCCCATGTACCGGACAGGTCAACCTGAAGAGATTATGCCCTGTGAAATAGGCAAAAAACATCTCTAGAATTTTTCTAACTTGTATTTTGTCAATAATATGTCACTATATGTATGATTTACTAGGACCAAGAAACATATAGATCCACCTTAGTAGATCTCGTTCCCTAAAACTTAGATTGATACTTTAAGTCAATCACTAGAGATTGAATTTCATCTTGGTATAAACTAATTGTGAGACCACTGTCTATTTTCCATATGTTTCCGAACATATTTATTCTTGGAAAACATTGGCACTCCCACTAACCTTTAGTAGACACATGTTAAACATTTTATGAAAATGTATACTCTATGATAATGTTGCTTGCTTTAATCCTAAGCCGGATTTCAGTAACTTGAAACCTTTATTAGCATTTTGTGATCTGCCCATTCCTTTTTGGTAGCATCATATAGATACCATCCATGATTGGTGGTCATGACATCCAATTCTAAATAACTTGATCATAGATATTAGTTGTGATCAGTAAAATTTTAACGAATTTAGGCATAATGACTTGGTTAAACCAATCGAAACTTATTGGTACTACATTGGTACCATCCATGTACCAATACACTTGAATAAACACCCCAGTATTCAAAATAATAATCCCCCTTTGCACTTTGATACATGGAATCCATTAATTGAATTTTTGTTGGTCTTATCAATTTTAGAAAATTTCTATATACTACTTACTTGTAGGAAAAATTATTCATACTGAATAATAGATCACCGAGCACAGTGAATATAAAAACCATCACCATGGTTTTACCCTTCCTACGTAGTATGTTTCTCTGAATCATACTCTGTTCCACATGCTCTTGTGGAACTATTTACTATGTCAACTATTTGTGCATCTTGTGCGTTGAATAAACACAATTCAATATATCTCCCACTATCTCTAATAGATATGTACACCCTTATATATATGTGTAGTCTATCACTTGACTACAATTTTTCTATCTTAGGGATTTATGTAATATTCTAAGAAACAGTTAGGATAAGTACCTTAGATGCACAATCTGTTTTTCTTGATGCAATTTTGTTTGTATTCGAACAAACTATTTGCATCCAAACACATGTCACTATGAAATAATGGATTTAAATTATACTACGACTCATATGATATCCATTTATCATTACATTTGGCATATGGTTGTTTCATATCAATGATATTTGAAAATAATTTCATGAAATATAATGGAAGTTTCTTCTAATTGCAACATTAATATTACTTACATCAAGTTTTGATGCAAAACATGTGCATTTAGGAATTACTCCACGCTACATGTTTGTTGATCATTGTTAACATGTAAGATATCATCATAAATCCTCCTCATTAACATCAATGTCATGATGTGGATAAGGTAATGTGAGTTTAGGAATTACATTATGCTACATTATCATGATTGATGAATGCTTGGTCGAAATATTCTTTGGTATCCCAATCTGATGCAACTCATATCTCTAGACCATGCATATACTTCACTTTATTATTCCTTAATTAAAGGATTCTTATAATGTATATATACCTCTATCTTATTCTTGGAATAGTTCATACTCACTTTTTGAACCATTTCTATATGCTTTTTGACATACCTTTATTTTTAAAGGCTCCTTTGTCCAAACTAAATATGTCGATAATACCAAAAGTATTTAGTTGTGTCGATCCTAAATACCAAACTTGGTATATTCATGATTTCCACTTTTAGTATCACTTGAAAAATAATTATCTTGTCACAACTGGGTATAAGTCTTACAATTATATTCATCACTAATAGCCTATAATTCGTGTATTACAGAACCAGTGATTGAGTTTACCAAAACAACATTCATTCTAAAACCTAAAAAATATCTCCTTGCATCTAAAGACACATGAGATTAATGTTTGTGGTTATACTCAATAATATTTCAACACGAATATTTCACTTGGCAATTAAGAAGTCATGTACTTCTCACCACTAGCCTAGGTATCACCCTTTCATAGCCACTTGAAGAATACCCCTGACTTCTAGCAAGGTTTCTAAATTACTTGTTAACTACATGGAAAATACACATATGTAAAAAGAATATAGTAATAAAGACCGAAGTTGTAAAAAGGAAACATTACATTGACAAATATTCCTAATATAGAAGCGGCAACTTGCTTATTTAAATCAGTTTATTTCTTTTAAACTTCTATAGTATTATTTTATAATATGCATTGAAAATAACCTTTCTTAATACCTTATTAATTGAAGGGCATCAAAAATGTGTCATTGGCATTAAATGCATTTTACCTTTTCACACTGTCTTTCAATGTATTCTCCATAAAAATTAAAACATAACTGTATTTTATTCTTATTCACTTGGCAAACCCTAACTAAATTGGTAAGGGAGTGTTTACTCAATACTTGTTTGTTTTGTAATGAAACTTAAGTAAATGGGTGAAAATGATTTGAGAAAGGAATCCATTTAAAGATCATGATCGATCTTTCAATTTACACATACCGGTGTAACATCGCCTTATTCATATCATTGATTCATTTACTCCTTTCAGTCATCTCAGAGATGAGAATCCATGTTTATATCATTCATGTCTTGGTGTAGTGACCACAACTAACACTAGACATTGGTGAAAGCATAATGATGTAATTATCATATGATTTGTACATTTGTCTCCTGTAATCTATTTCACCCTCACTTCTTGAGGTAGTTTTACAGTGTTGGGGTCATTGGCACCTTGAGTTTCCAATATCATAGTACTATGCACACGCACTTGTACTACTCATGGAAACTCATGTCAGTGTGGACATTTACTTTGTCTAAATATAATATTGCAGCTTTTAAACTTGTGATTTAACATTCCATTTTAACTATAAAAATAATTTTTTGTAGATTAGTGCCTTTTAGCTAGATTTCTGGTTTAGACATTTTGATTAATTACTTAAATATTTTAATGTCTCCCACTATTTTATCAGATTCTAGGAACCCTCTCTACTAGAATCATAATACTCTGTCACTTGAGTATTCTAGTGGCAAGGATCCCATAACCACCCCTCATAGTCTACAAGAAATGGCTACGACACTACTTGGAGGACTCCAGGTGGGCTTTTGGCTGGCTGACCGGTTTAACTTGCGGTTCCTTGATCTGTTGAGTGAAGTCCCAGCTTCTTAAAATCAGAGCATGATTTACTCAACGCTTACCTGTAAAATTACAACAAGATAGATATGGCTATTTATTTGCTACAATTTTTGTTAAGTCGAATCATCACTCTTATAAGGACTCCCTAGTAGTAAGAGGCACCCTCAGCTTTGACATGACCGACACCTCAAACATCCGATTTTGTCCAAATTTGAATGAAAGAAGGCTGTTATGACTTAATATATTTTTTGTGGTTTTATTATTTGTATTGTGATAAAAGAAATAATTTTCTATTTTTATAATCATGTACAATGTGATCGCAATCACAACTGACCATGCAAGAAATAGAAAAATATATCATGTCACATGTTCATTTTATCTTGCATACTTGTTTATTATTATTATATGTGATCGCATAATAAACTACACAGGCACAAAATAATAAACCACAAAAAACAAAATGAATACCTGATAATGAGTTGATACTAATGGTTGATCTGTTGAGTAAATAATGGACCAACCTAAACCCTAGGGGGTCATACCTTGAGTCACGTCAATTGCAACTCAAATTGCAGTGTCAGCCCCCCAATGTATTCAACTCTAGTCTGGTGTGTCGCTGCCACATAGCGTGAAGTGAGTTATACCTCATCTTGTCATTATACAACAGCATTCACATGCAGGCAAGGGGGTCTCAGGGTATAAAAATAAAACACTAAAAATGGGAGTGCATGCACTAATACATATAATGACCCTAGAGACGACGCGCATATCTATTTTTATTTAATTAAACTAATAATTACAAAAACCATTGCAATAAATAAATAATTAAATAAATAATTAAATAAAATGCACCAAACATGCATTGGTCGGTCTCTAGCTCATGATCAGTCATATATGCATTAAACTCGTGTATATTAAATAAATGCAAAAATAAAATTAAACTTGCAATAAATAAATTCTAAGGAAATTTAATCAAATTTAAAACTTCACTCTTATTTTTAATTCAATTTAATGTTGTTCGGTCATGATTAATTAATTTAATTTTTTTTTAAAAATTAATTAATTAATTTAATTAATCACCCAATAAAATTAATTACATCGCATTAATTATAAACCAAAGTTAATATTTAATTAATTTAATTCTGAAATGAAATGAAATTAATTAATTTAATTAACTTTTGAATCAAAATAAAAAATACTCAAGCCCCATAAACCCCGGGTAGGGCTTGTGTGGGTCGGGGAGAACCGGCACAGGCCCATCCGAGGCTATGTCGACCCTGAGAAATGGAGTTCGAAGTCAAGCAAGTCCACCCACACCACTTTTGGGCTAGGAAGACCTGTCTGATCAAGTTTTTGGATCATTACAATTTCAAAGTGCATGAGGGATTACCTCACATAGACCCTCTTCATCTGACGCACATCCATGCTGGCAGGTTGTCCAGCAAGGGGGTTGTCCAGAGGGGTGCCAGTCCACAGGCGATGGGAGTGGTGGGTGCCGAGACACCGGCAGTAGCTGCTGGAGGCCGCATTGGTTCGAGTCGGATCAGGGCAGAGTAGAGGCAGGTCCGCATGGGCGGAGGGTCAGGCTCTCTGCGGAGGGCGATCCAGGGGCGCACCGAGGGAGAATTCTACTGGGAGAGGGGCTGGCTGGGCTATCCAACGTCGGCGTCTGGTGTGGGCTATGCAGAGCGCCGCTGCGAGAAGGCCGAGAAAAGGTCAGTTCGGTGTGGAGCGCCGCACGGAGGCAGGCTGGCCTTGGACAGGTGCGGTGCACCAGAGGTGCTGCTGTAGGGAAGCCACGCTACTGCTGTTGCATGCTCCATGTGAAGACATAGGATGCAGCAGGGATGAGGGTTGGTCGGCCGGTGCGGGCTGCCGTCGGGAGGGAGACCAGTTGAGGTCTGGTCTTCTGTTGCACTGTAGCACAACTGGAGGGAGGAGAACTAGTGCATGGGGGGAAAGACAACCGCTGGGGTGCTGGCTGGGTGTGCTGCAATGCGGCGGGAAGAAGTAGGTGGCAGAATGGTGCCGCTGCGTGCTACACCTTGACAAGGTCGCCGATCAGCCCCCAACACTTAAACTTTTTTTCTTTTAGACTTGCTTTTGCAGAGTTTTTTTTTTTTTTTTACATTTTTTCAAAAAAAAAAATTAAAAAATACAACCAGGTTTAAAATATTTTTTTTTACAACCTAAAGGCGGCACACCATGTGCCGCCTTCGGTTCAGTTTCCGCCGGGCCAAAGGCGGTTCTCCAGAAACCGCCTTGCGCCATTGGGGAAACGAAAGGCGGCACACCAGTGCCCGCCTTTCGATATTTTTTCTGCGAAAAGCGGCTTTTGAAGAGCCGCCTTTCGTGTTTTAAATGGCCGAAGGCGGCTTCCCAGTTGCCGCCTTCGCCAAAAATATGTCTATAAAAGGAAGCCGCCCCACCCATCCTTCCTCACTCACAAATCCCTCTTCTCTCTAAAATTTTGAGAGCCCCTCTCTAAGTTGAGTTTTCCTTCGTGGTGCTTCCGGAGACGCAAGGAGTACAAGATTTTTGTGTCAAGCTTCATTTAGAGGTATTTTTTTTATTTTAAAGTTATTTATTTATTTAATTGTAATTAGTCAATTTTAAATATTTAAGGATGTAGTAGTAGTTATTTAAAGAAAAGAAATAAATAGTTATATTATTAATGTTTTAATTAGCTAATATTTAATGTTAGATTAAGGTATATGTAATTTAATATTATTAATGAATGATGATGAGGGATAAATTATTTAATGTTAGATTAAAGTATGTATAATATAATATTATTAATGATTGATAATTAGGGATAATAATAATTTATTAATATTTTAGAGATAATCATAGACTAATTAAATGATGATTAAGGAATAATTAAGTCATGATTAAAGGGGTAATATACCATGGATGATTAATTAAGGAATGTTTAAGGGGTGATTAAGTGATGATTAAGGGATGATTAAGGGGTCATTAAGGTAATTAAGGAATGATTAATTGATGATTAAGGGGCCATTACGGGGTAATTAAGGAATGATTAAGTGATGATTAAGGGGGTAATTAAGGAGTGATTAAGGGGTGATTAAGGGGTAATTAAGGAATGTTTTAGGGGTGATTAAGTAACGATTAAGGGGTGAATAACTAACGATTATGGGGTGATTAAGTTGTCATTAACTAATGATTAATGAATGATTAGGGAATGGGTAAGGGGTAATTAAGGAATGTTTAAGGGGTGATTAACTAACGATTAAGGGGGTGATTAAGGGGTCACTAATTAAGGAATGTTTAAGGGGTGATTAACTAACGATTAAGGGGGTGATTAAGGGGTCATTAACTAATTAAGGGGTAATTAAGGAATGAAGGGGTAATTAAGGAGTGATTAAGGGGTTAAGGGGATGATTAAGGGGTAATTAAGGAATGATTAAGTGATGATTAAGGGGTAATTAAGGAATGTTTAAGGGGTGATTAAGGGGTAATAAAGGAATGTTTAAGGGGTGATTAACTGACGATTAAGGGGGTGATTAAGGGGTAATTAAGGAGTGATTAAGGGGTGATTAAGGGGTCATTAACTAATGATTAAGGAGTGATTAAGGGGTGATTAAGGGGTAATTAAGGAATGTTTTAGGGGTGATTAAGTAATGATTAAGGGGTGATTAACTAACGATTAAGGGGTGATTAAGGGGTCATTAACTAATGATTAAGGAATGATTAGGGGATGGTTAAGGGGTAATTAAGGAATGTTTACGTGATGATTAAGGGGTAATTAAGGAATGTTTAAGGGTTAATTAACTAACGATTAAGGAATGATTAGGGGATGATTAAGGGGTAATTAAGGAATGTTTAAGGGGTGATTAACTAACGATTAATGGGTGAATAAGGGGTGATTAACTAAGGATGATTAGGGGATGATTAAGGGTTCATTAACTAACGATTAAGGGGTCATTAACTAACGATTAACAGATGATTAAGGGGTCATTAAGTAAAGATTAAGGGATGATTAAGTGGTGAATGACCAACTCCTAACTGATTAACCAACACTTAAGTAGTGATTAACCAACACTTAAGTAGTGATTAACTAGCACTTAAGTAGTGATTAAACAACACTTAAGTAGTGACCGACACTTAAGTAGTGATTAACCAGCACTGTAATGAATCTTATTTTTTAGAGATCATTGAACATATCTTTAGGAAAGTTAAAAATTGTTCTACAAAACATTAGTGGCTTAATTTATGAAGGTTTTAAAATTTTGGTGTCATGAACATTTATGTCGTTATCTAAGAAATTAAATCTCTGTCTGGATACTACAAGTGGATGTGGCTCTGACACAGCTATACCTAGGGGTGAAAGCCCCGACAAGGAGTTTCGGGCCTGACCCGGGGTATCCTGGTACACGACAACGGGCCTTGCTGCACTTCTGGTTTGACACTCCCGGGGGATATGTTTTAGATGATTGATATTTACTTCATGAGATACTAAAATACCTTTAAGAAGATAAAAAATGTTATTTAACATGTAACAAAACATTATTGACATATTCAGTGATCAGTAAACATTTTTCATGTAGAGAGACATGTTTGCTTGTGTTTACTGCTATGGAAAGGTTATTCAAACCGAGCAAGGAGATTCTTATAGTATACACCCAACATCTATGGTTAACACATCTGATTGTGTTACCATAACTGATCTTCAAGATAGAATTCGTGGTTGCGTAAATCTCGGTCCTCATCAAGAGATAAAGTCTATTAGTTATAGACATTTGCAATTCTCTGCCACGTTATGGCATCTTGCTTGTCCATTGGCTGCTGATGAGCACTGGGTCCAAGCGGGAACTTTATTTTCCCAACGGTCTGATGGTGCAATGATAGAGTTATATGTTGAAGTTTCTAATGTACAACAACATCAAAATGTTAGAAGTTGTAGACATGCACAAATAGTTGTTGAAGAAGCTTCATCCCAAGAAATTGAGGATGTTCGCCCTGTTGTGGAGGTGGAAAACTTAGATGATCTACCAGATTTACATATAAATCATTCTTCAGATGAGGAATTTAATAATGATGGAACAGACGGAGAAGAAAATGATGATGGGGAGGGAGCTGGAGAAGATAAGGTAGTAGTTTCTCAAAGTAGAGTAGTTCAAGAACATTCTCGACCAACATTAAATCATCCACCACCCTTTGAATCTTGGTCCGAAGCAATGGAACGTGTACCTGAATTTGAAAACAATGTTCTGACACCTGCAACAGAGTTTCCTGGAGTTATAGTGGATAGGTTTAGTGAGTTGGACAAAACATTATATAATGGAAGGGATTTTCCAAGTAAGGATGCGTTGAAGAGCTTCTTAAAAAGATTTCATATTGAGAGGAATTGTAGATATGTAGTTGAGGCATCATGTCGAAAAAAATACGTTATACGGTGTGATAAATTTGATAAAGACTGTAGATTCCGGTTGAGGGCGATTCCAGACATTGCATTTGGTGGATGGAGAATTTCAAAGATTGAGGCAGCTCATTCTTGTGTTCAGCGAAACTTGACACAATATCACACTGCTTTGGATGCCGAATTTGTGTCAACTGTTATCGTTGAGATGATTAGGACCTGTCAAGATGTTTCTATAGCCCTTGTGCAAGAGAGGATACTTCAAAATTTCAGTTATAAGATTTCTTATAACAAGGCATGGATAGCGAAACAGAAGGCAATTGTGAAGGTCTACGGTGATTGGGATGACTCGTATCGGGTGTTGCCGCAATTATTAGCCATGCTGAGCCACAAAAACCAAGTTTTCTACCATATAAATATGAAGGAAAATGTGTTTGAAGATAATCGATTGGATCAATCTCGTGTTCAATTTCATCGGTTATTCTGGGCATTCCTCCCATGTATTTCTGCATTTCGTTTCAGTAAACAGTTCATACAAATTGATGGAACATTTCTATATGGAAAGTATAAGAGCATATTGTTGATTTCGACAACCCATGATGGGAACTGTTCACCACTTCCGCTTGCATTTGCAATAGTGGATAAAGAAAACTATGAATCTTGGAGCTGGTTTTTGGCATGCATCATCAACCATTTCACACACATTCGAGGTTTCTGTTTGATATCTGATCGACATAGGGAAATCAATGAGGCAATCAATGCGGATCCTGATTCATGGAGGCCCCCAAATGCACATCATCGATACTGCATCAGACACATTGCTAGTAACGTGCGCAAAACTTTCCATAATGAGGCTATGAAGAATGCAATCACGAGGCTTGGTAAGCAATGTTGTCATTGATGTTTACTATTTTAATGTAAATAAAAATACATTTTCTATGACCTATGATCATATTTATGTAGCATATGAGCCAGATCAACGAAGGTTTGAGGCGCGTTACGAAGAAATCCGCAAGGCTAACCAAGAAGTGTATGATTATATGATGAAGATTCCAAAAGAGAAATGGACACTGGCCTATGATGGGGGGAAGAGGTATGGACACATGACCACAAACATTGTGGAGTGTATAAATGGCATCTTCAAAGGGCTTCGCAAGCTACCAATTACTGCCCTAGTTCAAGAGACATTTTATCGTTGTGTCAAGTACTTCGTTGATAGACAAAAACTGGCCTCAGATGGGATTCAACAGGGGCTAAGATTTGGAAAAAACTTTCAACGAGATATTGAAAAGAACATTGAAGAAGCTTCCAGTTATCGAGTGTGTCTATTACTTCAGGAAGACTCGGCATTTGAAGTTTAAGAGTATTGTAACTCCATTACAGGTAACAATGGTGAAAAATTAGTGGTACTTCTAGAAGCAAAACAATGTCAGTGTGGAAAGTTTCAAGCATTAAGGTTTCCATGCGCACATGCCATCGTAGCATGTGCGTCTGTGAACGTATCATGGGAAGCTTATGTTGATCCAGTATACCGATTGGAGGCCATTGCTAACTGTTATGATGCGCCATGGACGCCTGTTGGGGAGTTTCGATATTTCCCAATGCCTGAAGACTAGCCCATACTGATTCCTGACATCAGTAGATTACGACCACAGGGAAGACCGAAGACCAACAGGATACGAAATGAGATGGATTGGCCTCAAGAACAAGGGAAAAGGTTGAGATGTCGTCTATGTCATCAAGAAGGGCATAACAGGAAATGATGTCCTAACATTGTTGGATCGAGTTCACACACTCAACCACAATGATGTGTTGTATCCAACATGATCTTTTCATGTAGTCAGTTATATGTTGTTAATATCAGAGATGAACTTTTTAAGAATTGTTTCACATTTCCAATAAGCAACTTCTCTCCTTCCAATAACGAACCTTTGTATTCAATACTTTTAAATCCATTAATCTGAACGTAATCTTAGAGAACAAAAACATTATTAAAAAAAGGTTATTTGTCATCGAAGACAAAAAATTATTAAAACATTTATCATAAAGGATCTCCATAAATCATACATAACCGGGATAAAATGTTTATATATATAAATGTATGACACCATATCTTAAAAAACATAATTTTCATGGTAAAAACATATATAAAGACACGATAGATAAATGTTCTCCAAAATATGATGACATTCCCTTAACGTTTTCTAAAAAAAACATCACATATTGTTCATTATACCAATCATAACATTATATTAAATTTAACATTATATTTATATTTAATAGTGAAGACTAATTTCCTTTTCTGGCTTCCAGATGGATGATATTCCACTCCTCATCGAGCAACATAGGCATGTTTCTCGTGATGTGATAGAGGGTCGGGATGTTCGACGGATTAGGGTGCGGCGAGCACACCATTTTCGACACATGGCACCTCTAGCTGCTATTATACCATACTTACGTCGTGCTGGCTTCTACGACATTGCCGTTTCTGATTTCACTTACACTAATCATCCCCTTCTTGCTGCCTTGGTCGAGAGATGGAGACCAGAGACTCACACATTCCACTTGCCAGAGGGAGTGATGACTATCAACTTAGAGGATGTGGTAGTGCTACTCGGTCTTCCTATTCAGGGAGATGCAGTTATTAGACCCACCAGTGGGGATTGGGCTGAGCTGGCACAAAGATTATTAGGTGTCGATATTTTGGCTGATCATACTGCTACAGATGGTGGGTCCATATCTATGCCATGGCTTGCTTTGCAGTTTGCACATTTACCTGCTGATGCTGATGAGCAGACCATCATGTGTTATGCTCGGGCATATATCTTACAACTTATTGGAGGCACATTATGTTCAGATCACTCGGGTGTGCATGTGCACATGATGTATCTTAGTTTACTGGAGGACTTTGATTGGATCAGGAGATATAGTTGGGGATCTGCATGTTTGGCCTACACTTATAGAGCATTATGTACAACATGCCGCTCAGATCACACAAATCTCGGAGGATGTGTCGTCCTTATACAGTTGTGGGCATGGGAGCACATCCCTGTCCTCGCCCCTGTTACTGTTGGTCAGAGGCTTCCTATAGATGTGCTATAGGACGCTCCACGTGGACGATGGTATGATCCATCATATTTATTTGTTTCTGATTGTATTATGATTTATTATATTTAATTTCTGATTATTTATCACTTTCAATGTTGTATTTGATAGGTGGAGTCAGGCACATCATTTCATCGATGCTCCAACCCACAATTTGGATGCATATCGTCTCATGTTGGACAATTTACTACCTGACAGCGTAAGTATATATCATCATTTTTGTTTTTTGTTAACAAATTTCTCTGATAAAATGTCACATGTCATTACAGATTCATTGGATGCCATACTGGAGTCTGGTTCAGGACTTACCTACATACTGTACTGCTGGACTTCATGAGGTTATGGCTGTAGTGCCACTCATTCACTTTCATATTATTGAGTGGCACCAACTCGATAGAGTTATGCGTCAGTTTTGCTGTGTTCAGCTAATTCCACCTGCACCACGACAGTTACCAGCGCTTCATGGCTTGAAGCTCACGGGGAGACAACATGTCGATTGGCGACGACGACATGCCCAATATGTCGCCATCTAGGACAATCGAGCAGAGCATCGTATCACAGGTGTACGTACGATGCGATTCTACTTATCAGATCAGGTAGAGTATGAGCCATGGTATAGAATGAAGTCTATATTGTATCTGACTCAGCACGGGAGAGGGATTTAGGATCTGGTAAGTCAATAAATTTCACATAATATATTTATTACGCTATTTTATAATTCATTTTGAATCTCTGTACAACATACCAGACTACGACGACTATGTCGCATGACTGATCCAGAGGAGGAGGAGGTTGCTAGTTTATCTGTGATCCATGCTGCTTTGGAGGAGATGATGTCAATTTTTCGATCTATTAAAGAAAGTATCATCCATCCTAGACCCCAGAGACATGATGTTCCTGCTCAGGAACATGATGCTCCTATCCCAAGAGATGAGGGTCCTACTCAGGAACCTACAGTAGCAGCTGGTGCTGTTCCCCAGCGACGACAACGGCGACAGAGACCGCGTCCTCCTGCACGTGAGCCCTCACCTGTTCCAGAGGCACAGGTCGGTGCTCTATCAGTCCAGCCTGACCCGTCTGGGTTTGTACAGCAGGATGCAGCATGGGATCCATCTTTTTTGACCGGATATCCACAGTATTTTCCAGATATTTATTTTCCATGGATTTATCAGCGGTCATCTCCCATGCCGCCATCTTTCATACTAGATCCTTCACAGCCTATATGGTTTCCCAAGGGTATGATGACAGCCCCTTCTACTTACGTAGTGGGAGAAGGATCTCTTGCACATGATGACATCCCTCCGACACCTCCTTCCATGCATACTATGACAGAGGATCCCGTGATTGATGTTCCAGTGCCCGAAGATCATCCCTCTCCAGGTCATCATACTCCATCCCAGCATGGAACACGTCGCTCTCGATATGGACGTACCATTCGCACACCACCTTGTGGGACAAAGCCTCACTATAGACACTGATATTACTTCTTCATGTAAGGTGAGATGAGAAGGGAGGTATTATACCATCAGGAAGAGAGATTCTAGAAATGTGCAATGCTATGACAAACATTTAGATGAAATGTGTCAGTTCCCCACTAGATGTGCATGTTCCTTCAAAATTTTCAGGCTGGATATAATCCACCTTAAGTTCCACATAGCCTTATGCCTTCCATGGATTAATGTCAAACACTTCAACCAATTTTTTTACTTTATGGGGAAGTAAAACCTCATTCCTTTGAATATGCACATTACCATGAACATATAAAATCATCATTTTGCAAGAAAAACTACTAATCTCATGTTCACTGAAATACCCCTTAACGTAAGAATGATACAAATAGTGTAAGTACCCAATAACAAGATTCCAATCCATTTTGACTCGGCTATGTGGAATCATTGGTGTTTTCATCTGATTAATAATTTAAAATGTTTCAAAACCACATTTTTGAAACTCAAAAATGTTTCAAGTATGTGACTTTGAAAGCCTATAAAATATAAACCATAAGATCTATTGAAATGAAACTTAAAACATGGATTAAACATATAATAAGTAATTGAAAATAAAAACCATTTCTTAAAAATTGCTGATGAAATACAATTATAAGATTTCAAAAACACTTCTTGTAGCTCAAAAATATTTCAGATATGAGACTTTGAAAGCCTATAAAATATAAACTTAATGACTCATATAAATGAAACGTGGAACATAGATTAAACATATAAGAAGTAGTAGAAAAGCAATTAGTTAATTCTGGTGAGGGGGAAAACTATTAGACCCTGGAATTAAAGGATAATGAGGATGACAAGGAAACATCAACCCCCACGCCCACCCCTTCCACCCATTCAACCAACTTCGGTAACTCCTATAGAAGTTTCTTTTCAAAAAAATGAAATGTCACACCACCACAGATTCCTACATCCATATTAACCCCCCAATTCAGTTTCATTAAATGTGGACAACCCCATTTTTACCAAATTCAATGATGCACTATTAAACCATCACTTTTCAACCCCCACCTCAATAATACAAAATGATTTGAGGGATGAGAAATGATTCGATGCATTTTAGAACATTGAAATGCGTCGAATCATTTCTCATCCCTCAAAGAATTTTGTATTTTTGAGGCGGGGGTTGAGAGTGGTCGTTTAATAGTGCATCATTTACTTTGGTAAAAATGGGGGCTGTCCACATTTAATGAAACTGAATTGGGGGGTTAATATGGATGTAGGAAGCTGTGGTGGTGTGACATTTCATTTTTTTGAAAAGCTACTTCTATAGGAGTTACCGAAGTTGGTTGAATGGGTGGAAGGGGTTGGCGTGGGGGTTGATGTTTCCTTGTCATCATCATTATCCTTCAATTCCAGGGTCTAACATTTTTCCCCCTCACCAGAATTAACTAATTACTTTTCTACTACTTCTTATATGTGTAATCTATGTTCTAAGTTTCATTTATATGAGTCATTAAGTTTATATTTTATAGGCTTTCAAAGTCTCATATCTAAAATATTTTTGAGTTGCAAGAAGTGTTTTTGAAAGCTTATAATTGTATTTCATCAGTAATTTTTAAGAAATGGTTTTTATTTTCAATTACTTATTATATGTTTAATCCATGTTTTAAGTTTCATTTCAATAGATCTTATGGTTTATATTTTATAGGCTTTCAAAGTCACTTACTTGAAACATTTTTGAGTTTCAGAAAGGTGGTTTTGAAACATTTTAAATTATTAATCATATGAAAACACCAATGATTCCACATAGCCCAGTCAAAATGGATTGGAATCTTGCTATTGGGTACTTACACTATTTGTATCATTCTTACGTTAAGGGGTATTTCAGTGAACATGAGATTAGTAGTTTTTCTTGCAAAATGATGATTTTATATGTTCATGGTAATGTGCATATTCAAAGGAATGATGTTTTACTTCCCCATAAAGTAAACAAATTGGTTGAAGTGTTTGACATTAATCCATGGAAGGCATAAGGGTATGTGGAACTTAAGGTGGATTATCTCCAGCATGAAAATTTTGAAGGAACATGAAAATCTAGTGGGGAACTGACACATTTCATCTAAAGGTTTGTCATAGCATTGCACATTTATAGAATCTATCTTTCTGATGGTATAATACCTCCCTTCTCATATCACCTTACCAAGAAAAATTAACTAGATCTTTTGAGGTTGATTTATACTCAGGGGCATGAAAAAATTGCAAAGATGTTTTTATTGTGTGTAAAACACATAAGCTGGTTGAGGTTTTCATTGTTGGAATGCATCTGAATGCTACGACAAAGTTATAAGGACTAATTTAAAATTAAAAAATTTATTAATTTCTTATATATTTAATCAATGTTTAAAGTTTCATTTATATTGGCCTTATAGTTTATGTTTTATAGTCTTTTAAATTCGCGTACTTGAAACATTTTTAAGTTTCAAGTAGACTGTTTTGAAAGATTATAAATTAATTTTTATGGACATTTTCAGGAAGTATTTGTTGTTTTCAACTATTTATTATATGTTTAATCAATGTTTAATTTTTAATTTCTATTGGTCTTATAGTTTATGTTTTATAGTCTTTCAAAGTCGGGAACTTGAAACATTTTTAAGTTTCATGTTGATGGTTTTGAAAGCTTATAAATTGTTTTTGGTGAACATTTTTTATGAAATTATTTTTGTGTTCAACTATTTCTTATATGTTTAATCAATGTTTAAAGTTTCATTTGTATTGGTATTATAATTTATCTTTTACAAGCTTTCAAAGTCACGTACTTGAAATATGTTTAAGTTTCAAGTAGGTGGTTTTGAAAGATTATAAATTAATCTGTATCAACATTTTTTATGAAATTATTTTTGTTTTCAACTATTTCTTATATGTTTAATCAGTGTTTAAAGTTTCATTTGTATTGGTCTTATAGTTTATCTTTTATAGTCTTTCGAAGTTGCGTACTTGAAACAGAATCACACATCGGAAACGCAGAATGTACTGTGCAGGAAAAGGAGAACCACAATCCCACATCGGAAATGCAGTATTGTTTTCAGAAAAAACCCCCTTATAAAAGGGAGTCTTGAGTAAGGGTATCAGTCAGAATCCAGACTGCTGTAATGGCAGAACCGCTGGATATTAAATAACAGAAAAATTTTGCTGAAAAGTTTTGTTTTATATATATATATATATATATATATGTATATATATATATATAACAAAACAAAACAAAAAAATTAAAAAAAAAATTAAAAAAAAATATTTAGGCAAAGGCGGCACCTGGTGTGCCGCCTTTGCGGTTATTTTTTAGGCAAAGGCGGCACACCGTGTGCCGCCTTGCCCTGGGCGGGAAATTCCCCAAAGGCGGCACACCAGGTGCCGCCTTTGGGGGGTAAAAAAATAATTTTTTTTAACCTAGATGTATTTTCAAATTTTTTTTGAAAAAATGTATATAAAAAAAACTCGCTTTTGCAATCTCGTGCCCACTTTATTTTTTATTATTTCTTTTATATATGGGAGACCTACTTTGTAGGTCTCCCACCACCTCTCGCTTTTTTTATCAATCAAGACTTTCTTTACAAGTCTTTCCCCTCTCACTTTTATTTATTTCTCAAAGCCTTATGCATAGGCTTTAGAAATATAATATTACTATTTTAATAATAATAATAATAATATATAATTAATAATATTATTATTATAAAATCAAATAATATTATTATTATTATAATAATTCCATTAATTTTAAGAAATTAATATCAAACAAAATTGTTTTTCTGGTGAGTATTTCAGCCATAGGATTTTCAGTTGAAATACAAAACACTACTAGAAATCAATCTCGAATCTAAATTTGAAAGTTTGGATAGCTAGAGACTAGCCATTCGATGTCTGATTTGGATTCTGTCTATGGCGTTGAGACTGTATCGACACCCTCTATGATGTTTAATGCATATTTAATTTTTCTTTGACTTAAAATAGACATTCTCTCCCTCTGATACCACTTGTTATAACCAAATGTGCAGAAAAAGCCCCAAACAGGTGGGTTTTTAAAACATTTTGACCGAAAATCGATGTAAACTTGTCGACATCAATGAAGAGTATCCCAGTCAAACCTAGGATCTTGTGTGAAGGGTTTTAAGCACAAAAATAAACCGTAAAAATACCTAGTTTAATTCTGAAGCTGTGCACGATGTCTGCTCATCATTGGCGATTGCTTCTTGAAGAATCTGACATCGAACTCCTCTAGGTTTTCCACACACTCTTCATGAAATTCACGGGAGCGTTGTTCTTCATAATCCGGGTGCTAGCATGGATTTTAGAGGATCCCTTTGATGCTCTAATGATCACTGCATTACTTTGCAAGTGATTCCTGGGAGAGTGCTTGATCTATGATCCTTGGATCCATAGCCTCTCTCTCGATCATGGGAGAAAAGAGAAACTCTATGAATAGTTCTTTGAAATCTCCTCTCCTCTTATATTTATAGTGATTAATTAAAATACCCGGTATCACTTCGCTAACCCCGAATACTTAACGCACTATCTACAATATTTTATGACTAATTATCTGAGTTATAAATATTACTATCACTTACTTGTAATATATTAAAATATATTACGTGATAATAATTGAGTCATTAATCTCGACTCTTCACTCAAATAAATATTAATTTAACCTTGAATAATTTAATATTCGCCAATTAATATTTCTCATCTATTTACTTAAAACTCATAAATACATTTAATAAATAAATTCAATACTCATTATTATAAACTCAAATGATATGAATTTATTTATTTCAATGCTGATTGTTTTTCCTTTGACAAAACCCGAACCCCATTGGTGGGGTCCGCCAAGTCCAAAACTTCTATTCTACTGAATAGGAAAAATTCTCAAATACGCTATTGTGTGTGAACATCTAGGCCCTTATCTTGATAGTAGAGAATTGTATTCACACTCCAAGAGAGGAATCTTGCAACCCATCATGGCCCTTAAAGAGATAAGGATTGTCACAGTAGCAAAAACCAACCTATGAACATGCAATCTGTAAAATAATATCTTTGTCTATAATATCTGATAAAGCAGTATGCACTCACGTGTCATCACCCTTTTCTTGATTTATAGTTTGTTGATTTAACTGGATAGATTTACCCTTGAATACCATGGGCATGGTCTTATAAAGGTACTACCATCCATATCAACATGGCTTGAGATATATTACTTACATAACTTGGAAGTGACAAATCCTTTCTTGACCATTCAACCAATGTCATGCCACCAACGACACAACCAATAAAAACTACCTCACCATGAATTTATTGTCATGGTTTTCATCTTTCTTCAAACTACGTAATCAAATGACATACATTGGTAGTGATATCAAGTCAGGATACCATTACACACGATCATAGATAGGAACATTCAATGAAACCCAAAACATGTGGTGTTTTTATTGGTGGGTCAGTCCTTATGATCTCATAACTAGAGATCCACAAGTGGAAACTTCAGGAGAATAAGTCACAATACTTATGAGCTCCCATCATCTGATAGTAAAACATTTACTATGTCCAATCAATAAGATGTATCTAGACCATAAAAAATATATTTAAGATTAATGTCATAGTATCTAGAGGTTCTCATTATAGACTGGGATATGTTATAACCTTTCGATACAATAATTAATCTTTGGAAATTACCATTTCAATAGTGGACACTGAAAATTCTACACTATAATAGTAAGATGACAACATGTATAGATAATTATATACATGATATGGTAATCAAAATCACTGAATAGTTAGGTCTAGGGCACCCACTATTTCAACAAACAAGACCACTCACCTTGTCAATTTTTGGTGGATAAATCACCAGTTAGATGTGCTATGTGGGAACTTGATGATATGATGAGGCAGCAGTATCCTCATTTTTTTATATTAGAATGAAGTATTTCAAGGGGAAAATCATTTTAATGTGGGAAGACTATAACACCCTAAGTTTTTATAAACCTTTTGTTGGATAATATAATTTTATTTTATATCCTCCATTGAATTCTACACCATGTTAAGATTTTGTTATATGATACTCCAAGATAATTTTTTGTTACACGCAACACTAAGATTCCATGAAACAACAGTTTATTATTATAATTATTTAAATGATATAGTTATAACATAGATGTTAAACATAGTAATATGAATAGTAGTAACTACTTTACAATATTATTGATAATGGTTTTATATAAAAAATATTTATAAAAAACATATAAATTTTGGTAAAGTCTTTATATATTTGAAAATACTATTTTCTTAAAAGAACTAATTTTTATGTCCTTCTATGACCAATAATAAAATTAATTTTATATACTTTTATTAATTTAATTTTTTAAAATATACTTCATTTTTTAATTTATAATTTCAAAAATATCATAGGGTTAATTTTTTTGATTTTTATGAAAAACTTACTTTTTGTATGAATAGTGAAAATTACTTAATTTTAATTCAAACCTACTTTTTCATATAATTAATAATATTGTAAAATTATATTTTAATTTGGTTTTAAATATTAATTAAATAAATTTTACATCAATTAATCCAATTTAGTTCATTGAAACCAATTTCACATTGAAATTAGATATAAAAACATTTTAAGCCTTTGGACTTATTCACTTTAAAAACACACTTTCGTGACACGTATGTGGGGTTAATTTTGAATTAATTTCTGAAAATTATGTGATTATAATTTGTAAAAATTGACTAAATATTTTAAATTAGAATAATTTATCATTTCAAATAAGTTCATCTTATTTTTTTACCAAAAATATTAGTGAAAGTAATTAAAATTAATTATAGTGGTTAAGGTAAAACCAAGATTACTTAGTGGTTAAATCTCAACTTAAGTGGAAAAATAACCTAGAAATATTTCCAAAATCTATTTCAAGGAAATATTTTGAACCTTTAACCTCTTGGATATAAATTTAATATTTATTGGAGGCACATGATGTAATGTAGACCACCCAATAGTGTTTTCATTTTTATATTTACAAGAATGTCACTCCTCTACTATAAAAGAGAACTCACACCTCTCACTTCATCAAACCTCCAAATCCCTTTTTCTAGGCCAAAACATACCCAAATATACTCCAAAAAATCCATCCCTTCATCCTAGTATCATCTATTTGGGAAAAAAATCCAAGAAAGGAATTCCTTTGGCGAAAACCAAGAGGAGTAACCCAATGAACATATAACATCATTCCACAAGATCTTTCGATTTATTTTCATTCTCCATCCACTAAACTCTTATTGTTCCATGATTATATAATAACCTCAATATCCTACATATTATGATATGTTTTTATTCTAAGTTTTATACCTACACCTACACACACTTACACTAAATGGGTAATGAACTTATCATTCATGTGTATGGAGGACTACTGCCTAACGAAATGATGTCGTTCATTTTTACATTACCATCTATCATGGTTTGTTATTATGAATTAAATAAGTTTTTTAGATTTTATATATTATATTTATGAATTATTTATTCTTATTAAATAATTACCTAACACATACCTTCATTCTTTTCATTTTTTGTAAATATGATAACTTCGTTTGTGGATGTATGGACTACCACCTCCTCAAAGCGATATGATTCATTCACAACTTACATGGAATGTATTAAAGATGTTTTTAGTAAAAATATATGATAAATATGAAATAATAATTATATTTTAATTATAATATATATATATATATATATATCATTTACTTTATTTCTTTCAAAATGATAATAAAATGGAATCAGTGTTCATGCGTAAGTTGGTCTACCATCTCTATGAACAATGTATTTCATTTTCTATTTCTACCATTTATTAGTTATTATTAATATTTATATAATAATTATTTATTATTTTTATATCTAATTTAAAATTATTTAAGTAACTATATCATGATTTAAGTAAGAGGTTCAAGAATAAAAATTCAATACATATATGAAAAACAAGGATGATATTACCCAAAACGTAACATTAACATGGAATTATTAATAAACGGGTAATATAAAATCATAATAAAATCATATATGGTATTATATATAAGAATATAATTAGTTGGTAGATTTATAAAAAACTTATTTTTATTATACATATGTTTTTAACAAGTACAATAAGAGTCAAGACATAATGTAAGGGTTTTCCCGTATCACTTTTATTTCTATTAGATTTATAAATTATTCACCGCTCGTTTATTTTGTGTGGTGTATATATTTCCCCTGCATATATTCTAAAAGTATTATAATTAAATTTATGGTGATTTAAATATCTATTTTATGATCTATCTTTCAATGGGTTTATATTTCAAAAGATACCAAATCAGTAATATAATTTTGTCTCAATTTGACTTCTTTGAGACAGATGCCATGTTATGCACCTATATTCTACTATGAGGTGTATATGCTACAATTTTACATGATATAACATGAATATAAATATTTTCATAATATTTTTCTCTTCATGAAATTTAATTTTCTTTCATGGGTAGTATTAATCAAACTTACCAAAGTTGTAAGAGTTTTTTGAAATAAGATCATCGTTTATCATGATTTTTTATGATTATACTTCCATTGATGAAATATTATAACCCATATCTCAAGAACAGCCATGAATTTTATTATCCTATGGTCATTAAAAATATATTGATGTATTAGTACCCTTATTCCACTCTTTGGTACATAATATAATTGAGAAAATGTTCTTAAGATAATCTTACTTTATTTAAATCTTTGGTCGGAAATCTATTTTATTCAAAAAATCATGTTTTCAAAAAAAAATCAAAAATATTTTTAAAATGATCTATTAAGATCATTTTCACGTAAAAAATGATTTTAAAAATAGTTTATGGTTTTGAAATATTCTTTTATATGTTTTCAAATACATTTTCAAAGAAAAAGGTTTTAAAAAATGTTTTATGTTAAAAAACATTATTCAAAGTAGATATGATATTTTTCCTCAAGAAATTTTTATAAAAGATATTTCAAAATTATTTTCCATCCAAGATGACATCCATTAGCATTACTTGTGCCTTTATGGCATAAATGATCCAAAGGTTCAATTCATATTCTTTATATGAATGGTTTATATTTTGACGACATGATGTTTATGAAATCGATTTCTCTTTCACCGGTTATATGCTTATGAAACTCACTTCTTTTCATGGTTTATACTTCGATGAAATGATTATGAAACTTGTCTATTTTCCATAGGTTATTATTTGATTACATGTTTATGATACCTAATTCATTTCATGGGTTACTATATGATAAATTTTTACGATCTAGTGGCACACATATATATGATTTCATTATGAGATGGGTGGGACCTATATCTTCCTAAAATTAATTGGGTAAAGATTTATATCTCATGATATAGACATAAATGGAATAGTGATTATACTAAGCTTAGTAAAGGAATTTTTCCACTAATGTGGTCTTGTAAGAGAACCTTGGCTAATAAATGGTCTTGATAGTGAACCATGACTACCAAGATGGTATGAGGAGTGAACCCGTACTTGTAAGATAGAATTAGCAGTGTTTCCTTGACTACTATGAAAATAATTTTATATGCTTATGTTTCTAACACAATTTCATGTCTTTTTCTTATTTTATGCTTCCATGTATTATTCTCTTGGTTACCTTTTGATTCATGTCTTGTGAACTGCCATTATTTATGACATGATTAATGTTTATGATCTTTGATATGTAGGGTATGATATTATAATGTTATGATCACATTCTCAATCCCTTATGTTTATTTTTATTCCTATAAATATCCCTTGTTTACCCTTACTACGCATCTGATCTCACCAATTTTTATGTTTATTTTCCTCGAGATATGAAGATATGAATTATATATGATGTGTCTAAGAAGGGTTCTTGTCATGACGAACCTAGTGGGAGATAGTGAAGCTCACTTACATACCATTGTTTATGTTCCTATGTTTCCAAAGGAAAAAAACTAATATGGTATTTAGCTATCTGTTTGTGTAATGTATTAATTATTCCAAAAAATATGATGTAATGTTAATCTATGAAAAGAGAGGGTCAACATAATTACCCATATCATTAATATACCAAAACCAGTGTGATCGAATTATATCATCCATTGATGAACACTTTTCACAAGAACTGTTTGATATATCCCTAGAATTACAACCTTAAGATCCAAGGCTATGTTTTATGATATCTGATTATCCCTAGAATAGTCCCACCTTCTCAATCCATCAATAGTACATTACGACCATCCAATAATACTCTTGAGTCCCTACTGACACATCACTATTGATCAATATAACTAAAAAAACATTATCTTAGTTACCCATATTTATTACTTCAAATATACCATTCAATACCCACTATCATCTTTGTACAACCCTACAGAGATATTTGAAAACCTACACCGACATCCTAGATCACTATATCCAAGAAATCCATTTTTTACCCATTAAAAATCATTATAAATTTAATTCATCGAAGTATGACTTCCCATTTGCAACTAGGCTTAATATTTTCACTCCTCTCCAAAATAAATTCACTCAATAATGGATTAACCTATTAATACATCATGGACATATTTTTTCCCTATAAGTACTTGGTAGGATTATTATAGGAACCTAAATGATGAAATTACCATATTCCTTACATTTTCAACCCTCTAGTGAGATCTTTTAATCTTTATAGCACACCCATTCCAAATGGTATATTTACCTGGGAACTACTAATTAGAGATATTCCATGAGTGACTGTCAATTGAACATCGCTCACTAACACCAATATACTCACCTGATGGATATTCCTCAAGGAACTATACATATCCGTAAGGATCCTTTAATCATTTTATTCAAACCCCACTAGAATTCCAGAACATGATTTTCTAATCATTTCATAGAGTCGCACTCTTTAAGACCACTATGCCTTAAATGGATTTACCTTTTTGAGCTATAAAAATTGGATTCATCTCATTCAAAGGCTCAACTCTATAACTTGAGGCAAACCCACATACAAATTCTATACTTTTTCCCATTTTTTAATATGAACATAAACCTTATAAAAAACAAAAAAGTTATTTCTTTTCAAAAATACCCAAGGCAATGCCTAAGAGAAACCAAACTATTAATACCATATCACTTGAGCATGGTAATAATAATTATCCATCTACCCATGCTCCTCTTGAACCAACTCACATATACCAATACACCCCATATCATAAATAATAACCAATCACTATAATTTATGGAAAGAATAAACAACCAACTCTCTAACTCTAAGGCACAAAAAGTTTAGTTATTCAACATACCTATGACCCACTATAGATAATATAACTAATCAAAAAAACCTTCCTAAATTATAATAATGACTTATGCCATCAAGAGTTATATCTCACCATCCCAAGGCACCATTATTGGTCATATAAACCCTCTCAAGGGTTTACATCTAACTCATCCATCTCATATTTCTACTAATCACATCCTTGACAACCACTCCCAATCATAATAGAGGAATCCGCTACCCTACTCTACCCACTATAGGTCGACTATCAACCATGAGAACAACTACAATATTATCATAATAGAAGCATAAAAATCTTCAAAATTAGTTCCAATTATTTAATTCACCAATAATATTTTATTCAAGAAAATATCAAATCACTAATTTTTAATGTTTTAATTAATCAAAACTTTTTTCCCAAAACATATCCACAAAACATATCTTTTTCAAAAAAAACATTTTCCAAAAATAATTTCCTTTTTCCAAAAATTATTTTATACTCACAAGTAACCAATCCCATGTTAGGTACACTTATGTTCTGTGTATGATGCATGAACTCATAAATTATATTAACCCAAATACAAGAGTAAATAAAAAAAAATAACTTCAACCAAAAACACCACAATTAAACAAATACCTTAATTATAATAGTAAAAACTAAATAACAACAATCTCATACCCTTGGTAACTTGTGATTTCATAATACATGTGTTCAAGACACCCAAGGTTGGTATATGTCCCATTTTATAACCATTATTAACCCAATACATAACATACTAAATAGTAATACAACCAAAATAATTCTTTTATATCATTTTCTAATGCCTATGATTGGGATATCTAGAACCACAACTAGGTTGGTGGTGGTACATGGCCTCAGAAATACCTTTCTACATACCTAAGGGTGCTAACTAGTGGTGAGAGTCAATAACAAATATTAGGGAGACTATACTCTCAGTAACCCAATACCCAATAATATATAAATATAAAATACATCATATAAAATTAGGTTAATAATAATGTTTTATAACTAAATATCGACCAATAATAATATAAACATAAACATGTTATATTCATTATAGACCCATATTTAACATATATTATACATCACAAGGATTTACCTATGGGGTTATCAAGTACAAAAGTTGATGCGAAAGACATAGGTACAAGGAGACATAATTAAGATAACCATGTAAATCCTCTTATATATCTCGAAACATCCATGAAGATTCTTTAGTTGGATCTAATATACAAAAAGTTACCTAAAAACTAGACATGAGGGTCATAATGCACACCAGGGTGACCTTAAAATGTGTGAGTATAAATCCCAGTAGGGAAATAGTACTGGTTCCCCATATGTTTAATAATATCAATAAATGTATTTATGTATAGAGAATAAAATAAAAAAGTGACACACATCACATAAGAAATAAAGTTTGGTTATCATGTGCTAACTAGAAAACAACAAAATATAACCTCACTTGCTTTATCCATTGCTAAAAATAATTTATATCATTATAAAATATGATAATGTCAACCACATAGAATCCTAGGTATGTGGTTGGTCTAACAATGGATGGTACTAAGAAAATTCCAAATGGAATCCTAGATTCTCTTCTATCTTATTAATGATAAAAACTTATTTGATACATGATGGTGTCCCAGGATCTATACCTTATTAACTATAGGAAATAATTATAATATTATTGAATTTATTCTACAATACCTATTGATCTTGAAATGGATATAAAGAAAATCTTCAAATGGTATTTTGGACACTCTTTCCGTATAACCATGGGTATTAAAGAAAATATTGGATGTTATCTTGTACACTCTTCTGGTATAACCATGAGATATACTCCAAATATACTAGATGGAATATAATGATATCTACCTATTTTACTATGGGTATTACTCAAAATATTTTAGATGGAATCCCAAAATATCTTCTAGTTTGACCATGGGTGCTAAGGAAATTTAAAATGGTATCCTAGACATTCTTTAAGTCAAACCATAGGTGATAAATAAGAAACACATTTGATAAAGGAATAATATAGATAAAACCTTGTATACAAATATTTGGGTGATCTATCATGACACCCAAACCCCATTCCTCTAAGACACTATCTCATTAATCATGTTATTAATAAACACATTGTATCAATATAGTCAGGTTAAAAAAATCAAGGAAATCATAGAACCATATCATGGATCTCACCTAAAAATCCATCAATACCCATCACACAACTATTGGGTATCAAAAAACACATTAATACTAAATAACCTTCCCAAATACAACTACTAAATAAAACCTATAATTATACCTATCACTTATAAAAAATCTCAATCCTTTAGTCTATGATCAATATATCCACCCCAATCAAAATATCACACTTGTATGGACCAATCAATAAGATAAGACCCATGCATAAGAATATCACATCAGTATAAAGAGGCCTACTCATATATTTTCCTCTATTACAAAACTAAGTCCTACCTCTCTATAGAGATCCCTATATTTGATCACTAATCCCCACCTAACTATGCCCTAGGCATGTGGGTAAAACCACCAATAACCAACAAACCCACCTACTCTAAGACAGAATGTTCATCTATATTAATTAATCCATATATGACTTCTTATTAAGTATTTATGTCAAATATATCCCAATTACTCACTTAAGGAGAGAATAATACCCAATGGAAAACATATTCCCACTTCTCCATATTAGTGTTAATGGGCACACCTGAAATAAGTGGAAACCCCACTCAACATACACCAAACAACCCAACCATCCAAATATACTAAGACATACAAGAAAATCATGGTTTATTGGACCCTTTACCATTAATCCATCCCCTTATAGGAGGATACCATGATACCAAGTCCATACTTACAAAATACATTTTGAAACACTCTACTAGTTAGGCACTAATTTTAACACTGACCAATGACCTACTTGCTTGGGAGTCCCTTATCCATGCCACTGAGACTCATCCCAATCCACCCATGGTTCATTACACAAAATGAGAACCATTAGGAGTTTTTTACACAAAAAATAGTCACAAAACCCCTTGGATATATAGTCTTTTTGTGCCCATAAAATTCATAAACCAGGGGTGAAATACATATTCCATTTATAATAGGATCTATACTATCCCCTTATACAATTGGATACACTTGGACCCTACCCATATTCTTAAACATAAACCCACTAATAAATCACACACAAGAATATGCACACAAGTCATATGATTAAGTACTGAAGGGACCTCAAACCTAGAGATTATATGAGTTAGTTCATTAAATATTGTGTCTTGATCTAACCCATCTCATATAGAATAAAGAAATCAGAAAAATAGACCCTAAATGTGGTTAATTATAAAAATTGGTGAGACATGTCACACTTTTAGAGGAAACCTAAGGATTACCTTAGCCTTACTAAGAGAAATATCATAGTTTACATAAAGTTTAAATTAAAAAAGATAGAGATATGGAAATACTTAAAGTGGAGAGGGAGAGAGACAAAATGAGTGGGGGAGGGGCTGAATAATGGGTTATGCAGCCAAAAGAGAAAGGATAGAAACTCATTTTTACACCTCATGTTATTTATTTAACATGTTTTTCAGTTACAAAATGGACAAGTAGGTCAGGGAACAATTCTCCACTCTGGGGACTCATTGTTACATAATAATATGTTTTATAGCACAACTCCCATCTTCATAGTATCACAATAAATCACGGTCAAGTATGGTGGAATGATTAGGTGCTTCACAGTTCAACATATTTGTTACCATGTGACACCACCCTCATCTTCTTCGATTTAATCTTACACAGCCTCTACATCACACCACAAAACCTCTTGTTGTGGAATGATTACCATTTTGACCAAAAATATATCCTACGATTAGACCAACTCCTCAAACCATCACATGATGCTCTATAATTCCACTCAAATATCCTAAAACATAAAAAACTCCTCTTATAGATTTCCTCACTCCCATAATTTTAATATGGTTCCTAATTTTCAAAACACCCCTTATATGGATACTCAAAATTCAAAATTACTCAAAATTTACTAACTCTTAATGATGTAGGTAATTAGGAAATTTATTAAAATAAAATTCTAAATGATTTAAATTAAATAAATATTCTCTATAAAGAAGTTTCTCAAAAAAACATTAAAAAGTAAAACATTAGCAAAACAAGTACAACATAAATCATTTCCAATGCACTAGAACTATGTTTTTTTATTTTTTTTATGACACTAGTTATGTAAACAAGATATATAAATTTTTTAACATATAATTATTTCAATGTAAAAAAATATTTTTGAACAGTAATAATTAGAATCAAGTTATTATAACGAATGTATTGAATGAAAACATAATGATTAAAAAAATGGAAATTTCCTCCATAATTTGTGTTCATCTCAAGATGATATAATTTTAATATATGGATCATTTTTAAATAGATTCATTTAAATTCTAAAATCTTGTCTCTTCAATGGTATTATTTTTTGAATTTCAAGTGATTCAAATTCAAAACAAGGAAAAAACACACTAATTAAGTAATAAAATTTATGATATGAAATTAATTATTTATTGAATTATAAATTCTGGTTTCCATTTGATGTATTTGAGAAATTTGGATTTTATATACTTATCTACCTTAATACAGGGTCTAAGGTCATTTTGATCATAAAAAACTTTTCAAATTTTTCTAATATCAACAATAATGTGATTTTTCATCCTCCACTCTATATAAGGAAAGTGAGGTTCTCTTTCAATCACTTTGGAGGTTTGAAGATAGTTTATAATCTTAAATATACTATTAGGTTGTAGAAGTATTTCAAGGGGAGTAGTTGTAGAGAGGTCTTGGATGGTTAACTATTTTTAAATGGGGGATCAATAGAGGAGTTTTGTTGGGAGGTAGAGAAATTTTCAATAAATGGATGTATGTAGTTGGGTGATATATTTTTTATTTCTATAATACTAATAACTATGTTGACGCAACTGGAAGAGACATTGACAAGTGATAAAGAAATATTCTCAAAATATTTGGTCCATGTGTTAAATGGTGATTGGTTGGAGGTTCGGAGATGAGCCTATAAATATATGGTCCCTATATCGGTTGTTATAATTTAATTTTTAAAATTTAACAAGTAGTTATTAGTGATATATATTTTAATGTAGGTTTTTATTTACCCACTAAGTATATCACAATTTTTTCCCTTGGATGTAGGGTATGTAATGCCCCATGATTTTACTATATTTCCTCTAAAACCTAATGCATTAAATAGATTTTTTAACACCCAACACCAAACAAAAATGATACTATCATATATTAAAATAAAATTATTAAAAATTATCATAATAAAAATTCAATTGAATTATTTTTTATAAAAGGAAGTAACCATTTCATGAATTCTATGAAGAAAAAAAGAAATAAATAACATCGAGTAGCAAAAGTGTCCCTTAAGAATCTCATTTGTCTAAGATTAAAAAAGAGGTAACTTCAATAGGGTTTTACCTATACCAAGACCATTATGAACTCTAATAATTATATTATGAGTTAAATAATATACAAGATAAGTTTAAGCTCATGGAAATTTTCATGAGATCCATACTAGTGGACTCACTACTCACGAGAACCACCAGAGATTACCTTATTCTTAGATCAAACACAGAGATCTTTAGGGGCTATGAAACAAAAAATTAGAATGATAAAAAAAATTATTTATTAATTTAATAAATTATTAATCACATGTATTTTATATATTTTTTATTTTTTTAATTTTAAATAAATTTAATGTTTATTTATTACTGCACTAATGAAATTAATGAGTATATTTTATTCTTAAAAATGTATTTTTTTTCAAAAAATGAAATTTTATAGGCTTTATATAAAGAAAATAAATATTATATATATATAAATATATTATATATGAATTATATAACACAAATATAATTTTTAATTGATAGAAAATAATAATAATAACAATTAAAATTTTAAAAAGTTCTTTTCAAATGAAAATAATTTTCATTATTATTTTATTTTTTTATATAAAATTTTAATTATAAAATTTTAAAAATCAAATTTAAAAAAATTAACTTAATTTTTTATTATATAATGAAAATATTTCCTTAGGATAATTTTTTAATATATTTTTTGAAATATTTGATTTTCAATTGAATAGTGAAAAATACAGTTTGTACTAAAACCTTGCATTTATGACTATTTCAAGATGTAAGTATAACTTAAAAACTTATAAAACATTTTTCATTACCAAAAAATTATTTATAGAGTGAAATTATTCAATTAAAAATAATAATTTGAATTTATGAAACCTATTTTTAACATTTTAAAAATTAATAAATATATTTCTAATAAAAACTATATTTACTCTTTTTCTTTTGATTAAATCTTCAAGAGGTCAAATTAGGTATTTGATTTATTGCCAATTAAATCTCCTTTCGTTAATAATAAACCAATTAATTTCACTAAAATAAACCATATTGATTACTTTTCCCTAAACATAACATTCTTTCTTGAAAATATACTTTTTTTAAAATAGGTTTTTATGAGTTACATGTGCTTTTGTTAAAATTAATATTTACCAAAAAAAGAAATTTCATTTTAAAATTTATTCTGTATTTTGAATAATTAGGTAAAATTATGTTATAAGTACCATTTTGTTTTTAGTCATTAAATGTAAATTACTTAGGTAAAAATTAATTTCCATAATAAAAACCAAAAATGGTAAAAGTGAAAAATATAAGGGTAAAATAATTTAAAAAATATTAAAAACTGGTGTTAAAATGATTTTATAGGGATTATAGACCTTAAATCATCCCAAACTCCATTATTTTTTACTTTTTCTTCTTAATTTTCTCATAAACTCTCTACCCATATCCTATAGTTCTTGGTATTCCCAAATGGTCAATTTAAGGATCCTTAAGATGTTACCCAAGGGAGAATATCCAAAGGGAGAGGTAATACTCTCAACCAATCTCTCTTAATTCTCTTCTTCTTATACCCCCAAAAACCTATTTAATCCATGATGTAACATCCCAGATAAATGAAGAATATGAAATTTTCATATTTATTAATATTTGTGAATTAAATATTAATTTTACTTTAAAGGGGTTTCTATGTTCGATAGCGTACTCGATACGCAACAACGGGTTTATTTGAAATCTTATGTTGCACACTAATAATATAATATTTTTATTTTAAAGGTAGGTAACTCCTAGCCGTTGTATTGGCATGAATGGAAAAAACTAACTATAATATGATTAAACAAGATTGTTAAATGTATTTACATTTATCTAATAAAAGTTAGA
The DNA here is from genome assembly GCA_963277665.1 of Viscum album. Taxonomy (NCBI): domain Eukaryota; kingdom Viridiplantae; phylum Streptophyta; class Magnoliopsida; order Santalales; family Viscaceae; genus Viscum; species Viscum album. The sequence continues at coordinate 1,111,736,369 of OY728137.1, forward strand.
GGCTTAAAATGTGAATGAATCTAATTTTAAACATAATTTACATTAAAAGGTTGATTTACCACCTTTTAATGGAGAACCCTATTTAAATATATTTTTGGTCACTTTAATACATTATAATTGACTAAATAAAATCCTTCTTTATAATGGGGACATCAAATTTTACTTTGGGTAATTTTTTGGTATTTTTCTGATAAAGTTCATTTTTTAATGAATAATGAAAAATATAGTGTTTTAATTCAAAAGTCCATTTTAATCTAATATATTTATATGGTTATATTATATTTTTAATTGGTTTTAAAATTTAATTAGAATATATTTTTTCCATTTAATTCAATTTTGGTCATTGGAATTAATTTCACTTTGAAATTTTACATAAACAAGTATCAATCTTTGGATCGTTATTGTTTCTTAAAAACACGCTATTTGTTTTGATAACGGAAATTAATTTTAAAATTAATTAATGCCACATATATGTTTAAAATTTGGTAAAATAGAAATCATTTTTTAATTTGGAATATCAAATATATCTTAGGCTGAATTTTTGATATTTTTCTGAAAAACTTCAATTTTTTATGAATAGTGAAACAACTTAGTAGTAGTTAAAAAACCGACTTTTTCATTTAATTTTACCGCTTCTATGAATTGAATTTCTAAAATCCGACATAAATGGTTGTTATCAGGAAGTAAAATGTGCTTCAATAAGATGAAAATAATTTTTGGTGAATAGTAACTTTTGACTATTATTTACCGCGGTTAAAGGTAAATAGGGTAATTTAAGGTTAAAAGAATATTATAATAATTCAAAATTACCTTAACATTGTCCTTACCTTATTGGATGAGTAATGGCCGACTATGGACATATTTGTGTCTATTTTGGGACCCCATGGAGCCACTTATGAAAGAAAATGACACATTAGATTAATTAATTTAATGTAAAGGAAAAATGACAAAAACAAATATCTTTTAGTAAATTAATTTTTATATGGTGTTATATAAATTATATTTTCGACTATAAATATTCATTTTAAATATAAAAATATTTCCTACCTCATGGTAGTTTTCTATAATTTTTAGACATCACATAAATTAAATTATTTATGACACAATAATGATGTAGTATTTACTTCATTAATAAAAGATTTAAATAAATAAGATTATAAATATTATAATAACATCCAAAACCTATCTAATTCCTATTTTATGATATTAATTAGACTATGAGTCATATTATGTTCTAATTTAATGATTTTTGGACCTTTATTAACTGAATATCATTATATAATAAAATAATATTATCACACTTTCCTAAAGAGACCCTCCACCCCCTTATAAAGGGAGACCACTTCTAACCAATTCCACACACCTCTCAAGACTTTTGGATCATCTAAACACTGCCAAATTAAGCTCCCTACATACCTATACTCCCACTAGAAGCCTTACCTTAGGCATAAGGCACTTCAATAATTCCTTTTGGTTCAATCTAAAGGAAGTTACCCAAATTAAATGTAACGGTTTCTCTTAACTTATTTTCTTTTGTTTTACTCCTCCAACCACTAAACTCTTTTTATTACTTTATTTTGTAATAACACCATTATCCTAAATATACTAGTATTTTTTTATGAGAATGATTAAAAATACACTTACACACACCTCCATCTAATGGGTGAATAACATACAGTTTCTGTGGATGGAAAACAAACGCCTCACGAAACGATGATTGTTCAATTATCTCTTACCTCCTATCATGGTGTCCATTAAGATGGCACTGTATTTGTATATGATATATATTTACATTTTGTTTATTCTTATTTATTTTTCCATTTATATAACTCCTTTATGGTTTCCATAGTGGGTAAATACTATAATCTCATTAGATGAAGTATGGGCTACCGCCCCCTCAAAGTGATATGACTCGTTAATGACTTATGTGGTAAGTATAAAGGATATATTTAATGATATTATATATGATAAGATACTGGAATTATAATACTACTATGTATCATTATGTTTTAATTCCATTAAATATGAAATAGAAATGGAAGTAGCGTTCATGCGTACGTACGGCTTACCATCTCCATGAACGATGCATTTCATTTCTTACCTATAAATGTTATGTACTATTATAAAAACATGTATATAGTGGATATATAAGATATATATGATATCTAAATCATTATTATAATTCTGAATATAATGGACTACTGACCACATGGACAACTTGTAAATATAAGTTGTTCATTTTTGACTCAAGTACCAAATATCGACAAAATGACCATTATTAACTTAAATGATTAAATAATGATGATAACATGGTAATAATTGATATAAAAAGAATTATAAACTTAAATAAGGTTTTTAAGCAAGTAAAAATTAAATTTAGTTTATTATTCAGGAGATTAAAGAACGATCAAGTCAAGTCGGACACGAGGTAAGGGATTTTCTTATCTCACTTTTAATCCCACAAGATTTCCATTGTTCGCCACTTATTTATTGCATGTGGTGTAATTTATACTGTCATTGATATATATTATCATTATTCTCAATATATTCATGTTATCGTGTGATTCATTTGTTGGTTATTATCTTTTGGTCATACGACTCGATGGATTACAACGAAGTAAGGGTTTTTCATCACACTTTTATTCCCGTGAGATTCATGCTATATTGGCCACTATTTCCTTTGTGTGGTGTAAATACCACCCATTATTGTACTATTTGTGTAATATACTTTCATTTATGAGTATTTAAATCTTTATTGTATGATCCTTATTTCATGTGGCATATGTTTTGTAAGTTACCAAATCGGTAAGGGAACCTTTCACCCTCCTCTTTTTAAAAGACTTCTTTTTTTATGTCTTTTAATTTACAAATTATTATGTTGGGATATGTTCTTATATATCATTATTTATGTAAATGTTTTGTCCAAGTGATGAGATACCATTTTTATCTCATCAAATAATTTTCTGAATTTTAAAGTGACGTCATTAGGCTGTCAAATGTTTACAAGGGAACTTCTTAAACAAATTTCAATTCTTTGGGTTCAACTTGTACTTCTTGAATATGTCATCATATGAATATGTGTGAATGACCTATGATTATTTTACACTTTATATCCTATTACATTGGGTGTATTTATATTTTTTCACACATAATTATGTGATTTATTTATCCTTAATTTAAGGATATCGTCTTTATAAGGGATTTCATCTCAATTTGCATTTTCATTGAGACTTCATTGTTGTTATGCACCAATTGACTCTTATGTGGTGTATATACTATCCTTTGTCATATTATATCATGAATCCCTATATTCTCATGATATTATAAAGTTCTGATTAAATGTTATTCCTCAATTATTTGTAATCTAGAGTCTCTCATTTTGTTAAAAACTCTTTAACTAAAATATTGTTTTAAATGTTTTAAAGATTTATTATTGTAAATCATTATCTTTAATTTCCATGTTTTAAAAATATTTTTGAGTATTTATTTATATGGACATTAATTTTTTAAAATTATAATTCCATTAAAAGCTTCAAATTGGTATGGGACACTTTGATTCAAAAATCTCTTTTTAAATGGTTTATGAAAATGGAATAATTATTTCCATATCTTGAAATTACTTCTTGTGATTTCAAATGAAATGTTATTAGTGAAATGTTTATATTTGCAATATTTTATGTGTTATGATGGTACTTGGACATTTGACAGGTGGTTACGTGATAAACCAAATGATGGGTGGTGCCGTGAATACCAGGACGAGTGGTTATGTTATAAACTCTAATGCATTGGGTATGGAAGTCAGTCGTATGGATATTCCATTTGGTGATATGTGTGGAAGTCGACCGTATGGTTATTCCATTTAAGTATGTTTATGTCCCAAGTTACCTTTATATGTTATGTGTTCTTTATATGGGTCTTATGATAATATTTTGTTTATAAAAGGGTGAGTAGTGATCTTTTATTCAACGAAGTGTATTTATTACTTCATAAAGGTGAAAAGAATTACTTATGTTAAAGTATTCATGGTTTACCTGTTTTTTTGAAAAAATAACTGTTTTCCTTCTTTGTGTATCCCTTACTGAGATTTTTATACTCATCCCATGTTTTTGAAATGTTTTTCACATGACATAATGTGGAATATGGTCAAGGATGGGATCAAGGAAAAGTCATGCTATCTAAAAACCTGGAACTAGACATGACTCTTTTTTCAAGAGTTTTTATTTTATGAAAAAAATAATGGAAACTATGTAGAAGTGTCTACCTTGTAATTTTTTTCAATGAAATAGTTATATCCTAACTCTCTAACTCTCTAAACCTGAAAAGATCCTCAATGTGAATTATTCATTTAATTAAAGATTATGTAATGTTTTAAGGCCGGGTCCTTATAAATGAAATTATATTAAATTAATTATTAATAGTTTTTTAAAATTTTATTATACTTATTAAATATCCATATTCAACCTTCCTAAAAAACTAAACCAAAAATGAAGACGTTGGCAAGCATATGTGAAAACTACTACCTCCATGAAGAGCATGGTTTATATTTCATCATCACCATAAAAAATGGTTCTAAAAGTATATTTAAGGGGTTTATATTATATTTATATAATTCTTAATATTCTGAAATTATAAACCATTATTCATGTTCCTCACATTCTATGTAAATGAATGTGTCACCCATGTATACGTGCAGACTACCGCCTCTACAAAAGTGAAACATTTTGTTCATTATATAGTCTTTTTTTCCTTATAAAAATATAAAAAAATATTATTAAACACATTAAAAAATATAAAAAAAATAAAATTATGCTCATTTAATAATGATATTATTCCAAAATAATAACTTTCTTAATCATATTCACCCATATATTATAGTTTGTTCTTGTTTAGTTCAGTTTAACCACCTATATAAACAATTCTATAAATTTTTATCATGGATGCATATGGAAACATAAATAATTATTTTATTAGAAATTAATTAGAAAAAAAAGTTGTTTTTTTCTATAAATGTTATATTAGTATTTAACTTATTGTTTTTGTACTGCCTTATTGTTAATTATAAATTACTGAAACAAGATCGTTACCAACTTCATCATAATAAATCATAACCAAAATACTTATGAAATGAAATTATAACATTATAAATTAGTATAAAATACATATTAAAGAAAATATAATTATCTCATAATGATTAAATTTGAATCTATAAACAATAATCAATAGTTCCATTATAAAGGTAGTATAAAACAAACACTCAAAACTAATAACATTTGATGATTAAAATAGGGTATAACAAAGTAATATATTTGTAAAAAAATGATTATTAATAAATTTTATTAATGGTTATAGATATTAATAATTTTATAAAATAGGTGAATAAGATAATTATTTTTTATATAGGATGTTAGAGCACATTATGCTAAATAAGATCAAATATAAGGGTTTTTACACCTCAATTTTTCTTCATTAAGATATGATGTGTATTCACAAATTGATTAATTTTTTGGTATATATATATTTGTCATGGATTTATTATCTCATTATTTTCATGAAATATAATTTAATTACAAAACCATCTCATGTTCTAACTTTCTTGGGTTTTTAGTTTGAAAAATAATGAAGATGAATGGGTTTATCATTTCATTTTTCATTATTTGATACACATATCATATTAACCATTTTTTATTTTATTTGGGGAATATTATCCTATATCAATGTATTTTATCATTATTTTCCTGAAATTTAGATGGTTTTGAAAATCAATTTCATTTTTTCTTCTTTTATTTTATTTTGATTCAGAAGTTACAAAAGTCGTAATTTTTTTTGTTAACTCAATTCCCATTAATTGAGTTATTATTGTTATGATTGAATTTGATTCCTATAAAATAGTTATGTTATACCCTATGATTTTATTATTTTTAATTTACACTCTATTTTATATGTATTTACTTTATATATAATAAATTCATTTTCAAATGTTGCTTACTTCATGAATTATGATGTTCATAAGGGATCTCCTAAACTACCCTCGTTACTATTTGGTTACACATTCTCTTTTACTTTATCCATTATATTTAGTATTATTTCCATGTACTTATTATATATGTATATATATTATCCTTAAATATATATCTAATTTAATTTCCCTTTTATTTTTTCGTTATACATGTTTTAATTTCCATTCAAAATTCTCTCTTTTAAGTAAATTTGATTTAATGGAACTTCCCTATTTATTATTTCTGGTCCAGTACCACCCCTTAAAATGTTTTTAATGATAAATAGTGTATAAATAACCTAAATATTTTATTTTAAACCATCCTAATTAAATTTTGGTTTAAAAGAAACTGATAAACTCTTTCCTTCTTTAAAATATCCTTTACTCATTTCCTAAAGCATCACCTAAGTGGATCATTTTTATTGTTACTCATCTAATAATTCTAATGATTTTTTATACATTTGATCTCCAAGTTCAAGATAATTTATTATTTCAAGTATAAAAATTCAAAATTATTTAATTACTTATTATCTTGTTAATTATTATGATATAAACATCAGTTATTCCTTGAAATAATAATATGAAATCGACTTATTTCTCATGGTTTGTATCATGATTATGATTTATGTATGGTATACTTGTCTCTTTTCTCACACATATTCATGTAAATTTTGTGAATATTAATGGTTAAATCTAATAGTTCTTTAATTGATTAGGTAATTTTTTCATCTCATGAGATATCATTTATAGTGTATGAGTGGTTAACTTAAGGACACTAATTTAAGTTGACTTGGAGGTGAGCCCTGACTTGGGTTTATGTTGTTATTATTTATATTGTTTAAAATTCTTTATGGTTCTGTGAAATTATGATATAAATCCCTTATTCCATGTTTCTATTCTTATCTCACAATCTTATTCCATGGTACATGTTTTTCATTTGAGATTACATGTTCCATTATCATGACTTATGAAAAACTCTTATTATTCCTTATTCTTTTTAATAAGATATTTCTCCTATAATCATTTTTTCTCATATTATTATAATATAACCCATAAGGACATATTGATGAGTTTTTTTCACTTAATAATAATTTAGTATCGCCCCTTTTCTTATGTTTTAATTACCTAGGTTATTATGCTGAGTAAAACTTACAATAAGTCTTAGGGGAGTCTACTGTGGCTCAATTATTGAGAGTCTTTCAAATGTTTTGTAAAATAAGTTGTTTATGTATCTAGTCCTCGAAGACACTAAACCCTTTATAATTAGTATTGTGATATTTATTTAAATAATTTTTTAAGATATAGAAATGATGTCAAATATATGTATGTTTATCATGGGTTGTCTCACTTTGTATCAAAACCATTGTTTAAATAAAATGTCTTTATCAACAGACTTAAGAGTCCTGGTTTGGGTATCTATAATTGGTATCATGGTGGATTAAGTTATTTTTGAGGATTAGTTTATTTATTTTGGTTATTTTTATAATATAATATGTCTAAGAACACTAGGAATATGTCTAATATATAAGCCTAAGTGAATGCTAGCATCCTAAAATTTTGGTGAGGTTTTTTATATGTGGTTTTATTAGAGATATAATCCCTTTGTAGATATAGGAAAATGGATGCGGCTATAGAACATATGCACCTAGGGGTAATCATCCTAAAAAAGGCTAGTTTAGTATTAACTCAATATTAAACTGGTTCATGATGAGTGAGCCATATGATATCGTAAAAGTATTCAAAGTACTATAAGTGGGGGTGGATTACAGTTTATAAAAATTTAAACATACAATTTCTCCTACACTTCATATAATAAATTATAATCAAAAAAATGTTACACTGATATAATTTATAAACATAGTAATAAAGTTTAAAACAATGTAGTATAAACTTTACTTGAAATTCACAAAAAAATATAACTATTATATAAACAAGGGTAACAATGTATAGAAACTTTTATAAAGATAGTAACAAAACTTATAGAAAATTCCCAAAAAAAGATATTCACTTTAACCTAAAGTGATAATGAACTCTATTAACTTGAATTTAGGTATCCATGACTTAACTTGTAATAAGATATGTCCTCAAAGCCTTGGAATACTTTAATACAGTTGATTGGATAAAGATTTGTCTCCCTATACTCATGATACCTCAACCAAACAGATTGGACACACTTATGTCTCTCTATTCCTGAGATCCCTTAACCATGTGACTAGACAAAAAAAAACTATAATATAAAAACATTAAATAATTTACAATTAAATCCCCATAAAAAATGCATTAAGGAAACTCAAAAAATATTAAAGATGAATATCACTCAATAAAAAGATGATAAAACATGTCAAAATAAACTTTAGATCATCGGGTTGATAAATATATTTATCCTCAAGGTTGTGGTCCTTTTTAAAGATGATCCTCTAGTGGTCAAATTCCAAATTTATTAGAATTATTTTCAATAGTATCATACAAACTTTTTTTCTCTCATTAAGTTTATCACAACATCACTATTTCTGATGGTCATTAGTTATAGTTCCAATATAAATTTGTAGAATATTTTTTCTAGAAAAAATAATAAATATCCATCTAGTAAACATAATGAATCTCTATCTGGTAAGCTTATTAAAATTTCTTATGGTAGACTTTGTAGTTCATTATCTAATGAACTATGTATGATAGAATCCATTCTATGGATTTAATAATTTTCCCATGTAATATAATTTGTATATGTCCATTTGATGTACTTTTTAAAAATACATCTGTTGTACTTAGTTCAAGTTTGTCTGATATACTTCATAAATTTTCATCACATGGAATTGAATTTCTCCATATATTAAAACTGATTTCCAATAAAAAATCATTATAATTTTGTAAATATAATGATTTTAAATATATAAAAATTTATTGAGTGAATTTTTATTTTCAAAAGTAAGGTTTGAAATAAGTCTTTTAACTCAAAAATATCTAACATTTTGAAAAGAAAAATACATAGTACTTAAGATAAAATTTCAAAGAACATATTTTTAAAAAAATTACTCCACTTACTTACAAAACTTTGGAGTGCTATACCTTCTCCACCATTGTTTTTTTGAAAATATTTTAAGAGAATAGTTACATAAGTAGAAAGGGTTTTTTGAAAATATTAAGAAACCACTTTAAAAATGGTTCTATATAGTAAAAATATATAGGAAAAAACATAGAATTCATCCAAAATCAGTAACATTCCTCTGGATATGAAATAAGATTTAAATATTTTGGAGAATTAGTTATTAAAAATATCAAGAGTTTCAAGAAAATTAATATTTATTATATGAATTATTCACTATAGCCTTCTTCTTCCTTATATAACATTAATTATTTTATGAGTATTCTTATTTAAACTCAGGATTTTCCACCCTTTCTTCCATAAACTCTATATTATTTATTTATTGGGAAATATTTGTGTCTTTCTGTATGGAAATAGTTTTGAGAACATCAAAAACTGTTGAAAAGTATCTTAATTTATAATTATACCATATAAAAACTTTTAAATATATATAATTTCCCTCTTCATTCCTACAAATTTATAATAAAAAAATATGATATATTATTTAGTATGATTCAAACATTGAATAATTTCATTTAGATTTATGAAATATAGTAAAACTTTTAATTTAAGAGTTTTATGATATGATTCATTTTGAATCATAGTTTCAAAAAAATTGGACAGAGCTCAAAACTTCAATGACACTAACATTTCCTTGAATTTACTTTCATCAATTTCGAATATCTGAGAATCTTGACATAATACCTTCAATCCTTTTAATTAATTAATTTATTTAAGTTATTTATATTTATTTCCTTTTATATTTAGTTCTTGTATAAGAGTTTTTTGAATCTCTAGATATGCCCAGTAATATAGAATATATAACTCTTTGAGGTGAAGATTATTCTCTTTCATAAAAATGAGATTTATAAATTTCTACAGCACTCACTTCTTCATCAGACTAAAGATCATTCAATGGATGTATTGTGTGTTACTTATTTTTATTTTCTTAATTATATTTATCTAACCAATAAAGGGACTCTTATACATCACCCTATTATGAATATAGTGACATTTAATATTATTGAATGTCTAATTTTTTTATCATTGAAAACTTATTCTAAATTTCATAAAGTATTTCTATTATCCATTACTCAATATGGTACTATGGAATGAGAAAATTCTCTAGTAACTTAATTTTCTTTTTTAGGTATTTTCTCAATAACTTGACCAACACCTCAGTCAAAAACGTGATCAGAATATACCATGACTTTATTACCCTTTTCCATTGAAATGTAAAAAAGGATTTATCTCAGCAGGAATAACCAACGCATTTTCCTAGGTGATGGATGGAATATTAACATGATGAATGGATAAAGTAACTTCAAATTATTTTTCAATATAAATAAATCAATGATAAACTTCTACAATCCTCTCTACTTATTCATGCATGTTTTAAATTTCCCTTATAAAATAACTAGCTACTTTAGATTTTAATTCTTCAGTTATTTGTTTCTTTTTTTATTCTTATTATTTAAATCAATTAAAATGTTGTTCCTTAAAAGATTTTTCTTCCATAAAATTTATCCCAATATTTGGATCACCATATTGATTATAATTTTTATTTTTAATAAACCTTGAAAATTCCTCATCATACATGTATTTCGTATTCATTATTAAAATCTTAGGGGATATTTTAGATTACTAAAAATCTTTTCTCCTCTCATTAACTTTCCCTTTATGTGATTAAATATCTTCAATGAACAAAAAATTAATATAATTTTCTATGAAATTACTTCTAGTAATAAAATAGGCTAGTCACTTTTTTGTGACCTTTTTATCTTAAAACTAATATTTCATATCATGGATAAGAGGGGATTCATTCTTAATTCCTTGAAATTCAATGAGCTCCACCAAAAAATTGTTAAAAAATATTGTGTAAAAAAATATTAATATTGATTATTATTGTCTTGATATATTTGATATAATTCCACATAAACATAACTAGATTTAAATTTCTCATGTTTCAAAGAAATTATAGAACAGTAATGGTTGGTTCTTTAAAGGTAGCATTGCAAAAAAGTTTTCAACCTATGACTCAGGTGATCTTGGGGAGAGTTTGGGGAGTGGTGGGATTATTAAAAAAGATAAACACATTAAAAATGGGCCCCAAATGGGTAGTTGGAACGTAATAGTAAAATCACATAGATATGAGTCGGCCTGTGGGACACAATTTTTAATTTTATTTAAAAACATATCTTATTTTTTTCAATTGGAACTATAATTTATGACACATGCATCACACATCTCGCATGATCAACCTCCACTAGAAAAAAGATCTTTAGAAACATTATAATTTTCAAGATATAATTGTAACACCTTTTCATTTTAAAAATAATATTATGTTTGGTATCACATACGATATGAAACTCTAAGCACAAATGATCCATGAAATATTATTATTTAAATTTGACTGTTATAACATAGCCATTAATTTGGATGGAATGAAAAGGATTAAATACATTATGATATATATATATATATAAAGTTCTTAACCAATAGAATTTATTGATAAATTCTTATGAAATAATAACTTTATTTTCAGTAAAGTTATTTTATTCTTTGAAAATATGTTTTCTTCAAAAATGATTATTATTGTTTTTGTGATTTAAAATTATAATTAATTTATATAAATTTTAGAATCTTTATTGGGTAAAATAAATTTTTTTTTAAATAATCATATCAAAATTATCTTAGTGTGAAATTTTGGTATTTTTACTAAAATGTTGATTTTTTAATGAATAGTGAAAAATACAGATTTTTTAGTGAAAACTATATTTTCCATTCAAGTACTAACAAAGTAAACATTTATTTTTGGATTAGTTTTAAATATTTTCAGTTCATTTTTATTAAACATAATCCAATTATATTATTTGGAATTAATTTTATACTTGTATTTGGTATAAAACCTTTTTAATACTTAAAAATGAATTTTTCTAAAAAAAGCTGTATTTCCTCATGTTTTGTGGGGTTAATTTTAAATTAAAATATAACACTCCTAGTAATTGAATATTTAAATATTTATATAAAATTTGGAACTGGTAGGTCCAAATTTATTAAACATATCTTTTTTATGTTTTTCATTATGAATAGTAGTTGTAGTAAATATGTATCACCTTTGTAAGGGTAAATTGTGTAATTAAGGTTAAAAAATAATATGACAAGGACTAAAAAATGATCCTAAACTTGTATTTATTTCAATGGATGATTATATTTCATCTATAATCATCCCATTTTATAAAATGGGGCAATTTATTTCCACTTTCATTTGATTATAAAATTTATATTATTTTATTTAAATATAAATTAAAAAATTCCACTCTCTAAATTTTAATATATAAGTATTTTTGTAATAGGGATTAAAAAAATATGTTTGGTTATAAATTTATATTTTAAATATAAATGATTTTTTTAATATTAATTTATTTGTAATTTTTAGTCAAGGAAAAATTTCCATAAATTCTTATTCAACACTAACACAATATTAATTGAATTAATCCAAAAATAAAAAAAATGATTTCAAAAATATTAAAAGTAATCTAATTTGAATGAATTATTATGTTTCAAAAAATTTTAAGATTAATATAACATTTTAATGAATTTTTTATAGGATTATATTTTAATAATTTTTTTCATGTTGTTTTCGAAGTCAAATTAAATGAATTGTACCAAAATTAACATCAATGATATTTTATATCAAATAATTTTATAGATAATGATTTAATTTTCTTAAAAAAAAACTTATATTCATCTAATTGAATATTATATAGTTGGTAATATAAACCATGGCCCATTTATGGTCAATTTATCCTTTTATTGTAACTTTCTTGACTCCTTTTTTTAAAAAAACTTTGATATTGTGGTAAGTGTCAAAAGGGTTAACAAGGGGTTAAAACAAAGAGATAAGGGTAAAAATATCACCTAAACATTTCCAAATTTTATTTAATAAGATTATTTATACCCCCACACATCTTATATTTCAATTCTATCAATTTGGATCCAATTTTACTTGAAAATTAATTTGTATTTAATTTAATATTTTAAGTAATTCCACGAGTTCCCCTCCCCTCACTTATAAAAATACACCTCTTATCCTCTTTTATTAACACTTAAAGAACCATTTCTTCCAATTACAACCCTAATACCTTCCTAAAATCACTCCCACATACTAGAGTTATTTCTTTGGATATAATACCAACCATACATGGAATAACATGTAAATAAAATGAGGATGTTTGAATAAGATGTATAATTCCTAAGAAAGCATTTTCATATTATTTATTCTTATACCTCCTTAAAATATTATTCAACCATGATGAAATAATAACATAAATATATTACATATATTTAGATATTATTATGTAAATTTCATAATTTATATTCATCTCCTCCTCTGTCAAATGGGAAACAAAACCAATGTTCTTTTGTATGGCGCACTACTACCTCGGGAACCAATGTAATTAGTTTTTCATCACCACTACTCACAGAAAGATATAATGATAGATTTAATATATATATATATATATATTATTCATGACATATTTAAATTTTTTTAAATATAACATTTCATCAAATTTTTTACCTTTCTAACCATTGAAAATGATAATGTTATTCATGTGTACATGTCGATTACTACCTCTATGAAGAAATGTGATTAATTTTTCATAACCACATACCATGATTTGTATATATAAGTGTATTTAAAGAAATAATATGGTATTTATGATATAATTATCATTATAAAAAGATTAAATAATAATTACCATATTTTCATAATGAATTTTGAAAAATGGAAATGTTACTCATGTGTATATAAGACCTAACATATAAAGAACCAAACTTCTAATACATAGATGTTATATGATTTTTAATGAATATTCCTAACATTAAAACAAATAAATGCATAAGTACCCTAAATTTATAGTGCCTGTGGAAACTTCTCTATATAAACAATTAGTCCATAAGTGTGCTATGTAATATACCTCTATGTTTTCCATAAATATCACCCATCTTAGACATATTGTACGTAATACATTTCATCATAACCTAGTGAATGGAAACATAATAAAGGGTAAGATGAGATGCTCAATAGAGGTAGAAAAGATATATATCGATATATTATGATTATGTGGGTATGATAACATAAGAATAATATTTGAAAACCATACCTTACATATCATAGATCATAAACTTTGGTCATGGAATATGTCTTGTAAGTTCATAAGACATTAACCATTTTGAAATCAAAAAACATTAACAATTAAAGAATAAAATTGGAATAATAAATATATTTTTTTATACACATAATCATATAAAATAATTTCCTAAGTAGTTCAAGTCTCGTTTCCATGACTATCATAGTCAATTGGGTTCACCACCGAAACTATCGTAGTAGTCAAGGTTCACTCCCAATACTAACATATTGAATAGAGTTCCTTACTAAACTGGGTTCATGTCTCATTTGAGTTCTATTTATCTAATGATATATCAATCTTTACCCAATTTATTGGAGGTAGATATAGGTCCCACCCATCATATAATGAAAATCAAACATATCTGTACTATAAGATCATAAAATATTCATCATATCAAAACCCATGAAATGAAATGGGTTTTATAAAAAATTAATTACAATATAACATGTCGAAAATAAATAAGTTTCATAATCATTTCATCTTTTTACCAAATCATAACCTAAAGAAAAATAAGTGGGTTTCATAATAATTTTACCATGGTATAACTCAAGGAAGAGAAAGAGGTTTCACAAATATATTTTCATCATAAACATAAACCATTAAAATAAATAATAAAAAAGTATAATTGGACTATATTCATATTAAATAATAAGTAACATCAATGTATTTCATCTTTTATAAAAAAATATTTTGAAATGAAAATCACATAGAACATTTCTTGAGAAAAATATCTTTTCTTTCAAAATCAAAATTTTCCAAATTAAAAAAATTCAAAACATATTTTAGAAATAATTTTATTTTAAAATAACCTTGTAAAATTATAAAGTACGATTGAAATAAAATAATGGTCATGACGTTAGGAAATTTCCATTTATTTCATACATATTAAACAAATATTATTTTATGATAATCAGTTAAAGCCAAATGGGCCTTATTTGGAAAACAGTGTAAATATTCCTTCAAAAAAAATTAAATATTAAAATATGGGTAAAAGATTATTTAATAAATAATTTGGTAATTTTAAAATTATTTTTTGAAAACATATTAAGAAAACATAGTTTTAGAAGTAATGTTTTAACCAAAGGGAGAAATAAAGAATATTTTCCTTAAAAACATCATTTTGAACTCTTGAGTACATAAAGAGAGGAAAATGAAGGGAAAAATGTCTTCTATAGAACTAACAAAATAATAATAAAATAAATTAGTTTCTTGATAGATATATCATAATATTTTATCCTTGTTAGTAGAATCATGAGTAGACCTTGTAAATGATGAGATGGTAACATAAACCACTTAAAACTTTGGTATCTTTCAATCATAATAACCATAAAACAATAATTACAAATTAATATTATAATATCATTAGAATAAATAAATTCATGATATTACATTTCAAATTGTATATATGTACACCTCATATAAGAAGATAGGTGCATAACATAATATATGTCTCAAATAAGGAAAACTCAGGCAAAAATCTATTACCTTATGTCTCAACTTCCTATGTACATGTTCAAACCACATGTAAAATAAATATAATTTTATTATAAATATATTATGTAAAAATAAATAAATAAATAAATATATATATATATATATATCATACCATATGTGATATAATTATGGCATTTTATTACCCATTTATTAACAATTCTATGTTAATATCATATTTTGGGCAATAACAACTTTATTTTTTGTGTATGTTTTAATTTTTATTTTCTTGTTAATTTTAGATTGATCATGGTTCCATAATATCCATAATTTTAACCATGATATAAATATAATTTATATTCATTATATATGTATTTACAATAATCTATAAAATTTAGAGATAAAAAATGATATACATCATTCATGGAGACAGTAGATTGTACGAATGCAAGAACATTGTTTCTATTTTCTCAATAGATTGAAATAAAGAAAGTTAAATAATATTTTAACAATAAATAATCATTTTATGCCATATATTTCACATATTTTCAATAAAACTGTCATTATTACCTTCTATTTAAAGCATGAATGATCCACATCACTTCGCGATGCGGTAATCTGTCGTACACATGATTAACATTATCATATTCCCATAGAAAGTAAAGTAAGAAGGTATATGAGATATAATAAACAAATAAGTATAATAATATCATATATACCATATATAAACATTTAATAAATCGTTAAATTCAGCTGTGAAAGTTGGCGATAGAAAATGAATAACATCGGTTCGTGAGGCAATAGTCTGTCGTATACATGAATGATGATTTCCTATCTCATTTTATGAAAGAGAATATGTATATAGGTTATTACATTAAAATAATTAAATATAATTATATGTTACATACTAATTTTTTTATATAATCATAATATTATAATATTTTAAGGATGTTTAGTTAAAAACAAAACATGTAGCAAGTTTAAGAATTTTCCTCTTCGTCCGAGGGCCTGCATAGGTTCATACCTAAAGACTTTTTAGAATGGATTACTAATCAAAATTATCCCCAAAGTATTTGGGTAAGAAAATATGGAAGTAATTTTTTTAGGTATTTTTTGAACCAAAGTGTTTTTAAAGTGTGAAGAGTTTAGGGGAGGGGTGGCCTTTTATAAGTGAAGTGAGTGGAAAACTTGTAATTTTTAAAAAGAAAAAAGGCTTCCCCATGTTTTTCACATGAAGAAAGGATAAAAAATAGACAATTATAAATAATTAAACATTAAAAGGTAGAAATATTTACATAAAATGGGTGTTGGACATGTTTGGTGTCATTTTTAACCCATATCATTTTAGTTTAACCCCCATAAACCCATTTTAACCTTAAATGGGATAAATAATTTTTATTGTGTTTACTATTAATTATGGTAAAAAAAGTTGAAATTATTAGATAATATAAATTATGTCTATTATAAATATGGTATCCATTTTTATAAATTCCATTCACATAAGTAGAAAAAATGTAATTTCAAATTAATCCTACATACGCGATGAGACAATGATTTTCTAAAGAGAAAATATTAAAAAGTTTAAAAAGTTTTTATATCAAAATTCAATATGAAAATGATTAAAATATAATAAATTGGATTATTTTATATATAATTGAAATATTTTTACGTTATTTTTTTTTAAAAAAATCAACCTTATAAATTATTTAAATGAGAAGGAATTTTTCAATAAAAACTAGTATTTTCATTGTTCATCAAAATAATATTCTTTTAGATCTATCCCAAAAATTCACCCCAATATAATTTTGACATTATGATTTCAAAAATTAATTTTATTTTATATAATTATATTTCTAAAAGTTTAAAAAATTAATTTTATTAGTTTTCACAAAAATAAATAAAAATCATTTTAAAAAAATTATATTATTCGAAACATATAAAGACGTTACTGAAAATTAAGTATGTTTCTATAAATGTGTTTTATTTATATAAAACCATTATAATTTTTATTTAAAATATGTTTATTAATATTCATTACACCATGTTTAACATTTAGGTAATAACATTCTTAATTAAATAAAAATATTAATATTTTTTCATGGTTTGATAAAACTAGGTTTTTCATGTAACACAAGATACCAATTTTTTTTTAATTTATTTTAAAATAAAAATTTCATAATATATAAGTTTGTTACATTTTATGCCATTAAATTTAATTTGACCCTTGAAATTATATGACTATAATAAAAACAAATTAGGATATTTTTTCATCATTATATTCTCAAGTACCCACGCAGCTTCGTCAAAATGATGGTTTGTACACAAAACATTAACCATGTGAGTGGTCTTGTTTCATACAACATTATCTATAAGATAAAAAATATCCAATTATTATTCACAATAGGAAGTATATTTATCAAGTGGAATGACCTGTGAGTTTATTACATGTGAAGTATAGGTATGTAATTCCTTAGGATAGATTCATGGAACACAACATGAACTTGAGATAGGTTTGGTGGAAGCACCAACCAATAGGCTACCATCCTGATATGATCAATAATTTCAAAGAGACCAATATACCTAGGTCATATTTTTCCCTTATTTCCAAATATCATCACATTCCTCCATGGTGAAATTATTAGAAACACTTTTTCACTATCTTCAAATTCCAAATGACATCGATGATTGTCAACATAATTTTTTCGTCAACTTTGTGCAGCCCTTAGGTGTTGTTGAATGGATATAACATTATCTACTATTTATTAATATATTTTAGGTTATTATAGATTTATTTCTCCAACTCCATTACAAAATGTTGAATCTCTACATTTTTTTCCATATAGGGCTTCATAAGGATCTATATAAATGCTTGAGTGAAATTTATTGTAGTAAGAAAACTCAACTAGAGAAAGGTGTTGATCAAAACCACCTTTAAAATATAGAGAACACAATATAAAAATATCATCTAGTGTTTTAATTTTTCTATCAGATAGACCATATGTTTTAGGATGATATATAGTGATGAAACTCAACTCGGTATTAAGATCTTGCAGAAGACTTCTCCATAACCTTCAGGTAAACCTCATATCTCAATCAAACACAATTGAATGTTGTAATCCAGGAAAACTTACCACTTCCATAATGTATATCCAATAAATATGATCTAGATATAAATCAAATCTAATAGAGATGAATTGTTACGACTTTGTAAGGTGATCGACTACAACCCATATAGCATTATGACCGTTAGAGATTTTGAGGAGTCCAACGACAAAATCCATGGTGATGTTTTCCCATTTCCATTATGGTGTAGGTAATGGATGTAACATACCCTTAGATTTTTTTCTATAAACCTTAAATTTATTATATACCAAGAAAAAAGACATAAATCCCATAATATCTCTCTTCATTCCATCCTACCAGAAATACTCTTTCAATTCCTTATACATCATCATACTTCTAAGATGAATAGGGAATGAATAACTATGATCTTCTTCTAATAAATCCTTAAAATCTGGTATGGAAGGCACACATACAGATTTTTTAAACCTTATCATTCCATCATGATCATGTTTAAACTCAAGAACATTTCAAACACTCTTTTTCAGATCTACATCTTACTTATATGTATCTTTAATCTTCACATGGATAAGTGTTTGAATATTCAATTGAGAAAGATAATATTTATCCCTTAATTTAGGATTTCAAAATCTATCCTTCACAAAATCAATAAATATTTCATATTTTCTAATCCTCATCATGGATAAGCTGGCATGATCCTTTTGACTCAAATCATTTTCCACCTCGTTAACTTTTCCAATGTGATAATGTGTTGAGCAGTCATAATATTTAATCATATCTAACCATATTCTATGGTGTATATTCAACTCTTCTTATGTGAATATATGCTTTGGAATTTTATTATCAGTATATATATCATAATTTAATTCATAAATATTATGCCTTCATATATTTAATTCAAATATTTCCACAACTAATTCCAAATTGTGGCAGTAGCGATTGTGCAATGGAGAGGCGCTACCAACAGTGATCCGGTGTTGGGGTTGGCAGGATCCATGGAAAGAGAGGCTGGTTTTTTGTCCCGGTAATGGTGTGGCTGGGTTTCTGGCGATGGAGACCTAGAGTTGGAGCTAAACCACATTTGGTTTGGGATCCCGGTGGGGCGCAAAAGGTGAGGATTCAAGCTCGATATGGGTAGACAATGGGAGGGGTGACCAGTGAGAGCGTGGAACCGCGTTGCGACTACGTTGGTGGGATGACTACCGATGGTGTGTTTTTTTTACTGATGACGGATTCCATTTGGCGGTGACCGCTGCTGGCGCATGACGACGACAGTTGCATGAAAGGTGATGCATCTAGACGACGATGTTTGGTTCTAGGTTCCTGACAGTATATGGGTTGCACGTGGGTTGAGAGTGCATCAGCTGATGAAGATGGAAACCAACTGTCTGCCTCGACGACGCGTCTCTACCGTGGATGACGCAGCTGGGTCTTTGGATGACCTTGGAATTCATGACAGGCTATGTTACGGAATGACGATGGGAGGATGAGTGGTCCTTGCACTGATTGAGCTGGCTCGGCTTCCGGTTTTTTCGCGAGACAGTGACGACATCGGGTGGGGAGAAGTCGTCGATGACTATGGTGAACATGGGCTGTGATTGGGATGTGGGCACGGACATCTGCGCCATGGCAGTGACTGCCTGGCTTTGCCTTGACCTCAAGACGCAGATTGTTGGGATACAGGTTGTATGTCGGTATAGATTTCATGGGTTGTTATAGTGGATGAACTTGCTAGGGCCATCTCTTATTTGTGCAATTTCAAACTGTTTTATTTTTGTTTTGGACTTTTTTCGCGTTGTCTTTTGGGTGGTGTTGGTCCGCCACTTCGTATTTGGTGGAGCATGTGCCACATTTTTGTATCTTTGTCTCTTTTTTACTTTTATTAATAAATTTTTGGGACCGAGTACGCTCGGATCCTGTACCTTTCTGGTATATAGATAAACCAAGAAATATAATGATCTCAATCACTATGGTTTTTTTGGGTACAACATTCAATAGCCTTCTTATTTTACAAATCTATCGATATACCCTACCTTGGGATTATATGACCCAAAAATGTAACCATTTGCATCCAAAATTTACATTTTGTGAATTTTTCATACATTTTTCGCTTCCTTAGTTTATTTAGTACAATTATCAAGTGATATTCATGTTATTCTATTCTCTTTTAATAGATATTAATATCATCTATAAATTCTAATACAAATTGATCAAGGTAATCTCTAAAGATTGTGTTCATCTAATCCATAAAGATTGTGGGTTCATTAGTAAGAATGAATTACATCACTATATATTCATAGTTTCCATACATATAAAATAATTTTTTCATGGGTAGATCCTCCTTCTTAACCTTAAATTAATGATATCCATAAAAAAGTTCAATCTTGGAAAAGTATTTATCTCCATATAGTTGTTCAAATAATTCATTAATATGGTGTAAAGGAAACTTTTTCTTGATTTTTATCTTGTTTAGATCTCGATTATCAATTAAAAGTCACATCGATCCATATTTATTTTTAGAAAAAAGAATGGGTTCACCAAAGTTGAAACACTTGGTCAAATGAATCCATTTTCAAGGTTATTATGGTTTTTTTTCATCAATTACTACCACTCAATTGAGGCCCTTCTATAGGGAGTATTTGAAATTGGTGTGGCACCAGGTATGAGTTATATTGAAAACTTGACTTCAAGATTAGATGAAAGAATAGTAAATTATTCTGAAAAGACATTATAAAACTCCCACACTATAGTAATATCATAGATGTTGAGTTTATCCCCAACCAGAAGAGATAAACACCCCTTCAGAATGGGAATCAAAACCCATATAGTGGATGTGATATTCATTGGAAGTTCATACTTATCATCACATTAATATAAGATAATATGTTGGTTTGGAATATAAAATTTTAATTCCATACCTTGTAAATTAATTTGGGATTTATATATGGAAATCCAATCCATTCCTACGATAACATCAAATTCAACCAACAGAAGAATTATAAGATTTTTTGGAAGCACATTCCCACAAACATCAACTGGAGAGGAATCATATACTTTAGATGAGATCATTATTTCATTAGGGGTTTCCCTAAAAATTATATATCTAATCATTTGGATGGAATTTTTATACCATTATATAATTCTTAGATATGAAATAATTATTAGAAACATAGTCAAATACGACATTAGTAGTTCTGGAGTGGATGATCAGTGTAATTTCACCATATAATTATCACATCTCTCATTAGAAATAATGATCGTGTGATATTTTACCATATACCTTATCTTAATAGGTTATTAACATCGATCATCATAATTAACATTTGGATTAAAGAACCAGTTACCATATTTCCCATAATCCTTGAATTTTGAAACAATGGAGTGTGGGGGTTTCATTCTACACAACCTTCTCTCTATTTTCATCATTATCTAACTTCTTTCCAACACTTTGGAAATAAATTGATCAATAACATTATTTACCTCAATTAAAACATTTACTAGTCCCATTAAGAAAATTTTCTCTATGTTTTCATCTATACTTTGTACATGAAAGAAAGATCGTCTTCTTCCCTCTATGGTTATTAGAGTTTCTTTTATACTCAATATTTCATGTCTTGCAAAAACCATGAGATTTATTAGTAACTATGATCCCCATTTACACATTGAGAGAACATAATACTATTTATTAATAAATACTAAATTTCCTAATGGATAATGTAAAATGGAGACTTGGTTTTGATCCAGTTAAGAATTAATGAACCTTACTTTAAGGTTGGATGATAATTCCAGAAGTGTGCCTCACAAGTATTGTAAAATTTCCATCATAGGTGCCAAAAAATTCATCATCCTTCTACATTATCTCAATGAACCCCCTCTCCATTCTTCAAAAAAGGGTAATAGAGAAGTACTTATTGGAAAATTCACTCTTAAACTCATCCCACTCCATTGAGTTGATTTCATCATGTTATCTTGGATTCTTGATGAGATTCTACCATTGATCAACTTCTCTTTCAAAACTATACACATCCAAAATGAATTTTTCATGTTCCGAACACTGAAGAATGGAAAATAGTTTTTTAGTTATGACGGTCTATTTTTAAGAAACAATTGGATTAAAAAAAAAATAAAAGAAGTTGGACGTTACCTCATAAAGGATTCAACAGAACATTGTTCCCTCTTTTTCTTATTTAGAAGTTCAACATGATTCATAGCTTGAGAAATTTGTATGAGCTTTACAATGAGATTTTTCATTCCATATCCCATAAAATTTGGCTCCTATAGAAGTCAATCATTCCATTATCTATCACAATCATCATTTACATAGTTCCTTTGGGTTCCAGCCATTAACTAAAACCAAAAATCATAATTTAAGAAAGAAATATCAAAGTAGGGAACAACATAATCATAAAAAATTACTTATAAGATATATAAATCATGGAAACTTATTTTTAATATATGGAAATTTAAGTTTATACTATTCCATTTAGAATAATAATTTATTTAAATCCTTCATTATTGTTCATAAAGTGTTTTTGAATTTTTAATGTATATCCCCCACGAGTGTGAAACTAGGTGTACAATAAGGCTCATTATCATGCACCATGTGATTATCAAGTCCAGCTCAATGCACCCTTTTTTGAGTTTTTACCCCTAAGTACATTTATGCCAGAGAAAAATCCACTTGTAGTATCTATACAGGAATGAAATTTCTCAGAAACCAATCACTCTATCCTTTAATAGAATTTCATGACATTTTCTTATAATTTAACTCATCCTTAGACTTATCCTTACACATATCCTTAGAGTAATCACTAAAGTTTTCATTTCCTAGTTTCTAAATGTTAACTAAACATATCATTTGATACTAAATATAAAGACCCAAACTTCTCATACATTAATATTATTTATTTTTGGATGAATATTCATTAAATTACACAAAAACATGCCTGAGTATTGTAAATTTATAGTCCATTTGGAAACATGGACACATAAACTACTAGTCCATAACTAATCTATGTCATCTCCCGCTATGTTATTCATAACTAGAACCCTTCTTAGAAATATCATAAATAATAACTTTAATCATAACCTTGGGAGAAGAAACATAATAAATTGTCATCTCATATTCTCATTAAGGGTAAAAAAAGTAAATATCAATATATAATGAGAATAGGGTTATGAAAACAAGAGAATAAAATTTGAAAACCAGACTCTGCTTATCATATATCATAAAGTTGAGTCATGGAATAATTATTGGCTATTCAAAATACTTGTATCATAATGAAAACAAATAGAATAAACCATTGCAGTATAACATTGGCATAATACTTAGATTTTTGGCATATAAATAAGTATATTAAATTATTTCCATTGTAGTTCAAGGATCATTTACAAGACTATCAAAGTGGAGTGGGTTTACCCCCCAAACCATCATAGTAGTCAAGGTTTAATCCCAATACTATCATAGTTGAAAAAGACCCTAACTGAACTGGGTTCACTCCCCATTCCATTCCTATTTATATCATTAGATATCAATATTTACCCAATTCATTAAAATTAAATTTAGGCCCCACTCATAACAAGATGAAAATCATACATGTGTGTGCCACAAGATCATAAAAACTTTATCATATCATAACCCATTAAATAAAAATGGTTTTCATAAAAATTTCATCATAACATAAAATATGGGGAAGAAATAGGGTTTAGAATCATTTTATCATCTCATCAAAGTAAACCACATGAAAATATAGGTTTCATAAATATTTTATAATGTTATAACCCATGAAGGAGGAACAGACTTCATAAAGAACTTTTCATCATAAACATAAAACAATTAGATAAAGAATAATAATGTCAACCTTTGGTCATATCCCCATTAAATCATAAGTAACATCGAAGTATTTCATCATATATATAATATTATTTTAAATTAAAATCACTTGAACCGTTTCTTGAGGAAAATATCATTTATTTAGAAAAACACATTTTTTAAAATTAAAAATTTCTAAAATATTGAGTAAATGATATTATTTGAAAATAAACTTTAAAAATTATAAAGTAATATTTTAAAAAATAATTTTTATGACGTAGGGAAATTTCTATTCATGTTGTACATGTTAAAATAAATATTCTTTTCAAATTTTCAGTAAAATACTAAAGGACCTTATTTTGGAAGCTAAAATATGATTACTTTCAAAAAAATTAAAATATGTTTCAAAGTTTTCATTAATAAATAATTTGTATAATGTTAAAAACATTTTTTGAAAACTGTTTTAGAAAACATGGTTTTAGGAGAAAAAGTTTTTTCAACTGAAGGGAGAAATAAAGATGATTTTTCTTAAAAACATCATTTTGAACTATTGAGTACATAAAGAGAGGAAAATGAAGGTAAAACATGTATTCTATATAAATAAATAGATTATAAGAAAATAAATGATTTTATTGAGAGAGATATAATAATATTTTATCATTGGAATCATAATCATGATAAAACCAGATAAATGATGAGATTGTAACATAAAATCCTTACCACTTTAGTAACATTGAATCATATTCCACATGAAATAATAACATTAAATAAAACTTATAATATCATTATAATAAATAAATTAATAATATTACATTTAAAAGGTTCTATATATACACATCATAAAATAATATAGGGTCATAGCATAACATATGTCTCAATGAACGAAAATTGAAACGAAAAACCCTTACCTTAAGTCTTGACTTTATTCATTCACATTCAATACTCATGTGTAAAAAATATAAGTTCGTTATAAATATATTAAATAAACATATAAATATATATATTTCATACAATTTATTATTTTCTTATGACCCTTTATTACTTGTTTATTAAAAATATCATGTTAAAGTCATGCTTTGGTCAATAACTACTTTGTTTTTTCTGCATATTTTGATTTGTTATTTTTATAGTCCTATTAATTTGATCATGGTAGCACAATATCATGAATTTTAATCATGAAATAAATATCATATATATTCTTTTTATTTTTATTTATAGGAATCTATAAAATTTAGATATAGAAAATGAAATGCATCATTCATGGAGGTGATATGTCGCATTTATGCCTAAATATTGTTTCCATATTATCAATGGATTGAAAAAAATAAATTTAAATAATATATTAAAATTATATAATTATTAATATATCATATATATCACCAATTTTAATTAAACCCTTCCTTATTTCCTTCCATGTAAAGCGTGAACAAGTCAAATCACTGCGTGAGGTGGTAGTCCACCGTACACATGAGCGACGTTATCGTATTCTCACAGAATGGAAATTCAGAAGGTATATGCAATATAATAATTTTAGAAGTATAATAATATCATATATATAATATATAAACATTTAATACATTATTATATAGCACTGTGATAGGTGGTGATGGAATATGAATAACATCGATTCGTGATGTAGCAGATTGACGTATATACGAATAATGATTTCATATCCCATTTGATGGAAGAGAAGACGAATATAGGTTATACTATTAACATAATAAAATATCAGTATATGGGAGATTATTTTTTATTATATCATCATAATATAATAATAATTAAAGAATGTGGAAGAATAAATAAATCAAAATGCAAGTTTAAGATTTTACCTCCTCTTCAAAGATCCTCTTTAGGTTTCTACCTAAGTCCATCATAGGAGGGATTCATACTAAAAATAAGGCCTATAATATGTGGGGAGGAAATTAGGAATTAATTTTTGTGGTAATTTTTCTAACCTAATGGTTTTTAAATTATGAATATGATATGAGAGGGGGTTACCTTTTATAATTGAGTGTGACACACTTGAAATTTCAGAAAAAAAAGGTCTACCCACATTTTTCACAAGATAAAAGGCTAAAAAATGGACCATTATCAAGGATATACACAATAGGGTCGAAATATTTTCATATAATTGTTTTTGGACATGTTTTGTGCCATTTTTACCCCATATATTTTTGTTTAACCCCCTAGTAAACCCATTTTACCTTAACCGCAATAAATAATTTTTACTATTTTTATTATTCATTATGGTCAAAAATTAATTTGAACATATTATATAATATAAATAATGAAAATTCAAAATATAGAATATATTTTTCCAAATTCTATTCAGACTATTGGAATATTTTAATTTAAAATTAAACCCGAATACGTGACAAAACAACAGTTTTCCAAAGAGAAAATGTTCAAAAGTTTAAAAAAGTTTTATTTCAATATCCAATATAAAAATTAATCCAATGAAATAAATTGGATTAATTGATATATATTTGAAATAATTTTACTTTAAATCCCATTTTAAAATAAAAAATAACCATATAAATTCATTAAATGAAAAGTTAGTTTTCAATAAAAATCAGTATTTTTCCATATTCATCAGAAAAAATTAATCTTTTTAGAAAAATCACAAAAAATTATCCTATTATAATTTTGACATGATGAATTCAAAACTGAAGTTTATTTTATCAAAGTAATTTAATTAATGTGTAAAAAATTAATTTAACTATTTTTTCACTAAAATGAATAAAAAAAATATTTTTTAAGAAAATAGTATTTTTGAAACATATAAAGACTTGATAAAACATGAATTATTTTTTATCAATATGTTTTATTTATATAAAACCATTATACTTAACATTTAAAATGTGGTTATTAATATTCATACCACCAAGTTTGACATCTATGTAATAATATTATTTTTTAAATAATAATATTAATAGTTTGTCGTGGTTTTTAAAAACTTGGTGTTGTGTGTAATGAAAACAATCAAACAAATTTAATTTATTCAAAAGCAAAAAATTCATAAAATATCAAGGTATTACATACCATCTCCATGATGTTAACGTAGTTAATTTTTCATAATGATCCTTCATGGTTTGTTTTAAAAGTATTATTGATATATAAAAATGATAATTATGTCATTATTTATTTTTTAGATATAGTGTAATAGTGAACTCAATGAAAATATTCTACTTACCAAATTCATTTTGAAAATATAGGCTGAATATATTTAATGCATTGGACATGCACTTAATTGGTTATGTAATTGATTATAACATGGTAAATGGAATAATAAAATTGAAAATGGTTCTTAATCAAGTAAATAATTAACATAGTTTTATTATTCAGTAAGATAATTATTGTATGAGATGATTCAAGCTTGAGGTAAGGGACAATTTACTTCAAAAACCTCATTTTAAATGTTTTCAATATTTATTTTCTAAATTTTTTTCTTTCATGTTCATATTCTTAAGAGTGTTTTATGTTTATATGTACATAAATGAATTATAATAGACATTTTATGTCACTTTTTACTTTAGTAAAAAATTAAATGGAATATTTTTATGGAAAATTTTGAATTTCCTTATAAAATATAAAAGGAACATTCTATTCTAATGTATACAACATCAAACTTTTTTTTCCAACACAAATGTTATTTGATGTTTGGATTCCTTTATAATATTTCATATTTTCTTCAAATAAAAACTACCTTTCTCTTTTATTGTAGGTATTTTGGTTTTGAAAATGGGTTTTTTAAATGAAAGTTAATTTCAATATTTGATTGTGTTTTTCATATAGGTTAAAAAGTGTTTTTAGGGGTTTATGATTAAAAAATGCAAGAATAAAAAAATTTATACATGATATGGAACATGGGAATTGTATATGAGAAACAAGTGAGACTGATATAGATTATATAATATGATATCCCCATCATAGCTCTCTAATTCATTATGTAAAGCGATAGAGTCAATAGATTAGGTTTCACCTAAGAGATTATTAGAATTTACAATGAATGTTATTCCATTTGTAACTATGGAGGTTATTCCATTTGTAACCATGAAGTTTATTTCATTTTTAACAAAGAAGTTTATTCTATTTTTAACCATGAAGGTTATTTTATTTTTAATCAGGAAGGTTATTCCATTAGTAATACTGACATAAAAATGATGCTTCAAGTTACCTATATGATGTACTGATTTTTATATCCATTTTTATGGAAATATTATGATTTCAAAATAGTGAGAAAATGATATTATTTTTAAATAAAATTATATATTAATTCTTAAGGGTTAAATTTATAACATTTTTAAAAAAAATTAGAAGTATTCCTAATTTATAATAAACCTTAAGGAGTTTTATTTTTCATATAATAGTTTTTTTGAAATGTTTTATAAAAATATTTTGAAATAACATTTTATTTATTAGGTAAGAAAATATTTATTTTGGGCACAAAGTTTATATTGAAATATATAATTTTATATGTATTCATAGAATAGTGGGTTTCTTTCTTCCTTTTAATATGTCCCTAAATGATACTTTTATGCGCATATCACATTTTGAAATTTATTTCACAAGTTTTTAAGGATGAGTAAAGACAAGGATGATGTCAAGATAAAAATTGTGAAGATATGTCATGAAAATAAAACTTGTTATATCATAAATTTTTTTTTGGGGAAATGGATACTAAGTGAAAGTTTCAAAACTGGGATGTAACATTTATTTATATAAGGGTGATGGAATAATTATCTTAAAATCTAAACTATAAATATCCTCAACTGTAAGATAATGATTTTTTGGCATAAAACACAAGATTATGAAATGTTTAATGTAGTTTCCTTATAAATATTTAATTAAAAATCCATTTTGTTTTTTCATTCATCCCCCCACTTTTTATATAGAACATATTAACTAGTTCTCTCTTCTTCTCATCCAAATGACTATCAACCTTTATTCTCTCATTCTCATTTCCTACTCCATTCATCTCTAGCTATAATCCTACTTAGTGTCTTCCCCCTTAGTTCACACTCATTTTCATAGTCCAATTTTCATTTAATTCATCCTCTCACATCTTCATACCTCCACCCATGTCGACAACAAAACACTCAGGTCTCCCTTGCCCCACTATAAATCACCATTAACACCTAAAGCATATACATAAAATTATGATGATAATAAAACTCCTCCTATATTTCTAATTAAATCTCTAATGCATAAACCCATATATTCCCTCACCCCACCAATTGATGATGATTGTAACATTATTCAGCACCTCCAACATTGGTCACCCCACTCTGTACCATCATCATCATCACCCCACACTATCACTGTCATTGCCTTCATTTGGGAAAAATATGTTTCCTCTGATCTGGTGTGGGTGTATTAAGGATTATATGTATTTATCCATTTTACATGTGTTATTAAAAATTAAAAAATTAAAAAATAAATAGATCTGTGGGTTGTCATTGGGCTTTCACACATCCATTACAGGGTGGGGTGGCCTATATAAATCCACCCATTTCACATGTGTTATTTTTCTGGTTTTGGCACACATGGGCCTGTACCACCCCTCCTTGGATCGAATGTCTCATATTATTACTTTAAGGTATCTTTTTTACCTTTCCTTGGTAAACGATAATTTTTTTTCTATAAGCATTGATCATTTCATCGAGTGAAAGATGATACATATTTCTAACATTTTCATATGATATAAAGAAGGAAATTCAATGATAGGTCTTTTAAAATAAATGATTATTTCTGGTAACTTGTGGGCTATAAATTATTCTCCACCCTTTATGTGTATACAAAAAATTTCAACAAACATCATGATATTTAGATTATAGGTCTTCCTAAAAATTTTGAAAAAAATATTCTTAATCCAATCAATCTCATTAAACTCTAACCTAATATAATAATTCTCTTACAACCTTGGATAATGTAAATAAAAAACATCCTTAGTTACCAAAATTTATTCTCATCCTCAGAAAATAATTACATTATTAAACAAATATTCATACCATTTAAACCATCTTTAATCAATCTTTCTTTCTTTAATAACTTACCTTATAGAAAAGTTATTGAAGGTAGCTATAGAATCTTAACAGGTACAGCTAAGATGAATCAGAAAAACCACTAAGTATATTGTACGAAAGATAATTTAATTGTAAATATATCCAACTAGAAACAATCGTTAAGGAAACATAACTAAGTCAGTCCTGCTATATATTGTTATGGATAGAGATTGTTTGATTTCCAATAGATCCAATGACTGAGAATTGATATTTGATGATGATTACATCAAAATCTTAATAAAGTATATGTTTTTAACTCTTGGTATTCATACAATGTTTTTTATATTTTTTATTTTTTATTGAAAAAACATCATTCTAATTGAACTTCAATGTTTGTAACAAAACTTTTATAAAGTTTCCTCCATAAAAATTTATAAAAATAATTCAAAGGTTACCCTTAGAAGATTGTAAAATAATTTTCTTATGAATTTTTTTAATGATATAAAAACATGGGATCATAAGAAAAGGTTTATGGAATAATTTTAGACCGATTAAACTTTGGATGAACATCCTTTTTAAGAAACTATCAAAGTTTCTTAAAAAACTTATGTATAGAGATTTTTGTAAAAAATGTAGGGAAAAAAGTAAGTCGTAAGAAAAAATTACCCCCCCTTTATTGAGTATTTTTTCACTATAAAAATACATTTAAATGATAATTAGATTAATGATCACTTTATACTGATCATACCAAAGTTCTATTTAATATATTCAAGTCTATAAGAATTTAGAGGTTTTTTAAAAATGTCAGCAATATTTTTTACAATCAAATAAACTATAAAATATTATATCATATCTTATGTAATATCAAAGGAATTTGTGTCCAATTTCTATGTCATTTTATCTTTATTGGTTCAATGGGTTCTTATACAAAGATAAAGAAATTGTGCTATCACACAAATATGGAGTTTTAATAAAACTTGTTCAAAAATTAGTGAGTGTGTGTTCCATCCAAAACACCTGAGCACAATAACTTCCAGTTACTACACATTAATCTTTAGCAATGGATAATACTATTGAGTATTTTTCATTAAAATACCAAGAAAATAAAGTTTACCTAAGAAATGACGTGTTCCAAATGTACTTTTCCAATCCATTTTACATCCACCAAAGTTAAAATCAGAAAAAAGAAGAGTTCAAAATTATTTTTAGAATAATAAAATATTCCATGATTCTGAATTCCTTTTTAATAAATAAAAAATATTTTAACATATTTAAGACTATACTATTTTTTATTTTATTGAAATATCACACATACAAATACATAAAATTCTAAGATTGTTCATCTATTTATAAGATATAATAAACTTTAAATCATTTCTCTAAATTTGTTTTTATAAAATAATTTCATATATTCATCAAGATATAAGTTTTTAACCTTTTTATGGATGTACTTATACATTTTCATTGTTATAACCAAATCTCTTGAGTAATTATTTTTGTATACTTTTTTTGAGAAAAGAAAGTTCCTTTCTATTTTTTAGAAATTTAAAAACTGAGGAAAAAAGTAAGTTCACCTATCATGATCGTCTCAAACTCCTATTTCATAAGTTTTGTAAAGGAATCAAAAATATATTTTCAAGTTGTTACAAATATAGTTTCATCGACATAAATTTGATAAATGGTGGTATATTTGAAAATTTTCATACTAAAAATATTTGGATAGACAAATCCCTTAAAAATTTGATGTAAAAAATATAATAAGTCTATAATACTAGGCTCTAAAAGATTTATTAATCCTATAAAGTGCCTTAGTAAGTTTAGAAACATAATGTAGAGATTTTTTATTTTCAATACAAGATGGTTATTCTATATAAACATTATCCTATACATATTTGTTAAGAAAATCTCACTTCATAACCATTAGATAAATAGTAAAATTTAAGAATAAAGAAAATGATATAAGTATATAAATAGATTCAGGTATAGCTTGTAGCATACTCTACCAGAATAGCCACCCGAATAGTGCTATCGGACCAGATGCCATTGGCCTTAGGTGCACCTCTCCAAAATCCAAAGGCTACCGACTAAAAGCGAGGGTGTAACAGGTATAGCGGGGAGGATATAACCTCTAAGAAATATAATAGCACTGGCCCATGTAGTAATATAACATGTAGTAGAAATAAATGACTCAGTAGACTCAAACCAAACCCACCAATGGAAGAAGTACAGTCAATATCAAATAAATATTGGAAAAAAGGATAACCGTGTGACAATTTCTGGGTTGTTTTTTTAATTTTTTTATTTATTTTTGTTTTTATTTAATTTTCAGTCATTTATCCCGCTTTCTTCTCCTTTTTCACGTGATGCATAGGAGGAATCATCCTCCTCCCCCTTCCACCAGATTTGATCCATCTCCATCATCTTTGATCTGATTTCAGATCCTTTAGAAGCTGGACACTCGTATCAGTAAGGATAAATACATGAGACCTTCTCTTCATCTTTTTTTAACCTCATGGACTTTTGTTTCCTTATGAGCTAATTTTTGGGTTTTTTGATGAAAACATAGATCTACATCCATTAGATTTGAGTTGTATCTCGATATCAGATGTGCCTACATCTACGAGTCTAAAGTAGTTGGTGTATATCATGTTTTATTTTTTTAGACATCTTGGGTGTGTGACTTTTAGCATGTGTTTGGGTATTTTGAGAAATACCCCGTTATACCTCATTATTCATATCAAAATGATCATGTGACCCATGGGATGTCACTGGGAATGCCCAATGCCTATTTTTCTTGACAAAGTCCAGGTTAGTGGTCATTTCTATTTGAGGTATTTTGGTCGGGTTTCAAAATGGACTAAATTGAATTGTTTTGATTTAAATTTTCTTGTTTAAATTGTTTTGTTTGATTAAATGAATCTGAGGAATTCAACACCTTCATAATGAATTAATGTAATTGATTGACTATGAAATTCAATTTTTTTAGATTGAATTTCTTATTGTGGGTGTTTTAAATTGATTTATATATGTGTAATTCGTGAGATTTCATATTTTGAGAACCAAAAGGTTGTGATGGGCTCAGAATGAGTTTGGGATGGAATGGCCATCAGGTTTGAGTGGTGTTTATCATTAGTTGGGCTTGGAACAGATTTTATTAAGTGGTTTTGACCATGGGATTGGGTGTCATGGGTGTCGGATTAAGGTTGTGAGGTCATCAAGTTGGGCATGGACCATGACACTTTGATGGAATGGCCATCAGATTTGATTGACATGGTCCCAGTGGAATGAGGTGCTGGTTGGTGTGGAATAGTTTCTATATTTGGTGATTTTCACTCACCTGTGATGGCCAAAGAACTAATTGAGTCATGTTCACACGGGAAGACTCCGTTGATGAGGGGGTTTTGACCACTCATGTGGGTAGATTTCCCCGATAGTTGAGGCATATGTATTATTGGTTTGGGGTTTCTTGACATAGAAAGTAACATGGATGGTGAAGAGACTTTGGTTTATAGTGATGAGGCTATTGGGTTGGGGGATGAGGCTCTCCATGATTGAGTCCATGGGCCTAGATATTTATTTGAGGACATACAACATTGTTTCTCTGGTTGTCGTGTTATGGGTCGATGTAAGCTTTCGAGCAGGGTTCCGTCAGACTAAGATACTATTACTTGGGTGTGACTTCAGGATGTTAAGAATATATGAGACACAATGTTTCAGGAGGCACATGGTGTTGGGATACATGATTTGATGTGGAACCTAAGGGTTCACCTGGAATATTCTACATCAGGGGTAACATGGGCCATGGGCCAATGACCCTCTTGAATTCTGATATTCCAACGTTGGAAAAAGTAGGTGACATTTTATGGTGGGTGTTGAGCACCAGAGGGATTGATTTTTTATGTATTTCTTTTTGAAACTTCTTATTTATTTATGTTGGACATCTGTTTAAACACTTATTCTTCGTACGAACTATTGGGTGATGTCCTACTAAGGTTCGTCTCACACATAGCACGGGCCCTTTGGGACACGTGTAGACTTTATGAACTTACATACAGGTAAAGGACTAGCCTCAAGAGTTGGATCTTAGTAGTGGTTTTCCTAGAGTGGTGTAGAACTTGTGTTCATTCCTAGAAGGTTTTTTAGTTTATAATTCATTCTTGTATCAGTAAGATTATTTTCTATATAGAGAATGTGGTCTTCCATTGAAAGTAACATGTGTATATTTACTTGTATGACCTTTTTTTTAAATTAATTCTTACTCTGTTTATTTTTAGAAGTGGCTCAAGTGGTGTTTTGCATCCCAATCTGTTTACTTTTTATTGTTTCCTCTATTTATCCTTTTCATTTTCTATTTATTTGATATTGAATGTACATCTTCCATTTTCTGGTATGGTTTGAGTTTGCTGAGTCTTTTTTCCACTACATGTTATATTACTAATTGGACCAATATTATTCTATTTCCGAGAGGGTATATACTCCCCACTATACATTTTACACACTCACCACTAATCGGTTGCCTTTATTGTTTGGGGAGGTGCACCTAAGTCCAGTGGAACCCGTTTTGATAGCACTTTTTGGGTGGTTGTTCAGGTCGGCAATGCTACATAGCTACTAAAGTGAAAATTTATTCATAATCTATATCTTATTATATATTATAACCCTTAGAAAAAAATTCTTTATTTATGTTTTGACTCTAGTTTTCATGGATTTTTCCTTTGAATACAATGATGTATATATCTGGAGTTATCCTCATAGTATGTATGATGTTTGGGTGTCTTAGGAAGCTATAATTAATATATTAAAAAAAATTAATATATTAAAAAAATTAATACGTTTTAATGAACACCCATGAGTCATTTCAATATTTTTTACCTTTTTTTGGGACATCAAATGAGAAATATAAGACCACAGTGGATTCTGGAATGCTGGTTTTACCTTAGAAGTGACATAAGTTTGGTCAGCATTGGGCATTCGGTTGAGGCATCTATTAACCAATTAGTTTAATAAAATAAATAAATTATTTATTTATTTATTTTATTAAATGGAATTACCTAGTTACCTCTATAAATATATCAATATGTAATTTTATGAGTGAAATCTACATAAACCATGGTGTATTAGAGGAGAGTATTCTTCATTGACAAATCGAGATCAAAGAACACCCATGATTGGATCGATTTGGATCAAGAATAAGTGAACACAATAGTCATTCTCATAATTAGATTACATTTTATACACCAAATATTGATTCCTAATTGAGGTGGGACTCGTTATTTATATTTTCTTCCCCTTTGATTAAAATTTTAAAGAATATATTTCATTTTATTTGTTTGATTTAGTTTATGAACATTTTCCCATTTATTTTATATTTCATAAACCAATAATTATTATCAACATACACATATGCTTCACAACTTGATTATATTCATGATCCTTGTTTATTAACTGGGATCACATCATCCAACGATGGTATCACTTTGTTTTTGTTCTTTCCCCCCATTTATTTTCATATTATTTATTATTATTTTATTGGTATTGCGGTTCAACTTTTTCATGGTGGGTTTAAGTGTGATAAAACCCCCTGATTTAGATGGTTTGTGTGAACTATGAATGGATTAGTGATTTGGGTGTAGATCGTGATGGGATTGTCATATACATATTATGTTTCATGTATATTTCACTCAGAGTAGAAAAAGATGATGAAATATGTTATAGTACATATGAAGGACTACCTTAGTGGGTGAATGAAATCTTATTTCCATCCATAAAAGGTTTTAAATCAATGGTTGAGCAAGTTAGAATTTAGTTTTGAGTGGTCAAATCATGGTTTTTGTGGTGGTGAAGTCAGATCTAGATCCATGTGAAGAAACTGAGATATCATTGAAAATGTGACTGCAGGCCAAGTAGTACCAAATAACACATATTTTTTTCTTAGTTTTCCATGGAATATAGATTTTTGACTAAGTTAAGGATCACACACTATGTGAACCTACTAGAGTAGCCATTTAGTGTTCCATTTGTATACACCCTAGGACCATGGGTGGTCATACACACTGTTTTCCCACATGGACATGTTTTGTGGTTGTACTTGTCTAGTCGATCTATCTGTCATGTGTACATGCCTCGAGACCTAGAGTGGTCATACACATCATGTTCCCATGTATTCATGTCATGTGTCTATTCTTGGATAGCTGATCTGTGTTCCATGTGTACATACCCAAGATCCTAGGTGGATATACATACAGTG
The DNA here is from genome assembly GCA_963277665.1 of Viscum album. NCBI lineage: Eukaryota > Viridiplantae > Streptophyta > Magnoliopsida > Santalales > Viscaceae > Viscum > Viscum album. Next base: position 1,111,773,217 of record OY728137.1, read on the forward strand.
AGACATGAGGATGAGTTGTGTAATATGGAATGTATCTCTATTCCATGTCAAAAAAAGAACAAAACAAGGGGATGAGGAAGGGCCACAAACCCTTTGGACCCCCATACATGCAGTTTTTTTCCTCTAAAGACTTATTCATCCTCTATATCATTCTTTGGGGTATGTATATTGGATTATGAGTAGCCTAACATGACTATCTTTTTATGTATAATGCAATGGTAGTATTTTTTGTGGAATATGAGATATTATGTGAGGTGTTATACACATGATTATTATTTAATCGATGATTAAAAATGGAATTGATCATGAAAGGATCATTATAGAGATATTGGGGTCAATACTCCTATATTGCACTTGGGAACGGGTCCCCATTACTCTTTATACAGGTAGAGATGGAACACCCCAATAATTGGCATGTGTCCTTTGTCTATGGAGTGGTACTCCACCAACTTTGAGCTCTGATGGTAATAAGTTCCACCATGGTAGTTGTGGATCCCATAGATTTAGATCATATATTGAAGGTTTATTCCACTCCACATAGATTTTAGTTAGGTTTCATATGATGTTGGGCATCAGAGATAGACTGATTGGAGCTACAGGCATACTCATCAACTTTGGCTAAGCTATGAGATGGAGATACCCTTTATCTCTCATCTGGATTTCTTTATGAGAATATATATATATATATATATATATATGTATTTATATATGTATGTATGTATTGGGTTTATGTTTCCCTCTTGTTATGGGTTGAGTTGACTACTTTTTTATCTCTCTATTTCTCCCTTTGTTATTTTTAAGGCATCATACTCTCATTTATGGGCTTTATAAGCATGTTCTATATCTTATGTAGATGATGTATATATCGATGGGGACTTTTTTGGAGCATTATGATACCTGGGTGAATTGACTCTGTATGGTTTTCAGACATAGATATCAAGAGTTTATATCTCTTAGTTATCCTTCATTCTATTTTTTGTTATATTGGAACTTCATTTTTGTTTGGTAATGTTTTTTTTCACCATTATTCTTTGGATTAATTTGTTGTACTCTGGTGTATTCTCTAGAGTTTATTACATGGATGGTTTTACTCTAGATGTTATTTACTTTTATTATTACTATACACACTTTCATGGAGATGGTTGTGTGAATTCATACATATACATTAAGATAAGGCCTTCCATTTATATTATACTTCTCAATACTTGTTGCTAGCCCCTAGCCTATTGGAGGTAGGCATGGGGTTGTCACACTTGGCCTTCCGCCATCTAGGATGGCCTCAGTGGGTCGGGTCATGATAGAGTGGTATTAGAGAAATCATTCCTTACAATGGTTTTTTGAGTTTTCCCATTTGTGAGTATTGGTTGGGACTTAGGGAAACAATGTAAAAGTGTCCTGAGTGTATCTTTCAAGCCAGAGAACCTAGTGTTGGTGCAGAATATGACCTATCTATACACCTAAACTCTGAATATCTACTTTTTGATTCTATATACTGAGACATTAGTTGTAAGGAACTTTGTTACATGCATAATATATGATTGATTCCTTTGACATCCCTTCTTGAGTCAGCTCTTCATATGTATATGTTAATAAAACTATGGTAAATCTTGATCACTTTCCGAAATCTTCTATGAAGATAGACATCCAAGTTTCTGATAAAATATTGTAATGATTATCCTTTGAATTATGTAAACTTGGTTGGCCATCTCATGAGGTGTTTCCTCCAGTAGGGTGGAGAGAAGCACCCTCAACCTTTAAGAAAAGGATAATACTAGAATGTTAGGCTAATGATGCACAAAAGATTATAACGTTATGAATGTTATAGTGTTAGAGACTATTGAGGTTTCACAATGATATAGACTTTCATGTAGTGGAGAATTATCTTGAGTCTATGGTATGAGTTTTTAAGAGTTTTCATGCCCTGATTGATCATATGGTTGTGCTGGAAACCAGTTTTTTCCATGGAGTAGTAAGTAGTTAGTGGAGTCTTGTTACACATAACCATGACGAGATGATTCTGTCATTGTAAAACTTCTAACATCTATTTTGAATGGAGTATTACCCTACATTATTATGATTTTTTGTTGATTCTAGAGTAGTTCAAGCTACTGTAGGGTCGAATAATAGTTTCAAAGTATGATTTGAGGTTCACTGACCTCAAAAATCACTCCCTAGATATGGTGTAGGATGGTTTCTTCTAGGGATGGATTTTGAGTAAGTTATATAAAGATAAATTTCTTCTAGCATAGTCTTCTTTTTGCTTCCAATCTATGATGGAGTGCTTGAGCGACCTCTGGTGACTAAGAGCTTCCTAGAATAGGGGTGCCATGTAATTAAAGCTGGAAGTGGATATCATGTGGCCTAGTTGTCTAAATTACCAACCAAGAATCAAATATCATGGTCTCATCACAAGAGGCATACTCATTCCCAAACTCAGAAATGTGGATTTGTGGCTCTGGGATTGAAAAGAGGATCTAGTAATATTGGTGAGGGATGATGTTATGCTTATTAAGGGAGGGGTCACATGTCATGTCATTTCTAGACCCATTGTGCAGAGTATGATTAGAATATGGTGGATAGACCACTATCATATAGGGGGCATCACTACTACAAAAACGGGCATTAACAGTGCTAAAAATGGGCTTTAAAAGTGCTAAAAAAGCATTGTAAAGCTTGGCACTGATAAAGGGGGTACCCCTTTATCAGCACTAAACAAGTGCTTCTTTAGCGCTGATAAACTTATCTTTTATCAGCGCTTCTTTAGGGCTGATAAAGGGGTGGTTTATCAGCGCTTTTTTAGCACTGATAAAAGCACGATTTATCAGCGCTAAAAGAGCGATGATAAACTTATCTTTTATCAGCACTTCTTTAGCGCTGATAAAGGTGTAGTTTATCAGCACTGTTTTAGCACTGATAAAAGCACGATTTATCAGTTCTAAAAGAGTGCTGATAAATGCCCTCTCTGTTACTCCGATAAATCTGCAGCAGCACACCCGAACACCTGCAAAAAAAAACAGCATCTCAATAATCCAATTAAAGAAAGTATACCCATACAAAATTTACTCATAAATCATAAGAAAATTAGACCAAGTATACCCATACAACAATTATACCCGTACACGATTAACACATAATTTATAAGTTAATCAAGTATTTAAAGAAATCAATTCAGAATTCAGGGGGTTTGGGGGCTGTTCAAGGGTTTGGGGTGGTTGTTCAAGGGTTTGGGGTGGCTGTCCAAGGGGGGGTAGGGGGTGTCTGGGGGGCTTTCCAATTCAATCCTAAGGCTCCAGATGGGTGTGTTTTATCAATACATAAATCTTTGGACTTTTCTCTATCCACTATGCATCATGTTCTCAACCTCAAATAAGTTATAAGGTTTGTACACACACTGAAGTGCACATACTTGGGGGGGGGGGATGAATCTCATTAATAAACCCCCAATATTAAACCTGCAATAGGCTATTGTAAGTGCATGATCAGGAAATATGCACAACCTAGTTGAGAAAGAACTGGAATAAAACTAATAAAAAAACATCATTGATCCTCAAATCCATGACCACGATTAAACCCAAATTAATTTTCCAAGTGTTGAACTTTTACCAAGCATTTCACAAGGATCGTGTCGACATTATAAAAATATAGTTTGACCAAGTCCTACCCCATCTACATCAAGACACATTGATTCTAAAGTATTAAAGCTTGATCAGCCATACCTACTTCATCCAATGTTATGGTTTCTCTGAGTACATCATAGGAACCACACAAAACATATAATATACCATGGTCTCCCCACTATATACATAATTATCATTGACCTCCAATATGTGAGTTTTATTTATACTCCATCATGGAAATCCACTTATGGGAGTTTTCTCATCCAGGGAATACCCTCAACAGTATCCCAGACCACCCATATGTGTTCTTCCAATTCCGAGGCATAAGACCTACAAGGATCTCATCCCTATACTATGAGAGTACCCTTATTTAGGGAATAATACTGAGAAGCATATATTCTTTACCATATGGGAGTATTATCATCCAAATAATAATCCCTAGAATCATATCAACCCTCCAATATGGGTGTATTCTCATTTGAGGCATAATCTATATAATCATCTCAGCCCTCCCCTATGTGATTATTTTCATTTAGTGAATATTCCCTATAAGAATCTCATCCCACTTCTATGGTTGTATTCTCATTTGGGTAATAATACCTATATAAATCTCATCCCTCCCCTATGAGATTATTCTCTTTTAAGGAATAAGACCCATAAGCATATCCACCCTCCCAAATGGGAGTATTTTCATCCAGATATAAGCCCATAAGTATCACAGACCCAAACACATGATCACCCTAGTATACCAGGCCAACCATGACATGATATATATGAGTCCCCTGATATATCACATGCCATGACCCCCCATTTAAAAGATCAATGAAATCCGAATGCGTTTGGTCGGATTTTCGTAGGTCAGTTGTTGTTTTCAATTAAAATCTGGTCCATTTTAAACAAAATAGAGACCCTTTGAGTGCTATCGGCCACACCGTGCCTCGAATTGAGGTAGGGTTGACTTTTACACGTCACAAAGGACCCTTGGATCGTTCTTATAAAAGATCAATGCAATCTGAATGCGTTTGGTCAGATTTCCGTAGGTCAGTTGTTGTTTTCACTTAAAATCGTGTCCATTTTAAACAAAATAGAGACCCTTTGAGTGCTATCAGCCACACCATGACTCATATTGAGGCGTGGTTGACTCTTACACGTCACCAAGGACCCTTGTATCATTCTTATAAAAGATCAATGCAATCCGAATGTGTTTGGTTGGATTTCCATAGGTCAGTTGTTGTTTTCAATTAAAATCGTGTCCACTTTAAACAAGAGAGATCCTTTGAGTGCTAGCGGCCAAACCATGCCTCGGATTGAGGCAGGGTTGACTCTTACACATCACCAAGGACCCTTGGATCATTCTTATAAAATATCAATGCAATCCGAATGTTTTTGGTCAGATTTCCGTAGGTCAGTTTTTGTTTTCACTTAAAATCTTGTCCATTTTAAACAAAATAGAGACCCTTTGAGTGATAGCGGCCACACCGTGCCTCGGATTGAGGCAAGGTTGACTCGTACATGTCACCAAGGACCCTTAGATCGTTCTTATAAAATATCAATGCAATCCGAATGTGTTTGGTCAGATTTATGTAGGTCAGTTGTTGTTTTAAATTAAAATCATGTCCATTTGAAACAAAATAGAGACCCTTTTAGTGATAGCAGCCACACCATCCCTCGGATTGAGGCGGGGTTGACTCGTACACGTCACCAAGTACCCTTGAATCATTCTTATAAAATATCAATGCAATCCGAATGCGTTTGGTTGGATTTCCGAATGCATAATATGATGAAAATTTCTTTTTCCATAGCTGGCAATTTCCCAGGGTGTAAAACTTTGCTACATATAGCTTTGAAAAAGAAACAAAGTTTGGTTAACATATGATGAACATTCTTGGAAAAAATGAAATGTAAAGATATAGGAATTAGATCTTACATCAAATCGTGGCAATCATGTTATTTCAAACCTTTTAACTTCAAATCATTCATTGAAACAATGTTCTTGATATTTGATGTGTACCCCTCTGTAACCTTTACATCATTGAAGAAGTTGAAAAACTGATATCTCTCCGCCCTAGAAAGACTATAAGCAGCTGGAGAAAGAAACATTCAATTTTCACCCTTCATGGGAGCCAACTCTTCTCGTATTCCCATGTCAACCATGTCCAACCTTGCCTTAATTCCATATTTTGTTTTTCCAGGGGCATTTAGCAATGTTCCAATAACACTGTCACATACATTTTTTTCCACATGCATCACATCAAGAAAATGTCTAACGTACAAACAATTCCAGTATGGTAATTCAAAAAAAAACTGATCTCTTTTTCCAACCGATTTTCGTAAGGTTTTTCGAAAATGGTTTACCAAAAATAGTGTTCATATCTTTTACTTTCTCAAACAGCTGATCACCTGTTAGTGGAGACGGTGTTGCACATTTTTCTGAACTTCCATTGAATGATGTCGTCCAAGATCGGTACTTATGCCAACGAGGTATAAATATACGATGTCCTAGAAACACAAATTTCGATGAATGTTTCAACCTAATTGATTATGTATCTTCTTCGCACACGGGACACCCTTGAGTTCCATTAATTCTATAGCCTGACAAATTTCCATAAGTAGGGAAATCATTTATTGTCCCATACAACATCGATCTCAACGTGAAGTATTCAATTTTATAAGCATCATACAACATTACACCTGAGTCCCACAATAACTTCAAATCCTCGATCAAAGGAGCCAGATAAACATCAATATCGTTACCTGGTTGTTTTGGTCCTGATATAAGCGTAGATAACATGATGAATTTCCGCTTCATGCATAACCAGGGTAGAAATTTATAATTTACCAACATAACAGGCCATGTACTATGAGTGCTGGTTTGAAAACCAAAAGGATTCACTCCATCTATAGATAACGCAAGTCGAAGGTTTCTCGACTCTTTTCCAAATTCAGGATACTCATGATCAATTTTCTTCCATTGAGGAGAGTCGGCTGGATGACGTAATAACCCATCTTTATTTCTTTTATCTGCATGCCACAACAATTGTCTTACATTTTCTTCACTTCCATATAGACGCCTAAACCTTGGAATGATTGGAAAGTACCATACAACTTTCGTAGGATTGGATTTATCTTTCTTGTATCGAGAAGAACCACAATTTGGGCATTCTGTAAGTGATTTGTTCTCTTTGCGAAACAATATACAGTCTTTCGGGTAGGCATGTATTCTTTTAGAAATCATTCCTATCGAGCGTAACATTCGTCTAGCTTCATATGTCAGGCTTGGGAGCTCATTATCTTCTGGGATCATGTCATTCAAGTGAGAAAGTAGTTCTATAAAACTGACATCACTCCATCCGTTTCCTGCTTTCAATTTATACAACTTCAGTACAACTGACAATGTTGTATACCTAGTGCAAGCAGCATACGATGGCGTCTTTGCACAACTCTTTAACTTCTCATACAATTTTGGGCAATCTCAGAGTTCATCTTGAATTGTCTTTGTCATTTCCTCAATACGATCTTCATCATCATTGACATCTGTAATCACATCCTCCATACGGTCTTCTTCATTATCCATATTTGTATTCATATCTAACGATCCATAAAACACAGTTTTATCCCAGCCAGTAGCTACATTCACTTTTTCTCTGTGTTTATTCCAACATTTATAACTCCGATCTATTCTGTGACATATCAAATGTTCTTCCAAATCCTCTGGAGTAAGTAGTCCAGAATAAAAACAACTTAAACATGGACAAAGTATTTGAGAAGGATCATTTTTGTGATCCTTTGCAAACTTGATGAACTCTTTCATTCCGTTCTCATACTCTATTGTTAAACAATTAGCATATATCCAATCTTTATTCATCTCCATCCTATTATAATCTCAAATATTAGTATTTATGGTTCAAGTACACAAAACAATAATTCCAAATACAGTAGAAGAGAACCACTTCCTTATAAAAATGGAGATTAATAGAGCCTACCCATTAGTATTTATTCATCATGCCTAAATACTCACTGCTGGTGGAAGTGAAACCGTTCCTGATGATCATGCCAAGAAGAAATGGAAACCAAAAGGGGGGAGTGAATCAAAATACCCCAAACAAGATGTAAAAACATGGTATTTGAGAATAGGTTAGTGCATTTCATGTTGCCTATAAGGAAACCTAATTTATTTCTATGAAAAAGGTTAATCTACAACAAGATACCATCAATTCCATATATTATTTTCATTAATAGGGTTATTTTGTGCTTAAAAATGATCAAAACATGTCTAACCAAATTCAAATGGATAAAATATGAATTCATGAAACACATGAATCCCAAAAAGAAGATATAGTATAGAAACACCCACTTGGAATCTGAATGAGTCTTCTCAAATGAAGAACATTATACATCTCCAACTACATCGATACTTTCTCATATACAAAGACACCACTAGCTAGATAGTGGCCCTCACCAAGAACATCATACATCTCCAAATAAGAGACTACAACCACTAACCATTAAGAACATCATAAGATGGAAATATACCAAGAACACATCCCTTCACCCAAATAAGAGACTACAACCACTAACCATGAAGAACCACTAAGAGTATAATTTGAAACCTAAGGAAAGGTACACCCAAAACATACCAATAAATTCAAATGAAATAATTTCTAAACCAAACCATTGAAATCCTCAAATGTTCCTAACATCAAACCCCATCATATCTCCTAATAAAATTCTTTGATAACACTATTTCATGGCCTATACCCATTTAGACCCCTCTATTAGTTAGTAGATTATAGTCTAGTGACCCCCTAAAACCATCCTCCAACATGTAATGGGTTAGTGAATGCTCCGAGGGTATTTATCACAACCATGTGCAATGTACTTCTAATAATAAATAATTGATATAGTTTAACATCAAGTTGTATAGATGATTTTTCGAATGATACCAAGTGAAAGTTAGTATGGTAAATATGTGTGATAAGACATTTTTGGTCTAACTAAAAGGGGATATAGCCTAATGAGTGTATTTTGGATTCACAAAAAATATAACTCTATGTGGTATAGGGTTTTTTAAACTAGTAGGAGTATGGACCACTAAGTGAATATGGTCCTCTATGTGTGGGAATTTTTTTATTTAGAGTATGGCCTAATATGTATGGTTCCCATAGAATAAGGCCCATTTGAATTGGATATTTGGGCTCATTACACAAGGTGGATCACATTTTTCATGTGAGGAATCTACACCAATTTGGTTCATAAAATATATTCATAGCACATAAGGATTTCTATATTCATCAACTAATGAATCGTGTTCTTATCACACCAGGTAAGAACATAAGATCATATACTAAGGGAAGTGTTTAGAGATCGTATGCTCATCACATAGGGGATTCTTTGGCACATCGCCTAAGGAATATCATGCTCCTCATGTGAGGTATAATCCTAGGATCATTACCTAGGAGATGAATAAGAGATCTTATGATCACCACTTAGGGAATTCTTAGGCATATCCTCTAATGAATCTATTTATAATCTCATGAGGTATAATCAAGGGAACATTATTTGGGAGATAAAGAAGATCTCATTTTCCCATAACATAGGGAATTCATATTCTTGTCACCTAAGGAAACCTAGGATTATCACCTAGAGTTGGATGTCTCCTGAATTAAGAGTGGTAATAGGTTTATATCTCGGTAAAGGAACTCACATATTTGAATTTTAGAAGAGGGAACAACCCGATACACTCATCACGTAGGGGGTGATCATAGTTTTATAGACACCATTTAATTTTTATCCATGAAGTTATTCAATTCCCACCAAACTCTTTTCAATTTCATCATTAACAACTATATTCTATGTCATTGGGAAACTAAAAGGAAAACCCATATCAACTAACGATGTCATATCCCACAATAACCCACTCATTACATCTTTTTAACAATGGAAAGGTTGATGTTTCCCCACTGAACGATTTACCACCTCAACCATCTCACATTTCTTCGAATGGAATCTATCACAACAAAACTAATAAAAAACTTCTCAAACAACCCCACCAAAAACAATGATGATTTTCAACAATAAAAGTAAACAAGCACCATGTTCTTGAGAAATATAATGAAAATTAGTAAACACATGTGAATCATCCCCTTTACGTCATTTTCCATCAAGTATGGTCCATTTTCTTCAATCAGTCAATCCATAATACTCACTCATAGAATAAAAAAGCATGTTAAAAAAATTATATACAAATGGAAGAGGAGAACAATATTGAAAAAAGATTTGGAAAACATGCCTTAAAGGAGGTACTGCAAACCAAAGTTTGAAAGCGTTACGGGCGATAGAGGTCCGGCAAACTGAAGCTCGAGGGCGGCGGAGGTCCGGGAATGCGAACTCAGCGGGCAGCGGAGGTCCGGCAACGAGTAGCGAGGGTGAAGGAGGTCCGACAACATGATCTCAGTAGGCGGCAGAGGGGAGTCGCAGAGTTCCAGTACCACGAGAAATTTAGGTCGTGATAAAAAGAGGGCATTGTGCGACCGACTTTATAAAAAAATGCACTAAGGTTTTATCAGAGCTAAAAAAGCACTGATAAAGACTACCTTTATCAGTGCCTTTTTAGCGCTGATAATAGTACCCTTTATCAGCGCTAGAAAAGCGCTGATAAATCCTCACTGTATCAGCGCTAAAATTTTAGTGCTGATACATGGAGTCTTTATCAGCTCTTTTCTAGCTCTGATAAAGGGTCTTTTTATCAGCGCTATTTTAGCGTTGATAAAGGTTACCCTGTATCAGAGCTAAAATTTCAGCGCTGATAAAGGAGTTATTTATCAGCTATTTTCTAGAACTGATATATGGCCTCTTTATCGGCATTAGAAAAGCGCTGATAAATACTCCCTGTATCAGCGCTAAAATTGTAGCACTAATACAAGGTTTCTTTATTAGCTCTTTTCTAGCACTGATAAAGAGGCCATATATCAGCGCTAGAAAAGCGCTGATAAAGAACTCCTTTATCAGCGCTAAAATTTTAGCACTCATACAGGGTAACCTTTATCAGCGGTTTTGCTTAGCGCTGATATAAGGGGGCGCTTCCCTTTCCCGTTTTTGTAGTAGTGCGTCCTGATTAGGGATCTCATATACATGGTTATGATGGACCCCAGGAAGGTGGTTCTTGAGAAGGATCAAGTGGAACCCTAGGGGTGAATCCACTAGTAGAGGGTGATGTGAGAGCTACTTTCACCACCACTACCAAGAGGTCCATGTTAGGCTTAGAGAGTTGGCAGTTGAGGACATGGATAACTGTAGACTATTGAGGGTTATGACCAGATTGTGCATGTGATGATTAAAGTTATGATTTTTTTCTTTTATACTCTTTACTTCATACTAGTATACATAGGTATGATTCATTCCATTATTACATTATTTATCATGTAGTAGTTTTATCTTCTAGTTGAGACTCTATCCCAGTAGTTACAGTTATATTTTTTCTACTGAGAGTGAATATTTGATATCACATATCTACCGGCAATGTAATTCAGTGCTAGGTGGAGATTTTTTCATGGGACCTCCAAGTATTTATGATGAAACCCTATAAAATAATTTTGGGTATGTACTATTTATCCATATTTTGGGCCTATATTTACTATCATTGGAGAATAGTTAGATTTATTCAGAAAGATGGGACATGATTCTTCTTTTTTCAGTGAGAGAGATCGCATGAATGAGCGAGTGGGTCTTGTTATTATGAAGAAACAACCCATAAGCTAGTGATTTTAGACCACGAAGAGTAGTCTCTTCAAGAATATTAATTCCTTTAGTAGTGGAGGAACTTATAGATGTCCTTCCTGGCCAGGTTATGATAATACCTCTGAGGAATTATATGACCTTCTACATTGACTTTCACCCTAGGACAACATCGATATCTTCTATGGAATATCAGATGGACCCTACCAATATTTAAGTGCTGATGGTGTAGTTAGAGGACCTTTGAGAGTAGGGTTTCATCTCTCCCAGTTTGTCCCCATCATATTCTCCACTTTTTTCAAAAAAAGGTATATTGAATATTGAGACTTTAAATTGATTATAATAACTTGAACCAAGTAACAATAAATAAAGAGTACCCCTGATAGAGGATTGATTACCTCTTTTAACCTTTGGGAGGTGAAATTTGGTTCTCAAAGATCTATCTCACATCCATTTACCACTAGTTCAGGGTTCTCATGGATGATATTACAAAGATATAATTCTAATATCACTACAGATTCTATAAGTTCTTGGTGATGCCTTTTCACATGATGAATACCCCCATTATGTTTATGGATCCTATGAATTAGATCTTTTATTCATACATGGACTGATTTTTGGTTGTATTCATTGATCACAAGCTCATTAACTCTACATTAAAGGAGGAGTATGCAGAGAATCTGAGGATTCTCCTAGACTTACTCCTAGAGCACAGTCTTTATGGTAAGCTCTTGAAGTGTCAGTTTTGATTCATTGAGGTTCAATTTTGGTTTAATTCCATATCTATGATATATTAGCTATATACTAAGAAAATATGGATGTTGATCATTTTTTGGAGCCACCAAATATTTTGTTAGTGGTGTAGAGTTTTCTTGGATTGGAAAGGTACTATAAGAGGTTAATGGATAACTTCTCTTGGAATACATCACCTTTGATTAACTTGGTGAAGAAAGGGCAGATATTTACCTTTAAAAATAAGTTTTAGTGAGTCTTAAAGTAGTAGAGGTAGATTATGACCAGTGATCCCATGTTGAGACTAACGGAGGAGGGTGTATATTACACAATATTTTTCAGTTATTCTAGAGCTGGTCTCGGTTTCATGGTGATTTAGAGGAAGGAAATGATCGCATATGGTTCGAGAGAGTTGAGGCTCTACAAGAAGAACATTGAAACTCAATTACTAGAGTTAGCAGTGTTAAAATTTATTCTGAAGATATGGAGCCACTATATTTTGGGAATGCACATTATTGTTTTCTCATACCACCAGGGTCTTAGGTACATCTTCAATCAAAGTGATATCAACCTGAGATAGATACATTATACAGAGTTCCTATGGGACTATGACTATGAGATAGTTTATACTCCTATAAAGGGAAGGGTGGGGGAATATTCCCTTAGAAGGAAGTCCCATTGTTACCTAGTGGAAGAGGCATCTGATTAGTTGGATTTATTCCAAATGACTCTAATGGAGGAGATGGGTTTAGTATTTATTCAGTTGATGGTGGTGACTCCTTAACTTCTTTAGCATTTTAGAGAGGCTTAGTTAGGAGAAATTGACTATGAGGTTCTACATGACCAACTAACCTTAGGAGATGAACCAAAAGGATCTTATGAAGGAGTTAAGCATGTCATCATTTTCTAGGGATGGATGGTGGATCTAGTCATGTTCCATGAGGAGGCAATAAGGGAGTTTCACACTTACCCCTTAATTGTACATTTAAATTTGGAAAATATGTACAAGTATCATAAACTTCATCTTTGGTGGAATGAAATGAGGTGAAAAATAGCCAAATTTGTTTCTTAGTGGATCACATGTCAGTAATTAAAGGCTGAGAACCAAGTATCAGTAGTTTTGGCACATCCTCTTGAGATCCTAGAGTTGAAATGGGATAGAATATCCATGGAATTTGTAATGTGGATATCATATATAGTGAGAGTTCATGATGCTATCTGGGTGACTTTTGAATAACTCACAAAGTCTTCACACTTCCTTTCCATTAGGGAGCTAAATTTGGTTGAGATTCTAGGGTATTTTTATGTTTGGGGGATCATCCAACTTCATGGAGTACCCTTGATGATTTTCTCCAACCATGAATCTTGGTTCACATCATGATTTTAGAGAGTCTTGCAATATTCCTTTATGACCCAATTGAAAATGAGCACAATGTTTCACCTTGAGATGGATAGGATGACCAAGAAGACTATCCAAGTGTTCAATGATATACTAGGAGCCTATGTGTTATAATTTGAATAGAGATTAGAGGATCACTTCCCGTTAGTATAGTTTTCTTATAATAATATTTGTCACTATAATATATACAAAACACCTTTAGAGGCATTATAAAGGATACCTTATATGTTACCCTTGTGTAGGACATAGATTTGTGAGACATATCTCATTAGGCCAGATATGGTGCAGGCGATGATAGAGAAGATTCAGGTGATCCATGACCACATGAGGACATCTCAAATCAGATAAAAATTTTATGCATATTGATGTTGTTGGCCCATGGAGTTCAATCAGAGAGACCATGTTTTTCTGAGATTCTCCCCATGATGAGGATTACCAATTTTTTTCCATCGAAGAAATATATCTAGGAGGTTCACCATGAAATTCAAGATAAAACATGTGGTTGGTGAGGTTTCTTACCACCTATCCTTTCCCCCATACCTGGATCGAGTGCATGATGTATTATATGTGTCATAGCTAAGGAGATACATGCATGAACCTATGTACGTTATTTATTAGACCGAGATGGACATTGAGAATGGATCCACCTTCATATAGTACCAATTATAGATCATATATTGGCATGAGAGGATCCTATAAGGATGGGAAATTCACTTGGTTTGAGTGTTGTGGCATCATAGGAGTGTAAAGAGAGTTCTTAAGATTTGTAGAGTAATATGTGGACTCAATACCCTCATTTATTTGTGTATGTTGTGGATTTAAGGGAAAATTAATTTAACAAGGAGATAATTTAGTCAATCTAGTTTTATGGATTTTTCATTTTAATATATATATATATATATAGAGTTATCCTCATAGTTGTCATGGTGTTTGGGTGTCTTAGGACTCTGGAATTAATATATTTAAAATATTAATAGTATTTAATGTACATGCATGCATAATTTCAGTGTTTTTTGTTTCCTACTATTTTTGACCTCAGATGAGAAATTTTAGACCAAAATTGATTCTAAAATTCAATCATTTCCCTAGGTGTGACCTATGGTTGGTCAGCATTGAACATCTATTTGAGGTATTCATTGGCGAGTGAATTTAATAAAATAAATAATTGATTTATTTATTTATTTTATTAATCAACATAATAAAATTTCCCTCTATAAATATATTGTTATGAAATTTATCTAAGGTCAGCTATATAACCCTATTAGAATTTGAGTATAGAGTTCTTTATTGATGAATCAAGAATGAAGAACACCAATGATTAGATCAAGGTAGATTATGAAGAAGCGAAATTATTGTATTTATCACTAGCGGATGCATTCTTCACCAGAAATCAATCCATAATAGTGGTAGGACTCATTATTTTTGGTTTCATCCCCTTTGATTAAAATTTTTAAATCATGGATTTCATCTTTTTTTTATTTAATCTATTCTCATTTTCCCTTTTCTTTTGGTGTTTCTCAAACTAATAATTTTTATGCTACTATGTACATTATTTTCACCCCAATTATATTCACAATACTTGTTCATTGGTATGGATCACATAGGACAATGATGGTATCACTTTGATTGAGTCTTTTACATCATTTATCTTCACATTCTTCATTGTTTGCCTATGATGTTTTTGGTTCTACTTTTTCGGGGCACGTTAGAGTGCGATCAAACCCTCAATTTTGGAGTGTTTTAACAAATGATGGATACATTGGAAATTTGGGGATGGATCATGATAGGATCATGATATGTCGATGATGTTTCATGAATCTGGGATCTAGAGTGGTAATGAAAAATGGACGATGCTACAATACGTGTGACCGACTACCGTGGCCGGTGAATAGAATCTGATTTATGACCAATAGAGGCTGAGAATCAATGGATGGGGGAGTTACCCTTTTATTTCAGGTGTTCAAACAGTAGTTATAGTAGTGGTTTATATGGATCAAGATCTATGTAAAGAATTTGATATTTCTATGAAAAACGTGACAATACACTATGTAGGGGGGAGGAACTCATGTTGTGTTCTTCATTTTCTACAGTGGTTAGGGATTCATCCAAGTTAAGGATCACAAGCCATGTGGTCAGACCCACACACCATGGGATCATACCTGGGAATCCAAGACATGTGTCATATATGCACGCCTCAGGACCCTAGGTGGTTATACATGTCGTGTTCCCTTAGAGACACATCGTATGGATGTACTCGGGTAACCAAGCCATGTGCTAGGTGTAAATTCCCCAGGGCCATGGGTGGTCATACATACCATTTTCCCACATTGAAACACCATGTATCTATACTTTTCTAGTAAAACTATTTTCAGGTGTACACACCTAGGACCATGGGTGGACATACACGTCGGGTGACATGAGTACACACCAGGTAGTATGACATGGCTCTCCAATACGTGTCTAATGGAGAACACTACCAGGTGATGAGCTAGGGTCACACACCATGTGGACCATCATTCACACCATCAATTACCTCTAGGAAATTCTTTATCTTGTATATCCATATTTGGGTTTTATACTGCAACACCCTAATATTTTATGAAACATTTTCAAGTAAATTTAATTTCATTGATATCTTGCATTACATGCAATACCGAGTTTAAATCAAGCATGATATGATATTAAAATATTATTATTTAAAGTGAAATTTATCATATAGTTGTTATATTGGTGAGTATAAATAGAACTAAATAAATTATGAAAATTTTATGGTCACATATGTACAAAATTAATTCATTATTTATCAATTTATTAAAAATCATTTAATGGAAAAAATATATTTTTCTGAAAAACTATTTTTGTTCGCATAATGTTTTTTTATCTTAATAAATTAAATTAATAATTTTTGGTATATTTTCTTAATATAATTTATATATTATATATTCAATAAAATGTTTTAACATTCATTTAATATTTTTCTAAGCATGGGGTAATAATAAACCATGTTTTGTGCTTACAAATATGTTTTCTTAAAAAGTGATTTTCATCGCATTTTGTGTTTATTTTTTTCCATTTATATGTATTTAGTTTGATAAAATGGGGTCCATATTTGAGATCATGAGGTTTAAATTTGGTAAATAGTCCATTTTTTAATTTGGACAATTATAAATAGTAACCGTGGTAAAATTTATCACCTCGATAAAGGGTTAATCAGGTTAATCTAAGTTAAAACTAATTGATATGACCATAGGTATTTTAACATAATTCTGATTGGATGAATTTAATTCTACCCTTATCACCTTAGGATCTAAAATTAGTTTTTAATGCATATTTTTTCATGGAAATGACATATATTATATTTATATAAAATAAAGTTACAAAATGTCACTTACATAGTTTTAAATATCTATTATGTGCCAAAATGGGGAAAAAGAAAGTTATGAAAGAATAAAAGTGTCTATTTTTAGATTAATGAAATTATTTTGATGATATAAATTTATTTATAATTTTTAGTAATTAAATAATGATCATAAATTCTTTTTCAACACTGATGCAGTATTTCTTCAATTAATTAAGAAATATATAAAATAATTTTATATATATTAAAAGTAAAATAATTTGAGTGATTTAATGATTTCCATGAATTTTTCATATTAATATGAAATATTATTGTTATTTTAAATTATTATATTTAAATTTTATCTTTTTATTGATATATTTAATGTCAAATTAAATAAATAGTGTTAAAAATGATATTAATGGTATTTTATAATACATTATATGTTATTAAATGATATGAAATTAAAAAAATATTATATTCATGAAAATTAATGGGATATAGTTTTGAAAACCAACCATGTTGCATTTATGGGTCGCCTTTCATTTTATGGTAACATTTTTAATCATTAAAGGGTAGAGAACTTTAATATTACGGTAATTTTCAAAAGGGTTAATGAAGGATTAAAATAATAAGATATGAATGAAAATGTGATCCAAACTTTTAAAAATTTTATTTTATGAGAATAATTAAACTCATAATCATATTATATTCTAATATTATAAACTTGGATTCATTTGTTCATCAAAATTAATTTATATTAATTTAATATTTTAATAAATTCCAAGTGTGCCCTTCCCTCAATTATAAAAGGGCACCCTCTCCTTTCTCTTATTCACAACACTTTGAGAAAGCTCAACTAACCTATACCAAGTTCTATTTTACACTACTTTATACACATTATAAAGGTTTTTTTCTTCATAAAATACCAACCCTACTTCCCTTAATAGGATATCTAAAGGAGTTATTTTAAAAAAGAGGTAATTACATTAATCAACCACTTTATTTTTAATTATTATTTTACCTACAATAAAACTATTTTATTGTTCATAAAATAAGAACATAAGTATACTAAATATACTGAAATATTATTATGATTATTAAACCACCATTATTCACCCTCTTTCCATCAAATGAGAAGAAAATGTGCCGCATGTGTATACATACGGCTTACCATTTCTGCGTAGCGATACAATTCATTTATTATCGCAATTTTTAATGGATGGGTATTATGATGGATTTAATGTTTATATATGGTAATTATGATATAATTATACTTTTTTAATGATAATAAAATATCTAACTTCTTAGCTTCTAAACATTTGGAAAATAATAACGTCGATCATGCGTACGTATGGACTACCGGATCCATGGAGAAATGTGATTCATTTTTCATTTGTATTTTACTTATATGGTAATAAGGATGGATTTAATAAATATATATGATATTATAATTATTCTTTATATTTTATTTATTATTTATATTTCTTTTATTTCATATGTTGAAAAGTGGAAACATTGTTCATGTATACGTACGACCTACCGTCTCTATCAACGGTTTAATTCATTTTTTATCTCTAAATTTTATAGATGACTCCAAAAATGTATATAATGAATTAATATTAAATTAATATAATTATTAATAACATTAATATTATAAAAATATTATAAAATTAAATGCACTGTAACTAGCGAACTAAAATACTTATGATAAAAGAAACAGTTAACACCCGAAAATGATGATTTTAAGGAATTATTGATAAAAATGGGTGTTAAAATATTGTAAAGGGATCATTTATGATATTATAAGTATTTTTATAATAATTTGTTAGAATTAAAATAAATTTACTATATTATACTATAGTTTATAGTGCTTTCAATACAAGTGGAACTAGTGTTAAGGGTTTTATGTTACAATCTCACTTTTATCAGGATTGTTTATGAAAAAGTTTATAATGATGAAATATTTTGATATATATCTAAATAATTGCATTAATTTTATTATATTCTGGTTATTTCTTGATAATAGATGTTTTATGTTCATTTTCCACACCTTAGGTACTCAAGAGACTGAAAATATGTCTTAAAAAAATTAACTTCATTTTACTGTTCGGTCAAAAAGACTTTTTATTCCACATACATGTTTTCTAAAAATATTTTAAATAAGGTTTTTACTATTATCATATGATTTTTTAAAGTCATTTTTACACATGTATTAATTTTTATGAATTATTTCAAAAGGAATCTTATTTTTATTTTTGGAATAATGTAGTTTTTTATTGTTTTTTCAAGTGTAAAAGGAGTGTTTTCTTTTAACTTATATGGTGTGAATGCAATTTCATGTCGTCATATACACTCAATTCTATGAAGATTCCATTAAAAAATTTTATGGTTATTTTAAAATAAAAAAATCCATAATATTTTCAAAAAAAAATATATTTTAAAGGAGTGATTTCAAAATGGAAAAGATATTTTCCTCAATAATGTTTAATGATATTTTAATGCTACTTTTATTCGTCAAAGACAAAAACCCTTGATTATACATATGATTTACTAGGAATGTGATCCAAGGATTCCATACTTGTCCTTTCTTTGGATGTTTTATGTTTATAATGAAAATATTTATATGAAATTCATTCCTTTTCCATGGGTTATGCTATTATAAAATGTTTATAAAACCCATTTCATTTCATAATTTATGATTTGATGAATGTCATATGATATTGTGGAAAACATATGTATGGTTTTCATTATGTAATGGTTTTTATGTTATAACCAATGATGGTGGTTATGTTATAACCAATTAAGTTGGTTATGTTATAACCAATTAAGTTGGTTATGTTATAACCAAGGGCAGTGGTTAAATTATAACCAATGACAGGTGGGACCAATTTCTCCCCCCAATGCATTGGGTAAATATTGATATCACTAGAGACAAATAGAAATTTAATAAGGAGTGAAACCAGTTCTATAAGATAGTTTTTCAACAATGAAATTCTTTTGAGTGAACCATGACTACTACGATTGTTTGGGGAGTGAACACATTCTACTATGATATTATTAAAAATGAGCATTGAATACTAAGGTAATTATTTTCAATGATTATTTGTATGCCACAAACTTAGGTCTTATTCCAATGTTATGCTCTCATTGAACATATTATTTTATTACATTATGATTCATGTCTTATGAATAAACAATATTTATTCTATGACTGAATATTATGATCAATGATATGTAGGGTATGATTTTAAAATGTTATCTCGTGTTCACATACCTTAATGTTCATGTTATTCTCAAGTGATAATTTATATCTCCCTTGTTTACCATTAATGATCATATAAAACCACCCTTTCTTATGTTTCCTTTCCCCAGGTTATGGAGAAATGTACTAAGTAAGATATTTTTATGAGAGGTATTAGTTATAAAGAACATAGTGGGAGATAATGTAGATATTTTATGAACTAGTTATTTATATGTCCAAGTTTCCAAATCACTATAATTATATTATTTTGGAATATATTGTTATGTTATATAATAAATATTCATCAATTAGTGAGGTATATCAATGTATGCTAATTTTGGGTCTCTATACAGATCTTGGCGTGTGAGTAGCCTAAACTAAGTGTTTTTCTATGTAGAAAGTGATGATAGAATTTATTGTTACATATGAGATACGATGTGAAGTGTTATAACATTTACACTTATTTAGGTGATTATTGATAGTGTTAGTGATCTAGACAAGATTTTTGAAGATATTTTAGGGTTGGTACTCTCCTTTCACCCCAGGTTTTGGTCCCTTATACTCTTTATATAGGTAGAGATATCACTCATCTACATTGTGCATGGGTCCTCTGTCTATAGAGTGGTACTCCCATGTATTAGAGCTCTAGAAATGAGTAGGACCCACTATAATGATTTTGGTGAGGCTGTGCATGATGATGGGCATCAACTATGGACCTATTGGAGCTACAAGAAAACTCATAGGATTTATTTGGTATGTGAAATGGAGATCCCCTTTCTCTCTTATTTGGGTTTATTTATGAGAATATATATATATATATATATCTGTGTGTGTGTGTGTGTGTGTGTTGGGTTTTTGTTTCCTTCTTACTATGGGATGAGCTGAATACTATTATATCTCCCTATTTGTTCCATTTTTATTTTTAGGGCATCCTATTGAGTATGTATATACTCACCCTGCATGGGATTTTCCTATACATTTCATGTCCTATGCAGATGATAGAAAAATTGATAGTGAATTTTTTGGATCATAGTGGGACTTGGGTGCATTGACCACGTACAGTGGTCGGACTTAGAGATCAAGAGTTGAGCTCCCTTGGTTCTCCTTTATTCTAGTTTTTTTTTCAGGTTAGGACTTCATTTATAGTTAGGTGTTTATTTTTATCCTTTATGATTTGGCTTACCTTTACATACTCTAATGTATTCTCTATAGTTTATTTCATGCATGGTTGTACTCTAGATGTAACTTCCTTTTATTATTTCTCTGAAATTCTTCATGGAGATGGTTATGTGCATACATATAGTTAATTTAGTCTAAGGAATCCTATTTTATATTAAAAATTATCAGTTCTTGTCTCCTACCCCTAGATTAATAGATGAAGTCTTGAGTTTATAACACTTAGCCTTCCACCATCCTGATGGACCCTAATGAGTTAGGTCTTGACACTTTATTTCATACAATATTCCCATTTTTTCACATTTTTCATGAAAAATCCATTTTACCGCAATCACAAGAAGATATTTTGTTCATTTTACTAAGGTTAAAATTTGGTTCCTTTCAATCACATTAATCTCATCCTACATTGACCTTATAAAATCTTCTTCACCTAAGGCATCATTGGGTTTTTTATGTTCGACCTGAGATAAGACTTTACAATGTTCACGTTAATTTCTTAAGGATCTCTGGGTTTTTACTGGTTGATCAACATATAAAATGTTATTATCAATGGATGATTCCTTAAGATTAATTTATTTCTTTTATAAGTAAAATTTTGTTCTTCAATAATAGGTTTAACAAATTCTATAAATACAACTTCAGAAATAATTTATTTACTTGTTCTTATATCTAAATAATTTTCTAACATGGTTTGAAAACCAGTTTTAAAAATATCTAATGAAGATAAAGATTCAAGATGTTTAAAAAAATGATCAATTTCATAAAACTTAACATGCACTATTTATTCAATAATGTTTGTTCATTTTTTTTAAAACATGATAAGCCTTAAAATTTGTAGAATAGTCAAAAAAAATTATTATCTATTGGATCAAATTTAAATAGAATATATTTTTTATTCAGAACGAATAATTTATATCCAAAAACTTTGAATAAAGAATTTTTTTTCATTCTTCCTTTCCATAACTAATAAGGATCATTATTAGTAAAGTTATAAGTAAAACTCAATGTATATTATAACAATAAATACTAAAAATTTCATCAAAAAATGATTAGAAATTGAGTATTCAAGCAACATGGTTCTCATAATCTCCTGAAAAATCTATTTCTTCAACCAACTACACTATTTCTCTATAGTGTTCTATGAGCTGAAAAGTTATGTGTAATTTCTTTCTTTTTAAAAAGAGTTTTAAAATAAAAAAAATTAATCTCTCCACCATGATCACTATGAATAGTAACAAAAGGTAAGTTTTTATTATTTCTAAAATGAACAATAAAACATTTAAAATAGAAAAGGTCTTATGATTTTTTACATAGAAAATAAACCCACATATATATAATGCAATGATCAGCCAAGGCATATACATAGTATTTTCCTCTAATAATTCTATTTTATGTTGGACTAAATAAATATTTGTCACTAACAACAAATCATCATAGGTTGATACTTAAATAGTATAATTAAATCTTTATTTATGTTTCTTACCATATTGAAAAGGGTTATGGAATTTTTTATGATTTAAAATTAACCACTGGTAAATCTATAAGAACTGTTTTCTTAGAAATTTTAGCTAAATTTCATACATTACAGTGTCTTAATCTTTTATGCCACAACCAATGTTGAACACCCATTACAATTAATCAAGTTAGAACATTGATTTTACGGTCTTCTAAGTTTAAATTGTAAACATTCTCATGAATACAAAAATATAATAAATTTACCTTCTATACTTTGAACAGAATAATTTTTATTCTGAAAGTTCACAAGGTAATCATCATCACATAATTGTCTTATACAAAATATATTTTTCTTAAGTCATAGAATATAAAAAACATTGTAGATTAAATCTTTACCAAAAAATACAATATCATTGATAACATAGATATCTCCTTGAGTTTTGTTATGAAAGTTACTTTTCCCCTTTTATCTCTATAATCTTATGAAATAAATTTTTGTTGTCAGTCATATGTACGGAACAATATTTATCCATGTAATATATTTTTTAGTCATTATCACACATCCATTATCCCTTAAATAAAAATATTTAAGGTTTTAGTATCCATACTTCCTTTGGTCCAGAATTATTAGTAAATAATACTTCTAGAATTTGTATATACCCAAATTTCTTATGTTGAAAAGCTACTAATTATTTTTATATATACGCTCTATGAAAAACAAATAATAAAAAATTATGTAAAAACATTTTTTTTCTAATGAACACCTATTTTACATTTTGTAAAAAAGGATGTATTATTTGGAATAAAATAGCTCGATTGAAAATGTGGTTTTCTTGAGGTATAACCTATTCTATATTTTGTTCTATGGTCACAATTGTATGTATAGAATATCAAAATTTTCCTTCCCGAAAGTAAAATTTGATATAATTTATTTTATACTGAATATCTCCAAATTATGTTTTGAAACTAAATTCTTATCATCACATGTTGAGATATAATTATATTTCTTATCTAACTCTGATGAAAGTTTAGAAACTTCTAAATTAAGTTCAAAAATTATATTTTTGTCTTTAGAAATATCCACCTTAGAAAAAACATTACCTTTTATAACCATTTGATTATTTTTCTAAGTAATGTAACATATCTTGTCATTTATTCAAACTAGGAAAACTATACTTATCATTCCATGTAATAATATTTTATTATTACAAATAAGTAAAAGTATATTCATCATATGAATCATCGTAATTAACATTTAATGTTAAATTTGTAAGAGATTCAGTGGATGCCTTCACTATGAGGAATGAATTATTCTTCCTAATTCCATCACAAAGTCTCATAATTTACGATTATTTCTTCCTTCTTATAAAGTACTTTCTATAGAAAATGGCCTCCACTTTCACTCCAAATATCTAAATTTTTTAATGTTTTTTTTATTTTCCTTTATAAAATATCTTTGAGCATTTTCTCATTATTTTAAAACTTGGAAAATCTCGCCTAATCTGTCTTAGTTTCTTATACTCATAAAAAATAATATCAAAAGAGTATTCCTTATCACTTCAATCAATCTGATTTTCTAATATGTATAATGAAAATATTTCTTACTAACTATTTGATTCATCCTGTTATCTAGTTGAGCAATCTCAACATCACCTTCTTCTATAGACCTAGAATCTTATCAGATCTACAATTTCTTTTGAGATTTATATTATTTAGAAATATTCTCTCAAGACATAGCTTTATTAGATATAGATATATATTTTGAATAAAAAGAAACATTATTCTTCTACTTTTCTTTTTTAGCATCACTTTTTAACCTCCTCTTGTAATATATAAGAATTACAATGAAATATTCCAAACTTAGATTAGTTAGATATTTTGTATCATTTATTGGTGTTTACTTATAGTAGAATTCCTTAGTCAAAACATCAATAATATTATCTATAATTTGATCATTAGTTAACTCTTTCTCACCAATAGATTTCAAACTATTCACAATATTCATAAAACATTGATTCATTTTTTGTAACCGATTCACATAGTAGAAAATCAAATGATTGATAATATACATGCAATATAACCCCTCATGTTTACAAAACTTTAGAAGATATAAATTAGTAACATTGAATTTTTTCCAAATATTGTAAGCATTTTTTCAATAATTTATCTGAATATAAATATTTCTTATCACAGAACATAATAATTTATTTCAAACTCTATAGTTCAATGTATATTTGTATCTTTCCTCTATATAAAAAGTTATAACTTCTTTATCTGGAATTTTATAACAATCAGTCATCATAAAAAAATTATCCACAATAGTGCTGATAGAAAAATTATTCATTTGATCACACCAATATTCAGAGTCAGCACCATAAAAAATCGATGGTCTGATGAGATTGATATTTTATAAAGTTCTAACAGAAAAAACCCATCATTAGAAAGGAAAAAAGGATCTTCTCTAAAAAAATATTTACTGTAATCAAGATATAAAATGTAGATACCTAGTATGATACTAAATGTGAGATTATAATAGTATCCAAATTACTACAATATTGGGGTGAATTGTAGTTTATAAAAATTTAAACATGTGATTTTCTTAAAACCATATTTAAGAAAGTATATTAGACAAAGTTTTATACTCATATAATTTATAACCACAATGAGAAATTTTAATACAACATAGTATAAACATTACCTAAAATACACGTTAAAAATAAAAATTATATATAAACAAGGATAAAAAACATAGAAACATTTATAAATAATAGAACATAAATTTACAAAATATTTCATATGAAAGATATTCACTTTAACCTCAAGTGAAAAAGAATTATCTTAACTTGAATTTATCTATCAATGAATTGACATGTCACAAGTTCTTTCCTCTAATCCTTGGATCCCATAATATAGATGATCAAACATTGATATATCATCTTATCCATAGGATTCCTCGATCAAATAGATCAGACAAACTTCTATCTCTCTAACCCTTAGATCCCTCGATCACGTGATCAGACAAACAAATATTGCAATAGAAAAAAAATTATCATTTAAAATTAAATCCCCATAAAATATGATTTAATAAAACTCTATAAAGATTAAAAATTAAGTGATCTTGGTATCAAGATGTAACAAAACTTCAACAACAACATTTGATCGTCTGATTATAAAATATCCTCATCCACGAGGTTTTGAACCACTTTATAGACAATCTTCCATTTATTGGATTCCACACATCTTGGGTTAATTTTCAATGAAATTAGAAAAATATTTATCCTCTTGTTGATTTCAGCATAATATCACTCTATCTAATGATCTTTATATATAACACCATTACAATGATTTTGAATTTTACATCTAATAGAAATAATAAATCTTTACCCATTATAATTTATTAATCTTTATCCAATAATCTTAGTAAAAGTTCATCCAATAAACATTATTGGTATCCATCTTAAGAAATATATATGATAGACACTGTCTGATGAAAATTATAATCCTCACATCTTATATACTTTGTATATATCTGTCTGATGTACATTGTAAAAATATATCTGATGTATGTGGTACACGTTAATATGATATACTTCCTAAATTTATGTCTTATGGAGTTGGATTTCTCTATATGGTAAAAATAATTTATAAAAAAAGTTTTAAATTATTAAATATAAATATTAGAAACTTAGAAACATTTAATAGGTGAATTGTAATTTTCAAAAGTAATCCTAGAAATAAGTATTTCCACTCAATAGGTCTAGGACTTGACACCTTGATAAATAATCATAGGGGATACTATTTGGTAAATTTTATTATATTTATGAGCTATTATGAAGAATTTATTATGTTAAATATTTAGCTTAAATAGTATGAGAGAACCCAACCTAAAGAAAACTATATTGAATCGAGAGTGATTTAGGTTGAACTGAAAAATAATCTAAAGGTTTCAAATATTAAGACATTTCAAGGATGATTTTTTCAAAATATAATTTATGATAATTCTATTATTATTTTAATTATTCATCACTCTCATTAACCCCTTTTGGTTTTAGTAATGTTTCAAGACTGAAGAAACCAAGTTAAAAATGGATTCCATGGAAATGCAAAGATTGTCCAAACAAGACTCAAATGGGATAAGATATGGATTGATAAATATTGTGATTATTCTCTACTATCTATCAAGAATTATTATTATCAATATGAAATTGGTTGAGTTTATAAATACAAATAAATAATATAATGATGGAATATCATGAAATTATAGGTGATGAAGATGGTGAAGGAAAGAAAATTCAATTTCCTTTTTTAAAAAAATGTGGGAAGAGGTACCAGTGGAATTGTATCAAATGAACTTACTGTTTTTTATATATGTTAAAGGAAGGAATAAAGTAAATAATTATGTATGAAAAATACATAGCTCTGCAGACACAGTTAAAGGAAAAAATATATATTCTTAAGGTACCATTAACAATTCAATGTCTTAAATATTGGAAAATTGGGCATTGCCAAAATAAATTACTTAATTTTAGGGCTAACAAGGATGATAGGAATTATAAATTTCAAAGACCAAGGTAATTAAGGAAATCCTATGAAACCAAAACTACTGAAGTAGGTTTCAAAATTGATCTAGAATTAGGAACACTAATCTTCCACTCAAAAACTATGATTGTTGTAGTTGTATCTTGTTCAAGCCACTGTATTGTACCTATTATGTTTTCTCAAAACATCAATTCATCACTTATATGACTAGATATATAATTTTTTATAAAAACTTCAAGTGTTATGATTAATGTCTCCCAAGTTTAATTTTATGGTAATGTTCTTTATTAAAATTTTATTATACTTCCTTAAAATGAATTTGATGTGATTTAGGAAATGGATAGGCTATCACCACCCAAACTCTTTATTAATGAAATAGATATATCATATTTTATATATCAAATAAACTGATGATAACTTATCACTACAATACTGACAATTAAATATCTAGGAAAATTGATTCTGTTATATAGGCATTAACCCTAATCATGATAACTGTTTAGCTTAAATGGTTAACAACAAACTCCATATTATGAAGTGTGTGTTATGATGAAATAAATCAGTTTCATAGAATTAACAAATTTATAATGGTTGATACCTAATTAGAAATCAAATCCTAAGTCTTTTCTATGTTAAAGACATACTTAGCTATTTTATCAATGATTCTTAATTAAAATTGTGAAGACAAGATTTATTTATTATAGGAGAATGTAATGCCCTACTATTTCACTATATTTAATTAAAAACCTAATGTGCTAACTAGATTGTTTTCCACATGACATTTAACCAAAATGAAACTATGATACATTAAAATAAAAATTATTAAATTTTATAATTATCTATATAGACACTAAATTAACAGTTATAAAAGGATGTAAATATATTACAAAATCTATGAATAAAAAGGAAAAAAATAACATCAGGTAGCAGAAGTCTCCCTTATGAAGTTCATTTATATGATTTTCAAAATGAGGTATATTAACATTGTTTTTATAGATACCAATCCCAAAAAAAAACTCTAACAATTATGGTATGATTGAAATCATATGCTAGATAAGTTCAATCTCGGGGAAATATCCATGAGATTCATGTTAGTGGAATCACTACTCGTGACTATCACCAGAGCATACCATATGCTTAGATCATAAACAAAGATATTCAAGATCTATATAAATAAAAATTAGGATGATATAAATATTTAATTATTAATTAAATGATTTATTTTTCACATTTATTTTACCTATTTTTCATTGTTATTTGTTAATAAAAAGAAATTTTACTTACTAATGCAGTGATAAAATTAACAAGTCTATTTTTTTAAAAAAAATAATGTTTTTTCTAAAAATAGATTTTTGAATGCTTTATTTAAAGAAACTAAGTGTATTATATATTTTTTTATGAATAATATAGAAGAAATCTAAAATTTATAGAAAGAATAATAAGAACAATTAAAGTTTTGTAAATTTATTTTCTAATGAAACTTTTTTTCATCATATTTTTATTATTTTTAATTAAAATTTAAACTCTAAAATTTAGAATTTTAATTTGAAAAAATTAGCTTTATTTTTTCACTTATAACAACAATATTATATAAGGATATTTTTTTTTGTATTTTTATGAAAATAGTTGATTTTTAGGAGAATAGTGAAAAATAAATTATTTACTAAAAATTTAGCATTTATGACTATATAAAGAAGTAAGTATAAATTAAAAAAGTAAAAAATTTGATTCAAAATTTTATTTATTTAGTGAAAATATACATTTAGAAATATTAATTTGAACTTAGAAAACCTATGTTTAATATTTTGAAAATTAAGAAATATTTTTATAATAAAAACTATTTCAAGTTTTTTTATTTTAATTAAGTTTTAAATAGGTGAAATTAGGTATTATGAATATTTTAAAGTCACATTAATATAATTTTTCTCATAATAAACCAATTAATATCATTAAAACCAATCACTTTGATAATTTTATCCCAAATACAACATTTAATCTTAAAATACACTTTTTCTAAAAATGATTTTTTATGTGTTAAAAATGCTAATATTAAAATTAATTTTTCCCACTCATATAAATTTTATTTTATAGAATATAATTCATATTTTTAATATTTAGGAATAAATTATTTAATAATACCCATTTTATTTTTAATCATTAAACGTAAATTACTTAGGTAAAAATTAAGTACCATAGAAAAAACTAAAAGTGAAAACTCTAAGTCTAAAAGTCTTAAAAACATGTTTAAAACATGTGTTAAAATGAATATTTGAGGGATTATTGTACTTAAATCATCCCAAAATCCATTAATTTTTACATTGGATTCACTTTCCATGTAAAAAAAATTCTCTCTTTATATGAAATATTATATTTACAAAAAATTCATCCCCTTCACTTATAAAATGATCTCACCTACACCCTTTTTAAAAACTCATTAAAATAATTATATTGACCATAAATATTCCCTAGTATCTCCTTAAATCTCTATCCATGTTCTATAATCCTTATTCTTTCCAAAATACCAATCTAAGGATCCTTAAGGTGTTACCCAAGGGAGAACATCCAAAGGGAGAGGTAATGTTCTCAACCAAACCCTCTTAATTATCTTCTTATTATAAAACATAAAAACAATTAAATCTTTGAAATTAAAATAAAATAAGTATTAATAATATGACTAAATTTTATTATACTAATTTAATATCTATTTTCTACCTTCCACCAAAACCATTCTAAAAATAAAAATGTCGATATGCGTACGTGTGGACTACCGCCTCCGAGAACAACGTGCTTGATTTTTTATCACCTCCTTACATAGATTGTTATAAAATTATATTTAATATATTAATATTATATTAATAACATTATTTATATTATTTAATTATAATTCATTTCCCTAGCTTCCTTCAGTTCTATGTAAATGAATGTGTCACCCATGTGTACATGTAAATTATCGCCTCTATGAAAGTGACATGTTTCATTTTTTATAGTCTTTTATCATTTATAGAATGATATTAAAATATATTTTAACACCTTAAAAGAATTTAAATATTATAATTATAGTAATTTAATAATTATATTATTCCAAAAAATCACTTTCATAACCATACTAACCCATATATTATAGTTTGTTCATGTTTGGGTTTGTTTAAACAACAATATAAACAATGTTATAAATTTTGTTCATGGATGAAAATTTAAACTTAAATTAAAATGTTATTATCCATTAATGAGAAAAAAATTTATGGTTTTTAAAATTTTATATTAATATTTAACTTATTATTATTGTACCAGCTCATCACCAACTTCATCATCACAAATCATAATTAAAATACTTTTGAAATGAATTTAAAAAAAATTATAAAATCATTAAAAACATATATTATTATACATATAATTATCTTATAATTATGAAATTTTTATATATAAACAATAACTAACTCTTCCATTATAAATCTAATACAAATGAAATATCAAAACTAATAACATTCAATGATGAAAATAAGGTATTACTAACAAATATATTTATAATAAATGATTATAAATATATTTTATAAATGGTTATAGGTATTAATATGGTTATAAAATAGGTTATTATGATAGTTATTTTTTTAATATAGTACATTAAAGCACGTTTGGATATGTGGGATTAAACGTAAGGGTTTTTACATCTAAATTTTTCTTCATTGAGAAATGATGTATATTCATCACTTATTTAATTTTGGGGTGTATATTTATCAGAAAAGGGTTTATTTCATCATAATTTTTAATTAAATATAATTAATTTAAAAATCAAAATTATGTTCTACCTTTCATGTGTTTTCAATTCAAAAGATAACGATGATGTAAGGGGTTTGTCACCACATTTTTCATTCTTCAAGACTCATTCCATATTCACTACTTGATTTATTTATTGTAGTGTATATTATGATATATTAATTAATTTTATCTTAAATTTATTAAAATTAATTTGTTTTTAAAATTCATTTCATTTTCTCTCCTTCAATATACTTTTGATTCAAAAGTTTCAAAAGTTGTAAAGGTTTTTGTTAACTCAATTTTTTTCATTGAGTTATGGTTGTTCTTCTTAAATGTTATCATTATAAGTTAAGAATTTTTTTCCATATAGTTGTATTATTATAATATTTATTTTTATTTTATTGGTATTTACATTTATTTAACATCAAACTATTTCCAAATGTTACCTACTTTATGAATTATGATATTCATAAGGGATCTCACAAACAACCCTTGTTACATTCAGGTTATATGTTCTCTTTACTTTGATCCATATTCCTAAATATTGTTTCCATGTACTTATTATATTTTCATATATTTGTTCCTTTCATATATAACTAATGTAATTTTCCTTTCCTTTATAGATTTATACATTTTTTTGTTCCCTTTTCAATTCCTTCTTTTAAGTAAATCTGATTTAAGGGAACTTCCCTATTTCTCATTTCATATCAAGTACCCCCCCACTCGATAATTTTTTTTAAAAAATAAATAGTTTCTTAAAAACCTCATTATTTTATGGAAAACCATCCTAATTAAATTATGTTTTAAAATAAAATTGTATTCACTTTCCTTATTTAAAATATCATTTACACATTTCGAAAATCATCAGCTGAGTAGATCATTTTTATTATTACTTATCTAACTCTTCTCATGAATTTATATATATTGGAACTCCTTGTTCAAGACCTTTGATTTTTTTTCAAATTTTAATGTTCAAAATGATTTAATTCCATATTCTCTTGTTAATATTTATGATATATCCTTTGGTTATGCCTTGAGACAAGATTATTAAATCCACTTTCTTCTCATGGGTTTTATCATAATTATGATCTATATATAGTTTCCTTTCCTATTGTGGAACACTTATATATATACATGTTATCAATATGAGGGGTTTTCCCTGATATTACTCCAATTCATTAGGTAATTGTTTTTATCTCATGTGGTATCAAGTATGGAGAATTCTTAGTTAGCCTAGGAACATTATGTTATGTTTTATTGGAAATGAGACATGACTTATGCATATGATGTTTTAATTTATGTTGTTACCACATTTTTATGGTTCCATGAATTTATGATATCATTCTTTTATTCCCATTTTCATTTCATTTCTCACACTCTTATTCTAGGGTACATGTTTGTTCCTTTTAGATTAAATATTTCACTATTATGACTGATGGACAATTCTTATTGTTTCATTTTTTTAATATGATATTTCTTCCTTGATAATGTTTTCTCATATGCTTAAATATAACCCTTGAGGTCATTTTGATGAGTTTTTTTCCCTTACTGAGTGTTTGAGCTCACCCCTATTCATTTTTTTTCATTCCAAAGGTTATAAAGATGATTATAACCTCTGATAAGTTTAGACGAGGATCTAGTGTGGCTCAGATATGGAGAAATGTTAACAAGTTTTTCAAAATAATTTTCTTATGTAGCTAGTCCATTAAGACATTAAACCTTTAATTATTTTTATTGTGATATTATTGTGGGATGTAACATTTAAGATATGAAAATGAGGTGAAATATATGTATATTTATCATGGGTTATTTCACTTTGTATCAAGTATGATGTTTAGAGATAGTGTTTTTTACACCAGACCAAGGAGTGCGTGCCTCGGTATCTATACAGTATATTCTAAATCATTTTAATTTATTTATTTTTTGGTCCATGTGTGTCTTATATTATTCTCTTATTGTTTATTTATCTCTTATTAGAGTATTAATTGGTTGATTAAGGATCATATTGAGGAATTCCTACTTGGATACTCTATTATTGCGTACCCTTGTATATTTGTCTTTTGTTCTAAATTTTAATTTTTTGAGGGTGGATCTATGTTATTGGAATAAAAATGGGTATCAAAGCTCCCTTTTATCTTAGAGGGGTGAGGATTTCCTGTAATTTATTTTTTGTGATGTCTAAAGTATTATTTAGTTGTTAACTTATCAGAATAGTAAAGAAAATTATTTATTGGTTTAATCAGATAGATTTTGATTTTTGAAAGATATAAATAGAGGATTATTTATTTTAGATAGATATAAATTTATCATTATCTAGATTTAGGAAAGAGATGTTAGTGGTTCTGAGATATGAATTTAAATAGGTGGTCCATACCAAAGATGGTATAATCCAATTTTTGTAATCTAATGAGTACTGATGATTCATATTTATTATAACTAAAAATTTATCTATCTACTAATTTTTATATTATAGGATTCATATATGGATGTAGAGTATATGAAAAAACATTTTAAATTATTTTTGTTCTGGTGTGTGATATATTCTCTCACTGATACTCTTCTATTGAGTACGTTTAGATACCTATAATTTATTAATTATTTTAAATTTTGTAGGGTGGATCCTTATTATTGACATAATCATAGAATGAAATATTTATTTAAATATACTTGGAATTGTTTGAGTTTAATTGAAATGGAATGTTTTTTTTATATTTGAGATTTGAAAACCACTTTTGAATTGATATCTACACTCATGAACATGTATGGTAATCCAACCATAATAAATAATATTATTTATTGCATAAAATATTTAATATGAATATAAAAGAATTAAAATTAGTGGATGGAAATGTAAATGTGTTTAACATTTCTAAAAGATAGTTAGAGTCTATGAATTTGAAATTCCAGAGTGGAGGGTGGGAATTAATCCTATTATCATCATTATTGGATTCGTAGAATGGAATGGTTATCACAGTGATTAGCTCTAGAAGTAGGTATGACTTAATGTTTTAAAATATTAATGAACTATAATTTAATGAAGAGATTAAATGGAAGGAAGTTTAGAATTATACTAAAAAAACATATGGTAGGCATTCTAAAATGATCTTGGGCCCATATGATATTTGGGTAAACCCATGAGTATAGTGTTGTTCATGCCTCAAAATTTTTACCTATTTTTAAAATGGTCCTACATGAATATATACAAATGAATATGTGTCTGTGAATGTTTTTTATGCATGATTATGGGCCATCTCACATACCCATTGGAATTGTTTTTCAAAAAATTATAACCTACCTCATGCTATTTTTCTCATTTCCCTCCCCATCCAAGTCATATCACATAACACTTTTTATTCCCACTTTCCCCTTCACATAACCCCTACTTAATACTGACCCACTTCCCCACACCACCCAACTTCTCTATTCCCCCTGATTCATATCTTATACCATCCCCCAGTTCTATAAAAAATCTTATTGATCTCTCAATATTTGTTCAATCTCTCATCTTCTTCCCCCTAAAACCTAACTTATCCATGCACTCAACTACATATATAGTGTGTCAAGAACCCACCCATGAATCCATGTCATAACTGGTCTTGGTCATAGGACCACACTACCATTGTGAGTATCTATCCACTAACACTATGTTATTATTCTATGATGAAAAATGTAGTTGTTTTACTGCAAGTTCTAAGGCATCCACAAATCCTTCAAGCTATAGTTCAATTACCAGGTGGTGGATAATCCCAATCTTAAAAGGGATAATATCATCTTTGTTGGCATCAAGACCATATTATCTATCACTACTGATATCTCTAGAACCAGGTGGGTACCTTTAAAATATTTTTTTCTTCCACCCCAATATCATTAATTAACATATCCTACATGATTTTATAGTGATGTAATTCTCTAAGTTTGTGAAGTTTTATGTATTTATGAATGATAATGAGGGATGGAGTGGCTCAGGGACCTAATACTAGTGAATTATTTTAAATCTATGTAAAACCTCTACACTAACTATAGGATAAGGGGTGGAAGACAGCCCAAAAATAGCTTTTCATACTAGATATGGGCATTAGGAATTTTTTGTTATTCCATTTGAGTTAACTAATTCACATACTCTATTCATGGATCTTATGAATATAATATTTCATGATTTATTTGATAAGTTTTTGGTTGTGTTTATTGATGAAATTTTGGTATTTTCTAACAGTAAATAAGAGCATGTAAAACATCTAAGGGTTGTTTTGAAAACCATAAAAGAAAATAAAATATATGGAAAATTTAAAAACTTTGATTTTCTGTTGAAACATATTTCTTTTCTTGGGAACATTATAAATTAGGATGGAATAATAGTAGATTCTACCAAAACAAAAGTGGTTAATGAATTGAAAAGACCTAAAAATGTTACAAATATTCAAAGTTTTATTGGATTAGAAGGTTATTACCAGTGATTTGTTAAAAACTTTGCATAGTTATCTAGCCCGCTAAATAAGTTAATGAAAAACAGGGTTAAATTTATTTGGACAAAAGAATGTGATGTTTATTTTCAGTAACTGAAGAAGAGATTGGTGAATGATCCATTTTTTGGGTTTGCCTCCCTGAAATGGTGATTTTTTCATCTACATTGATTCTTCATTGAAGGGACTTGGTTGTGTTCTAATACAGAATGAGTAGGTAATTTCTGATGCTTCAAGACAACTAAAACATCATGAGTTAAATTATCCCACACATGATTTGGAATTGGAAACTGTGTTTTTTTTGCTTTGAAAATTTGGAGGCATCATTTATACAGAGTTTAATGTCAAATATAAAGTGACCATAAAATTATGAAGTATATATTCACTCAGAAGAAATGTCCAAATTGTGTAAATAGGTAACTTTTATTTTTAGACATTTTTAATAATTCGGTATATATTTTATTTACCACGGTTTAAAGGGTAAATCCGGTAAATAAGGGTAAAAAATTAATATTATAATAATAATAAATTGCCTTAAAAGGTGTCCTAACCCTATTGGTTGATACATGTCTGACCATGGGAATCTTTGGGTCGATTTTGGGACCCCATGGATCCACTTGTAAGTGATAATGACACTTTATATTAATTAAGTTAAAGTAAATACAAAAATGACATAAGCACATATCTTTTAGAAAAAAAAGTTTTACATAGGGTTATATATATTATATTTTCAACTATAAATATTCATTAGAAAGATAAAAATATTTCATACATAATGGTATTTTATTTATAATTTTTAGACATTGAATAATTAAATTTATTTGTGACACAATAATGGTGCAGTATTTTCCTTATTAATGAAAGAATCAAATAATTGGTATTATAAATATTAAAATAAATATAATTTGAGAGTTTTGATGCCATCCATGAATTTTATTGATTAATATGACATGTTAGGATTGCTTAAATGATTTTTTTTCGAATTAATAATTTTTTTAAGACTTTAACAAAAAATCAATTATTAAATAGTGTCAAAATTGACATAAAAGAGTTTTTAAAACAAATATTATATTATTAGTTGATATTATATTCCTAAAAATATAAGGTTAGTCCAGAGGACTTATATCATGATAGGTGTATCATTAATGGACCACTTGGGGGTTACTTTGATCTATATAGTATGTTTATTAACTATATAATATAAAAATACAAGGTGACATGGTAAATGTCAAACTAATTAACTAAGAGTTAAATCTAAAAGATAAGGTTAATATAATGACCCAAACCTGTCTAAAATCTATTGGTTGAAAGGATTTTGACCCATCCTCACCTTACACTTTGAATAATCTACTTTGGAGACATTAGAAACCGAATATGAATTTATTTTAAAATAATACTTTAAGTTTTTCCTAAATATCCCCTCCTCCCCCTTATAAAAGGAAACCACTTATAACCAATTCTTCACACCTTCAAAGCCTTTTTCCTCGGCCAAAACCTGCCCAAATATTCTATCAACTTCTCTCACTTTGACCTAGAGGCCTTAGTTTTATCAGAGAGCCAACCTAAGGATCCCTTTTGATCAAATTAAAAGGAACAACTCGAAGAAGAGGAGGTTAACCTACCCTCGACCAAGGAAAATTATAAGGTAAGGGTTTATTTCAGAATCTCTTCATTTTCCGAGTTTTTTTATACATAATTATCTACTGGGACCACTTTATCATTCAGATCCATGTTTCTTAAAAATGTATTTCAAAGCATTATTACTATTTTACAGAATATGGGTTAAAGTCCTTTATACCCTTGTTTGAATTTTTATAAGAAGTTTATAAAAGAATCTTTCCGTCGTTTTCCAAACAAGGTCCTTTTTAACCTTTTCGATATAATTAAGGTAAGAATGTCTTTTTTTTAACATATACGGCCGGTGCGGCTATTTTTTGCCGTTATAAAATCTTTGAAGCTTTTCATACAAGCTTATAAGAATATTTTCAAAGTAAATGTTTTATTTTATAATTATGTGACTTTTAAATGATTTCAAAAAAAGAGATATTTCTCTCAAATAGTTTTGATTTCATCTATGTCAACATCCTTTGATAAATTTTACACTTGTTTGAAGTTGATTTGTTATGATACAAATATTCTATATTGTATTTATGGTTTTGTGATATGTTTGACTATGGATGAGTTATTTTTATGCCATTAATGGTTTATGATTAATGTTTTGTCATTTCGTATGCTAGTTTTAATACTAATGTTTATGTTATATTTCATCCTTTTTTCAAGATTAATGTGTTGGACTAGTATGTTTTGGGTTGGGGTCCAGTTACAGCAGACCCTCTGGGTTGGTGTCTGGTTATTAGAGGCACTCCGGGTTGGTGTCTGGTTATTAGAGGTACTCCGAGTTAGAGACCGGTTTACAGTGGCTCTCCGGGTTGGGTTCTGGTTACAGTTATCCCTTAGGTCTTGGCATGAGGCCTTGACATAGAAATTAAAGTTCAGTATTATGAATTTCATCATTATAAAAGTTTTTATTGATATTGCATGTGATTATTCGACTAGTAGAATATCCATGTGAATAAGTAAATGGAATTATTTCATTTTATCTTTTCCATATTACGCTGAAGTTCAAGTTTAAAATGCTTTTGTTTTAGTTATACATTGCCTTAAACATTTGTTCTTATTTATGAAAATTTTCCCTATATTGTTTTCCTTACTGAGCATCTGACCTCACCCTTTTCAATGTTTTATTTTTCCCAGGATGTGAAGAAGTAATTTATGAATGACTTGCAGGGATAGTATGAGGGGATATGAGTGTGGAATATGGAGACTATGTCGGTGTAGTTTTCATTTAATGATGTAATGTAAGACTGATGAATGTATCTAGTAATTACAAGGCTACTAAACTAATCGGTCTTTCAAGACATGATCTTTTGTGATCATGAAAATATTATGTAATAATGCACCAAATCTGGGTAACTGGGGTCAGGGCATTACAGTTTGTATCAGAGGAAGTTTTGTACAAACCTTGGAAGCTAGATTTAGATAAACTTTGATTAGAGCACATAACCCTAAGATAGAATTTGAGGATTAGTATAGAAGAACTTCCTTGAATTTTGGTGTTGTAGAAATTTTGTGAGTTTTCCGAGAAATACATCCCTGTCTAAATACGAGCAGGTAGAGGAGGCTCTGGCAGATATGTACCTAGTGGTAAAACCCGAAAACACCGCTTTGAGCTAGACTCGAACGGGAACTGGTGCACGACAACGGGCCTTGCTGCACTCTTGGTTACGACACTCCCGGGGGATATGTTTACGATAATTCTCATTTTATTTACAATCCATTATGAA
Organism: Viscum album; assembly: GCA_963277665.1. Classification (NCBI taxonomy): domain Eukaryota; kingdom Viridiplantae; phylum Streptophyta; class Magnoliopsida; order Santalales; family Viscaceae; genus Viscum; species Viscum album. Next base: position 1,111,812,010 of record OY728137.1, read on the forward strand.
GGGTTTATGAGTATATACTTCATCAAAGAAAACATTTTTATGATTATGGATTATATCCATAAAATTTTTAATTTATGTTAAGTGTTTTACAAGTTTTGAATTAGGTATTGTTATTCATAAACTAATCTAGTGTATGCCATTGTTTAGAAATGGCACCCTATAGAAGGAATGAGAACTCAAGCAATACACAAGATCCAAAGAGTAATAAGGATCATATCTTTCATGGTATTAAGCCATAATTTAGAAGGGAAATAGTCTCCCACGTATTATCATCATAGGAAGAAATATTATCATGTGTTAATAAGATAAGTAAAAAAATTCTCTGAGTCCTATGGCTTTGAAGGGAAGCTAGAGAAGAAAAGGATGGTAGAAAGAAATATTGATAAAGGGAATAAGGGAAAGAAGGATTATTCAATATGTGATAAATGTGGAATGAATCACCATGGTAAATGCTTGAAGGGAATGGGAGTTTGTTATAAGTGTGGAGAAAAAGGACACCATGTATGTGATTGTAAGGGTAAGAAAAAGTTTTCAAATGTACAATGCTTTATTGGAAAGGAGTTGGGACACTATGAAAGACAATGTCCAAATCATCAGAGTATGCACCAAATGATGCTATTGGATAATATTAAAGTTATGATATCACCTTATATGAAGAGGAATGACTATTGTTCTTATGTTGTTATTATAGGATTATTTTATTTGAGTATTGTATCAACCGTATACTGGTTACATGAATTATTGAGATAAATAAGGATTGTATTGTAGAACTATTTTATTGAAAATTTGAGATTATATGGTTCTAAGAAAAGTGACTTAATAGTAAGCTACACTTTTTTGAAAATATATGGTTGTAGGAAAGGTAATATTTAATATGCTCCCAGTAATGAGGTAAAGATTTTGGAATAAGAGACGGTTGATTTGAATAAATTATATTGGATATTCTTGACTACCTTGAAACTGATTAATGATTTTTCATTGTTGGAGTTTACAAAATTTTTGGATAGAAGGAGTATATCCTGTATTCTATAAAGAATAAGGGATCAAGAATGTAGTCAATAAGTTTTTATGGTAATTCAGGATGTTACCATGTTTTAAAATAATACGTGATGAAGGTGTTCACATGTTATTACATGGAAAAAATGGATCTTCGTTATTTTTAACTTCCTTATAAATTTTGGACTGTGAGTTTGGATAGTATTATCTTGGATAAGTCTAAAGGTTGGAATGGATTAAGTTTGAAAGGTTATTTTTGGATTTTTATAAAAGTAAAACACGCACACCGTATGACAACCCGTCGCGTTAGAAAAAGCTACGAGAATCGAACCCACAACCATATTACGATTGGGATTTATCGTCTACCACTGGACTACATGAATTCCCTGAATTGTATAATGTAGTTTCTTTTTTTAAAGGGTCTGATATGTGAATTATAAATTCATTATATTTGGAACCCTATACGATTAGGATAAATAGAGTATTTTTGAGTTGTATTATGTTTTGGAGTGAAAGATGAGTTTGTTGTAGAAATTTATTAATGGATAAAACTATAATTATAAATTAAGTATATCTCCTTATGATTTTAGCCAATCTTATAAATAAATTACTCAACATTAAGAAAATTAACTTAGAACAAAAACTTTGTCCTATATGGTACCTTACATCATCACAAATTTATGGCTTTGTGATTGTTGGCCTTTTCATAGCCATGTTCTCTACCACTCACCATCAGATATTGATGGTCAGATTTCTCTTCCATATCCATGTTTTCCTATATGGAACCCTAGTATGTGTTATTTTCACTAACCTTAATACTTACCACTCTTTATTTTAAATAGAGGCCTCATTAATCCATTTTTCGATATGGGATTTAAACTATGATATTTTGAAATGTCAACCCCAAGTTTCCAATACCGATCATAAATTGTGAGGATGCAATTTATTGAAGTAGGGTAGAATGTAACACCCCAAGATTTCACGGTACACTTCTCTTTGAATAATACAATAGCGTGTGTTATACGCAACTTCGAGTTCTAACACACCACAACTAATCGAACTAGCTGTTAAGAATAGTAATACCCACTTTTTGATATTTTATAAATTTTATCTTTCAAAATGAACTTCATTTTTTGATTCGGAATATCGAAATTATCTTAGGGTGATTTTTTGGTACTTTTCTGATAACTTTCATATTTTTATGAATAGTGAAAATTACAAAATTTTAATTAAAAACAACTTTTTGAATAAATTACTAATTTATTTCAATTTTATAAAAAATGAGTTATAAATTTCAAATTATTATTTTTGAATAAATTATTATTTTAATTAAAAATTAAATTAATAATATAGAGAAAAATATTTTAAAAAAATGGTGTTTATTTTTGAATTCTACACATCGAAAAATGGTTAGAGTGAATTTTTGGGATTTTTTTGAAATTCTTGAATTTTTTATGAATAGTAAAATACAATAAATTATGATAAATGTTAAATACTTGTTTTACCACTTCATAGGTTATGAAAGGCTGATGTAAGTCCACTTGTTTCAAACTCATATTTAATTATTTCTATTTTGGGTCAGATGAATCAATACTATTCATAGTTTTGAGCAAAAATATTATAATAATGATTAAAAGAATGTAAAATCCATCCTCTCCTCCACTATAAACACCACCCTCATTCCCGTCTTCCTCACACACATCTCAATCCTTGAGAATTTTCTAAGTTATGCCAAATACCCTCCTTAAGTATCTTCCCCACATCCAAGGCCTAGTGGTATAACCAAAAGGCCAATAAAAAGTCATTAAGTAGGATCTCAAGGAGAAGAGATCAAGAGGTAATAATCCTCTTCTTTTTTCACGTGTTTTCTTTCTAATTCCTTTTTTTTTCTATACTCTCTTTATCTCCACTTACCCTGTAGGTATGAAATCCTGATAATATTATATATTATATATTTTATCATTATCATGTAAATATTCATCTTCTTTCTTCCCCTCCACTCCCTCTTATTCTAAAAATAAAAACATCACCCGTGATGTGCCGATTTACCAAAATCATGGATGATGTGTTTCCAATTTCCATTACTTCCTTCAAAGATAATAATAAAACCCTTTAAACGGTTGAATCATAATTTAAAGTGTATTTTTTAATCTATTTTATGTTTTGTAATTAACTTCTATGTATGACATTAAATTATATAATGAAACAAGTTCATGATTATCAAGGACCTGCTAAAAATGATCTAAACAAACATCATTAATGTTTTATCTAATAATCCATCATCATATATGGTAAAAAATTATTTATGGTATCATTATATAATATGGAAAAATATAAATACCATTTCATTACACTTATAGAATTTCATTTCCATACAAAAATAAAATCAAATACAAACTGACCATGAAAATCATGTAAAGAACGCACCCAAAACAATGGAAGGAACAAAATACTAATAATTAAAGTGTAAAATTATGTTATGAAATGATCATATAAGATGTTATAAACATGAAATTATTTTTTTAAGATATCAATAACACTCTTTTAACTATTATATATAAGCTTTAAACGAGTTTTAAGTAATAAAAACCCAAGGTATGTGAATTCTTAACCTGATTTCCATTCTTTGGGTTAACATTATACTTCATTATTTATGTGGTATTAATTTCTTTTTTGTGACTAATTTTGTTTATATTATGGTTAATTATGTTTATTTATAGTGTATATACATATTATATTCACTCTATTAAGTATCACTTCAATTATATTATATTTTTAAGGGACTTTTATTTTAAAAACATCTTTTAAAAATTGAGTTTTATGAAATTCAAAACAATGTTCTTATGAAATTATTCATGTTGTATGATTGTGTTAAGGTTCTTGGTAATTTTTTATGATAAAGGTTGGTACCTATATCTCCATCCAATTCATTAGGTATGCATAAGTTTGAGATCAGTCATATGGTTACTCCAAGTGTAACTGTGATGGTTACACAATAAGGTTGTCATGAGGGTTACATTGTAAGGTAGCTGTGAGGGTTACATATTATAAGGTAGCTGAGATGGTTTCATGATTTTGTTAGTAATGACCCAAGATAACTTTATGGTACTTTTTATGTTCTATATGTTTTGTGTAAATCTCATGGAAATCTCAAGTTTCACAAATTATGTTTATATGGGTAATAAGTATGTATTTTTTAAATGATTTCATACATTACAAGTATTCATGGACTAATGTTTTTTCCTTATTTTTATATCCCTTACTGAGCTTTTTGTGCTCAACCCAAGTTTTTAAATGATTTTTACAGGTTATAAGGATGTTTAAGATAAATAATGAAGTCAAGTTAAATGTTATAAAGATTTTTCAAAGAAAAAAAGTTTTATTTAAAAAGTTTTATATTTTGGAAGAGATGGATACTGTTTTTGTGGTATCTTCACTATATGAATGTGGAATGTTATGTATTTATTACACCCTAATTATCTGAAACTCTAAACTTTAAAAGATCCACAATATTAAAGTAAGTTATTTCTTGACTAAAATTCAATATTATGTAATTTAATAAGGTCATGTCCTTATAAAACCACTATGAAATCACCTTGGAAGAGCTTTGGAGAAGAAAACCCCCCCATGGAAGGTGTCTAACTTAAAGGAAATTGAGTGGGATGTCCAAGGGAAGAAACCCCACTTAAAAAGAATTCAAATAGACAAAAATACCTCTCTTATAGTGGGTTTCATTATTATCTCACATGGTTAAACTAATAATGTACAAACCATGAAATTACCTACTATTAAGATTTTCATAGGCTACACACATAGGCAACACACTTAGTTTTATCATGCACCTTAACTGTGAGACCTGAAAAAAGGTCCCAAAAACTCATCCTTTGATCCAAAACACCTCAAATGCAAGGGGATAAACCACCTAATATATACCCACACATATAAGTGACACAAGGGGTGTCACTGTCTCCCCACCGTGCACTTTCTATCTCCAAAAAGTCTCAAGTCAAGATAAAAGTAAAAGAAAATCCACAAAAACACCTTATAAAAAGAAAGGTGAGTTGGATAAAGAACCACTAGAGAGGTCACTACGAAGAAACTTCAAAGCAACAACAAATCCCTAAAACTGATCCACTAAATCCACAAGGATACTAATAGTCTCCAAGAAAAATGAAACCACCATTTCATAATAAGACCCAAAAGGAAAGAGAGATTAGGCACTGATCTTACCACCATTTAGAATTCTCCTAAATTGTGTAATGAAAGAAAACACCTCAAATAGAAACCTACACAAAGAGAAGCATCTCCAAAAATATCCAAAGAATACTTAGAAACAAGTTTCCACTTCCTCAAAGAAAAAATAACCCAAAGGACACAACACCCACATAATTGATCCATCAATGAACTTATCATGAACCTTCTCAAGGTATTACCATAATGTGTACCATAATAAGAGAAGATATGGTCCCATGACACGGGTCACCATACTCAATGGATAATCTGGGATCTCAAAACAGAACACCATCCCATAAAGAAACTCAAAAAACTATCCCCATCAAACATCAAATTCCAAAATGAAACATCCATCCTAATTACCCATGTATTGAACTCAAGTTCACTTATTCCCACGTTGATAAAAAACTCTCCTTAAAACATGACACTACAAAATATACACCAAAGGATTTGAAAGGATTCAACCAAAAATAAAGGCATACATCTAAGCTCAAAACCAAGGCATTAACCAAGCAAAAATATAAGCACACAAACCAAGAGAATTTAAAATCCAAATCAGTCCTAGGAATTTTATAAAATGATCTTAATTTGTTTAAAAAAATAACCACTTATAAATAAACTTTCTAAGCCTTAACCCCTTTTGAAAAGAAAAAATCACCAAAAGAGTATCATTTCTAAGAAAAACAAGTAACCAACCAAGTTTTAGTAAAAAAATCATTTTAAAAAAATTTATCAAAAAATAAAATAAAAAACCATTCCTTTTTAAAACCACTTTACAAATCATTTCCAAATTCCAATTTGAAAGTGAATTAAATCAGAAATCACCCACTCTATTTAGGAAAACAAAAAAGTTTCTACTTTTTAAATGTTTGAAGTCCCCCTTAAAATAATCCTTTAAAAACTAGGGTCTTGAAATCCATTTTGTAAAACATATTCCAAATGAGTTCTCACCAATTCAAAGAAGAAAAATTTTGAAAAACAAAATAACTTTCCATAAAAACCCTCAGTATCTTAAAACACCCCTTTAAAATTTCACAAAATGATCCAATTGGGATAAAAAAAAATTTAAAAATATTCCTCCCTTTTAAAAAAACTTTTTAACAATTTTTGAAACACTAAATACTTTAAATCAGTACTTGAGTTATCCAAGAAATTTTTTTGAAGTTGTAGACCAGACTTTCAATTTTATTTCATGACCCAAACTAGGTCAAAACACATTTAAAAGACCCTAAATATTTTTAAATAAACCGTTAAAATTTAACACTACTACTCATTCCAAGGATCATTTGAAATTCCATGTGAAAACTATCTTTTAATACAAATAAAGAAATTCACTTTGAACAGATATTAAAACCCCAAAAATAAAACATGCATGGGTTAAACCTTAAGACTAAAGTATTTTAAAACTGCTGAGCACTCACGGAATAACATCTTAAATGGAGGAGATCAAAACCATTGGTTAAAAACATCAAAATATAACCCCTATAAACAACACTCTCTCTCCTGTCCAGACTTTTATGTGAGGCACTTAACAAACAATTCAACACATGAGCCCAACCACCCATGCTTCTCAAATAATACCAACATTTCTATGAACAAGGAAACCATGAAAAATACCATTTCAAAACATATTTTGAGGGAAAAATTCAAACCACATCGAAAATGTCATTTGAAATCTCAACTATTTTCCACCACCCTTTTCTCCAAACATCAACCCATTACAGATACCAGCTAGTGTCAAAAGTAATTTAAACTAAGATTCATTCTTCTTTATTATCAAAATCATATCAATAAATTTCATAAAAATGAAATCTCACACTCTTTTAAAAACAATTTCAAAACACCACTTTGAAATCACCCTTCTTAAGGAAAACACATTCATAAACCAATCCTCAAAACATCCACTTTAAGAATTTAAGGACTTCACAAATTCCACTTCTTTGAACCAAAATGATTTTCAAATCAAAACATTTTTTTATTATCTTGGACTCAAACACAACACACATGGTTTTAAAACCACTAAAAAATGGTTTTCAAAAATGAAACAACCTTTCCCTTTCAAAAACCAATTGTACACGTTTCAAAACAAGTCATCCAAGGTATTAAATAAAGAAAATGTATCAAACCAAACCACATTCATGAAACCACTTCCCATTAAAACCCCCCCATTAAAACTCCCATATATGATATTAAAATAATGGAATGATCCATTTTTTTCAATATAGGAATAAAGGGAGGGAAAACCAATTCCAAAGGGGAAACTGCAATGTGCACTTTTTGGGTACACAAGTTGGTAAACCATGCACCAACTATTCAACAAGATCTGTTGTGGTTTATAGAACCATATCACATGAGCATCGTACGATTTACCAAACCATTTGTGCAAACCATGTGACCCTATACCATTCACTATTTTCACCTCCAAATATCAAACATACCCCTGAAATCACTGGTGCACTAAATGGGGATCAATGAATCACCACAAATAATTAAAAATTCATCAAAACATCTGAATATTAACTTAAAATAAAGACTCAACCTTGATACTCCCATGGAATTTTGATGTTCAGTGCGATGAAGAGCTAGCCAGGCCCCTACCCACACACTCTACCCAAACCCTAAAAATAATCCTTGTGTCCATACTACCCAGACACAGCCCAAATAACAAATAGGGTTGCTCAACCTATTCCTAATTGTAAGAAACCTATACCTCTAAATCCTTTTTTGTAATGAACCAACTTGGGATATTTATCTATCGGACTCTCAAGTCAGATCTCCATACACCTGAGGGGAATCCCCGATCCCCCATGCTAATAACTATCACCAAGGGTATCGTACATAACCATTGGTGTTGGTTTCACCCTCAATGAACTAAATAAGAACATACAAAGAAGGTATAATAGTAAAACAACAAGATATATTCCAACTGAAATATCATATAAATAACAACCAATCAAAGATAAAAAAACTACAATGAAGTCTAAAACAAAATTAATACCAAATAAGTTGATAAAAACCTCGGGCCAACCAGTTACATTAAACGGAATGTCTAATCACCAACTCCATGCAACTCTTTGGTCACCACCATCACTTGAACAACACCTATTTCCCAAAGAAGATGTAACTAGATCCAACATGAAATCCCAAATCCGGGAGGAACCTACACAGGACATGAAGACTACATACTTACCAATGTTTGTATGTAGGGTGTGAGACAGAGCTAGTATGATACCACCATGATTCTAATTCATTCCTTATAATAAATAAACCATGTTTTCTAGTTTGGAAATAATAGAAAAATAGGTTTTCATTATCCTTTACATAATATAAGAGAAAAAAATGTAGAATATACATTTCTCCAAAGAACAATATTTGAAATACATTCCATAAAAAGGTTTTTATAATATACACTACCTCAAAGATCTCCATTTATAAACGATTTCACAAAATTTGTACTATTCCAAAAAAACCAATTCCAATAAAAAAAACATATTCCTTTAAACATCATAATTTTAAAATTAAACCCATACCTAGTTTAAAACATTTAAAAAGTATGATAATATGAAAGTACCTTTGAAAATCACTTTTCCATTTTTTTTAATCTTAAAAGCACACCCAACCCTATGTAAACAATGGAAATAAGGGTATATAATCTAGAATCATCAAGCTAAATAAATGGATTGAATGGAACTAGAAAAGGACATGGTTAAACCAAAAAAGGATCAACATAGGTAGAAATCTATCCAAGAAATAAATAATACACATTACAATACAAGGGGATAGTTGTGTCTATTTTAAAATAACAAACTTTCAAATAATCATCCCACACATGGTTTAACACATTTCAAAATCATACTAACCAATAATGCCACTTTGAATATCATTTCTCCATTTTTCCATTAAAATATTTTACACACCAAAGAAAACCAGAAAACAAGGTCATATACATATCCACTACTTTAATCCATTCTACCAAAAATCATCATTCTAGGTACCCATACCATATATCAAGTTGATAAAAATTTATAAAACCTGGAGAATTAGTCTATGAATCCAACCAAGACTTGGAATGCCATTTCTATCCATCCCAACCTTAATATGGAATTCCATTTCCATACCCTTGGGTTTAGGAGCGTAAATCCTTCCCTAAAATAAATAATATGAATAGTGGTTCCCAAACGTCATTGAGACCACCCACGAGAGTGGATCGTGAGTCCAACATCCCAAAAACATTTCATTAGTCACATTACAAACCATTTTTACAAACAACATTCCCATTTCCAGAATACCTTCCATAAGGTAAAACAAATTATAAAATCAATTTTATAAAACTATTTAAAACCATTAAATGCCTTTGATCCATTTCCTTAATAACATGGAGTAAAAACAATACACTACCTTTTGATAAAACCCACTTTAAAATCTAAATTTCCAACCAGGTCTTTAATACCCAAGAACGACTTGGATGAATATAATGACTCCAACCCCAGTAGCACAGATCCAATGCCTTAATTTATTACATTGTCATAGATAAAAGACTATAATACCAAAGGACTGGTCATTTTATTAGTTTTGGAAGCCATATTCCATATATTAACCTTACATTAAAACTTAAAATGTAAAATAAAACATCGAAAATACTTTGATAACATCATTATTCTCCTAGAATAACCCTAAATATCAGTCATAAAACATTTCTTAGTATCCTGGGAAAAAATAAAACATAAGAAAGGGGTGGGATAATATTCTTAGTAAGGGTATTCATACATCAAAATCTATCAAAAACAAGAATAAATAATTATAGAAGGTTTATTAACTAAAACACTTTCAATTTAATAATTAACCTGAGAATAAAAATGCGGCAATGAAATATGATCAAGTAATTCTATATAAATGACCACATGTAAATGAAACTTAACCATGGATATTCTACTAGTCAAATAATCACATGGAAAATAAATAACTAATTTTATAATGAGAGAATGCATAATGTTGGACATCATAAACATATTGTCAAGGAATTATCCAATACCCCATAAATAAATGGGTAAAAACCCAAATTAGTTTGTCTCATGAGACCTACTGATGTATCGAGGGGATATAGTTCACCCTTCCCATCACTTACTAATTACAATTCATTCCTCATATAAAAGGGGTGGTGAAACATAATCAAAATAAACATTCCTATTAAAACTAGCATAAGAAATGTTAATACTTAATCTACAAGCCTTGAATCATATAAAAATATCATATCCACAATAAAAAAAATCATACACCATTCTAAATAGTGTGGTAAATAATATCATAAGATATCAACCTCAATCAAGCATAAGATCTGGCAAAGGATGTTGAAATATATGAAAATACTCTAATAAAATAATTAAAAATATATGGAGAGAAATAGCCCTTTTTTAGTTTGAAAAAATTTATTTAAAATCCATTAAATTATAAAAGAAAATATTTCCTTTGAAAATAACCTTATAAGATTTTAAGGGAAACATCAAAACATTAAGTCATCATGATGGCAGAAAAATCCGATCATGCTGCATAAGTTAAAAAAACAAATATTCCATGTAAGAACCCGGTTTTTTCTATAAAAGTATTTGGAATTTTCTTGATGTTATTCCATCGCAGTGCCTTTAGACGGAGTATGATTCTGAGCCCTGGTGTGTCCGGAATTTAATTTTAAGTGCGTTCGCACTAGACACACCAAATAAATGGAATAACTCCTAAACGGTAGCTCGGATTGGAAAACCTAGGGCACCGTTTAGTCCGAAACGTGCTGTTTACCCTATGGGAGGATTAACCTCGACCCTGTTGAGAGTTTCAGATGCAGGTCAATTTGGGGGTTTAACTTAATTAAACTTTTCAATTAAGTGGTTTTCCTACATAATCCATAACCCCCTCTCTCCCCTTTGTTCATTATCTAGTGGAAGAAGCTCAACCAAGGATCTCTCCCCTCAATCTCCCCATCCCCACCTCCTCTCCAAGGTGTTGTGACTTCCGGTGGATCGCACACGAAGCTACGGGCTACACCCAACAAGGTAGGATCGTGCGTTTTTGTTTTATTTTCCCGCACCTCCTTTAAATTCATAAATATGTGCCTAATTTCTTTTTTTACCAAGAGAAGCCCATATTTTTGTATTCCATGTTCTGAGATTTCCGACACTTGTTTCAGATTGAAATTCTGAGTCTCGAGGTGTCTGTAGTTGTCCGACAAAAATTTGAGGTTGTTGGGTGTTTTCCAGCGAGTTCAGCCAGTTCTAACGGAGGAACCAGCATCTCAGGCGGCGGCTCGAAGCGGCAGTCGGCGGTGGACTCAAGAAGGTGGGGCGACTCAGTCTAGGGCGGCGTGGGCTCCTTTCAGTAGAAGCAGTCGACGGCTCGGCCGGGCGAGCGGACAGAGGAGACGGCGGTCGAGCGGAGGCAGAAGCAGGCCGCGGTGCGAGCGGATGCACATGGTGGTCGTATGAGGGCAAGCTATGGAGGAGCGGCTGGTTGGGTGGCCGGCCGGTGCTGAGGTCGCCAGACCACCAGGGTCATGCGACCCTGGTAGAGAAGAAGAGACCCACTATTGCGGGTCTCTGCTGGAGGTGACCTTGAAAAGCAGGTGACCAAAAGTAAAAAAAAGAAAAATAATGTTAAAAAAAGGTGACACATTTGATTTTTGGGGCTCCCTCTCTTCAATCAAGGAGAGAGGTTTAAAAACATTACATATAAAAAAAATTATTCCCGCGTGGGGGAAAGGGAAAAAAGGGGACATAAAAAAGTTAATAAATTAATAATAATAATCATACATTATTATTAAGGTTAATAAGTGGTTTATCTGAGAGAAAAACCCCATACAGTGTCTGTTTGACACATCATCTGCGGCTGCGTAGTCCCGAAAACGAGACGGTCTTTTTGAGTCCAATATTGGATACTTAATTCAGAGTTGAGGCATAGCCCGCACGGGCCACCGTTTGAGTTGTGTGAAACACTTTATAACTTTTTCATCGGACGTCCATTTGGGGTGAATGAGTAGTCGTTTTAGGGTGTTATTCCAAGAGCATTACAGTGGTACAATCAGCACTCCTAAATTTAATAGAGTGGTGTGGGCCCCATGAGGGTTGTGTTGGGAGTTGACGGTGAATTTTATCTTCTTCACCGGGTGTCTATTTTGGACAAGTAAATAAGCGATCTTGTGTACTTTTCCGAGAGGATCACAATGTTGTGATCCATTCATAACACTTCGGAACCGGGATGCGGGTCCCACGTAGTACCGCTCATGTGTGGAATGGTGAGACCAATCTTTTTCTCCGAATATTCGTTCCACGTAAGTAAGCAGTCAATTTGACGGGTTTTATCGAGGGAATCGCAATGGTGCGATGAACCTGACTATTTTCGGGACCAGGGCGCGGGACCACGGGACGTCTTTCGGGTGTAAAGCGGTGTCAGAAAAATTTTACGTCGGATATCCATTGGAGGCAAGTAGATAGCCTATCTCATGTGTTTTTCCATGAGGATTACAACTGTGTGATCTTCTTGGATGTCAGGATCCTCATTCAAGATCTCATTAAATGTGGAATCATGAAAGGTGCTCTGGTGGCGGTTCTTCCTGCAGTGTTTATAGAGAACCCTTGGCGGGTGATCTCGTTCACTCTTGGGAGAGTGAAGTAAATTCATAAAGAGATGTGGTTGGTCGTGCTAGGTCCATGGAGGAAGCAGGTTGACGAAGTTACGTTTACGCCTTTTCGCGTGGGCGTTGAGAGTCGTGTGCATGATAGCCTTTGGACTGGAAATGTTGTATACTCTGGGAGTATACGGGAATGCCTGGAGGTGCATGTTGTGGTTTATACCCAAGGAAATATGTGCTTGGTTTGGAGATGATTTGGGGACACACATCGTGTGGGCCCTATATGCGCGTTGTGTTCTACTTTACATACCTTTGACCTGTCGCGACGTTAAAGGGTCTAGTTCTCGATGGTTTTGACCGGAAGCGTTGTTTGTTTTCCCTTGTTTCCTCAACTGTGAGGAGTTTCAGTATCATGTCCCATTCACCGGACTGCGACATCGTTTACGGCTACATACGTTCATATAGTGTGGGGGCGATCCCATTTTCTGGAGTGAGGTGTCCCAGACCGCTTCGACAGTAGACTCAGTGGTTTGGAGCATGTATCACCCTGACATGATTCTCACGTTCCTTCATGTTCCCTGGTAGGTTTTTGGGTATCGGTGTGACCAACACATTATGCGGGCACTAATCCTCTCCCCAAGAGTTTGTTTCTAGTAGGGTACGGATCCCCAATGAGCCCTGACTCCCTAGCGGAGTATCGAGATCATATCTTCCTTCTGAGATCTACTATGATGTGTTTCCCATGCGCTCCGTGTTCTGTTTTCCAGTGTTGTATCATTCAGTAGGGATGGCCGGAGCAGTTATGGTTTTACCCTCCAGCGGGGCTAGGCAGTGGGTTTCCCATCGAATTATTAGGGTTTACTCTCCAGTAGAGACTGGGCATTGGGTTACCCGACGACCTCTTAGGGTTTACCCTCCAGCAGAGACTGGGCAGTGGGTTTCCCGATGACCTCTTAGGGTTTACCCTCCAGCAGAGACTGGGAAGTGGGTTACCCGATGACCTCTTAGGGTTTACCCTCCAGCAGAGACTGGGCAGTGGGTTACCCGACGACCACTTAGGTTTTACCCTGCAGCGGGGCTGGGCAGTGGGTTACTCGATGACTTCTTTCAGACTCATTCCTTTCTACTATGCTAGTCCATGGATTTTCTCCGTGACTACCAAAGCGGGACCCTTGGTTGTACGGGTCAGTTTTGTGACAACTTTGACTTTGAGAATACCTCTTGACTGTGTGACAATGACAAGGTGTGGTTTAACATTCCCCATAACTCTCAAGTACGAGGGGAGCTTTCCCCACCAAGATGCATCCTTGAGACATGACCTAAAACCGTGTGGGTGAGTCAGTGCCGCCCAAAGCGGATAATGTCAAGGTGCGGTGATTTGAGCCCCTAAACTTGCAGTTCGGGGAAGACGGGTGGGATGCTGGGCATCGATGGTGTTTACTTCTGGGACTGTCGGCTAGTTACTATCTTGGGCTAAGCTACGGGATGGAGATCCACTTACGATCTTGTTTGGGTTTCTTGACAGAGCATATGAATATGTATATACCTTGTTCCAGTACCCACTTATTGGGTTTTAGTTACTCTCCTTCCAGGAGAGGCGAAGACGCGTGGGGTATGCCACATGCTTTCCATGTCTAGCTTCTCATGGTTGGAAGAGTCTACTCTCCTACTATAGGTAGCAAATACTCGATGGGAAGTTCATCTTCTCACCGTTTCCAGCTCCTTGTGTTTAGACGAGTCTACTTTCTTTCTCTTGTTGGGTTGATCTGTTACTCTACTGTACTCCTTACTGCACTCTCTGTTGTGATCTTTTACTATTACTTGTTCGATCTACTTCTCACATCTTCAGTACCTCCTTTGTTGCTCCCTCGAGCCTTAGGGGTATCCTACTGAGTATTTTTATACTCACCCCAGCTTGGTCTTTGCCCGCACTTAGCGTGCCTTTGAAGAAGATGGACAAGTTGGTCATGACTTCAGCGGAGTTTAGGAGTTTAGGAGCTTGGACTATGTATGGTGGTCGTAGTCGGGTTCTAGGTGAGGGACCCTCCCAGCTATTGTACTTTTGTTTACCCATTGTCGGGTTGTGGCACTTCTTTGGTTGGGCGCGTGTTTTCTCCCTTTTCTTTTCAGTTTACCTGCATTATTTACTTTGTACTATTTAGATATCGATACACGTTTTGCAGTTGTTTGTAGCATTTAGTACTTTACTTTTCATTTTACTCTGCACTTCTGCATTGAGAGGGCTGAGTTTGTGTGTACAAGTACTCAGGCAAAGGCCTCCCCGAGTTGTTTAGCCTTCGGAGTTTTTCCCCAGCCCTTGGCCTATGGAGGCGGGCTTGGGGTAGTTGCGGCTCGAGCCAGGGTAGGGTCGGGTCGTGAAAAAGTGTTATGAAAGGTGGTTAGTTCCTCAGGACATTGTTCGTATGTCCCTAAAAAGTAATTGGTTGGGATTTAGGGAAATAGTGTCAATGTGTCTCGAGAGCGGCTCTCAGTCCAGGAAGTCCAGTGATGGTGCGGTGGTCAACGTATCCATTCATGAGGACCTTGATAACCCGCTTGTCGAAACGGCATGTTGAGACACCCATTGCTGGGAAAAACTAGTTTGTGCATCACATAGGATTGATTCTTTGACTGTCCTTCTTAAGTCACCTCCCCATTGTTGTTACTGTCATATACATATATGCTCATCTGATCGCGGTGCTCCTTGATAACATTCAGGATGCCTCTATGAAAACAGCCAGTCGTGATACTATCTTTGGTTCATGACGATGACCCTGTGAGATAAAAGGACTCAGTCTATAACCAATCATGTGAGTCCCTTTATCTCGGTGGTCCAGTAGTAGCACCCCCACCCGGTGAGAAGCAGACAGCTCCTGCAGAGCAGATGGAGCTTGAGCGCGCACCGCGAGTTCTAGAAATAGAGACTGCTGAGGTTCAGTGGTGAGCCAGACCCTCAGGCAGCAGAGGTTTGGCTAGAGATAGTGGTTCACCTCTTCAGGCTTGCGCAGACACCGACAGATCTAATGGTGGCTTTGGCTGCCAGCCTTTTCCACAGAGTAGCTGGGCGTCGGTGGAGTCTGGTGACTCAGTTACTCGATGAGTCGTCACTTTCGTGGGATGAATTTTAGATAATTTTTTGTGTGGAGTTTTACCCCTACTTCTTATGCTTCGTTTGGATCCAGCAGCTCATGCAGTTTTAGCAGGTAGGGATGACAGTGACTGAGTATTTGACTAGTTTCGCAGACCGTGCACGTTTTTTTCCCAGACCTAGTCCACAACGACAACTTCCGAGCATGGAAGTTCGAGCAGGGTCTCCGCAGAGAGATTCGTGTTGTCATAGTACCCTTGGGCATTTCCACTTATGCCGGGGTACTAGCGCAGGAGCTAGTGACAGAGAGCTTCCTGTTGCACTCTATAGTTGGTGGTGGCAGCAGGCTTGACAGATCCGAGACGTCTGCTGCTGCTAGCGGGCATCGGCTGACAGAACCTCGACGTAGGTGAATTTATGATAACCAGACTCAGGGGAAAGATTGTATGCCACAGTGGCATCGGAGGGCACCAAGGCAGCCCTGGGAGGGCCGGTTCTATGCTTGTGATGGGCGAGGTCACTTGGCACGGGACTGCCCGACCAGGTATGCTGAGAACTTTGGGCAGGCAGCAGGTGAACCACCACGACAGAGGCAGCGCCGTGATCAGAGTGGGGCCCAGAGAGGTGGTGCTAGCAGAGGAGCGGGAGGATCTGTTAGTGGGGGATGACATTACGAGGTTTTCCCATCACCACTAGGCAGTTCACATCAAGCCCCAAGAGCTTACAGTTGGGACCGCAGGCAACTGCGAGCTTTGGATGTTTACAATCTTATAGAGCATGAAGTGACAAGAGGTTGGATTTACGGATCTTCTACTTTTCGTAGTAGAATTGTTAGACTCTGTGTGTTAAATTATTTTTCCCCCCTGCTCCTTGCTTGAGGCGTTACCAGGGTGGCACGGGGCGTCGGTGTGACCCTGTGTCAGTAGAGTAGGAGGCGTGGAACCTTTTCATTAGTATATAGTGTCGACTCCTTCTCTATTCGAGTTTGTAAGAGAGTCTTGGTCATGGGACATCGACTGCGAAACCTTGCGTGACCAGATGTCCTTAGGTGTTTCACCATATGTATATTCTGAAGGAGGGAATCACCGATATTTCTCCCAGGTCTAAACGGTGATTCTAGTCGCGACATGCGATGTAGGGGTTCGACCGGGGAGGTGAGCTACCCCCGAGGGCCTTCGGGCCATTTGAGACTGTGCGAAGGGATGGCGAGGTTCCCTACCGCCTTTCCCTAACCCCAAAGTCTATAGTGGGTGGATGACATCTCCCACGTGACTTACCCGAGAAGATGTGTGCATGCTCCTATGCACATCATCGGCAAGGGAATACCTCACATGAATGATCAAATCCTTTGGTCCATGCACGGTGGCGCAGAACTATGCAAGAGTTCTCATGAGCACGGGAGAGCCAGGTGTGGTCTTAGTACCCTGAGTTGTTTCCCTAGTTTTTCTTTTCAAGGATGAAAATATTGAAGGAGGTAATGATGTAAAAACCCGGTTTTTTCTATAAAATACTTTGGAATTTTCTTCATGTTATTCCAGAACAACGCCTTTAGACGACGTACGATTCCGAGCCCCGGTGTGGCTGGAATTAAATTTTAAGTGTGTTCGCACTGGGCACACCAAATAAATAGAATAAATTCTAAACGGTAGCTCGTATTGGAAAACTGAGGGCACCGTTGAGTCCGGAATGTGATGTTTACCCTATGGGAGGCTTAACCTCGACCCTGTCGAGAGTTTCAGATGCGGGTCAATTTGGGGGATTAACTTAATTAAACTTTTTAATTAAGTGGTTTTCCTACATAATACATAACCCCCCTCTCTCCCCTTTGTTCATTCTCTGGAGAAAGAAGCTTAACCAAGGAGCTCTCCCCTAAATCTCCCCATCTCCACCTCCTCTCCAAGGTGTTGCGACTTCCGGCGGATCGCACATGAAGCTACGGGCTACGCCCAACAAGGTAGGATTGTGCGTTTTTGTTTTATTTTCCCGCACCTCTTTTGAATTCATAAATATGCATTGAATTTTTGTTGTTTTACGAAGATAATCCCATGTTTTTGTAGTACATATTTTGAGTTTTCCGATGCCTGTTTCGGATTGAAATTCCGAGTCCCGAGGTGCCCGCTGTTGTCCAGCGAAAATTCGAGGTTGTTGGGTGTTTTCCAGCGAGTTCAGCCAGTTCAGGCGGAGGATACGGTGTCTCAGGTGGCGGCTAGGAGCAGAGGATGGCGGCAGCCTCAAGCAGGCATGGTGGCTCGGTCCAGGGCGGCGCGGGCTCCCTTCAGCGGAGGCAGTCGGCAGCTCGGCCGGGCGAGCGACCAGCAGAGACGGCGGTCGAGCGGAGGCGGCAACAGGCCTCGGCGCGAGTAGTTGCAGATGGCGGTCGTCTGAGAGCGAGTTGCGGAGAGCGGCTGGCCGGGTGGCCTGCCGGTGCTGGGGCCGCCGGACCACCAAGGTCGCGCAACCCTGGTGGAGAAGAAGAGACCTGCTATTGCGGGTCTCTTCTGGAGGTGACCTACAAAAGCAGGAGACCAAAAGTAAAAATAAAGAAAGATAATGTTAAAAAAACAGAGGGGAAAAATTTGATTTTGGGGGATCCCTCTCTCCAATCAAGAAGAGAGGATTAAAAAAAATACATATAAAAAAACAACAATGATTCCTGCATGGGGGAAAGGGAAAAAAGGGGATATAAAAAAAGTTAATAAATTAATAATAATAATCATATATTATTATTATGGTTAATAAGTGGTTTATCTGAGAGAAAACCCCATACTGTGTTCGTTTGACATGTCATCTGCGACTGCTTAGTCCTGACAACGAGATGGTCTTTTTGAGTCCAATATTGGATACTTAATTCTGAGTTGAGGCATGGCCTGCATGGGCCGTCGTTCGTGCTATGTGCAAAGTTTTATAACTTTTTCATCGGACGTCCGTTTGGGGTGAATGAGTAGTCATTTCAAGGTGTTTTTTCGAGAGCATTGCAGTGGTGCAATCCACCCGCTTAAATTCAAGACATTGGTGTGGGCCCCATGAGGGCCATGTTGGGAGTTGACGGTGAATTTTATCTTCTTCACCGGGTATCTGTTTTTAGACAAGTAAATAGGTGATCTTGTGTACTTTTCCGAGAGGATCGCAAAAGTGCGATCTGTACGTAGCGCATCGGGACCGAGATGCAGTTCCTACATAGTACCGCTCATGTGCGATATGGAGAGATGAATCTTTTTCTCCGGATATCCATTCCACGTAAGTAAGAAGCCAATTTGACGTGTTTTCTCAAGGGAATCGCAATGGTGAGATTCTCCTGACTACTTTTGGGACTAGGGCGCGGGACCACGGGATGCTGTTCGGGCGTAAAGCGGTGTCATACAACTTTTACATCGGATATCCATTGGAGGCAAGTAGATAGTCTATCTTTCATGTTTTCTACCAGGATTACAACGATGTGATCTGCTTGGATGTCAGGAGCCTCATTCGAGATCTCATTAAATGTGGAAGCATGAAAGGTGCTCCGGTGGCAGTTCTTTGTGGGGTGTTTGTAGAGAACCCTTGGTGGGTGATTGCGTTCACTCTTGGGAGAGTGAATTAAATTCTTAAAGAGATGTGGTTGTCCATTCTAAGGCCGTGGAGGAAGCAGGTTGGCGAAGTTACATTTACGCCTTTTCGTGTTGACGTTGAGAGCCATCTGCAAGATAGACTTTGGGCTCAAAATGTGGTATACTCTGGGAGTATACGAGAATGCCTGTAGGTGCATGTTGTGGTTTCTACCCAAGGAAGTTTGTGCTTGGTTTTGAGATGATTTGGGGCCACACATCGTGTGGGCCCCATATGCGTACCGTGTTATACTTTACATACCTTTGACCTCTCACGACGTAGAGGGTCCTGTTCTTGATGGTTTTGACCGACAAGGTTGTTTGGTTTACCCTGTTTCCTCATCTACGAGGGGTTTCAGTATCATTTCCCATTCACAGGGCTATGACATCGTTTACAGCTACATACATTCATACAATGTGGGGGAATTCCCACTTTCTGGAGCGAGGGGTCCCAGCCCGCTTCGTCAGTATATTCAGCGGTTTGAAGCATGTATTTCCCTGATGCGATCCTCACGTCCCTTCGTGTTCCCTAGTATGTTTTTGGGTATCGGTGTGACCAAAACATTACGCGGGCACCGATCCTCTAACAAGGAGGTTGTTTCCAGTAGGGTATGGAGCCCCAGTGAGCCCTAACTCCCTAGTAGAGTATCGAGATCATATCTTCCTTCCACGATCTACCGTGACATGTTTCCCATGCGCTCCATGTCCTGTTTTCCATTGTTGTATCATTTAGTAGGGATGGCCAAAGTAGTTCCGGGTTTACCCTCTAGCGGGGCTGGGCAATGGGTTGCCCATCGACTTATTAGGGTTTACCCTCTAGTAGAGACTGGGCAGTGGGTTACCCTAAGACCTCTTATAGTTTACCCTCCATCAGAGACTGGGCAGTGGGTTACCCAATAAACTCTTAGGGTTTAACCTCCTGCAGAGATTGGGAAGTGGGTTACCCAACGACCTCTTAGGGTTTACCCCCTGTAAAGACTGGGCAGTGGGTTACCCGATGACCTCTTAGGGTTTACCCTCCAGCAGATACTGGGAAGTGGATTACCCAAAGACCTCTTAGGGTTTACACTCTAGCGGGGCTGGGCAGGGGGTTACCCAATGACTTCTTTCAGACTCACTCCTTTCTACTAGGCTAGTCTATGGCTTTTCTCCTTGACTACTGGAGCGGGACCCTTGGTTGTATGGGTCAGTGATGTGACAACTTCGAATTTGAGAATACATCTCGACTGTGTGACAGTGACGAGGTGTGGTTTGAATTTCCCCAGAACTATAAAGTATGAGTGGAACTTTCCACACTAATACGCATCCTTGAGATTTGACCTAAAACTGTACGGGCGAGTCAGTGCTGCCCAAATCAGATAGTGTCAAGGTGCAGTGATTTGAGCCCCTTGACTTGCAGTTCGGAGTAGATGGGTGGGATGTTGAGCATCAATGATGTTTACTTCTGGGACTGTTGGATACTTACTATATTGGGCTGAGATACGGGATGGAGATCCCCTTACGATCTTTTTCGGGTTTCTTGAAAGAGCATACTAATATGTATATACCTTGTTCCAGTACCCACTTCTTGGGTTTTGGTTACTCTCCTTCCAGGAGAGGCGAATACGCGTGGGGTATGCCACGTGCTTTCCATGTCTTTCTTCTTGTGGTTAGACGAGTATAATATCCTACTATAGGTAGCAGAGACTCGATAGGAAGTTCATATTCTCACCGTTTCTGTCTCCTTGTGTTTGGACGAGTCTACTTCCTTTCTCTTGTTGGGTTGAGATGTTAATCTACTGTACTCTTTACTGCACTCTCTTTTGTTCTCTTTTACTATTCCCTATTTGATCTACTGCTCACCTCTTCAGTACCTCCTTTGTTGCTCCCTCGAGCCTTCGGGGTATCCTACTGAGTATTTTTATAATCACCCTTTCTTGGGCTTTTCCCGCACTTGGTTTGCCCTTGCAGACGACGAACAGGTTGGTTGTGACTTCAGCGGAGCTTAGGAGTTCGGGAGCTTGGACCGCGTACGGTGGTCGTAGTCAGGTTCCAGGTGAGGGACCCTCCCAGTTGTTGTACTTTTGTTTACCTATTTCCGGGTTGTTTCACTTTCCTGGTTGGGCGCGTGGTTAGCCCTTTCTTTCAGTTTACCTTCAGCATTTACTTTGTACTGTTTAGAGGTCGATGCACTTTTTGTGGTTGTTTATATCAAGTAGTACTTTACTTTTCCTTTTACTCTACACTTCTGCATTGAGAGGGATGCGTGTGTGTGTTCATGTACTCAGGAAAAGTCCTCCCTGAGTTGTTTAGCCTTTGGCGCTTGTTGCCAGCCCCTGACCTATGGAGGTGGTCTTGGGGTTGTTGCGGATCGATCCCAGGTAGGGTCGGGTCGTGACATTCCATCAATTAAAAAATCTATAAAGTACATCGTTTGGAAAACAAAAAAAAGATTCCAGTCAATCCATTTAATAAAAAGTAGAACGTGGGTAAAAGGATTAAAAAATAGGTAGAATAATAGTATAAATATTTTGGAAAATATTTTTAAGAAACACGGACATTAATGATAAATAGTCTCCAATATATACTTATGTATAAACAATCACGAATAATAATGAGATTGTGAAATTAACTCTTACCTTATGACTGATTACCTTTATACATGTATGAAGCTCCTGTATAGTGGTTTTAATAATATAATTAACTTATACTATAATTGCAATAATATTTATTATATAATATATTATTCTTTTATTACTTTATATTACCCATTTATTAACAATTCCAATTTAAAGTAACATTTTGGGTAATAACCGCTTTGTTTTTCATACATGTTTTGACTTATTATTCGGGATATTATTACTTAGATCATGATTTACCTACTTCAAGAATGTAAAAAATAATTTATATATCATATATATTTATTATATATATATATAAGATACATATTTTAAATGGAATACACCATTCATTGAGACGGTAATCCATATGTACAATGAACGTTGTTTCTGTTTTCTTATCATTTTGAATGGAAGAAGGTAAATTACACATATATATATTATTAAATTAATATTAGTATGTAATTTATTTTATATTTATTCATTATATATATTTTTATAATCATTCTTGAATGGTTAACATGGAAGACGAATCTCAATGCATCGTGGAGACGGTAGTTTGTGCGTACGCACGAGCGACAATATCATTCTTTTAATGGTAAAAGGGTAAGAGATTAGATTGTATAATGAATATAAATAATCAATATCATGCAATATTTATTATTTATATCTATTATATCCACCATAATATCCATACAAATAATGTGTGATGAAAATCATATCACACCAAGGCGTGAAGATGGTAGGTCGTACATACGCACGCGTAGTGATTTCATTATTCATAGGATGGATAAAAGGTGGAATATGGTAGTTACATAATATTAATAAAATCTAAGTCTATTGGTGATACTTTATTTATTACTTTATAATGGAAACAAAACATGAAGTGGAAGTAGAAAAATAAATGAACTTGAAGGAGTTAGTAAATATGATTACCTCTTATTTAGAGAATCTCCTTTGGATATCCTCTTAGGGACACTAGGGTTGGTCTTCTTAGAAAACAAAACCTATAGGATGTGGATAGGTAAGTTGATAAGGGAAATTTTTAGGTTTTGTTCGAGCTACAAGGCTCAAAGTGGTGTAAGGAAGTGAGGGAGGAGGTTCCCTTTATAATTGAGGTGAGGGGCACTTTAGGAAATCTCAAAATATTAAATTAATAAAAATTAATTTTTAATTCAAAATGGCTCCAAAGTGAGTAATTTAGAATATAAGATAATTATGGTATCAATAAACTGAAAAAATTATTTTATATATATATTTAGTTCACAATATTAACCTTATTGTTGGTTGTAACCCTTATATAAACTCTTTTACTCTTACCATGACAACTTGGATTTTTTACTCTTTAGGGTTAATATAGTCACTATAAAATGGAAAAACCCCTAAAATGGACAATTTATCACATATTTAAAATTATTCTAGTTATTGGGAAAAATTTTATATTTTTATGAAATTCATATCATTTAATAAAGTATTATTTATTTTAAAGTATCATTTATGTTGATTTGGATACTATTCAATAATTGTCTTCTTAAAAAAATATCCTAACAACATGATAAATTAAAAAACACTTATAATATATCAATAAAATGTATAAATTATCTATAAAATTAATGGATGTAAATAATTATGTCAAATTATATTTATTTTAATATTTTTTATATCATTTATTTGATATTTCTATTGAATAAAAAATTACTACATCATTATTATTAAAGCCTTTAATTAAATATTTATTCTCCAAAAAAAATTATAATGAAAAAGATACATTTATTAAATTTCAAACTAAAATTTAAATTATATTTTATCTTCTCTATAAATATGTATTAAAAATGTAATATGTATTAAAAAAACAAGTATGACATTTTTAACTTTTCTTTAAATAAAAAATAATAAATTTATTATTCTCATCCAAGTTGATTAAAAAGAGTAAAATGTTATCCCGAGGATGATTTTGGCCAAAAACCACTCATATAATGAAATTAGGACAAGTTTTAGGCTAATTTTATAATATTATTTACCCATAATTACCTTATTTACCCTTAAACATGGTAATTAAAAGATTCATAAATTTTACTATCCATATGCCCAAAAATAAAATAAACATATTTATATAATTTGGACCCACTGATTCCAAATATGGAATCCATTTTTTAAAATTCATAAAATATAATTTTCAGTAATTAATTTAAAATTAATCCCATTGACGAGGTGAGAAAATGGGTTATTAAAGTTAAAACATGCAAAAGATTGAAATGTTTTTATATCTAATTTGAATGTAAAATTTATGTCAATTACCTAAATTGGATTAAATAATAAAAAATAATCTAGTTATACAATAAAACCATTGAATAATATAATTTAACACTATAAATGTTTATATTGAAAAGGTTTTTTTTATTTAAAATTCTTTATTTTTCACTATTTATCAAAAAATGGAACTTATCAAAAAAATAAAAAAATTATTTTTTTTATATTCCAACTTAAAATAAGAAGTTATTTTTTTAAATATAATTTATAAAAGTTTCAAAAAATTCAATTTAAAATAGGTTCTCTATTAAATGGCGGTAAAACTGTTTTTATAAAAAACAATACAGGTTTTTATGTGTAGTGTTGCGTTTGTTCTTATCTTATGTCTCTCAAATCTATTAGATGGATATATAAAATATTTTATTTAATATATAAAATATATATTTTATTAATATAATTATCTAATAGTAATTAATTTTATTTATTAAGATAAAATGACTTTGTGATCATAATAATAGTTTTTAAAAAAAATTCATATATATTCAGTTAGTTCCTATATTCATTTCTAATTAATTTGTAACCAATTAATTCAACCATATATTTTCATAGGTTAGTTAATAATATTCATAACTTCAAACTTAATAGGTAGGTTAGATCTTATTATATCAAACAATAATATTTTAATTATATATTGGTGTTTGGTAAAACTCAGCCTATCATGTAACGCATGCCAGCTCATTGTTGTGTGTAGTGTAAACTTATCATAATGGTGTGTACAATGTAAGATATCAAAAAAATTGATTTTTTTTAAGAAAATAAACACTATAAAATCTTGGGGTGTTACATTCTTCCCTCATTCAATAAATTGCATCCTAATAATTTGAACTCATGATCAAAAACATGGTTTTGGACTTTTAGAAATATATTTGTTGAAATCCCATATAAACAAACATTAATGAGACGTCAACCTTAAAATAAATAAATTGAAGTATGAAGGTCACTGAAGATAACACATACTAGGCTTCCATATTAGAAAACATGGATATGGAAGGGAAATCTAACCATCGGGTTTTGAAGGAGAGTGATACAGAACATGGTCTGAAGAATGTTAATAATCACAAATCTATAAAACTGTGATGATCTAATGGACCATTTGATTAATTAGAAAAGAAGGTACTAGGATAAAATTTGTGATTTCAAGATCTTTTCCCTAGAGTTTAAGGATTAATTTACTTTATAAACTATGAAAATATGGAAACATACTTACTTGATAAGTAGAGTTTCATCCTTTAATCAATTTCCACCACAAACTCATCATTTTCTCCGAACGATGAGTAATAAAGATAAATTTTTCCGAGCTAAATCACTAGAATAAACTTCTATAGAATCCCATGATCCATAAAATATTTACTATTTATTTCTCATTTCTTAAAACATTAAGAAAAACAAAAATTGTTAGGATAATATAAGATAATTCTCAAAAAATGATAAACCTTTATATGAATCAAAACAACTTTAATCTCCAAAATTTGATAATAATACCCAAATTTCATCATATATCATTCAGAAAATAATGATCCTTCCTCAAAAAATTTCTAAACTAAGATTTAAAACAAAAAATCAGAAATATTTGATCATAGTATTCCAAATAACATCAATAACTCTTAATGTCTCATACCAAACATTAATTACCTAAATCACATAATCTCAATGATTTGTTAATAATTTTCATAAATATATTGAATCTACATAATTTCACAATAAAATCCTGTTTGAATACAAAATAAAATTCAACCATTATTCTAAAAATATTCTGTTTACTGTAATCTTATAGGATTCACAAAAGCATTTAATCTTTAGATATTTTAAATAAATAAAAAATCATGCTAAAGAGGACTTAATGTAGGATAGTGGTAGGAGTTACACCCTTATCGCCCTTCAGTTATGGGTTCAAGCCCCATGGTCTTCCGAACACAATGGGTTATCACCCAGCCTATGGGTTGTCCTTTTTATAAAAATATATTAATATAACTTTAAAAATAAATATGATTTACATCCATAAAATAAGGTTAATCACTAAATATCCTTTTAACTAAGTTTTTACACACAACCCCGATACATAAATACTCCATCCATTCATTTCCACATAGGTCCTTAATTGATCTAGATTTTATCCTCTAGAATAGGACATTGACTCTGGTAATTCACAAGTTCTTCATATTTAAGGAAATGAACTAAAAATAAATTCTTAGGATGAGATTTATTTCCCTCTATCATACCCTTCATTTTTCCTCAACAATTCTTTACTTTATGTAATTTCCCACACATAAAGGATTTCTTCATTCTGTTGATTCTCTTTCCTATGTGTCTCCTTTCACATTTATTTCATGATGTAAATAAATCCATCTTTTCTCCATAGTCTCCACCACTGGAGCTCTTATCTATCTCCATCCTTCCCTTATTTTTTGAGTTTTGGGAGTTGTTTAAGGTATATGTAGTTAATAATATTTCAGGAAAAGCGATTAAGAATGAACAAGATATATTTCACTCTTATCAACATTCCATTTGTTTTATCATCACCACCACCTTGTTCATTATGTTCAATGTTAACATGACTCATTCAGGTCCCAAACAATGACTAAAACAAAAAATCATAGTGTGAGTAACAACAGTCATAGTAAGAAAAAACATATAATCATTTATAAAATATCATGACACTTTATTTTCAATAAAAATTGCCTTATATTTAACAATGATTATTTATTTTCATCATATATTCACATAATTCATAATTTTTTGTAGGGAAACTTTGAATTTTACTAAGCATATCCCCTAGGAGTTTCAAATCAGGTGCACATTAAGGAATGTTGTTGTGTACTGGGTTACACCGATTCATGCCCAATGTACATTGTTGGAGTTGTTACCCCTAGGTAAATCTATTCCAGAACCATATACACATGTCATATCCAAATAGGGATTTATTTCTTGAAAGACTCGCATAATATCTAACTTACAAAAATTCTATGATTTTATTCTATACTTATACTCAATGTATATCTTAGGGATATGTTCCCTAATATAATTTTTCTAAATCTAGTTTCCAAGATTTCTATTAAACTTCCTTTGATACCAACTTTAAAGACCCTTACCCTAGTAGCTTAGAGCTAGTGCCTTACTTTATTAAATTGGCATATATACAAGACTAAAACCACAAAGGACTGATCAGTTTAGCAGTTTTGAAGCCATATTAATAACATTAACCTTACATTACAAATTAAAACATAAAATACAACATAGAAAATCCTTTGATAATGCCATTATTCTCCTAAAATAACCCTAAATATCAGTCATGAAACACTTCTGTTATCCTAGAATAAATAAAACTTAAAAAAGGGGTGAGATCATTTTCTTAGTAAGGGTATACACACAACAGAAGCTATCAAAAACAACTATAAACAATTATGGCAAGGTGATTAACTGAAACAATTTCCATTTAATCAATTACCTCTACATAATATGAAAGGAATGAATATGATCAAATAATTACATATAAATAACCACATAAGAATGAAAATTAACCATTGATATTCTACTAGTTTAATATTCACATGGAAAATCAATAACTAATCTCATAATGAGATAAGTTGTAATGTCAAATATCATAAACAAGTCGTCAAGACTTTAACCAATACACCACACATAAATAGGTAAAAACCCAAACTAGTTTGTCTAAGGAGACATACGGATGCATAGAGGGGATATAGTGGGACCTTCTCATCACTTACTAATTCTAAATCATTCCTCATATGAAAGGGGTGATTAAGCATAATCAACATAAACATTCATATTAAAACTGGTATATGAAATGTGAATACTTAAACCATAAACCATGAATGGTATCAAAATAGCAGATCCACAGTCACAATAAATCATAAACCATCCAACTAAATATTGTAAATGACATTATAAGATATCAACCTAAATCAATCATAAGATTCAAAAAATTATGTGGAAATAGATGAAAATACTCTAATAAAATCATTAAAAAATCTATTGAAAGAAGTATCCCTTTTTTCTTTGAAATAATTTATTTAAAAGCTATTCAATTATAAAAGAAAAATTTTTATTTTAAAATATTATTTTAATATTTTAAGGGAAGCTTAAAAATTTTAAGGCTTCATGAAAATAGAAAAATATTGTCACACCGTATAAGTTAAAAAAACAAACATTCCTTCCGTCGAAAAAGACATAAAGTATATTGGTTAGAAAATGAAAAAAACATCCATTTTTTTTAAAAAAAATAGAACATGGGTAAAAGGATTAAAAAATTGGTAGAATAATAGTAAAAATATTTTGGGAAATATTTTTAACAAACATGGACATGGATGATAAATATTCCCCAACAGATAGTTACATATAAACAATCCTGAATAATGATGTTATTGTTAAATTAACTCTTACCATAGGCTTGGTTCCATCCATACATGTCCAAAACTACTGTATAGTGGTTTTAAAAATATTATTAACTTATACAAGAATAATAATAATATTTTTTATATCATATATGATCTGTTTATGACTTTATATTACCCGTTTATTAATAATTCTAATTTAAAGCGACATTTCAGATAATAATCTCTTTGTTTATCGTACATATTTTTACTTGTTATTCTTGATACTATTAATTATATCATGATTTAAATACTTAAAAATGTAATTTTTTTAAATATCCTATATATTTAGTATATAAATATATATAAAAGATAGATATATGAAATGGAATACAACGTTCATGGAGATGGTAAGCTGTGCGTATGCATGAGCGTTGTTTCCGTTTTATTATCATATTGAATGGAAGAAGGTAAATAACATCTATATATTTATATATTTTTTATTAAATTAGAATTATTATGTCATATATTTCATATTTATTCATTATATACATTTCTATAATCATTATTGAATGGAAAATGTGGAAAATGAATCTCATTGTGTCACGGTGACGGTAGGTCATATGTACGCACGAGCGATGATATCATTCCCTTAATGGTAAAAGGGTAAGGAATTATATGGTATATTAATTATAAATAATAAATATCATGTACTATTTATTATTTTTATCTATTACATCTACAATCATACCCTTCCAAATAAAGTGGTGATGAAAAACTTATTATACCACGATGTGGAGACGGTAGGTCGTACATACACACATATAGTGATTTTAGTTTTCATAGGATGGATAAAAGGTTGAATATGGTTGTTAAATAATCATAATAAAAACTCATTATATAGTTTATTCTGGATTTATTACTTTATATTCTAAACAACACATGAATATGAAGTATAAAAAGAAATGAACTTGAAGGAGTCGGTAAAGACGATTACCTCTTCTTTAGTGAACCTCCTTTGGATCTCCTCTTAGGGAAACCAGTGTGGGGTTTTTGACAATAACATAACACCTAGGATAAATATAGGGAGGTTTATAAGGTAAATGGTCAGGTTTTGGACGATCTAGAAGTCTCAAAGTGGTGTAAGTAAGTGAGGGAGGAGGTTCCCTTTTATAATTAAGGTGTGGGGCACTTTAGGAAAATATCAAAATATTAAATTAATATAAATTAATTTTCAATTAAAAATTTATCCAAAGTGAGTTATTTTGAATATAAGGTGATTATGGGTCTAAATAATCTCAAATAGTTATTTTTAGAAAAGTTTATGTTACAATTTTATCCTTACTTTTGTCTTTATCCCTTAGTTAAACCCTTTAACTCTTACCTTGGCAACTTGTCTTTTTTAATCTTTGGGGTTAATATAGTTACTATAAAATTCCAAAAAGAACTGAAAATGAATCATGGATGACATATCTAACTTTATTATAGTTGTTTGGCCGAATTTTAGATATTCATAAATTTTATATCATTTAATAAAATATTATTTATTTTAAATTATCATTTATGTCAATTTTGATACTATTCAATATTTTTCTTTTTTAAAACACATCCTAACATGATAACTTCAAAAAAACACTTATAATATATCACTAACATTTTTAAATTATGTATAAAATTCTTTTATGTAATTAATTATGTCAAATTATATTTATTTTAATATTTTTAATATCATTTATTTGATATTTCCATTGATTAGACAATTACTTCATCGTTATTATGAAAGCCTTAAATAAAATTAATTATTCTCTAAAATTAAAAATAAATTATCATGATAAATATAAATTTATTATATTTCAAATAAATATTTATATTTGAATTTATCTTCTCTATAACCATGTATTAAAAATTGAATACTTATTAAAAACATGAGTATGGTATTTTTAACTCATTTTAAATAAAATATAATAAATATATTATTCTCATCTGAGTGTAATAAAAAGGGTATAATTTTGGAAAAATAATTATTTTGGTCAAAAAACACTCATCCAATTAAATTAGGATAAGCATTAGGGTAATTTTATAATATTTATTTTACTATAATTACCAGATTTACCCTTAACCGTGGTAATTAAAATATTACTAAATTTTACTATTCATCTACCCAAAAATAAAATAAAAATATTTAAATATGTTGGAACCAATTTTTCCAAATATTTAATCCATTTTTAAAAATTTAAAACACAAAATATTTATTAATTAATTTTAAATTAATCCCATGGATGAGGTGAGAAAACCGGTTATTAAATATCAAACATGCAAAATATTAAAATATTTTTATATCTAAATTCAATTTAAAATTGATAATAATGACCTAAATTGGATTAAATGATAAAAAACATAACTTAGTTATACTTTAAAACCATTCTAAAATATAATTTAACATTATAAATTATTTTGATGAAAAAGTTGTTTTCTATTAAAATTTTGTATTTTTCACTATTCAACAAAACATGAAACTTATCAAAAAAATACCAAAAAATTAACTAAAATAAATTTTTATATACTAATTTAAAATAAAAATTTTATTTTGTCAAATATAATGCCTTAAATATTCCAAAAATTTATTTAAAATAGGTTCTTCATTAAACGTCGATAAAAATATTTTTATAAAAAAATATCAGTTTTTTATGTGTAATATCGGGTTTTTTCTCATCTTATTCCTCTCAAATATATTATATGAATATTAAAAATATTGTATTGAATATATAACATATATATCTCATTAATATATTTCTATAATAATAATTAATTTAATTTGTTACGATAAAATGACTTTCTGATCAAAAAAATAGTTCATTAAAAAACATTTCTTATATATTAAGTTATTTACTATATTCATTTCTAATTAATTTTTAACCAATGAATAAAATAATATATTTTCATAATTTAGTTAATAGTATTCATAACAAAAACATAATATCTAGGTTATATCTTATTATATTAAATAATAATATTTTAATAATATATTGTTATTTGGTAAAACTCGGCCTTTCGGGTAATGCAAAACAACTCATTGTTGTGTGTAGCATAATCTTATCATAGTGTTTCATAAATTTAATCTATCTAATAAATTTAATTTATTTAAGAATACACATACTAAAAAATCTTAGGGTGTTAAAAATGTCATGCCCAACATACTCACTTCAAGAACACCATTTAAAACATCTCCCAAAATGATAGAAATCACCCAAGCATTCAAAACACTACAAAACCACCTTCCACACATGGGTTTAACTTTTGAAAAACCAAATAAATTATTAAGTTCATTCCTTCAATCCAATCACTTTTAAAGAATCCAACCTGGATTTTATCTTATATCATATTCATTTTTAAATCCCATTTTAAAACAATTTTTGATTCAAACATTATTCCAAAAGAAGGCATGATTATCAACAACCACAAACAAAAATCTAAGTAAATGCATAAACCCCATTTCAAAACCAAGTTCCATTTCACAAATAAACTCAATTATTTCAAAAGTAAAAATCCATCCAAGCATGAAATATCTTTAAAAAATAAAAATTAGATATCATATATATCAATAATTTAAATTAAAAACACACTTAAAGCATCAAATAATCAAGGAACTTTTAAATAAAAGGAAATGAATTATAAAAGCCTTCCTCAAGTGGTGGAATCATATCTCCTTCAATGAAATTACCCAAAAATACACTCTTATTATGGCTTTAAACACTTATAAATCAAATCCTCCATTTTTTTATAACCCTAGCCATTAAAATCAGCCATAAATGGCCACTAGGGTTAGAGAAGGAGAAGAAAATGGATTAAAACCAAGGATAAAGGAGAATGAATATTTAACCTATTGAACTGGGTGATGAATCACCATGAAACCTCCATGAAATCTCATTCGAGTATCTTTGGAGAAGAAAAAACCTCAATTGAAGGTGTCTATGTTGGGGGAAATAGTGTGGTTTCCAAGGGTAGAAACCCCAATTAAAAAGAAAGTAAAGGGGAAAAATATCCCTCTTCAAGTGGGTTGCATTATTATCTCACACAATTAAACAAAATGTGTGAAATACATGAAATTACCCACTATTAAGAGCTACACAAGATACATACTTAGGTTGTAGACTCAGTTTAGTCACACGCTTTAACCATTTAACTTGGAAAATTTCCACAAAAACTCATCCTTTGATACCAAAACGCCTCAAACTCAAGGGGATAAACCACCTAAAAAATACCCCCATATAAAAGTAACAATAGGGGTGTCATAGTTAGATAGGAATGAGTGTATTGGTTGATAAAGATATTCTAAAACTCAAGCACGTAAAGTATTTTTAATTTAAAGAGTATATCTTTAGA
This sequence comes from Viscum album, assembly GCA_963277665.1. NCBI lineage: Eukaryota > Viridiplantae > Streptophyta > Magnoliopsida > Santalales > Viscaceae > Viscum > Viscum album. The sequence continues at coordinate 1,111,845,147 of OY728137.1, forward strand.
AAGTAAAAAAAAAGAATGTTTTTGGTTACATAAGGATGAGTATCCAAGTATCAAAATCCAAAACATGTATATATAGATATATGGGAAAAAACTCCAACACGTTCTCTTAGTGGATCACTATACTATATTACCTTTATCAATGATACTACCTATAATGTTTGGGTATAATTTCTACAGAACAAGTTATAAGTATTCAGAAAATCCATCAAATAAAGAGTCATGGTAGAAAATGATACTAATTCAAAGCTAAACTGACCAAGTTCAAATAATGGTTTTTAATGCAATAATAAAAATTCTATAAATTCTATTAGAAGAAGATAATTGAGTATGAGAAAATAGTTCTCATGAAACCATATAAAAATGGGCTAGAGGAATAGATAAATGAGAAATTTAATTGAAAAACATAGAGTATTCAACTATATTTTAGTTTTACTAAGATAAGTTTTAGGTAAATTTTATTAATTTCATTGACTATTTGATAAATATGAGTCTATATATACTGAAGGAAAAATATTCAGGTGAGAGTATCTAGTTTGGTAAACCTGTGGATATCTCACATCTAAAATTATTTGTAAGCATTACTTATATCCATGTTAATTATAATAAAAAGTATAACTAAAAAGTAAAGTCATAGACATGTTTTTTGTGGGATATGGATATAAATAATTTAGATTTTCTATTTGGGATAATAGTTAACATAAGTTTATTAGATGTTAAAATGTGTTATTCAATGAAATGATCCTATATAAGGATCAACACATGGTGGAAGTTGCAGTTGAGAGTAGTGAATAAATAAAACATTACTACGTGGAACTGAATAAATATTAAGAAATATCAATTATTCTATAGAATATTTATTATTATAATATACTATAAAAATCAAATATATAGAAATTTATCATAAGTTTATAAGTGTTAGTAAGTCTAGATATACTAATATTTTCAAATATTTTTAAATCATAAATAGGTTTTAAAAATGGAGTAGTTAGTCCTCATTATAAACTAAGATGGTTTACTACGATGAAAATACCAGTGAAGATATTTGAATCAAAAAATTACTATTCACTTATAATTAATGATCGAGATCATGAAATATTGAAATTGGGGGAAATAATGAGTGAACAAAAATAATGGGAGTTAATAATAAAACAAGATATGAATCCCAAAAATATATGTAGAACGTGGGAGTAAGTGGTTCTATAAATAGAAAATTGACCACATCAAAATAAATGAGCTTACTATATCAAGGAAGATATAGATGGTAGTAAATTATATATGGTATAGTTGGTTGTGAAAGGATTTGGATAAAAGGAATAGATCAATTTTAGTGAAATATTCTTTTTAGTGGTGAAGCATACAAATGTCCAACAATGATTATAATAGTTGTAGTATAAGGAATACATCTTGAGAAATTTAAATGGGAAAGTGTAATTCATTTATAGATATTTGGATAACGAAATATACATATATCAAATGGTAGTATTTCGTGATTTTAGAAAGGATAATCTCATGTTATGGTTCCAACAGAGTTTCTATGGGTTAAAATTAGCACCCATATAATGTAGTATGATATCAAATTACCTTATATAGAAGTATTTAATATGGTATATTTTAACCAAATATATTACTTAAAAGTGTTAAATTATAATTATTCCATTATAATTATCTTATATAGGGATGATATGATCATGGTAGGTATGGAGATAAATCAGATAATAGATTTGAAACAATAATTACTCAGCATGTTTGAGATAAAAGATTATGGAGAGATGGAAATAATTTTAGGGTTGGGACTCAATAGAAAATGAAATATAAAAACTTTAGTGTTACCTTTTTCTAACTACACTAATAAAATTTTAGAAAATTTTGGAAATTATAGATTGAAACATTTTGTTACCCCACTGGTCAATCACTTCATGATATCTAAAGGTAAAAGACCTAGTATGGATGATGAGGCTAATTACATAGTAGGGGTTCTATATGAATTAGTGATTAGAATCTTGACGTATTTCATGGTTTTTTGGATATTAAATCATTCTTACAATGTGAGTTATCAAATAATTTATTTAAAATCCAAATAAGGGGAATTGTAAAGTTGTGAAGTGGAAACTATAGTATCTCAAATGAATAATGGGTCCAACTCTATGTTTTGGAATGAATGATTTATTTCAAGGATATGCAGATATAGGCTTTAGAGTGGATGTAGAAATTAAAAGAAGTCATGTAGGCTATAAATTCACTTTTGGAGTAATTAAAACGAATAGTATGTCCATAATATTATTATAATTAGCACTATTAATCATAGAATCAGAGTATGTGTTGTGAATGTAAGTTAGAAATGAGATTATCTGGTTGAAGTTCCTATTACCTGAAATTAAAATACAATATAGGAATATAATTTTATTTAGTGATATTCAATGTAAAATCCATTATGCTAATATTTTTTTTTACTTGAGGATAAAGTTTATTAATATGAACTATCACTTTATCATAATTATTCCATAAGATTGAGTGTTATAACTATCAAAGGTTAGTATCAGTGAAATTTAATAAATAAATTGATAGTGATCATGGAATGAAAAAGTTTAGGATGGTGTTGTGCCTCAGTGGGACTTGGATGATGAAATTCTATAAGAATATCACTTCTATAGTAGAAGTTTTAGAGGGATATATTGAGACACCACATACCCACACTTCTAGATCTGGAATTAAAAACACAATATTTACAAACTATAATTAATAACAACTTAAGTTGACCAAACTTAACCATAAATAATTACAATATAAATAAATATTATTGATTCAATTACATACCCAATATCTTTTAGGATTATATTTTTATAGAATTATAAAAACCTATTAACTAACAAAACCTGTATATTTCCCATAAAATGTATATTTTTCATATTAAACCAAATATTCGTTTTTTACAATAAATATTCAACATATATAAAAAAAATATCCACGCATGATACCCATCTAAAAATATCAAATGAAATAATCCTCTTTACAACCTGGGGAAATGAAAACCTAATAAGGGTGATCGCAATCACTTTAACATAAGTGATAACTATCAACGATCATATATAAAGATAAGATTAACATATGGGTATGATAAAAAAATCAAGGTGAAATGACATGAAATAATCATACCTTATACATAATTTTTCATTATTCAGGAATATTAACATAAGTATTTTGGGATATAGAATTAATTATCATAGTATCATGGAATCAAAATAATGTGTAAACAATATAAAACATGAAATCATAATAATAAGTCAAGGCTCACTACCAAGACAAGATAACATAGTGGATAACATCCCATAATAGACTAGGTTTTCTCCTTAGTACCATACATGTCATATCATGTGATATAAATCATTACTCTATGAATTATGGGGATATATAATTCTAGGCCCACCCTCACATCATAACATTTACATGTGTATGTGGTCCATATAAGAAAAACATTCATAATTTAATCAAAGCATAATTAACGAAGAAAACAAATAGGTTTTGTGAATATTTCCACAAACAATTAATTAAATTCCATCCAAATAAAGAATATGGATGGATTAATTAGATCATATCCCAAAATAATCATAGAAACATTACAGGATGTTATAATAGATTAAAGACACTTTTATAAGAAGGTGGGTTACTTAACACTTTCAGATGGTATCACAGAAGAATAGATCAAGAATTGGATCATTTGATACAAAAAGTTTAATATTTAAAACTAAAAACACCATAAGAGTATTTATAGGGTAATATATAAAATATAATTCCAAATTAGATAGATATTTTATAGTTTCAAGAGAAAATATAAGGAAAATTATAAAAGTTATTTTCATAAATACTTTATAACATGGTTTTAAAAACAATCTTATAACTCACTTCAAAAATCCTTTTCAAGGGTATGAAAATAGGACATTGAAAACCTTAATTTTAAAATAATTAAAAATATTAAATCCTTGAAAATAAATTAATTTAAAGATAAGAAATATGGAGTGGAAGATAAAATATACATAAGTGGATGAAATTCATTTATTTATTCTTATAAAAATTTAACCTTTATTATTAAAAAAATTGCAACACAATAGTAATAGAAATTACTTAATAAATGAAAAATTAAATAGTAAATTCATTTAAAAAATTGTTATAAAAGTAAGAAAATATTTTCATGTGGAAAATATTAAAATGAGATTCTTTTCACACATTTTTAAAGAATGTAAAAAAATAACCTCAATAGGAAATGATAAAAATATTCATTTTAAACATTTTCAAAAAAATATTAATATAAAATTACCTTAAGTAATAATTGAATTATAGGGAAAGAAATTCATGAAAAAAATAAATAATATGGATATGGAGGAAAAATATTCTCTACCCTAATGAATAGATAAGTTTGGCTCCACTGATAAGAAACATTTGGGTTGATTTGTTAACCAAAAGGAAGTATAAGGGTAAGAAATTATTTAAACCCCAAGAATAAATAGTTTACATTAAAAAGATTGGTTTTAAGAGATAAATACCATACAATTTCCCAATATAAAAACTTAATCATGGATAATCTCAAATTCAAAGTGGTATTGGAGAGAAAACCCTTAGCAACCAATTAGGGGATGAACTATAAATTCATAAGGAAGAAAAATAGACCATAAGTTCATCATAAATAAATGTAACATAGTAATATAAACATTAAAGGGATTTAATTTGATTCATATAATATAAAATATGGAATTGAAGTATAATACTTGAAATAAGTGGAGACTTTGAATGAAAACCCTGATAAAAAACATAAAATGTAAAGTAAGAATATATCAATGAAGATATTAATTGAAATAAATGTAAATACAAATAAAAAAAGTGGAAATAAAAAAAATAAAAGGTTATAATTCACATAATATTAGAACAATATAATCAATGAAGGAAAGATATAACTCAATAAAAAGAAATTGAGTTAAGAATCCCCTTAAAGGTTTGGTAATATTTAAATAAAAATCACATGGAAATAGATCATGGAATATAATTTTAAAACACATGAATAAAATTTTATTTCTGAAAAATTAAGTTAATTAATAAGAGTTATATCATGATAAATAATAATAGGTGCATAATTTTAAAAAAGTCTCATGGAATGTAAATTGAGACAAATAACTCTTAACTTAGATTCCTACTTGGTAGAATACCCTTTAAACTCATATGTAAAAATCATAAACTCAATAAACATCTATTTTATAAAATTATTCATATTTATTACATTTTATATTTATCTTTTATATTCATTTATTATGTAGTTGTTTCTTATTTATAGTTAATATTAGTCATCAATGTTATTAATGTTAATTGTTCCTTATTTGTTTTATTATAATGATTTCTAGCATCATTTCACGTTCATGAGTTCAACATATCTATAATAGTAAATTTACTATAATATAATTTCCATAATTTTTTATCAAGTTCCTGGTTAATTCCATAGGATTTTTGGTTATGACTCTTCAAGATGAAATACATGACAGGCTTGTTTCGATAATTTTTAACTAATAATTGTAGTATATTAATAATGATTAAAATATTAATATTATCAATATAAAAATAAAAAACATTATTTACTATTGTATATTATATCTTACAAATAATGATGTTTCCAAAACTATCTTTGATAAATATTTATAACATCGTTCACGTAGGTGGTTAAACAGACCCAAACAAGAACATGTTATAATCAATGGATGAGTGTGATTATAAAGTCAATATGTTATAATTACATCATTAAAGAAGTATAATGATATTATTTAGGTGATATTAAAGAGATAAATAAAAATTAATAATAGCTTTATGAATAATATTAATGAAAAAATATTATAGTAAACTATTACTTACAAAGAAGAAATTGCAGCTTCTCTTGAAAGCCTACTTGGTTTTGAAGAAATTTGGAAAATCTATATGAAAAAGAAGAAACCAAAAATGGGGTAAAATTATTAATGAATAATATATATTATATTATGAAGAATAATTTTAATATTAGGTGTGGATTTGAAGTGGTAGTGGAGGGGTCCTTTTATAAGTGAGTGCAGTGACATTTTTGTAATTACTTATTACTTAATATAAAAAGAAAATACATTTTTAAAGAAATTGGATTCATATTTAACCAATAATGAATATAAAAATATTTTAGGTTGATAAAACCCTCATACACTCATTTAAAGATAATTTTTTGTGATATTTCATATTTTTCCCTTTAATTTAATACATTTACCTTATTTAGCCATTACTAGGGTCACCATTGTTTTACCTTGCTGACACATTTTTAGGTCTAAAAATGAAATTGACCTTATTAGATAATTTTGAAAGGATTATTTCAAATATTAAATAAATTTAATTTTATTAAATTTCTATAATTTATAAAAACTAATTTGGATATAATTATACATAATTCAATAAATTTTTTTTTAGAAAAATATGTTTTATGCATAAAAATGGATTTGTTTTTATTTAGAAAAATAGTATTGACAACCATTAAATTTATTGGATTATAATTAAAAAAATTATTATTTTTCCAAACCAATCCAAAATTTAATGTAATATTTTTAATTATTAATTAAATGAAAATGACCAAAAATGGTTTTTATTATAATAAAATATTACTTATCTTCCAAAATGTCAAATACAGGTTTCAAAAATTCAAAAAATTATTTTTAAATGTATTATTTTAACCATTAAATATATATTTTATAAAAAAAAATTTGTTAATTTTTTAGTTGTGCTTATATCATTATGATGTCAAAAAAGTTACGGTATTTTTAAAAACTATTTTTTTACTCTTCACTTTTTTTTAGAAAAGTTGAGGGTTAGAAAACCTTTAATTAAACAGAAAATGATCTCCTTTGGATGACTGGGAAAATGAGGAACCCATTACAATGACCAAATGAGAATAAGAAAAACCAACAGTGAACAAAGGACTTATATAAATATTATGATTCAAAAAATTAATTTCATTTTTTCAAATTCAAATTCTAAAATTTAGAAATTATTCTTTTAAACAAAAACATAACATATAAAAAACATCTTTTATAGTAAAATGAATTCTCAAAATTTATGTATTCTTAATATTATTTCAGATAAATTACTAATTTGTTTTAATCTATTTGAGTGCACATTGAAATTTTTTTAATGATAATCCTTTAAAAATTATTAATTTAATTTAAGATAAAAATAAACAACAATTAAAAATAGTTCTTTGAAAAAAAATATCACCTTTTAAAATTAATTTATATTAATCACATCTCTTTAATTATTTATATTATAACCATTATATTTTAATTGATTAATAGGTATTATAATACATAAAATCATTCTTTAATAAAAATAATAATAATATTTATGGGTTTAAAACATTTTAATTATTACTATCATGTTATTTACTTGAGGTTTTACTCTTCTTGTAATTATCATAACTTTATTATCATAATTAATTAATTTTTATCTTACTTTATAATAAAATATACCATAGTTTATTTTAGTTTGGTGTTTTGATTGATATTAACTATTCCTCATAGTATTTATTTAAAATAAAATACATACTAAAATATCAAGGTTTTACATTCTAACCCCCTTAAATAAATTGTGTCCATGTAATTTTTTTATTTATCTCATTGGTGAAAATATATGATGGTGTTTTTAATATATTAATGACTAGTGATATAATTATAAAGGAGAAATAAACCTTACTATATTTGATAACACTAAAAAATTGATTTTTCCTTCATAAAAATAATATATTTATATTTTTTTTCATAACAATTTGTGCTAAATACACTTCTATAGTTGGTTGTAAAACATAGGAGTTTCTAGAGACATACCATTCCTAGATTCATTTCCATGATCTTGTACTTAACCAAATAATAAAACCAAAATTGTTACGATAATAATCGATAAACATAATAACATGAAAATCAATTATAAGTGTCTTATCCTTTATCACCTTCATTTCAAACTAAGATACAATCATTTAAACAATTTATTCAAACTATAAATATTTTAGTTCAACCTAAATTTCCTTAAGTTTTATCCACATAATCCCAAAAATTACTAAACCTAAATTTACCAAGATCTTTATTTCTATATTTTAAACCCAAAAATAATAGAAACTTATGCTCCCAGAAAAAAACTTACCAAAAAAACATAAAATATCATATCATTAAATATTATATAAATAATAAATACTTCAAATATATTAATCTAGCCCAAAATAATCTGAATCACATTATCACTAAATCACTTCTCAACCCCAAGAGTACCTATACTACACAATTTATATTCCCAAAATCAATTAACTCATTATCACAATTAACCCATAATTAACTCAATATCAAATAACATATTAACTCAATGGTTTATCTATAACTCAATCATTCACTCTTATTAAACACTAAAAAACCAATTCCAAAATATCATTAATCACCGTAAAATTAAATTAAATATTGCCTCAAAAGGGTATCAATTCCATTGAACTTAAGATAAAACATAAACTTATTAACCCATGATGGCACCCAAAACTATTAAAACTTCCTTATATGATAACAGATTAACCTATAAAGTTATCTAAATCCAACTTATATACCAATTAATATGCCCTAGACCCTCACCCTCGGTCTAGTACTAAAAACATAATCTTTACAAACTAACTTTGATACCAACTAAAGCATCAAAAATTAACCATCCATAATTGAAATATCAGTAAAAAATATTTATTTATATACATAAAAATAAATTTTTTAGATATTTAGATAATTAATATAAAATTCACTAAAAACAGATATTTCCCATCAAATGGAATTTTTCCCACTAATCCATAGATTCATTTTTTTCAATAAGTCTCAAAAATTTCCAAAACATTTATACACACATGATACCCATATATACATATCATATTAAATAATCCTATTCACACACATTAAGGGTAAACATAAGTGATAATGATCAAATTTAATAAGTGAGCATAAGATAAACATATAGTAATGAGAACATAGTTGAGGTGCAATGACATAAAAGTGTCTTAACCATTATAACATGAATTATAATCTGTGAATCATAATATAAATATTTTTTACTAAATAATTAGGTATCATATTGTATAATGGAATTATAATAATATAGAAAATATTTAAAATATGACATAATAAGCATAAGTCAATGTTCGCTGCCAAGAAAACATAACATAGTGGACATAGTCCCATAGTGGATTGGGTTTACTCCTCATTACCTTAAATATCATCTCATTAGATATAAAAAACTACACAATTCATTTGGGGGATATGAATTTATGGTCCCACCCATCACATCATAATATATACATGCATATATGTGCTAAACAACAAAAATATGCACAATTTTTGAAAATCACAATTAACCTGATAATGAAATGGGTTTCATGAATATTTTCAAAATAATATGATTGTATTCCATCCAAAGAAATAAAATGTAAGGTATAATTAGATAATATCCCCTGGTTAACCATAAAAACATTAATGTATATTTTTATAGATTAAAAACACTTTTATAATAAGATGGGTTACTTAACACTTTCATATTTTATTACATAAAATGAGATCAAATATTGGATTATTTGATACCAAAAGTTTACTTTTATAAAATAAAAATACCATAATAGAATTTATAGGTAAATACCATAATAATAACTCTATATAATATATATCTATTAGATTTAGAGAGTAAAATAGGAGGAAAAATATAAAAAAACAAATAATAAGGATTTTATTACATGGTTGATAAAACAAACTTATAAGTCAATTAAAAATCCATTTCAAGTAGACGAAGAGTTCATTAAAAACATTAATTTTAAAATAGTTTTAAATATTTTATCCTTGAAAACAAATTAAGTTAAATAGAAGGAATGTGGAGTTGAAGATAAAAATATATATAAGTTAAATGAAAGTCCCTCATTTATTCTTATAAAAAAATTAACTTTTATTCTTAAAATACAAAATTAAAATCAAATATTAGGAATAAATATTACTTTGTAAAACCAAGAAAACTTGAATATAAATCTTAATTAAATATATTTTATAAAATTTGGAGAAGTAATTCATACATAAAATGTTAAAAATGATATTTTTCACACTTTTTTAAATAGAGTTAAATATAACTTGTGAAAAAAAATGTTAAGAATATTTATTTTAAAAATTGGTAAAAACAATAATATAAAATGAACTTAAGTAATAATTTAATTATATATAATAATATTCTTGAAACAATATGAATAATATAGACATATAGGAAAAATATTCTTGACCGTAAAGAAGATATATAGATCACTCCACTTATATGAAACCTTTTTTATAGATTGTAGATCAAAGGGAAGTGAAAGGGTAAGAAGTTATATATTCCCCAATAATGAAAAGTAGAGAGAAAAATATTTGATTTAATATATAGAGATCATATAATTTCCCCATATAGAAAATTAGTCATGGAGAATCTCTAATTCAAAGTGATATTGGATAGAAAACCCATACAAACTAAGTAAGTTGTAAACTATAAATACTTAAGGAATTAAATAAAACTATAAATTATTCAAAAATGAAAGTAAGATAGTAAATTAAGCATTAAAGTACTTGAATTTTATATATAGAGTATAAAATATGGAATTTAAGGATAATTCTTGAAATGAGTTGAGAATTAGAAAAGAAACCCTAACCATGAATGTAACATGTGAAAAAAGAATATATAGACAAAGGGATTATTTGAAAGAAATGTAAATCCATGAAAAAATGGGAATAAAACATAAAAAATCATTGTTTATAATTGAAATAAATTTATACTAACATAATCAATGAAGTATGGATATAACTCATTGAATGTAAATTGAGTTAACAATTCCCTTACGGGTTTAATTATATATGAATCAAAAGCACATGGAAATAGATCATGAAATAAAATTTTAAATAAAATTAATAAAACATGGATTATGATAAAATTATTCAATGGAAATTAGGTACATAATTCCAAATAATAATTGTTTTATAACTTAAAATACGCCTTAATGAATGGAAATTGAGACAAAGAGACATTACCTTGGATTCTTTCTTGGTCAGATGATATTTAACATCCTGTATGATGACCATATTATCATTAATAATATATTTAATAACATTATTTATATTTATTACCTTTTATATTAATATTTTATATTAATTTATTACATATTTATTTCTTATTTATTGTTAATGTTGATCACTGATGTTGGTGGTTTTATTAATTCTTTGTCTGTTTCAGTATAACAGTTTCACTCATCATTAAGTATTCCAGAGTTAATCATATATATAATATTAAATGTACTAAAATATATTATTCATAAGTAGTTATAAAGTTATAGGTTCATTCCATGGGAGTTTCACATATGGTTCATCATGATGAAACCCATAACATTCTTGTTTCACAAATTTTTAACGAATAAAATGTGGTATATTAATAATGAGTCAAATATTAATATTATCATTATTGTAAAAAAATATTATTTACTTGCAAGTATAATATCATACTAGTATTTAAGTTTTCATAACTATCTAGGATAAAATTTTATAACATCATTCATGTAGGTGGTTAAAATGACCCAAACAATAACATTCCATAATTAATGGATGAGTATGATAATGAAGTGATTTTATTATAATATCAACATTATAGAAAAAAATTATATTAATTATGTATTATTAAATATATAAATTATAATTAATAAGAGTTTTATATAGAATATAAATAGATAAAAATATAAGAAATTATTACTTACAAAGAAGAAATTATATCTCCCCTTGTAAACCTCCTTGGTTTTGAAGGAATTTGAGAAATATATAGAGACCTAAAGAAACCCAAAATGAGAGAGGGTAATTTATAATGTAAATATAGAAGATTATCAAAGGTAATTATAATTTTATGTGGGGATTTTAAGGGTGTGGTGTAGGGTTCCTTTCATAATTGGGAGGAGTGGATTTTTTTTTGAATATTAATTACTTAATATAAAAAAGAAATGTCATTTTCAGGAAAATTGTAATGGAATAAAATATTATAAGTTAATTATGAATTTTTTTGACTTAATTTTATGTTTTTTAGTTATTATTTATTTTTTTGAAGTCTTGGGTAGCTTCTTTATGATTTTGGGGGGTTTTAGATACTTTTAAAAGGGAGCATAATTAGGGGAAACCAAGAAGTTTTACCCAATATATCATGTTACTTGTTGGAAAGGGGAAGTAGGTGGTTCAAGTTTATAGATGACCATGAAAATTTACCAAGGTAACTATGTGACCTAGAATAGAATAAAAATAATGAACAGAAAAAGGTTTACCCAACCTTGTGGCCAAACCACTTGGATACCCTAAAGAGGCAGTGAGTCTTGCACGGTTAGCGCACGATTTTAGAAAATGTGTGTCCAAATCATGAACATAGAGTTAAATAATAATAAAATCATATTTTTACACAAAAACTGCCCAAAACCCATAATTATTTCTCTTACACATTGGTATCTTGAACCTATGTATTCCAATAGCTCTTCCTGGTGAATTTCTTTAATTGATAGAGTAATTCCATCGGATATAGAGACATTAGTCCTAGGGATTTCAAGGTAAGTTATTTTTTTCTTTTATTATTATTTTTCTTGATAGATATTATATATTATCCTTTGATAAGACCCTATATCCTTACTTTCATGATCATATAATTAATTACAAAATGATCTAATGTGATTCCTTCAAGATTTAAAGAAAAGAAAGATAGAAACCTAGTCTGTTCTTGATTGTTTTCAAATTTGTATCAATACATTCATTATGTTGGATCTCATTGGATAATTCTAATCCAAACCTTGAACTTAATATGTTATTATTATTTTATATTCACTCTTTAATCCTCATGTGGTTATTTGGGACTGGTTCTAGGGATCATTATTGTTTGAACTTGACTTGGGTGGTAAAATTGACTTTGGGATTCAATATGCTTAAGGTAATAATTTATTTACCATGTTATAATGATTATATATAATTTTATGATATGAAATTATTATGTGTGATTATGTCCCGTGAGACCTCTCTTAATGAGACATTCATGTGTGTGTCAGTGGCCCATGCGAACTCTCTTGATGTGACACACATTTATACATGTGTCCATATACCATGATACCATTATTGTTGTGACATGCTTGCACATGTGTGTGTGTGGACCATGAGACTCCTCTTGATAATAAATTCTTGTGCGGGATATAGAGATATATATATATATATACATGAAATATATCTTTATAAGGCATACTTTTTCATGTGTTTTAGACCCATGAGACCTATCTTGACATGAAATGTCTTCTCATGTGTAAGGATTAAGACTTTCTTTGTTATGGATTGTTTGTGTATATATGTGTATTTCTTATAGACTTCTACTATCTCGTATCAATGTGATATGTGTAACATTTCATATCTTGGTTGACCCCTTATTGGGGGAGCATGTATGATGTGTTGCATGATGATTATGGTGGGATTTGAATGATGGATAGTGGAGAATTATGGCCTTATGCCCTGAACTAAGATTGACAGTGGGTCATGATGGCCTTATGGTCTGAACTAAGATCAGAATTAGAGAATTATGTCCTTGTGTCCTAACCTGAGATAGTTTTGGGTTATGATAGCCTTGTTTCCTGACCTAAGGCATGATGGACTTGTGGCCGATTCTGAGACTTACGTTGGTCTTGTGGTTGTTATGAGATATATGTAAATCATGTATAAGTTCTCTTATATCATGGATTCAATCACATTTTTAGGTTTATATAGATTCTATACCCATGCATGATATGTTATGTTTTTTATATATCTGTTACTCTCTATTTTGAATCGATGCACGACCTAAGGAGGTCGTTCTTTTAGTAGAAAATTATAGGTTGGCCATCGTGACTATGTTCTCCCTTAAATGGGGAGCATGTGTGACATGCGATGACGACGACGACGACGATGATGATATATTGATATATAAGTAAATATAATGATATACTTGTGGATTTAACTATGATAATGACAAGGCATAATGTCCTTGTGGCCCTACCTAAGAAATAGTGTCTGGATACAATGGCCTTATAGTCTGAACCAAGGTAGTGTCAGAATGTGATAGCCTTATGGCCTAACTTGTGACTGAATTTCATTATGTATTCTCATATATATAATAGGTTTCTTTATGTTAAACCATTATTTATGAATTTTTTTATGTCTACACATCCAACAAAGAGCTGAAGTGGGTACGATGGGGGTTCATGGTGGCTTGGTAAGTACATGACCACTCGATACAAGTTTGGTTGTTATTTGATTTTACATTCCATGTTATCATGACATAAAAATATTATTCATGTGAAATTATGACAAGGATTAATTGGTGGTGTCTTATTTGTTTTATACTTGCACCATGAACATGCATATTAGTGTGTGTGGAGAATCCTTTGACCTAGATTATCATTGAGGGTAATGAACCTTCTTAGGGTAATTATACCATTGTAGTGGGTTGGTCAAGGTGATTTCAGGACATAATCTAGGATTCTTTTTATATACAACTCTTATTTATTTTTTCCTTTTTTATTATATATATATATATTGCATGTAGGGATCTATGGATAAATATATTGGGTGTTTTATTCTATTTTATTATTGAATGGGTTGATGTTATTTTTTTTATTTCTTCTATATTTTTCCCATTATTACTAATATTATTATTACCAGTATTTTATACTATAATTATTATCAATTATTGATGTCATAGTCTACCCATGGTACAACTAAGGCCCTCACCACTAATCAGAAGCCTCTTGAGTATGTGGAGATTTGTATGAGGTTATGTGGCCCTTTGGTCCATATCGAGTGATTTGGGTTGAGGTGTTACAAAATATTATTATAGACTTGTTTTCTTTTCTTTGAATATTTAGGAAAGGTTTACAAGAGATAGGGTGTTTTTTGGACTTTGTATGGAACAATTTCCTAGGATAATCTAACTCACATACGAGTTAAAGGAAAAGTTTTTTGGGTGCTATTGTTGTTTTGGTTTGAGATTTTCTTGTTGGTCTATTTCACCTTGATTAGTGCACATGATTTTGGTTATATGGTTTATGGGATTATCTATTGGCCCATTTCTTCAATATTGGGTGAGTTCATGCATCAGGGATAGGCACATAGGTTCATATGTCATGTACTTATTGCATATGGTTGATATAACCTCATAATGTTATAAACCATTATATATGTGATTATGACTAACATACAAGTGTCAATAATATAGACTTGATCATTGTGTAGGATGTAAGTTTATTTTATACGATATTTTTGTGGAATTTCATTCATTTTTGAGCTTTCTAAATGATTTTTTAAGGAAAATTACTTGGCATAAAAGAGTTTAGATTTTTTCAAGGGATTTTGGTTTCTAAAGGTGATTGTGAAAAAACATGTGTTTATGAAATGGAATTCTCTCAATCCAAGTGTTTTTTAAATTATTTCAATAGGTTTATTGGATGGAATTAATATTTTAAAAAGTTATTTCACTTTGGAAAGGTCGTGAACTTGGTGGATTTTGGGTTTTTATGAAATTGTTTTAAATGGAAAAATTGGTTGGTTTTAATCAAGGTTGTTTAGAAAATGGAGATTGTATTTAGATGGTTTAAAATAATTTTGAAAGTAGTTTCCCAAAATATTTTTTTTCAAAATGTGTTTTGAAATATAATTTTTCAAAGGTCATAAATTGTTTGGACCAATGATTCATGATTTTGATATACCCATTTGGTAACTTTAAAGTGGATTTTATGGTGATCATGTGATACCCTATTTAATTCCTCTTTTTATTTTTTAATGTGTTGATGTAAATCATAGAAAAATAGAATGCATTATATTTTTCTTTATGTCTTGAGTAAAAAATCTATGAATTTATAGGTTGGTGAATTTATTATTTTACGGGATGGTCTTGGAAGTTGTTGACTATTTTGATTGGAAAATATCACAATTATTGGACCCTAAAAATGGGAAAATAATATTTTCATGTTATTATGTGATGGTTGATCTAGTGGGGTGTTATTTTGAGTAGAGACAAATTTTTTATATGGGTTGGTGTGTTATGTCACCTTAGACAATCAAGATGTCACTCTAGAAGTGAGATATCAAAAAATAGTAGAATAAGTATGATTTTTGAACTTAATGACCATTGGTTCTATACTAGTTTGAAATATGGCCAGGTTTTGAAATCTATATAAGTCATGTGAGTGGGTTTTTCTCCTTACCTTGAGTGGAAAATGAGAGGTACATTATGAGGATAGGTTAGTAGTGGTGTGTGGATTAGTTCATTGAGATAATAAGTTGTGATACTAAATCAGTATACGACTAGGCATATAACATTTTTACATAATTTCTTGGTTATAAAATGTGACCATAGTGATTGTCTTGGGGCCATAAAATCAGTTTATATATGTTTTTGTAAAGAATAAAACTAGCCAGTAGATGAGTTTCTACTATCTATAGTGGTTCATGGTGTAAAACAAGTGTTTAGGTCATCATGGGGGGCTCCTAGGTAGATTCTTAAAGAGGTTAGTATAGGGTAAGTTGGATGTGTTATCTTATGGTTTTGTCTTAGAAACAAAATTTTTGGCTTTTTAGTGATATGATATTGTTGTTTGTTCTATGGAATGGAAGAGACCAGGCCAGACGTGGTGGTATTCAAGAATCATAATATGTGGTGTTATTAGAGAATCATGCTAGAATGACTTAATTTTGTATTTGAAATGTTTGGGGAAACTTTGGTTTTCAAAATGATTACCAGAGAATGGACTTCAGTTGTTTGGTTTTCATTGGCATGCAATTCTAGTGGGTAATTGCTTCATGAGAATTATGTGTGGCTAGAAGTGTCTCCCATGTGTACGGCCTTAGTGAACTACCCAAGGGGATTTTTTTTTGAGAATAACAGGATTTAATTATGATGTTTCTATTAATAGGATAGTGGAGGTGCTCTATTTAGTTTCCATAAAACTTGTGCTAGGTTCATGAATAAGTGTGGGACAACCATGATGTTTTTTTATTTTATTTTCCAATAAATAGATTTCAATCACTTGATACAATAAAAGAACAATAGATATAGTGGATATTAAAAAGTATAAAGTGAGGCCTTTGTTTGTACGTGTGTCCTTGTTTAATGGTGGTTTATGGAGAAATTCTCGATAGAGGTAGGCTTGGATGATGATAAGGATTGTTGGTTCCTCTATGAGTGAACTATGGTTTAGAACTGTGAAACATTAGGAATTGAGAATTAGTAGTCTAGAATTGCTTTCATGTTCATATGGACTTGTGGATAGGTATTTTTATTCCTTTATAATGGTATGTGTGTTTGTTCCGTAATAAATACCAATTATCAACTAAGATTAGTAGTGGATATTGAGTCATTGTCATTGAAACACCCAAAATTAATACCTTTGGTTACAATTTCCTAGTATGGTGAGATTTTTCATAGTATTACAATGAAATCATAGTATCTTTATATATAAGGGGTGGAGATAAAAATATATTTGTGTGATATAAAGGTTGTCTAGGATGCTTTTTTTGACTTTAGTTCAAAAAAAGGAGTAAATGTCAGTTTTGGAGAAAAACCATAGTTAATTGTCTAGAGATGATGGTGGAGATGATTAGTGGATATAGTGGATAAAGTTTAGAGGATTATTTATAAATCTATTTGAAATTACACTAGAGTTTAAGTTTGTGATGCTTGAATAACAAGACTTGGGCGTCATGGTATGAATGATGCATGTGGAGAGGTCCATGTAAGCTGTGAGGGATGATTAGTTTTCCCGAGTAGATTAAATTGATCCATCGTGGTCAAAATAGTTTAGTGGTGAATTATGAATTTGGGAATCTATTGTGTCTTGTGATATAAATATGACGTTTTTGAGATTTTAAGAATTCTCATTTGGGGTTTTTGACAATACTAAAATGTTTTTCGATTTGGATAAGACCATGTGTCTTTGTAGAAGGTTAAAGTGGAATAGTCTTGTCTAAGTGAGTGAAAGGGCCCTTTAGTTATTCCATTAGGTTTAGTGATGTGATCATATCTAATATTTATTGTAAATTATTGTTATTTTTGGTATTCAACTAATAGTGGGATATGTTTGTTATTATCTTTTGGAAGTGGTGAAGTTTTTTGGTGCACATTAGGAGTGGCGTGTAGGTGAACCTAACATGTAGGTAGAGGAAACTAGTTTTTTATGTCAACATAATTGAGTGACATAAATAAGTGGATTATAGATATAATGTGAGGGTATTATACATAGCTGATCAAGAATTAAATGGTGATGTAAACCTGTAGAGCAAGGCTGGGGTTATTAGAAAATGTTGATGATGGGAACTAGTGTGGTTTGTAACTTGATTCATGGAATGAATCATGTTACAAATTGTAATGAAATTTCATTTGGACATAGACACTTGGGAAATTAAAAATGGTTGGTACCATAGATCATTGTCATGAGTGGGACCCTATGTTTAGATTATTATCAAAAATACTCGTAAGGAAATAGTTATCGGGATGAGTTTGGTGCATGAAACCTCTGATAAGATGAAATTAATTAGGAAAAATTTTGTTACTGATTAGAGTATAAAACAATATTATAAAAACCATAAATGGTGACCCTTGGAGTTCATCATGAGTGATTTTTTTTCTTATGTATGTAAACTTAAATAGTTCATTGATGTTTGAAGAGGTAGGTGAAATTGGTATTATGGTTTGTGGGACCATTTGTGATAGTGTAATAGGTTAAGATAGTGGGTTACTGATTAGATCTATATCTATAAAATTTAGGTATGCATGATGTATTCTATGTCTCTAAAATTATAAAGTACAATATAAATTCTTTATATGTGACTGATAATGATGATTTTTAATTTTTAGGATGATTCCCTATTTGAGGATCATCTATCATGCAGTTTTTTCCTAAATGGGGAAAGGTAAATGAGACAGGTAGTGCCTCTCACTTGAGATTGTGGTTTCATAGATGTCTTTGAAAGGGAACTCTAGAATATAAATTAGATTTTTAAGCTCTATGGCCCAATTTTTTTGAAAATAATCTCTTAAGGACATTATCAAGTTTGAGAATCCCTTTTAAGGGGAGATTATATTGGCCTTAAAACTTACCAGTGAGTTATTCCTTTTTCAGTCTTTCTTTTATATGTTTTGAGTTTCTCTATGTTTGGGTGAAGTGTTAGGTATATTTCTTGTGGTTTTAGAGGGTTTTGGAAGCCTTTAATGGGAGAATGGTTTGAGAATAGTTAGGGGAACCCATTTGGTTTTCCCCAAGAAATCATGAATCTTATTGGATTGTGGAAGTAGTTAGTTCATGGTTGGCGCACAGTTAGAGATAACCATGTAACATTCCGCTGATAACTTTGTGGCTTGGAATGGAAGGAAAAACATGACTGGTTAATGGTTTAGAAAACTGTTTGTCTAAACCATGTATATACCTTAATGGGGAAGTTATCCTCATATCATTGGTTCATATTTTGATAAATCTTGTGACCAACCCATGAACATGTAATTAAAGAATCATAAAATTCATATTTTTACCTAAAAACTCCTCTAAAACCCTCATTATTCCTCAAACACCTAGGTCTATTATGTAACATTACAGACTCCAAAAAATCAGAGCTAGTGGTTATATTAAATTACTAGCATATAATACAAGATCGTCCGTAAGATCCAACAACTCAGTAGTCTCAAAATATTAGATACATAGATAAATTACATTTCAACATAGGGTATATAGTATGAATGTATTATAAGAACATTTTTATCTCTTCCAGAATATCCCTAAAAATTATACATAGTTCTCCTCTATGTTTCCTAAGGAAAAGAAAAAAATAAGGGTATTCTCAGATACTTAGTATGGAGTAGCATACAATAAAAGATATCATAACATAAATATGCAATAAGTGATATTATATGAATAAATAAACAATATGAACCCATAATCAAATAAAACTGAGAGAATATTATAACTATGAAAGTAAATGAAAATGTGGATAAAAATAATCATTTATCTCATACTGATGGAATGTATAATGTCATACATCAAAACATGTGTTCAAGGAATTGTGCCAATACCCTATACTAATATGGGGAGATGTATACACCAAAACCTAAGTTTTTTTGTCTAATAAGACTTTTCAATTCATCAAGGGAATATATAATTATTATCCAAACCCATCACCTAATTAAGTCTAATTTCTTCATCATAATATTCAAAAATACCTTTCATATCATTCCAAAATTAACCTATTGATGAATAAAAGAATGGTTATAGATATAATATTAAATAAAAAACAAAATTTTACACATTCAATAGAATAATATGGATTTTTAAGAGAACATACCTTAATCAAGTTATAGTTTGTGTGGTATTTTGAAGGTAATAGGGAGTTTCCTTATCAAATAAATATAGTGTTGAGGGTACATTCAATGTGTTGGGTTATCCATGGAAGACAATAATTGAGTTCAATAGTTTTTATCAGTAAGAGATCAAGGTACTAGTAGGAAAATTTCTTTATCATAGTTCATAAAGATACTGTGAATATTCCAATACATATACACTATGATTGTTTGGTGAGATATGTAGTCTTTTATCCCACTAATCATGCATTATATTGATCATTAATTCAATGAATAACTGACCATTTTCAAGGTGAATACCCCTAGGTAAATCTCTTTCATAACTCTATACACTTTCTAGTATCTAGATAGGGACGTATTTATTAGAAAACTACACACATGTTTACTTTACCATAACATAGGATGGTTTTTCCACCATGGAAAAGATCAGGTTTTATAATAGTTTTTATAACTCTTGAATCAAAATAATATGAGTGAGGGATAAAAATACCAAATTTTAAATCCCTTAAAATTCATGACCAATACAGTAAAAATTATTCCATGTAATTTTATGCACCACATAATAGGAAATATGCATTGAATGTTAAATGATTCTTAAAGAATAAAATTTAAAGATCCTCCCCCCATGGTGGGGGAGGGACATTTGTCTTCTTTCTAGGGAGGTCAATCTATCTCCTTATCTCTATTTATAAATCCTAATCACCTTAATCCCTTCCCTCAGATATCTATTAGCCCAAAAGTTCCAAACAAATTTAATGGATTCACCCAAATCTCAATATTGTACTCAAAGTTCATTTAGGACACATCTCTTCTAAATATGACACTGATAGCATGGTACAAACATCATAATTCATCAGTGGATTCATTCTTTAGGTTTACATTCAGATTTGGGGGATTATAGGATCAATAAATGGAGGGTATTCTTGACTATGGAAAAGTCATGATTTAGTTTTCATTAGAGAATGAATTGGTCTAATATTGGTCTAGTGCCACCCGCATCTGCAACATGTCTCAGTTCTTCTTATTCAGGTGGAATTATGTTTTCCACATGAAATTTTATACCCAAACCATGGAGATTTAAGTTATTTTTCTAGAACTCCCACTCCCTTTTCAAAATACTTTGATTATTCAAATGTTATGTAATCTCTTTGGATGATATATATGTTATGATAGTATAATTAGATTTTTTTATCACTCTATTTATCATTTAATCTTCATTGAAGATTATGTTTGGATTTCAGTTGGGGAAGAATTTCACTACAAGCAATATATTGTTTTTATGTTGTGGTTTGATTTATACTATTTGTTCATGAAAATGGGTCACATTATAGTAGTGTGTAGGTGTGGTAACAAAAACATATACTAGAAGATGAATACATGATTAGGAAATAGTGGTAAGGGTTTGGTGTTTGTTTCTAGTGCAGTTCTGAATGAACAGGTTCAAATGGCATTTCAATTGATTGAAGAAGTAATTTAGAGGTTGTCAAATTTATACCACATGATAGTGGAGATTTATAGGGGAAATAACTATCTATTGGTATGGTAGATTAATAGTTGGCTCTAAAAGAACAAAAAAGGAAGTCTCCATCTAGAAGGAGGAATGTTCATTACTACTCGATCCAAAAGTATTCGACGTTTATTGAAGATTCAGACATGAATTGGAGGGTTTGTGTGAAACAAGGCCTATGGATATTCAAATGAATGAAACTGTGGTGTCACCCAATGAGGAGGAAGTGGAAATTGGAGATGGGGAAAAGACAAGGATGTGTTTCAAGAGGATGATCTGGATATTTAAGGTTTGGTTTAGGAACAATGGGATGTGACTCAAGATAGAATGGGAATCCAAACCACAATACTAGAGAAGAACCTATCAATTTATCAAATCTTATATGGGAAAAATTTTGAGGATGAGATATCTAGAAACGTTTTGGTGGATAGTATTTTTGAAGTTAACAAAAGATACATACACTTCCCAAGGAGGATGAATGGGCATAAAGTAAAAATTTATTTAGATATATGTGTTGTGTTAAAGGGAAAGAAGTCTAAATAACATAAGCACTATTCTTAGTTAACTAATTTGATGGAAATAAGGTTCACCAAAATAAATAAGGTGATGGATAGTGAACCCTTATCTCATGAATAGTAAGGAATAGAGAGTTCAATTATTCTGAGTGAAAAGAAGATGGTGGAGTGTGGGGAGGCCAAGGAACAAAAACAAGGTGGTGGTATGATGGAAGATAGAATTTCAGAGAACATGGTAACTAACAGTAAGGTATAGAAAGTAGATAAGGAGGATGGTGAAAAAGGTAATCATGGGATCCCATTATTCATTCCAATGAAAAAATGTTAAAGGATGAATTTGATATCAATGTTATATAAGAGTAGTTTAATAGGATGGTTGAGAGGATGATTAGAGTGGACATCAATAAGGAACAATGTGTATTGATAAACAAGAAAAATCACATTTCAGACCATGGGTTAAATTAAAATAAGATTAGTGTGGAAAAGTATATCTAAACTTGGGACAAGATGGCCTACAGTTTTAAAGACCTCATCATGGATGAACTGAACATGAAGATCCCTACTATTCAATAGAATCTATACAGAGGTAAGGTTTATAATAGTATTAAACTTGATTTAAATGATTCATTGATATATTATGGTTTTAGTTTATTTCATATTCTGAATATGAAAGTTTTCCATATTTTCTATAAAGTTTATTTTCATAATAGAATGTTAATTTTCAGTCAAAGAATAAAAATTGAGACGGAAAACCCCACTTATGAATTGGGTAGAAATTAAATCAAAAACTATTGAAAGGGAAATATTAAAATTTATCTTAAAATACAATGAATAATTTAATTTAATTTTACAACATCTCAAATTGGCAGTATATACACCATATAAAGTAAATTAGGTACATAATACAGAACATGTCTCAAATAGAGGAATTTGAGATGGAAAACCCTTACCCCTTATCCTAAATTATATGAACAAATTTAACCACATTTATCAAAAAAATATCTACATGAATAAATTAATTTAGAACCTTAATCATATTAATTTTCAATTATAATCTCTATATATATTCATTCTTTATATTAATTCAGGTTAGTTTACCTATTTTCCCACATATGGTTTTTATAGTTTAATTGTTTGTACTAGTTTTATAAAAGTGGTGATATGATTTATTATTATATAAAAGTTCATAATTCCTAGATAATATAAGGTAATAGAATATATAACTTGTATTTATTTATAATTTTATTATCTCATTCCATTGGTGTTTTCATTTTTTTTACATGAAAGTGGAATCAGTGTCATCTTATTTCGATAATTTTAGCGATTGAAGATGATATTTCAATAATAAGTTAATTACATAATATAACCATTATAGAACTATCAAAAAATATTTTTTTTATTTTTAAATTATAATAACATTATTATTTAAGTTCACAAATTCATCCATGTTGTATTTTTATATCATTGTACAAGTAATTGGTTAAACTAACCGAAACGTGATCATATTATACTTAATGGATGATTATGATTATGAAAGTGGTTTATTTTGAACATAATATCACTATTAAATGATAATAGTTATATTATTTATATTATTTTAATTATATTATTCATGTTTAGATATTTTTTATTAAATAATAAATAAACTAGGTGAAAATCAAGATATGTTAATTTATAGAGGTGGTAGTCCTCACAATGAACAGTTACCATTTTAAATTATCAAATAATGGGAGGGAGTTGAGATATGTAATAACTTTAAATTTTATAATCATATTTATATTATGGATATTATATTTATTTATTAATACCATAATTAATAAAAACCATGATAGGACGTATGAAAAACGAAAGACCTCGATTCATAGCGGCAGTAGTTCGTACACACACACTAATGATGATTTTGTTTTTTTTCTTAATGGAATAAGAGGAATAAATAATGGTTGTTACATTTATATAATAATATATTAGTATAATAATTATACTTATTTAATTATATTGGTATGGATATAATAGGTTAGGTAGGGGAATATTAATAAAAAATACTAATAGGAAGGTAATACACACGTTTTGAGATTGAGTTTTCTCTTAGAAATATCATTAGTAATAGAAAACTCAAGCTAAATAATGGTGACCATATTCCAAATTAATTGTTATAGGATTATAGGACGAATAAAATTTAATATTTCCCATAATAAATTAGAAGGTATATGTGCGGTATGAAGTGGAGGAAGTGTGCCCCTTTTATAAGTGAAGAAAACAGAACTTTTTTTAAAACCCTTTACTTTTCAATGATATCATTACACTACTGAAGGTTAAATGACTCAAAAAGTTAAATAAAAAATATTTTGGGGTTTCCTTGGGTCTATAAATCCTAAAATAATTATTTCCACACTATTTTGTAAACATTGTTTATGTTATTTACTAGTAGATTGTAACATTTTATCATTTTTTTTACCTTTGTAACAAGTTTTTAACTATGTAATTTATATTTTATTATTAATATAAGGTAAACCATATTTCAAAATTTATTTTTTATTATCCAAAATTTATCATCCATTTATTTGAATTAAATTTCTAAATAAGATAAAATCAACTTCTAAATTAAATAATATAATATATAGATAAATAGTTTTTATAGAAAAACAATGTTTTCACAATTAAGTGTTTCTAATCATATTTAGTATCAATTGATAAACGAATTATTGTTAATATATTTATATAAGGGTATAAAAATTATATTATAATCATTATTGATAAATTATTAATTTATTTTATTATATAAATATTACACAGAGTTAATAAAACAATTGTTTGACAAAAATTGTTTTACCATTATCATGGTAATTAACTTTAATCCTCATAATGATATTTTTATACCTAAAAATAATCATTTTTATATAATTAGAGACACATAATTTTAGATTTTAAATCCATTTAATAATATTAAATTATTAAAAGTGATAAGTAAATTTTAAAATGATAAATGTATAGTGCATTAAAACAATTTTAGTGAAAATTGTGACTTAAACATTAAAATATATAATATAGGTTTATAAAATTTAAAAAATATATTAAAATTTATAATTTTAATCATAAAATATATTTTTTTAATATAAGGGTTTTTTGAGTTTTATTTTATAATAACATCCTAGTGATGTCATAAAAGTTTTGGTTTTAACAAAAATGGTATTTTCACTATTCACCTAAAAATCAATATTTTTTTGGAAAAATACCAAAATTTCATATTAATATAATATATTTATGATGAATTTAAAAATGAAGATTATTTTTTGGAAAGAAATTCTAAATTTCAGAAATTTCACTTTCAAATATACTCATGAATAAAGGCTCTTTAGAGCGTGCAATGGGTGATAGTTCACGATATGGTATTTACCTGTTATAATTGGGTCTCGGGTATTACACCCCCCTACAAAATTATCCTCGAAATTGGGGTATATATGGTATTAAAAATGATGATATTAATTCCTCACATCTTCTTTAGTCTCTAAGGTTTCCTCTTCTAGTTTGTGATTTCTCCAAAGAAATTTTACTAACTGAGTAATCTGGTTCCGCAACACTTTCTATCTAGTGTAAATAATTTAGATAGTATCTTCATTATAATATAGGTTTTGGTATAACTCTATTCCCTCATATGTGATTAAATGAATTGGATCTGGAATCTATTTCCGCGGTAATGAAACATGGAAGACATCATGTACTTTGGAAAGGTTAATCATCATAGCCAATCGGTAAGCTACATCTCTAATTATTTGTAGTATTTCAAAAGGCCCAATGTAATTAGGTCTTAAATTCCCCTTTTTAAAAAATCTTACAACTACCTTCCTTGGTTAAAAATTAAATAATACATTAACATCTACTTAAAATTCTATGTATTTCCTTCGATTGTCACTATAAATCGTTTGTCTACTTTGAGCTTTTTTAATATGATCTTTAAAAAAATTACTTTAATAGTAATATCCTAGAATTTACTTGTCCAACTAGCTTAATTTATCTAACTTCTTCCCATTAGGTTGGATTTTGACACCTATTCCCATACAATTCTTCATGTGGTTCCATATAGATTCTTGAATTGAAGTTATTATTTTATGGAAATTCCAAAAAAGGTAGATACTAATCCCACATACCTTAGAAAGTAAGATAATATGATCTCAACATGTCTTAAAAATTTGGGATGATACTTTCAGACAACCCATTAGTTTGGAGATGATAGGAAATGCCTAAATGTATCTCAGTGTCAAAATCTCTTTGTAGACTCTTCCTTAATTTCAATGTGAACCAAGGGTCACAATTAGATATAATATATATAAGTTCCCCATGAATCCTTTTGATTTCATTAATATAGATCCAGTAAATGATCTCAATAGGTAGATATTCTATTACTAGTAAAAAATGAAAATACATAGTAATGTGATTGAAAATGAACCATATTGCATCGTTTTTCCTTAGAGTCACCTGAATTCTAATGAAATATTCTATTGTAATATTTTCCCACTTCCATATTGGTATTGGTAGAGTTTTCATGACTCCCTTAAGATGTTTTAATTCAAACTTTACTTTCTAGGATACTAAGCATCTGAACACATGGTCTGTAATTTACCATTGTAAGTCCTTGTCATTCACATGGGACTTCATTATCATTTCTAGTAATTGTGGTCTAAATATTTCTTTCAAAATGAATGATGGATACCATTGACTAAAAATTACCACATATATATTTAAAAGATCCCTGTATATAGGATCCTTTTTTATCCTCATCATGGTCATAATTCCATGGACGCTCCTACTCAATGCATCGACCACCTTTTTTTCTTCTCATGGTGGTAGTGTATTGAGGAATCGTAGTCCTTGAGTAATTCCAAGAATTTCTTTACCTCTTGTTGAAATCCTTATAAGAGAATATATTCTTAAAAATCATGTAGTCCATATATATATATATATTATATTTCTCTATAGAGGCAGTGTCTCCATATTTTTAAAGAAAAAATTACTACTGCTAGCTTAAGTTCATGAGTTGGACAGTTCTATTTATAGATTTTCAATTTCCTTGATTCATAGAAAATTACCCTATCATTGTTTATAACGACATAACCAAATATCTTATTTGATGCATCACGATATATTATCAATATTTCTTTACCTGGTGGTAAATTTAGTGTCGGTGTATTAATAAATATCTTCTATATTACTTCAAAACTTTCCTAAAATTCTATTGACCATGTGAATTTAACCCTTTTACATGTTAACTTGGTTAATAGTTTTTCCAACTATGTGAAATCTTGAACAACCTATCAATGGTAACCTGTTAAACCCATGAAAATTTTGATATCATCTATGTTTTCTTTTTGTAGTCCATTCTTTGACTACATTTATCTTTAAAGGTTCAACATATATTCCATCCTTAGAGATAATATGGCAAAGAAAAGAAACTTAATTGAGCCAAAATTCAAACTTATTATATTTCCCATGTAAATCTTTTTTTTCTAAGGGCCTCCATAATTATTTACAAATGACAATCATACTATTTATAGATATTAGATTATATAAAGATGTCATCAATAAAACATAGGGTTCAATATTTAATCCAAAACTCATTATTATAAACTCATAATGTCCA
This sequence comes from Viscum album, assembly GCA_963277665.1. Taxonomy (NCBI): domain Eukaryota; kingdom Viridiplantae; phylum Streptophyta; class Magnoliopsida; order Santalales; family Viscaceae; genus Viscum; species Viscum album. Next base: position 1,111,873,255 of record OY728137.1, read on the forward strand.
TAATTTGTTCAAAATATCATCTTCAGTATATCATCCTTATTTGATATTACTTGATGATAACCATAGTGAAGATCAATATTTGAAAATTAGTGGGTCCTTAAAGTTGATCAAACAAGTCATAAATTCATGGTAAAGGATATTTATTCTTTATATTAATGGAATTTATCTCCCTTTAATCAATGAAAAATATCATAGACCCATACATATATTTCATGAATATAATAGGGTCTCCCCACCGTAAAATACTTGGGTGTATAAATCCCTTATCACACAACTCCTCAATTTAGTTATCCAATTATACAAACTCCAATGGTTCAATTATATAGGAGTTTTGGATATGGTTCTTTAATCAAGAATATTTTTAATAGAAAACTCAACTTCATAATTAGGTGGATGAATAAATACTTCCTGTGGAAATTTATCCATGTATTTTTGAACAATGGGTATATCCTCTATCCTTAGTATGTCATTCACATATATATATAGTGTTTTTTTCCTCTTATCTCATAATTTCATTATGGTGAGATAATGGAAGTGGGTATAGAAAAGACATTGGAGATGAAGCCTCTATGTTCAAAGATATACTTCCATGATGACCTTTTCTCTTTCACTACTTCCCAAAGCGATAAATATATTTTATAGGTATTTCATTTATTGGTAAAATATCAATAAATTAGTATTTATATTGAATTGATGAGATTTTTTTCGCATAAAGTGTTCCAACATAGTTTCATGACATTTTAGATCATTACGTTTCTTTATGTGGGTAAGGATATTTATCAAACCCTAGGTCAACTACACTAATATTGTTTTGATATAATTAGCCTCAACTCTAGATTCATTGAATTTATCAATGGGAACATCCTATATTGACTATGGCTGTTGATAAGTTTATTATTCCCATTGTTAGTCACCATCTCTCTATAATGTAATACACATAATTATCTAATGATGTTGAATTTTAAAATAAAATTTGTATTCCATTTTATAGAGTTTTCCCTAGAAATTTTGTAGGTTTTTCATAGATCTCAATCTGTCTAACTAGTTTACTCTAAATATAGTTCTCAAGTTTCTTAAAAAACATTCTTTGATACCAACTATAACATCCTGTAATCCAAAAACCTAGATCCAATAGTCATATTACATTAATGGTGCAGAATATAAGAATTCATGTAGGATCCAACAGCCGTGTAGTCTTGGAATACTAGATACATAAATAAATAACATTTTAAAACATGATATATTGCATGAAATTATTATGAGAAAATTATTAACCCTTTCATAATATCCCTAAAGATACCCATAGTTCTTCTCTAGGTTGCTTGTGGAACATAAAAAACGACGGTGAGATCAGATGCTCAGTTAGAAGTAGCATACAATGAAATCGATCAAAACATAAAAATGGAATAAGTGATATGGTAGGAATAAATAAACAATATGAATCTATAATCAATTGAAAATATTATCATGTGATATCTATTAATATAAATGAGAACATAGATAAAAATAAAAATTAATTGCATACTGATGGAATGCATAATGCCAAACATGAAAACATCACTACCACAAAACTGGGCAAGGTCAGTGCCACCCCTTTATCAGCGCTAACGAAAAAGTGCTGATAAAGGGGGGGATTTAACAGCGATCAAAAAAGCGCTGATAAAGGGTGCCTTTATCAGTGCTAAAAATAGCGCTGATAAAATTACCCCTTTATATGTGGTTTTTTAGCGCTGATAAAGGCCCCCCCTTTATCAGCGCTTTTTTTAGCACTGATAAAGGGACCCCCTTTATCAGCACTTGTTTAGTAGCGCTGATAAAGGGTAGAATTCAAAAAAAAATTAAAAAAAATTAATATATAAATATAGTTATATTGATATAAATATAATATATAATTTTTAAATATATTTTAGATAAGTATAAATGTACATTTACACTTATTATACTTAATATATAAGATATTTAGTGAAAATGGCTTCTTGAAAAATTTAAAAAAAAATTAATTAATAATTTTCTAATTATTATGGAGTAATAGTCATTTAATAAAAATTTGAAGACTAAAAAAATTAAAAAAATTAAAAAAAGATCCAAAATATGTTGAAAACGCAACTCGAACTTCAAACGGCCATAACGTTTTATCCAGGTGTCTGTTTGAGCTCTACCACATATCAAATCGAAGACTGTGACGAGCTCTACGTCGTTATAATTAGGACAAACCCCGATCAAGCATTTTTTGAGGCCAAAAGAGGCCCAGAAGGCCTCTAAAACTGAGTTTTTAGTCGGGGTACCCAGATTTTTTAAAATTTTGTGGATTTTCAGCCTCGTTTAAGGGGGTATTATTGGCTTTTTTTGGTGGGGAATGAATTTATTCCAAGGTATTACATTAATATTGATATTATGTATTTTAAATTTCATCCTTTTTTATAATGCACTGCTATTTATAATCAAATATATAACTATATGTACATATTTTTTATATATTCACACCTAAGAATTAAAATTTTTAAATAAATAATTAAACACATTTACATATAAAATATATTAGCTTTATCTAAATAATAACTAATATTCATTTTATTTAAAATACCAATATATGAATATTTATATAACTACTATATATTAATATGACTATACATATATTAATATAACTATATATATATTAATATAACTATATGTATATATTAATATAACTATATATATATATATTAATATAACTATATATATTAATATAACTATATATATTAATATAAATACATATTACTATACGAATAAATATAACTAAATATATATATAAATAAATAGATATATCATGAATAAGAGAACATATCAATACAGGGTAGTGGAAAAGGCTTTAGGTGCGCAGAGGGGAGGTCTTGAGATCAAATCCGGGTGGAGGCACGAGTGCGTGCGCAAGGGTGATTTAAAGTGATAGCGCTGATAAAGGGTGTAGGCGGTGTGGGCGGGCGCTGGAGGTAGGAGGGTGGCTCAAGCGTTGTAAAAAGACCCCCCCCCGAGATTGGTAGTATTTTTTTAATTTTTTTTAATTTTTTAATTTTTATCAGCCCTAAAAAAAGGGCGGATAAAAGCGGTCTTCTATCAGCGCTAAAAAGAAAGCACTAATAAAAGAACCTTTTATCAGTGCTTCATTTTAGCGCTGATAAAAGGGGTCTTTATCAGCGCTTTTTGGAGCGCTGATAAAGGGGACCCCCCCTTTATCTTCGCCAGCATTAACAACACTTTTTCTAGCCCTGTTAATGGCCATTTTTAGCGCTGATAAAAGCCATATTTTTAGTAGTGCATATTTTCAAGGACTTGTCCCAAGACAGTATACTAATATGGGGATAAGTATACAATAACGACCCATACCTTTCATTCATATATATTATATATAAATTTATGAATATTATATACACAATATAATAATCCATGCCATAATCGTATAGGTCTAATATCTTTGGAAACAAGAAAACAAAAAAACTAGTTCATAATAATTTTATATCATCTCCCAATTATTTCTTTAAAACTTTCACCCTTTCTGGAAATATCATACTTAATAACTTTCTTCATAACATGTAGAAAGAAAACGTAAGAAAAGTATGGGATCATATGCTTAGTAATGGTAAACAGATGAGATATTAATGATCAAATAATAATAACATGATCATAAGGGTGTAAGAACATGATCATAACATTTGAAAACCAAACCCTGTATATCAAAGATCATAATCTTAAGTTATGTCATAAATATTTGAAATTCATAAGACATGAATCATTAGGTAATCAATTAATATGAACCATAAAAGCTTAACATAGATATAATACATTGATTTGTAGCATACACATAATCATAAAAAATAATTTTCTTACTAATAAAGGATTATTTACAAGGCTAGAATAGTGGAATGGTTTCACTCCCCAAACCATCATAGTAGTCAAGGTTTATTCCCAAGGCTGTCATAGTAGACATAGAACCTTACTTAACTAAGTTCACTCCCTATTCCAAACCTTTTTAGCTCATGATATGTCTATATTAACCTAATTCATTGTAGAGAGATATAGATCCCTCTCATCGCATAATGAAAATCATACATATGTGTTCCATGAGATCCTAAATCATTTATCCTATCAAACCTCATTAAAATAATTTGGTTTCATAAATAATTAATCATAACATAACCTATGGAAAAGAAATCGATTTCATAAACATTTCATAATTTAATCACAACATAACTTGTGGAAAAGATACTAGTTTCATAAACATTGGGTCATATTATTCAAAAAACTATCCAAATAAATAATAAAGATGGTATCCTTGTATTATATCCCTAGTGAAACATAGGTGAAATCAAGGGTTTTTGTCTTTGATAAATAGAAATACCATTAAAATATCAATAAAACATTTTTGATAAAAATAACCTTTTAATTTTGCAATAAATTATTAAAAAAACTAAAAATATAAGGGAAAAAATTATTTAGAAAGAAAAAATGTAAAATATTTAAAGTAAGTTTTGAAGAAAAAATTAGTCATATTGGAGGGAACATTCATTCATTACGTATAATTTAATAATACATTACTTCCATACTTTTATTAGAAAAGTCATAAAGTGCCTCATTTAGAAAATGAAAAGATGATTCCTTTCAAACCATTTTTTAAAAATTACAACATGGGTAAAAATTACATTAAAATATCACGGTATAATAGTAAAAAACTTCTTTAAAACATTTTTATAAAACATGGATATGGAAGAAAAAGGTTTTTCGACTGAACAGAGAAATAAATTTGATTTTCCTTAAAAATATATTTACACTCTCTTGAGTATATAAGGTAAGTAAAATGAAAAAAATAATTATTTTCAATAAATAGCCATAGGATAAAAAAATTAATGAATATATTTATGGTTTCATCATAATATTTCATCATTACAAACTTTATCATAGACAATCCCTATAAATAATGAGATTGTAACATAAAACTCTTACCTAAAGTTTGCCTTACTTAGAAATCACTCTAACCACCTATATAATAAATATAAATTTATTATAATTATAGAAAATAGTAATTTTAAAACTTATATTATCATATATGATCCCCTTATAACATTTCATCATCCCCCTTTATTAATAATTCTTTATTAACATCTCTATTTTTTGGCATTAAGTATTTCTCTTATCACGAGTATTTCAATTCAGTAGTTCTGTTCCTTGTACATTTATCTTGGTTTCATCACTTCCAAAATATTAATCATGATATAAATATAATATATATTCATTATATACATATATAGAGTAATCTATAATATTTACAGATAGAAAAATGAATTACACCGTTCATTGAGTCAATAATTTGTATGTATGCATGAACGTTGTTTTCATTTATCAATGGATGGATAAAAAGAAAAAAATATTAATTCACCTTTAAAATGTAATTATTATATCATATATATTCATAAAATGCATCTTTAGTTCCATAAAATTTAAATAAAAATAAAAATAATCGCATCGCTTCATGGAGGTGGTCGTCCATATGTACGCACGAGCGGCGTTATCATTTCCCAAAGGATTGGATGGAAATAAGTTAGACATGATATTATCATTATATAAGTATAAATGTGTCATAAATATCATATATAAATATTAAACTCATTATAATTTTCATCTATAAAATATGGTGATGAAAAATAAATTGTATTTCTACGTGGAGATGGTAAGTCGTATGTACGCATGATCAATACATTCACTTATAATTTGATGGGAAATATAGTTTATAATGGTGTTTTCATAATCATAATAATATTTAAGGTTATTTAGGATATTGAATTTAGTATTTTATGATAAATAATATATATTTATATGGGTAAAAATGATTGTAAAAAATGTGATTGGTTAATGAGATTACCTTTTCTTTGAAACGAATCCTTTAGATATCCTCTAGAGGGATCTATGGTTGATCTTTAGGGAAGACCAAAACCACTATAATGTGGATAGTTAAGTGGACAAGAGAAATTGGTAGATTTTTTTTCTATAAGGCTCTAATTGGTGTAAATAAGTCAGATAGGAGGTTCACTTTTAAAATTTAGGTGTGGGAAACTTTTTAAAATTCTTAAAGAATTAAATTATAAAAAATTAATCCTCAAACAAATCCACCAAATGGATAGATATTTTAATATAATTTAAGATAGGTTTTTAATCCCATCAACTAATATAATTTTGAAAGCTTTTGGTGTCATTTTAAATCTTATCAGTTTGACTAACCATTATTTAACCAATTTAAATTTTAAATATGGTAACAACTTTTTAAATATTAAAGGGTTCTAATTTTTATATATAAGGTAAAAATTGGCTAATAAATGTAAATTTTTCTAACCATATCATATCCAACTTGTCTTATTTAAATATTTTTATCATTTTTAAATAATTTAATAAAATATTATTTTGAAAAAATATCATTATTTTTAATTTTGAAACTTTTCATTTAATTTGACATAAAATACAAAAAATAATAAATTTTATTTATAATATAAAATTTCATATTTACCTATAAAATTCATGTAGCACTATAAATGTCTCAAATTATATCACTTTTAATTTTTTCAAAATTACTAATTTATTTTTTTCCATTAATTGAATAAATATTATTTTGGTATTGTGTAAGAATTTAAGGTAATTTTATAATACCTAAAAATTATAAATAAATTACCATCATGAATATAATTTCATTATTAAAAACATTTATGTAAATATTTTTTTTCACAATAATCTTTATTCATTAAGTAAACTTATAAATAATATTTAAAACTAAGAGAGTAAAATTTTGTAACTTTCTTTGATATAAATTTTATATAAATCATTTTAATATAAAAGTTTCCACTAAACTAATAAATTTCAAAAATAAGGTGATAAGGATATAATTATATTCATAAAATAAGGATTGTGAGGAAAAATTATTACCTTATCACTTATTGTTAATCTGGATTAAACCGATTTACCCTTTACCGAGGTGATAATTTTTACCATGGTTACTATTCAAATTGACCAAAAATAAAAGGGTCCTATTTAAAATATTTAAACTTCCTGATTATAATTATTTAATTCATTTTATATAATTCAATACCTATAAATGGATTAAATTAGTTTTAAATTAATATCTCAGAATGAAATAAAAAATTATTTTTATAAAAAAATACATTTTTAAGAATAAAACTTGATTTATTCTAATCATATACCTAGAAAAATATTTTATAAATGTTTAAAAAAATTATCAAAAAAATAATATATATATTTCGTTAAAATCATTCAATAATAGTTATTAATTTAATTAATAAAAATATGTTGCACGTATAAAAAATTATGAAAAAAACATCACTTTTATTTTAAAATGTTTTTTGTTTTTAATTATATGCATTAGATAACTAACTAATTTATTTTATAAATGTGTAGAGAGTATATTTTTCATAATTTAGTTTTTACAATTCATACCCACCAGTCCAACGACTAGGTGATAATGGACACATAATATTTTAATAATGTAATATGGTTTGTCTAATATTGTTGTTGTGTGTAACACAAGCTATCAAATAAATACAATTATTTAAAGATAAATATTTCATAAAATTCTCAATGTTTTACATTATAACCCCATTAAAATAATTTTTTACCTCAAAATTCATCACTCTAATACAAATATATGAGGATATTTCTGCCTCATTACATCCTCACATTCCCGTGTAGCTTCCTCAAATTGGTAGTTTTGCCACAAATATTTGACCATGTGAGTGGTATTATTTCATAGAACATTATATATGTGATCTAGAATCTTTAATGGTTGTTTTTTATAATAAATATATTTTTCTAGTAGTATAACCTCTAAGTTCATTACATCTGAAGGATCAGGTATGTACTTCATCATGAGAGAAACACGAAACACATCATGAAATTGAGATAGATTCAGTGAAAGCACTAATCAATAATATACCATACTTAGAATATCGATAATTTAAAAAGTATCAATGTAGTTATGTAATAGCTTTACCTTATTTACAAATTTCATCACCCTATTCTAGGGATATATTCATCGGAATACCTTATCACCTACTTCAAAATCTATATCTTTATAACAATTATCAAAATAAATTTTTCATCAACTCTGATATGATCTTATGTTTTATTGAATGTATATAGCCTTTTTCTATCATTCCCTTAGTTATATTAAGTCCCAATAAAATTATTTATTAAACTTCATTCTAGAATATTGGAGTTCTGAACTTTCTACAATATAGGGATTTATAAATAACCATTTGAATATTGGATTCAAAGTTATTATTGTAATAAAATTACACCAAAGGAAATTATAGATCCCAACCACCATTGAAATACATTGAGAAATATCTAAATATGTCTTCTATAGTTTTAATGGTCCTTTCAGACTAGCCATATTTCTGAGGATGACAAGTAGTGCTGAAACAAAACTCTTTATCCATATCATATTGAATGCTTCTTTAAAACTGTTGGACTCATCATGTGTTGATCATGGTTTATTGATCGCAAATCATATAAATTCTGTAAAGCCTGTTAATCCTATTTAATACATCTAAAATCATTTGTATAAATGATTAGTTTATTTTTTCCTTAAATAATTATTGTAAACTATTTTGTTTCTAATGAAATTATCTTATAAATGATTAAGTTTAATTCAGTCTATGAGTATCACTGTTTATGTCTATGTACAAAGTTTTGGCTAAGTCTGAGAAACCGTGAGTCTGCCACCGGTTGTGTTTTTCTAAAATATGATCCATACACTGTAACCATCCAAACACCGTAACCATCAATAAACCGTAACCATCCAGACACCCTAACCATCCAGACACAGTAACCATCTAAACATCGTGACCATCCAGACATCGTAACCATCAAGACACCATAATCATCCAGACACTATAACCATCCAAACACCGTGACCATCCAAACATTGTGACCATCCAGACATCATGAACACCCAGATATCCTGACCAGACACCGTGATCCTAACACTGCATCTGTGCTACCAGTTCTTGATCTCTATACACATATTCCATCATATTTGTCTCACCACTCAAAGACAAAGAAGGAGAAACTATTTCAAGGAGATGTTGTTTCATGGAGACATTGTTTATAGATAGACTGTGAAACCATTTCTTAATCTGTTTTTTCATTTTTCAATTTAATTTCTAATGGTCATATTTGAAGCTTTAAAATGAACTGACATAATTAATGTTTCTTTGTAGACATTTCACCAAATATTATGAGGTAGGATGTGTAGAATACATGCATCATGTTGGATCCAACACATGAATTATAAGATTAAAAAGAACAAAGTGATTGTGGTGACTGTATTCATGATGGTGTAACAGAAAAACAAGTGTGTGCGCGATACCAAAGAAGCATGAGCATTCATGAAAACTGACATTGCTGAAGAAAACACAAAGCATACTAGAATCATAGAGTCAAGAACATTTTCTCTCTATCAACTCCACGAAGAACATAAGCCAAATCTAGCTAACTTATGATACTCTGTTTTCGGTGAGAGGAATCGATTTCTGAATCTTCTTCATCCCAGAAGTCCAGAGAAGTATAGACTAACACTTAGAGCACTTATAACCTTATCCCATCATTTCTTCTCTGTTGTGTATTATTTTTATCTTTAGAGCAATGTGTGTGTCTATATAAAAACACGCATTTTCTCCTGCATAAAACTGATGGATAAAAGATATCCTTTCTCTAACATATTTTTACACTAGTGTATTCCCATGGATAAGTGTGGAAGAGGTCCCTGTGTGACATGATAGTTCAAACCCACGAAGAAATGTGGAAGAGGTTGTGTGACCTGAACTATCTTGTGTATTGTTGTTAACCCTGATCCAGGGTGTGGATCATGTTTATTTATATAAACTTCTTGGTTGCATGTGATCACCATGTGGAGTGGATTAGTTCTTGGATTGAGACTGAACCACTTGTTTTATATCTGTTGTGTTATTTATTTTAGTTTTATCTGTTTTATTGTTTAATTCATAAATCCCTAAATTTAATTTGATAGTTAATCTTGGAAAGAAGTTATAATTGTTGTGAATTATTATAATAGCTTCAAAAGTAATGTTAATTACTGATATTAAGATTACTGAGAATTAATCAATCTTCTAAGAAGTTATTTTAACAGTCAAACCTTCATAACCATATAACCTTGATTTACTATGATATATTTAAATTTATTGGGGAAACTTTTTAAGAATACTTTTTAAATATAAATTTTTATTAGATAATCAATTCACCCCCCCTCTTGAGTACACTACTCCGACCAACATTTGGTATCAAAGGAGTGTTTTAAGAATCTATTTTTTACCCTATTCAACTGTAATTGTAGTTGTATGTTAAAGATCTATAAATTTTGGTCAATTATAAATTTCTATATCTTTGATTATATTTATTTATTATGGACAATATATTAAAAGGTGTTGCAACAAACAAAACACCATTCATTAATGTAAACAATTATGCTCAATGGAAAATTAAAATGAAAATTAATTTAGAAAGTATGAGCTTTGAAATCTGGTAATCAATAATAGATGAATATAAGATTCCTTCTAGTAATATAATAACTTGGGATGAACCAAAAAAACTACCTACAATAATAATTTCAAAGCTATGAATTATTTATACTTCTATTTAGGAGATAAGTAATTTAATAGAATCTCTACATGTAAAACTGCCCATGAAATTTTGGATACCTTGTCTGTTTCAGATGAAGGAAATTCTAGTGTGAAAGAAATGAGACATAATACATGTACTATTAAATATGATAACTTTAAAAAGAATCCTGATGAGCCTATTTTTGACATGTATCTCAGGTTCAACAAAATTTTCAACACAATGATTTCTCTTGTAAGAGAAGTCACTGCCAAAGAACAAATCATGAATATTCTCAGATGTCTACCAGACAGATAGAGAGGAACCTCTATCTCTATTAGTGAGTCTTGTGACATCAGCAAGATACCTATAAAAGAACTCATTGGGAAACTGATGATGTATGAAGAGGAGGAGATAGTCAACAAGGAAGAGGGGGATGAACCCAAAATAAAATCTGCTGTGTTCAAGACCCCCCAACACTAATCACAAAAAAAAAGGGAAATTAGAAGTTTCTGCAGAAGGTTCCAACAATGAAAAATAATCACCTGACAGTGATTAAAATATGGAACAATTAGCAAGAAGTTTTAATAGATTTTACAAGAAGGAGAACTTATTCAAAAATCATAACTTCAAGGGAAGATATAATCAAAAAGGAAGTTATAAGAAAGATTGGAAAAGAAGTGACAAGTCAGATGATATTGTCTGTTATGAATGTAAATGAAAGGGACATATCAAGGCTGACTATATCAAGCTCAAGTAAAAAAAACAAATATGAGGATAAATATAGAATGTAAAAAAAGCAATGAAAGCAACATAGAGTGCTTCTGAGGACATTTCAAGTGATTCAGAATATTCACATTATGAACAGGATAATAAAGCCAATATGTGTTTTATGAAAAACACCTCTGAGGTAACACTAAAATCTCTTGTACACAATTCCTATTATTCTAGAGATGAGAGTGAATCTGAAAATATGACTAATGATGAAATGTTTGAGTACTGTAATATGATTGAAGAGACATGCATTTAACTAAAAGATAAATAAAATTATTTAAAGAAACATCATGCTCTTATCTCAACTGTTAAAACTGAACTCACTATATAAAGGGAGAAAAATTCTCAATTAATCAAAGAGAACAATGAACTAAAACTATTTAATGAGCAATTGAAAAAGGATCTTGAAAGGTTTACTAATGGTAAAGATACCTTGGTACAAACTATAGGTAAACAAATTACTTCTAAATATACTACTGGCATTGGCTATCTACCTGGTAAAATAAATTTTTGAAGAACTAATTTTGTTTCTAAATCTTGGACTTACAGCTTTACTCCCAGTTCTGGAAAAAAATCATCTAATTCATGTTATGATACACTCTCTACTGTTTCTATCTTTTTTGGGCCAAATAGAGTTTATTTTTAAAATACTTTACATAATTCTTATAGGAAACCGATGAGGTAGATATGGGTTCCTAAGGCACTAGTCACTAATATTACTGGACCTAAAGAAGTATGGGTACCAAAATCTGTTTTTATTTGATTATTTCGTAGGAAAGTTGCTTTAAGAGTTCTTGTAAAAGCTTATAGTTCTTGGACATTGGGTGTTTGAGACACATGATAAGAGACTATTCATTCTTCAAGAACTTAATAAAAATTGATGGAGTACATGTCACCTTTGGTGATAATTCCAAAGGAAAAATTATTAGCCTTGGCCAAATCGGTAACTCTAACTCAGTTTTTATTTTCAAACTACTTTTCATTGGTGGATTGAAATATAATCTGCTTATTATTTCACAATTATGTGATGATGGATTTCATTTCAAATTTGAAAATGATTCTTGAAATGTTTTTAATTCTAAAAATGAATTAGTGTTTTCTGCATTAAGAAATGAAAATACATATTTTATTAACTTATATTCTTTAGCTTCTCAAAATGTTGCATGTTTAAGTGTGTTTCACAAATAATCTTTGATTTGGCATAGGATAATAGCACATTGTAACACTCACTCCCTTATAAAGTTAACAAGAAAAATCTTAGTCAAAGACCTACCCAAACATGAGTTTCTAAATTACAATGTGTGTAATCCTTGTCAAAAAGGAAATCAAAGAAAAATTTCCTTCAAACCAAAGAAAAAAGTATCAACTTTTTAACCTCTCGAACTGGTTCACTTGGGTTTTTTTTGGACCATCTGGAGTTTCTAGCTTAAATGGGAAGCACTATGTTTTTGTTCTTGTAGATGACTTTTATAGATATACCTGGACTTTATTTTTGTCTCACAAAAGTGAATCTTGCTCTCATTTTACCAAATATTCCAAAAACTATAGAAAATCTTAGTGGACTTAGAATTAAATCCTTAAAAAGTGATCATGGATGTGAGTTTGAAAATCAATAATTTTAATCCTTTTGCTCACAAAATATCTATAGTCATAATTTATCTACCCCTAGAACACCTCAATAGAATGGAGTTGTGGAAAGAAGAAATAAAACCCTTCAAGAGATTCCTAGAACCACGCTAAGGAATATGGCTTACCTATTTACTTTTGGGTAGAATATGTAAATACAACATGTTATATTATCAATAGAGCGTTCATTAGACCTATTCTTAAAAGAAATCCATATGAGTTATGGAAAAATTGAAAATCCATAGTTAGTTACGTCAAAGTATTTGGTTATAAAGTCTGTATCCTTAATAAGAAGGACAATATTGAAAATTTTGCATCTAAGAGTGATGAGGGAATATTCTTAGGATATTCAATTTCTAGTAAAGCCTGTCGAGTGTTCAATAAAAGAACTAAATGTGTGTAAAAATTTTTCCATGTCAAATTTGATGAAACCGATCCACATGAGCCTAAGAAAACTCTAGAAAACCTGGAGTATGATGTTTCAAATATAGAAATTAAGTCAAAATCCTCTAACCATACTGTAAAGGAATCTATGAAAACTTATAGTTCTGGAAATTATTTAGATTCAGGTCACAATGAACTAGACCCTATTGAATAACCTGAAATACTCAGTCCTTCTTTTTCTAGAGTTTTTATAACTCTTAAGAACCATCCTTTAGATGTTGTTGTAGGAGACATAGACAAGATAACTCAAACTAGAGCTTCTCTTAGAAATCAGGTTGAACTTCAAGTCTTCTTGACACAACTTGAACTTAAAAACATTAATTATTCTATCAATGATGAATTTTGGGTGATGGATATGCAAGAAGAACTTAATCGGTTTGAAAGGAACAAAGTTTGTAAACTAGTTGATAGACCCAAAGATACATTCACCATAGCCACTAAATGATTGTTTAGAAATAAGGTAGATGAATATGGTAATATAGTTAGAAACAAGACTATATTGGTTGCACAAGTCTATAGTCAAGAAGAAGGAATTGACTATGAATATACCTTTTCACTAGTATCTACACTTGAATCCATTAGAATTATTCTTTCTTATGATGCACATATGAATTTCAAAATATATCAAATGGATGTCAAAAGTGCATTTATAAATGGGTATATAGCTGAGGATGTATTTGTTGAGAAACCCCCTGGTTTTACAAACCCTCATTTTTTTAAACCGTATTTTTAAATTATCAAACGCCTTATATGGATTAAAACAACATCAAAGAGATTGGTATGATAAATTAAGTACTTTTCTTATTACCAAAGGTTTTACAAAAGGAATATGTGATCCTTCCCTTTTTATAAAATGAATTTCCAATGATGTTTTAATAGTGAAAATCTATGTATATGACATTATATTTGGATCTTCAAAAAATTATTTATGTATTGAATTTTTCTAAAATGATGAAAAACGAATTTGAAATGAGTTTAATAGTTGAACTCAAATTCTTTCTTGGATTTCAAATCTTTCAAAATAATGATGGTATTATTTTAAATCAAAGTAAATATACTATAAATCTTATAAAACGTTTTGGATTGGATATCACTAAAATTAGTGAGACTCCAATGAGTACTACTTGTAAGTTGGATCTTGATGAAGATGGAAAATAATTTGATCAAACCACTTACAGAGGAATGATTGGAAGCTTGATCTACTTAACTACTAGTCGACCTGACGTTATGTTTATTGTGTGTATGTGTGCTCGTTTTCAAGAAAATACTAAGGAATCTCATTTAAATGTTGTTGATATAATATTCAAATACGTAAAGCATACACCCAATCTAGGATTGTTCTATCCCAGAGGAAAATCATTTGAGTTAGTGAGTTATTATGATTATGAATTTGGTGGTTGTAAGATAGTTAGAAAAATAACCTCTGAAACATATCTCTTTTAGGAAATTCACTAGTATCATGGTGCAGTAAGAAAATAAACTTTGTAGCATTATCTACTGCAGAAGATGAATACATGGATGCTAGAAGTTTTTGTGCACAAATTTTGGGGATAAAACACACATTACTAGATAATGGATATCAATTCAGGAATGTACCTATAAATTGTGATGATACAAGTATTATTAGCAACTCAAAAAATATTATTTCACACTCTAGGACAAAACATATTGATGTAAGACATCAATTTTTGAGAGATCATTATCAAAAAAGGTGACATAACTTTGGAATTCATTGGAACTGAATATCATCTTGCTGATATATTCACCAAACCACTAAATTCTGAAAGAATAGATTACATCATACATGAATTGGGAATGATGAATCTTAAGTAGTAAGTATATTGTTTCACAGTTTACATTTTCACAAGTCTCTGTCTTAAGATTACTGTTTAACTCTAAAAGTTCAATAGTTTTACTATCTTAAGAGTTGATGTTTCATGTTTACGGTCTCACAGTTACTATTTATTGGTTACTGTTTAGATCTTAATGCCTCAAACAATATGATCACACAATTTAGAAATCACACTATTATGGTCTCACCGTGAATGCTTGTTATGGTCTCACCATGAACGCTTGTTACGGTCTCACCCTGAAGGCTTGTTACGGTCTCACCATAAAAATTCTTTAATGTTTTATTTATACTTTATAACCCATATCGCAGTAATTCATTGTTTTATTTATTTTACTTTCTTGAGCTTTTGATCCCGCGACGCTTGATATCCCTAAGTGATAAAATAAAAGAAGTTTCACTCATTCTTCACTCAAACTCTCTTCTCTCAAACCATAACCCCTTTTTCAACCCTTCTCTCTCTTGAACCTTCAGTGAATGCCCAGGATGAAATTCCCATAGTTGTCAACTCCTGAGAAGTATAGTTCAAAGAAGAAGTTGAAAATCACGCTGAAGTTAGCACCCGAAGGCACTATGAATCCAAATCTGGTGAACATAGTAGTGGTACCTGAAAAGGAGATATGCTCTAAGTGGCTTCCATCAAGTAAGTCTATGGTATTTAAAGTGATAATAGAGAAAGGATAGCAAGATTGGTTTATAAAGGAGGATATGCCTCTTTACTCGAAGCTAGTTTCCCAGTTTTATCAGTATTTTCAATTCTCTTCTCATTCAGAAGATGGCTATGTTGTGTGATGTTGGATCAATGGCCAGATTTGTACCTTTTCTTTGAGGTTATGGGATGCATGCCTTAGGATACCTCATGAGGGTATTTGTGAGGACTACCAGAAAGGTCCTCCACCTCCAAGTGAGTTATTTTTTTTGGAAGAAGCTTTGAGAATTTTAACTTGAAATGAAACTAAGAGGAGAGCCATAGCTACTGAGCTAGATGGAGAAACCAGACTCCTATTTAAGTTTGTTCAAAATTTGATTAGCCTCAGAAAATGTGGTTTTTTTTGTACTCAAGTATCAGGATGTATTTTTGATACATCTCATGAAAAATGGACATAAGATCAACCTATAGAATTATGTTATACACTATATGTATGAGTTGATCAAAACAACCTCCAAGTCAATCTCCTTGTTTTATTCAAGGCTTATCTCAGTTATGCTTCATGCAAAGGGATTGGTTGGACCAGATGAAGAATCGATTAAGGATTATGAGTTCTGTCTTTTAAAATTTGCAATATAGATAATGAAAATCAATTAGAATCCTTGGAGAAAATCTTGGGTGGAAAATAATGAAAGATTTTATGAAAAGTTTAATTCGGTAGAACACCCTTCAAGACCAAATGATATTTCTGATCATGGTTTAGATCCAGATGAACTTGTTTAATATTCTGATGAGGAAGAAGAAAGATAGGTTGTTGTACCTCCAAGAGAAACTATTCTGGTTGAGGAAGATAGTGAATCTTCTCCTCAAGTATTGTTTGATAAAGAAATGAATGTTCTTGAAGAAGTTATTGATCTGAAAGAACAACTTCCTTCCAAAGAAGAATTTGTTGCTAAGGTAAATGCAAAGAATGTTGTAGAATATCATATAGAAGAATGTCTTTCTGGTGTACAAGAAACTGCTCCTGAGGAACACCTAGAGGAATAATATGTTCCTGAAATGATTCCATCTGCCAAAGAGAGAATGGAGAAAGCCTTTCAGCTGGATATAAAGGAAATGGCTGAGGAAATTAGGGATGACATCATGGAAGTAGATCAAGGATCTAAATATCTCCGTCCTGAGAAAGATGAACCTATTAAGGGGGAGCAGCCCCCCAATCTGGAATATGTTGATGTCCCTAATCCGATTGATCCAATCTTAGTAGATACATGGAATAAATTCCCCAATTATTTTTATGTGACTGATTTTCATAAAGTCTCGGTCAAAGGAATTGATTTTACTACTATGTTTCATTTGAAACTGGCATATGATCCTGAAGCTATCTCTGCCAAGGAACATGAGCCTGTCTTAGCCTCTATTCTTGAACCTTCACAAAAACCTCCAAACATGGTGAATAAGGATGATCCGAAAGAATTCGGAGCTACCCTTTTGGCTGGAGTTTTAAAACTCATGAATACCCAACCGTCTCCTGTAACCAATTTATGTGAGAGAGATGATGCCCTATTGTTGGAAAAAAGTCATATAGAAGATTCATCCCAATATACTTCATGAGATTCAAGAAGTCAGAATCGAGAACAAACAACTCAGTGATGAATTAAAAACTCTCATAGGTATAGTTGAAGAAATAAAAAGAGTGATAACCTCAAGACTATAACCTATTTCTTATTCTGTTGAGGATATTGTTAATCAGACCCCATATGAAGTACCCTCACTAATTAAACCTCATCTAACTTCCTTAGCTGAAAAGGTAATTGAAAGGAACAAGAAGATTGTTAAAGAGATGTGTTATCTTGTTATTGGTCTTAACAAGTTAACTGATGAGTATAAGGGTTGTCTCCAGAAAGTCCTAAATCAACTAAAATACCTCACCACGGATGTCACTTCTTATCATACTTTTATACGATCATCTTGACCTTCTTTAGATAGTGATCTGCTCCGAACAATTGTCAAATAAGAACTTCAATCTGTTCATAGTGGCTTTGATAAGGAATCTCTATCTAAAGTTATCAAGAAGAGTGATAGAGTTTTTAATTTAGTGATAATTCATTCCAAAATTTCCAATGATTCTCAACAAGAAATTTTTAAGAAGTTGGACTTCTACTTCAATCAGATCTTCTCTAATAATGTCATGACCAAGAACTTCAAGTACCTTGTGGAGAATCTGAGGATCCATCCTATAACTCAAGCTTTCAAAACTCAAGTCCAAAAGCTCAAATATTTCACTCCTTTCTTGGATAAGTTTATGGATAA
The DNA here is from genome assembly GCA_963277665.1 of Viscum album. Taxonomy (NCBI): domain Eukaryota; kingdom Viridiplantae; phylum Streptophyta; class Magnoliopsida; order Santalales; family Viscaceae; genus Viscum; species Viscum album. Next base: position 1,111,891,560 of record OY728137.1, read on the forward strand.
CAATGATGACTTTGAGAAAGATATGTAGTATGGTGGATATATCATTGCTAATTTCATTATGATTTTGAGGCCTTATCTTCACATCTAGAGTACTGCAATTATCGCTCCAGCAGCTGCACCCCTGAGATCTGGTTTTCCTACCTTCTCATCCTCTATCGTTTCCACCCCATCTATGCCCATCTCTTAGTATTTGAGTTGGATCAAGACTATTATCATTGAAAAATAGTTTCTTCTTTCTTCCACTGCACCTACCCTGACCCCTTATATTTTTGAAGGACTCCCTTTACCGTCTCTTTCCACTTCTACCACTACTCCTATGGCTTTTTCTTCCGATGTTGCTTCCAAGGGCAAAAAGAAGGCCAGCCAGTGCTAATGAAAAGTGACTACTATCTTTTGATATGGGTGATTTATATAGTCTTGTTCCTTACTGTTTATAATAACACCTTTTATACATCTAATGCAATGTGCACTTTTATTTTCTACTTCTTATTTACTGTTTTTGATAATCCCAAAATGGAGAGAAATATGTATTCTATATGCACTAAATGCACATTAAAAAAAAGAAACATTACCTAAGAATAAATATCTCACTCACATGATTTGTGATCATAAAAAAGGGGGATATTGTTGGAATCCTCATGTGTTAATCATGTTTTAATGATCAAAAATCATATACATTCTGTAAATCATGTTAATCCTGTTTAATCTATCTAAAATCATGTGTACAGATGATTAGTTTCTTTAGGACTTAAAAATTTATTATAAACTATTTTGTTTATAATGAAATTCTCTTATTAATGATAATGTTTAATTCATTCTATGAATATCACTATTTAAGTATGTGTACAGAGTTTTGGCTATGTCTGAGAAACTATGAGTTTGCCAACGGTTGTGTTTTTCTGGCAGAGGATCCAGACACCATAACCATCCAGACACCATAACCATTCAGGCATTGTAATAATCCAGACCCTGTAACCATCCAGACACTGTATCCATATAGACACTGTGACTATGTAGACACCGTAACCATCCAGACACCGTTACTATCCAGACATTGTAACCATCCAGTCACTATGACCATCCAGACACCATGACCATCCAGACACCGTGAACACCCAGACATCATGACAAGACACCATGATCCTAACACAACATCTGTGCTACTGGTTCATAATCTCTATACAACTATTCCATCATAGTTTTCTCACCACTACAAGAAAAAGAAGGAGAAATTGTTTCATAGAGACATCATTTACAGACAGACTGTGACATAGTTTCTTAATCTATTTTTTCGTTTTTCAATTTAATATCTAACAGTCATATTTGAATATTTTAAATGCACTGACATAATTAATGTTTCATTATAGACATGTAACCTAACAATACGAGGCACGAGGTGCAGAATACATGAATTCTCTTGGATCTAACAAATGAATGATAAGATTAAAAAGAACGAAGGGATCATGGTGACTATAGTGACGACGGTGTAACTAAAAAACAAGTGTGTGCACGATAACAAAGAAGCACAAGCATTAATGAAACCCAAAACTGTTGAAGAAAAAACGAATCATACTCAAATTTTAGAGTCGAGAACATTTCTTCTCTATCCCATGAAGAACATGAGCCAGATCTAGTTGACTTACGATACTATATTTTCCACGATAGGACTCGATTTCTGCAACTGCTTCATCCCAGAAGTCCAGAGCTGCGTAGACTAACACTCATATCACTTCTAACCTTATCTCATCATTTATTCTCTATTTTGTATTATTTTTATCTTTCGAATAGTTTGTGTGTCTGTATAAAAACATGCATTGTCTCCTACATCAAACTGAAGGATACAAGATATCATTTCTCTTACATCTTTTTAGACTTGTGTATTCCCACAGATAAGTTTGGAAGAGGTTCTTTTGTGACCATATAGTTCATACCCACAAAGAACTATAGAATAGGTCGTGTAACCCAAACAATCTTGTGTACTGTTTTTAACCCCAATCCCAGGTGTGGGTTTATTTATATAAACTGCTTAGTGGTAGGTGATAACCAAGTGGAGTGAATTAGGTCTCATCTTGAGACTGAACCACCTGTTTTATTTTCACTATGTTTTTTATTTTAGTTTTATTTGTTTTACTGTTTAATTCAGAAATCACTAAATTTACTTTGATAGTTAATTTTGGGAAGAAGTTATAATTGTTTTTCCTTATTAGATTATCTTCAAAAGTACTGTTAATTACTGATATTAAAATTACTAAAAATTAATCAATCTTATAAGAAGTTATTTAAATAGTCAAACTTTCATAACTGTATAACCTTGATTGAATGGTATGTATTTAAATTTATTAGGGAACCTTTTTAAGAATAATTTTTCAATATAAAATTTTAATATATACTCAATTCACCCCCCTCTTGAGTACTCTACTCTGAAAAACAAAAACATTGAGGTAAACCTTGGATCCTGGTTAGTTATAATTTCTAATGGTACAAAATTCAATCTTACCACTTATTTAATGTATAAATGTGTAATTTTATCAATATATAAATTTTCTCTAATAGAATTAAAGTGATATGACTTCATAAGGACATAAAATACAACCCAAATAGCATTATTACCTTTACATGTTTTGGGAAGTTTGACGACAAAATCTATGGTGATGTTTTATCAATTCCATTATGGTTTGGGTAATGGTTATAAAGTTCCCTTATAATTATTTCTCTTAACCTTAACTTGTTGATATACCAAGAATTCAGAAACATACTAGGTAATGTCTCTATTAATCCCATACCACCATAAATACTCTTTAAAATCTCTATACATGTTTGCACTTCCTTGATGAATAGAGAAGGAAAAACTACAAGCTTCATCCATAAACTACTTCAAATATGGTATCAAAGTGACAACTACATGATTCATAAACCTTATTATCCCATCACAATCAAGGTTGAACTCCAGAACATTTTTTACTCTCTTTCATAGTTTTACATCTTTATTTTTCACCTCTTTAATCATCACATGGATAGAAGGTTGAACACTAATTTGAGAAAGGTAAGATTTCTCAACTTCCTTTTAGATTTCATGATCCATATTTTAAAAGACAATAAATATCAAATCATTTTTTATCCTCCTCATAGACATGCTATCATGATCCTTTTGACTAAGAGTATCTTCTACCTTATTTTCTTTCTCATGGTGTTAATGTATTGAGTAGTCATAATCTTTAATTAGTTTTCATCACCTTTTTTGGTACATGTTCATTTCTTATTGAGTAAAAATATATTTTAAACTTTTTTCATTGGTGTATATGCCACACCTTTCTATATAATGATAATACTTCCATATCTTTAATAAAAAATTACCATATCCAACTCTAAATCATGAGTTTTCTAATTTTTCTCATGGACCTTAAATTTTTATGAGGCATAATCTATAACCATATCTCTTTTCACGAGGATTCATCCTTATACCTTCTTTAATGCATCATTATAAATTAAAAACCCTTCTTCACTTTATGGTTTTTCAATCACAAGTGTCCTAAGTATCCTTATCTTCAATTATTAATACATTCTTCACATTAATCCATATAAAGGTCCTTGGATCACTTTGGAGTTAACTTGGTGAATGTATTCAATATTCATGAAAAAAATATAAAAATGGTCTGATAATATCCATCAAAACCAAGAAAATTATGGATATCAAACACAGTGGTTAGTCTAGGCCAATATTCAATATCATATATCTTATAAAGATCTACTAATATACCCTCACTTGAGATTATATGATCCAATAATGAAAATTTATTCATTAAATCCATGATGATAGTAGGTGTATTAATAAGACCAAATGGAATCACTATAAATTAATCGTTTTTATACCTTGTATGAAATTCTATCTATCATATATCCTATTTCTTAACCCAAAATTGATGATAACTAGAATGAAGATAAATCTTCAAAAAGTATTGATCTCCATAAAATTGATCAAAAAAGTCATCAATAAGGGGTAGAGGATACTTATTATTGATATTTATCTTGTTAAGTTCTTAATAATCAATATAGATTCACATTGATCTTAATTTATTATATATAAACAGAATAGGTTCAGCCTAAGGTGACACACTTGGTTGATTGAATCCCTTGTTAATATTCTCCTGGAGTTGCTTCTTTAATTATTATAAATAAATCAGGGACATTATATATGGAGACTTATAATTATTTATAGAACTAGTTATTCGTTATTTTGAAAACTCAATTTCATGACTTGGTAGAACACTATAGAGCCCTTATAGAAATACATCAACAAACTCTTGTACAATAGGCATATTTTTTATGTTGATTTTCTCCCCTTCCATCTGATATAAATTCCCCTTTCTAATATGAATCATGACCCATATAATGGATGTAATTTCCATCAAAAGTACATTTTTGTAATAACATTGATAGGTGGCCAAATTTTGGTTCTAAATATCATATCTAACTTCCTATCCTTGGTAATATATGTGGGGTTTATATAAATAAAGATAATTCAAGCCCAAAATATCATTGAATTTAACAATAGAAAAATGAAAATATTTTCAAGAAACACATTCCCACAAACTTCATCTATAGAATAATCATAGACGTGGGATGCAATCATCATAAATTATGGGTTTTTACCACTAACTCAACATCTAATTTTTGAGTTTGTACTATGTTGTCCTTAGAAAACTCTTTAGATATAAAGGAGTGCGTTGATCCATAATCAAATAATACATTAGTATTTCTATATTGGATGAAAATTATTCATTTCAACACATCATTATCATAACCCTCATTAGAAATAGTGATATCATGATATTATCCATAGTATCTAAGATTAATAAGTTGTTTTCATCGATCATTATCATTAACCTTCATATTTGGTCACTATTTAGCATAATTCCCATACTCCTTGCATTTAAAAAATTTTATTTTGACTTGTGCATTATATGGATATTTCTCCCTATTCACATCATGAGCTAACTTATTCTCATCACTATATTATTCAATTTCCTAAAGATATTACTTTCTACACTTGAAACATGTACTTTTTCCTTTAAGACAATTTCCCCCAAGTTTTCTTCCACACTTATAGCATAAAGAAGGGATCATCTTCTTCTCTCTATGGTGTTTATAATTCCCTTTGAATTCCATTTTTCTTTTCTTTTAAAAACCATGATATTGATAGGTAACTGTAATATATATCTCCACATTAATATCACATTAAAATAATTCTTTACAGCTAATAAAGTTCCTTATGGTTAAAACATTTAGAAACATGGTTTCAAGCCTCTAAAGAATCGATCGATCTTATTTTTAGGTTCAATGATAATACCAGAAGCATACCTCACAAGTCTTTTCAAATTTTCCTCATAAGTACCAACATATTTATCATCCTTTTACTTTAAATCAAGGATTTTTTCTCTATTTTTGTATGAAGAATACAAGGAAAGTACTTGTTGAAAAGTAATTTTTTAAATTCATCACAATCTATAGATACAATTTATTCTTATTATCAATTATTCTTAATAAGAGTCCACCAATAATTTGATTCGCCTTCCAAATCATAAATATCCAGAATATATTTTTCGTGTTTTTAATACTGAAGAATGGAAAATAAATTTTCAATGGTATTGATCCATTGCTCAAAGACTTTTGGATCAGTGGACCCACTAAAAGAAGGTGGGTGTTGACTCATGAATGACTCAATAGAACATTATCCCCCCCTTTTATCATTTGTAAGCTTATTGTGATTCATAGCTTGGGAAAGTTTTGTGAGCATAGAAATAATATTTTTCATTATAGCTTAAATAAAATTTGGTTGTTCAGAAGGATAATCATTGCATTTTCTATCACATTAAGAACTAAAATTCATTCCTTCAATTTTCTTCCATTGACTAAAACCAAAAATCATAGTGTGAAAAATAATAATAATGGTGGTAAACCACATAATCATGAAAAAACATTTATTATATTTCTAAATCATGACACCTTATTCTATGAAACATTAGGTTTAACCTATTTTATTGATTATTATTATCAAGACCTTGTAATTTTTTCTTATACTTAAACTTATAATTAGGGTTCTTAATAACATTTTCTCATCCTAGTTTACAGTGTTTAACTAAACCTTACTCTGATATAAACTATAGTGGTCCATAATTTTTATACATATATTTTACATCTAAATAGATGAATATTCTTTACATAACATAATGATCCATTCTAGAATCGTATATGCCTAGTATCTTTAGAAACATGAAAACATGAAAAAACTAGTTTATAATAGTTATACATCATCTCCCACTTATTTATTTATAACTATAACCCTTGTTATACATATCATACTTAATACCTTTATTCATAACCTAGGGAAAGGAAACATAAGAAAATGGCGAGTTCAGATGCTCAGTAAGGGTAGATAAGGAAGATATCAATGATCATATAAGCATAACATGATCATAGAGGTATAATAACATGATCTTGAAATTTGAAAACCATACCTTGCCTTTCAAATATCATAATCTTAATTAAAGCAATAAATAATAGAATTTTTTAAGACATGAATCATAAGTTAATAAAAGAACATGAACCATGAAATATTAACATAGGAATAAGACATTGATTTTTTGCATATACATAACCAATTACATAGTAGTCATGGATTATTTACAAGGATACAATAGTGTAATGGATTCACTCCCCAAACCATAATAGTAGTCAAGTTTCACTCCCAATACTCTCATAGTAGACATAGTCCCTTACAAAACTTGGTTTAATCCCCATTTTAGTCCTATTTATATCATGAGATATCAATCTTTACATAATGCATTGGAGGGAGATATAAGTATTTCCCATCACAAAATAAAAAGTATAAATATGTGTGTCACAATATCATAAATAATTCATCATATCATAACCTAGAAAAAGAAATGGGTTTCACAAACATTTCATCATATAATAACCCATTGAAAATAATTGGGTTTCACAAACATTTCATCATTTTATCACAGCCAAACATGAGGAAAATAAATTAGTTTTATAAATATTTGTCTGCATATTCATAAACCATCATAATAAATAATAAGTAAATTATCCTTGATTAATATCCCTATTAAATCATAAGTGAAATCAAGGGTTGTTTTATTTGATGAATATAGATGCCATTAAAATATCATTAAAAATTATTCAAAAAAATAACCTTTCAATTTTGAATTCATTTATTTAAAAAATCTATGAAAATATAAAGGAAAAAATATCTTTAAAAATATCTATGTAAACTTGTAAAGGAAGATTCAAATTAAAAAAATATTCTTGACTATGGGAAAATCTATTCATGCTGTATAAGTTAAAATTCATCTTTATATACTTTTTTTGAAGAAGTCACAAAGTACCTCATTTGAAAAATAAAAATAATATTACATTAAAAACATTTTGTAAAAATTTTAAATTGGGTAAAAATGACTTTAAATAATGATATGATAATATTAAAAACCATATTTAAAATATTATTAAAAAATATGGATATAGAAGAAAAATATATTTCGACCGAAGAGATAAATGAAGTCAAATTTCTTAAAAAACATATTTTTAGTCTCTTAAGTACATAGCGTGAATAAAATGGAATAAAAAAATGTATTTTCAGTAAATAAAAATAGGATAAAAAAAATCATGATGATATTCATAAGTTGATAATAATATTTCATCATTAGAAACTTAATCATAAACAATCATGATATATAATATTATAACATAAAACCCTTACCTCAAATTAGCCTAACTTGAAATCACTCTAAACTCATGTATAATAAATTAAAATTTATTATAATTATATACCATATTCATTTTCATACTTATAATATCATATATTATCACTTTACAATATTTAAATATCCCTTTTTATCAATAGTTTTTTACTATAATCACCATTTCTAGGTATTAACTCTTTAGTTAATCATGAGTATTTCAGTTCATTATTTATGAAACTTGAAAATTTAAATCAGGTCCTTTACCTAAAAAATATTCATAATGATCTAAATATAATATATATTCATTTTATTCATATTTATTGTCATCTATAAAAGTTATAGATAGATAGTGGATTACACCATTCATGGAGACGGTTGGTTGTATGTATCTATGAACGATGTTTTATTTTTTCAAATGTTGGAATGAAAGGAATATAAATATTAATTAAAAATTACAAGATAATTATTATGTCAGATTTATTAATTAAATTCATCCTCATTACCATCCAATTAAAATTTAAATGAAAAATGAATCACAACACTTCATAGAGGTGTAATTTCATATGTACGCACAAGCGAAATTATATTTCCCAAAGTATTTGATGGTAAGAAGTGAGACATGATATTATCATTAAAAAAATTATAATTTTTGTCATAAACATAATATATAAATATTAAACCCATTGTAATACCCATCAATAAAATATAGTGTTGAAAAATGAATCATATCGCTACATGGAGACCATAAGTTGTATGTACGCATGAGAGATATTTCACTTATCATTTGATGGAAAATAGGGTGTATAATTCTATTTTCATAGTCATAATTAAATTTTAAAATATTTATGATACATAATTTTTTATTTTATTATAAATACTATAGATTTATAGGAGGTAATGAAGAGTATAACATAAAGTGATCGGTTAAGTTGATTACCTCTTCTTGGAAATGAATCCCTTAGATATCCTCCAAAGGGATATAAGGTTGGTCTCTTGGGATGACCAAAACCTATATTATGTTTATAGGTAAGTTTACAAGAGAAATGTTTATATTGTTTTTTGAAATAGAAGGCTAAAAGTGTTATAAATAAGTAAGGAATGAGGTTCACTTTTATAATTTAGGTGAGGGGAACTTTTTAAATTTCTCAAAAGATTAAATTATAATAAATTCATTCTCAAGAAAAATGACTCCAAATGTATAGGTATTTGAAGATAAAGTAGTATATTTTTTCAATACTATAAACCAATAGAATTTATAAAAGTTATTTTTTCATTTTAAACCTTATCATTTTGATTAACCCTTAGTTAACCAATTTTAATTTTTACTTATAAGGTAAAAATTGGCCCATAAATATGAAATTTTTGAGATTTTATACCACATAATATCAAAATTTTCTTATTTCCATATTTTATGATTTTTAAATAATTTAATAAAATATCATTATTGTCAATTTTGAAACTATTCATTTATTTTAAATTAAGACATAAATAAAAATTTTGAATTTGAGTTTAATCATTTAATAAAACACTAATATGTCATAAGTACATAAAAAATCATGGAAAACTATAACTTAATCAAATTATATCACTTTTAATATTTTCAAAATCATTTATTTTAATTTTTTATTAATTGAATAAATATGTTTTTGGTGTTGTGTAATAATTAAAATTAATTATATAACACCTAAAAAATATAAATAAATTACCATCATGAATATAATTTAATTATTTAAAATATTAATATTAATATCCATTAATAACAAGTTTATGTACCTATGTGAACACATGAAGGATATTTAAAACTAAGAGAATAACATTTTGATACTTTGTTGGATTTATATAATATATAAATAATTTTCATGGAAAAGTGTCCATTAAAATAATAAGCTTCTAGCCTAATGTAATAAGGGTTGAATTAAATTAATCCAATAACAATTTGGATGAATAAAATATGGTCTTATCACTTATTTTTAATCAAGATTAACCTCATTTACCCTTTACTAATGTGATAAAGTTTACTATGGTTTCTATTCATATTGACCATAAATAAAAGGGGCCTATTTAAAAGAATTTAACCTCCTGATTATAAATATTTAATTAATTTTATCTAATTAAATACATATAAATGGATAAAATTAATTTTAAATTAATTGATAAAAATGTGACAAAAAAATGCTTTTTAGAAGAAGAAAATACATTTTTAAGAATAAAACATGATTTATTCTTATCCTATGTATAGAAAAATATTTGTTGAATGTTTAAAACATTTCAAAAACTAATTAATATATAAATTTTATTAAAATAATTTACTAATAAGTAATAATTTAATTTATTAATAAAAATACCTTGCATGAAAAAATAAATTTTCATAAAAAACATCACTTTTATTTTAAAATAGTTTTTATTTTTAGTTATAGTCATTTGAAAACTAATGAATTTATCTTATAAATGTATAGACTGTATCTTTTCATAATTTAGTTATTTATTTTCATACCCACCTATCCAATGTTTAAGAAATAATAGACAAATAAAATTTTTACAATGTTATGTGGTTTTTCTAAACTCATATTTGTATGTAACACAAGATATCGAAGAAATATAATTATTTAAAGATAAATATTTCAGAAAAATATTAGGGTGTTACATATACTTCAAAACCCAATATTTTTTGTCTCATGAGACCTTTTGATGAATCAATGGATATATAATTATGGTCTCACCTATCACATGATTAAGTCCATTGCATTCATCATAAGAGTCAAAAAGACCTTTCATATCATTCCCAATAGAACCTATGGATGAATAAATACACGGTTATCTATATAATGAGAAATATGGAAAACAAATTATTTCTCATTAAATATAATAATGTATATTTCTAATATAATATCCCAAAATAAACTGATAAGTTGTAGGGTATCTAGGAAGTACCCTTATCAAAGAAATATAGTGGTGAGGGTACTTTCAATGTGTTCAGTTATCCATGGAAGATAATAATTTGGTTCAATGGTTTTAATTTCTATGAGACCAAGAAAATGGAAGTAAAAATCCATCACTGTGGTTCATAAAGAGTGTGCGAATACTTTAAAGTATATCCCTTGGGAGTGTCTTTATAGGTGTGTAGTCTTAGGCCCATTCATCGTGCATTAGAGTGATGATTAAGTCAATGATCGACTAACCCTTTTTAAAGCATTTTCCCCAAGGTGAATTTTTTATATAGCCACATCCATTTTCTATTATACATATAGGGATGTATTTTTTATGAAATTACACACAATTTTAATTTACCAAAACTTAGGATGGCTTTTCCAACATGAAAATGATTGAGTTTAACAATGGTTTTGGTAACTATTGAATTAAAAGAATATGAGGGGGTAAAAAAAGGACTTATAAATCCATTAAATTTCATAAGTAATATTTTAAAAATTATTCCATGGAAATTTATTCACCACATAAAATTAAATAGGTGGTTAATATAACATGAGTACCAATAATGCAAATTTAGATGGAAAACCCTACTTATGTATTGGGTAGGAATTCAATAAAATAATTATTGAAATAAAGGGATTAAAATTGATACTAAAATACAATTAATATAGTAATTTAATTATATAACATCTCAAATATGAATTATATGCACCACATAAGTAAAATTAGGTGCATAATACCAAACATGTCTTAAATAGTGGAATTTGAGATAGAAAACTCTTACCTTTTATCCTGGATTCCACGAACATACTTTAACCTTATTTATTAAAAACATAGCTTTCTTAATAACTTAATTAATTACCATAATCAGATTAAATTTCAATTATACTATTCATATATAGTTATTATCTATATGAATTATAGTTATTTTACTGATTTCCCTCATTGATTATTTATAGTTTTATCATTTGTACTAGATTTGTAAAAGCGGTATTATTCTTTGTTATTATATAAAATTTCATAATTAATAGATAATTAAAGGTATTGGGGTAGATAATTTTTATTGATTAAAAATTATATTATATCATTATATTGTCGGTTTATTTATGTTTCGTGAAAGTGGAATCAGTATTATCTTATTTCAGTAATTTTAGCGATCAAATATGATATTTCAATAATAAGTTAAATACTTAATATAAACATCAAAGAACCATTAAAAATTATTATTTCATTTTTTAATTTTAATAAAATTAATATTTAAGTTCCCATATTCATAAATTATGATGTTTTATATCATTCTTTATGTAGGTGGTTAAATTGACCCACACGTGAACATACAACAATTAATAGATGATTTTGATTATGAAAGTGGTTTATTTTGGAAATAATATCATTATTATAGGATAATAATGAAATTATTTATATAATTTTATGTTTTTGAGTCATATTTAAATATGTTTTAATAAATAAGTAATAATCTAGGTGAATAATGAGATATGTTACTTCATGGAAGTGGTAGTCTTCACAACACACGATTAACGTTATTATTTCTCAAATATTGAGATGGAATTAAGGTATATGATAATTTTAAATTTCAAAATCATAGTTATATTATATATATCATATTTATTCATCAATAAAATAATTAGAAACAACCATGATATATGGTATAAAAAATTTAAGATTTTTATTTGTGGAGTCGGTAGTCTACACACACAAACTAAGAACACTTTGGTTATTTTTTCTTAACAAATAGAGAGGAATTAATAATGGTTGTTATATTAACATAATAAAATGTTAGTATAATAATTATACTGATATAATTATATTTTTATGGATATAATAGGTTAGTAAAAATGATATATTAAGAAGAAAAAACTAAAAAGAAGGTAATACTTACATCGTGAGCTTGGGTTTTATCTAATAAATATCCTTAGAAATGGAGGTCACAAGATAACTAATGGTGAACTAAGGATAAATAAGTGGTATATGGTTCTAGGAGAAATAAAATTTTATATTTTAAAGAATAAATTATACGGGATATATGTGATATGAAGTTGATAAAGTGTGTCCCTTTTATAAGTGAATAGAAGGTCTCTTTTGAGAATACCCTTTATTTTCAATGATATCATTACACTATTCAAGGGTCAATGCCTCCAAATATATAAATAATAGAGTTCGGGGTGTAATTTGGTTGATATATCCTCAAAATAATATTTAAACACATGTTTTAAACACGTTTTTAGTTATTTAACATTATATTTTTAAGTCTTCTAAGTTTTTTTACCTTGGTAACAAGTTTTTAACTAAGAAATTTATATTTTATTATAAATATAAGGTAACCCATATTACTAAATTTGGGTGTTATGAATATAAATTTAGAATCAATTTACTATAATTAAATTTCTTAAAATTATAAATATAACTTTTAAATTAAAACAAATAATATATCAAAGAACATTTTTTTATAGAAAAGTGACATTTTAACAATTAAGTATTCCGAATCATATTTAGTATTGATTACTAAATGAATGAGTGTTAATATATTTATATATGGGTTTAAATTTTATATTATAATCATAATTGATAAATTATTAACTTATTTTATTAGATAAAAATTACATGGTGTTACTAAAAGAATTCTTTGAAAAAAAAAACAGGTTTACCATTATCGCAGTAATTAGCTTTAATCCTCATAATCTTATTTTTATGCCTAAAAATAAAATGTTCCTTTTTTACTTAATTTGGACATGTTTTTTCCAAATTTTAAATCTATTTAATGATATTAAATTCCTCAATGTGATATGCTAATTTTAAAATAGTAAACACATTATGCGTTAAAATAATATTTGTGAAAAATGTGACTTAAGCTTTAAAATATAAATATTTTTTCATAAAATTAACATATCAATTTAAAATGTACAAATGTTACTTATAAATCATATATTTTTTCAAAATAATTTTTTTAAATTTTATTTTATGCTTACATCCTAGAAATTTTATAAAATTCATGGTTTTAATAAAAATGGAATTTTCACTATTCAACTAAAAATCAGTCCTTTAAAAAAAATCCAAAACTTAATCCTAAGATAATGTCTTCAAGAAGAATTAAAAATTAAAGTTTACTTTTTAAAAATAAAATTTATAAATTTATAAATTATTCATTTAAATATACTCATGAATAAAGGATCTTTAGAATGTGCATTGTGTGATAGTTTGGGAATATAGTGTTTACCTTCTACAGTAGGGTCTCAGGTATTACATCTTAAAACTAGTGGCTCTTCATGGAGAATTTCTTCCATACGGAGATAAATTCCATCAGATTTAGTGAATTGGGTCTTAGGTATTTCAAGGTAAGAAGTGATTATTTTCCCTTAATTCTTTTTTTTTCTTTCAATATATTTTCTATTATATTTATAAAAGAAGCAATATCATGATTTTCATGGTAAAAATAGTAATTATAACATGATATAATTTTATTACTTCTATATTCAAATAAAATAGGGGTGGAAATCTCGTTTTTTTCTCGATCGTTCTCAGATTCATCTAGATCTGTTCTTTATGTTGGATCTCATTAGGTAATTGTAAACTGACCTTAGCCCTTGACATATTATTTATCTTGGATCATCACTATTTAATACTCATGTAGTGATTTAGGTCAGGTTCTAGGGATACTTGGTGTGTGAACTTGATTCTAGTGGTTAAACTTGATGTAGGGATTTGATATGTTTAAGGTTGTAAGTTCCTTACCATTTTATAGAAATTATATATAATTGTATGATATGTCAAGTTTGTGTGTGTGTGTGTGACATATAACAAATCTATTGATGTGACATACATGTGTGTTTGTGGACTCTGAGACTTCTCTTGATGTGACATGCATGTGTGTGTTTTTGTACATATCCCATGAGGCCATTATTGATGTGGAATTCTTGTGTGTGTGTGTGTGGCATGTGAGACCCCTCTTGATAAGTCATTAATGTCCATGTGTATGAGCCTTTCAGAGATATTTTGATAAGAAATATTTGTGAATGTGTGTGAGACCCATGAGACCACTCTTAATATGCCATTTTTTGTGTGTAAAGCTCAATAATTCCCTTAATATAGATTTTGTGTGTATATATGTGTATATGGAATGTAGACTAATGATTTCTGGTATCAAATTGAATTATTGATAATGGGGTATGATTTCCTTGTGTCCTGAAATAAGGTTGAAAGTGGGGCATGATGGACTTTGGGCCTGACCAAAGATTCAAAGTGGGGAATTATAGTTGTCTGGCCTGACCTAAGATAGTTGGTGAGGCATGATGGATATTGGACTTACCATTACATTATGACCTTGTGGCCTATTTTGAGACTTAATTTTGTATTTTTTTTGTTCTAAGATTCATGGAAACCAAACATTACTTTTATTACAGTATGGAGCCAAAGAAGGTGGGGTCCATGGAATCTTGGTTAGCGCATGACGACCCAACATTTTATTTTTTACTTGTAAAATTACTTTCTTAAAAATTCATACACTTATATTTAACTTTTGAACTTATATTAAGGATGAATTTTTGGGGTATTGTTGGGTTTATACCCGCACCTGATATGAACACCTCGGTGTTCTTACAAACTCTTTTAACCTGGATTTCTAATGAGGGTAGAGGTCCTTCTTAGGGTAGTTGTACTAGTAGAGTGGGGTTTTCAATGCAATATTGGAATAGTCTATGAGGTCCTTTTCAAATATTAATCTTATTTATTTTTTCCTTATTTATTTAATATAGATCTATCACATGTGGGTATCCATAACTAGTTATATTGGGTGTTGTATGCTATTTTATTACTGTATGGGTTGATTTTATTTTTTTTATTGCTTCCATATTTTGTTTCATTTTTACTATGCTTATTATTTTCACTATTATATACTATGATTTTTGTTGATTTTTTTAGGGAATAGTCTCTCCATAGTACCACTTATGCCCTTGATATTATTCGGTAGCCTCTTGTGTATAAGAGGTGTACATGAGGATATGTGACTCTCTAGTCCAGAATGGGTAATTTGGTTCGGGGTGTTACAAAAAATTTGATCCTACCTTGACAAAAAGTGAATAAAAGAATAGTATAGTTCAATAAATCTATCATCAAGTCATTTAAAGATAAATTGTTTTATGATATTTCATGTTTTTACCCCTTAATTCAACACTTTTACCATATTTTAGCATTTATCAGGGTGACCGTTTTGTTATCTTGGTAACTTATTTTTATGCCTAAAAATGAAATTTACCTTATTAAAAAAATTATAAATGCTGATTATAAATATTAAATCCATTTTATTAGATTCAATTTTTAAAATTGATAAAAATTATTTTCAATATAATTACACATAACACAATAATTTTTTTAGAGAAATGTATTTTCAAGCATTAAAATGAATCTATACTTATTTAGGCCAATAGTTTTGACACCAATGATATTTATTGGTTTACGATTAAAAAAATAGTATTATTTTATTTCCAAACCAATCCAAAACCAAATAAAATCTTATGAGTACTTAATAAAAGTAAAAAGGCCAAGATTAATTTTTAATTAGAATAAAATAAAACACAGGTTTCAAAATGTCAAACCTAGATTTATAAATTCAATATAATAATTTTGAAAGTATTATTTTATTACATAAATATACATTTTATTTGATAAAAATATTTCTTGAGTTTTTAAGTCATGTTTATATCATAATGATTTCATAAAAGATACAGATTTTCTAAAAATTATATCTTTTACTATTCACTAAAAGAATCAACTTTTTTGAAAAATTTCAAAAAATCACCCTGATCTAATCATAACATGATGATTCAAAAAATTGAGTTCATTTTCTCAAATTCTAATTCTAAAGTTTTTTAATTTAAATTATAAACTAAAATAAAAAAATATAATGAAAATGTTTTTATAGGAAAATGAATTTTTAAACTTTATGTGCACTTAATCTTATTTCATATCAATTATTAATGAGTATTAATATATGTGTTTGTAAATTGAAAAATTTTATTATAATAATCCTTTAAAATTGATCAATTTAGTTTAAGATAAAACTCCACAACACTTTAAAAATGTTATTTGAAAAAATCACTTTTTAACATTAATTGATTTTAATTTCATCCCATTAACTATTTATCTTCCCACCATTAAATTTTAATGAGTTAATTTTTATTATAAAACATAAAATAATTCCTCAAAAGTTATAATAATAATAATATTTAGCTATTTAAATTTTTTTATTTAATTAATATATTTTTATTTACATTAGGTTTAAATCTTCTTATAATTTTCCTAATTGTATTCTCGTAATACATTAATGTTTGTCTTTATTTATAATATAATATATCATAATTTGTTTTATTTTGGTGTTATGAGTGATAAATTTATTCGATATATTATTTATTTAAAGTAAAATGAATATTAAAATCTTATATAATTGTCAATATTTCATAGTGTGGTGGAAAAGAAATCCTTGACACAATATTTAAGTGGTATATTATTGAGGCATGAATCCTATTTATGAAATTATATGAACAATATGAAAGTTTTACTAGTTAGAGTGGTTCAATTATAGAGTATCCATGGATAGTTAACTATCTACAACTAATAGATCAATTAGGTGTGGTTTTCAGGTAGTATAGTAATTTCTAATAAATAATTGGATGTAGTTGAGTTATGGGGTTTTAGTTTCCATTATATTTTCTATTTTTTAGAGTAATTTAATTAAATAGTGTCCAATGGTAAAAAATGTTCTTTGAATATTTAATACAAATATTTAATGATGATTGTATTTAGGTGTCCAGGTGTGACTATAATGCAGTCCCTATATGGGATTTTACAATGTAATTTTTGTAATCTTTTGATTGCTGATTTATGAGATCACTTATAACTCAAAAGTTACTCTCTCCCATTGATTTGTGGATCGTAGTGTTTCTATATGGATGTAGGGTATATCCTAAACTATGTTAAATTACTTATGTTATAGTGTATTAGTAGATCTTATGTTGTTCCCCATATATTTGTTTATCTCTTCCCAAAGATATTTGGGCAGTAAGAAGAGAAAATAGTTATTCCCACTTGAATAATCTTTTATTAAATTCCTTTAGATATCAATAATTTATTATATATTTTAAATCCTGAATATTGTATAAAATTTGATGGCACATCACTCACTACCCTTGTTATTTTTATCTTGGATCCATAATCATTGATTTTCCAAATTTTTATGATTTATATAAGGCTCTATTTTGAGGTAGAGATGAAAAGTAATGGATTTTTATGGTTTATATAGTTATGTGAGGTGTATATAGATATTTATAGAGGGGTATTGGAAGTATAGATAAATTATGGAATGTGTTTTAAGGGTTTTTAGGGAGAGATTAGGTGCTTTGGAAGGTGTTACGCTATTCACGATCAAATCATAGTGTAAAGGACCCTAAAAATTACTAGGTAAACCATTGAATAGGATATGGATGATTTAGGGGGCACACGGTCAACACACAGTCTCCTGAGAACTTATATTCAAGTTTTTCATTCTATGAAGGAGGATAACATAGGAATATTAATTATTGATACATATCCACCCAAGACCGTGTAGTAAAACTGTGAAAAATCAATGTATTGGATTTGGTGGCCTCAGCATGGTCATTGGAAGGTCTCTGAAACCATTTATTCAGGCCATGAGTCCACTTAAAATCCCTCTTGAAGCCTCTTTTTTAGCCATATTTTGGTGATTATAGGTTAATTCTTACCATATTATGCAGAGATCTAACTCTATAGTTATTTTTGGTTGATTCACTCCCTCCTAATTTCATTCCTATCAAATATTGGTGTGACTGGAGTTTAGATCTAGCGTAAATAACACAAAACATTCTCATATTATCATGGTTACTAGTCTTTATTAGTGAAACCCTAACCTAGTAGGGTTTAGATGATCTTGGGTGTTGATACTTAATTTAATTCAAGTTTTTTTCTTCTAGGGGTTTGGGTAAAGAGAGGAGATAATGAAACTCAATTTTGGTAGAATGGATTCATATAATCATAAAGTTGAGGTAGGTGGTTTCTAATAAACTCAATTTGGTAAAAAATAAATGATATTCAATGTTGTATTTTTATTTAAATAATTATATGTATTTAAAATAATTTTATTGTGAAATTTTGGTGCCAATTGATTTTTATCATGTGTGGTTTTTTAGCGAAAATTAAAATGGGGATTTCTAGGTACAAGAATATTTTCTATAAATTTGATAGAAAATACTAAAAGTTTTATATTTTCAATTGATGTTTTCATTATTTTTTTTGTTTTTACTTTTATTTGTACATTTAGTTTCATAGTTGGTGTAATTTTTTGGGTTGAGTATTGATTTACATTGTTGGCGGATGATTTGGGTTATAGGGACATTAATATTTGAATTTTTTAATGGGATAGTTGGGTGAGATCTTGTACACGAGATTTGTAAAACTCCCACTTATGTGTAGGATCTTTATAAGTAATTATAAGGTGATTTTGTGTGAAAATCCAACATGGGTGTTGGGACCTTGATGGTAGTGATGAGGTGAGGTTATATTAAACACCTACTTTGGTGTGGTTACCTTTTCAGTAATGACAAAGTGATATTTTTTCGTAGTTATTCTACTCATGAATATGATACACCCATTCTTAGTTTTTAATCATGATTCAAGGGTTCCCTTAGGTTTTTTAATATAATTTAAATGTGGTGTTGTTTTTGAAATTTATAGGGTTGATGGTACATGGTTATGGATTTATAAAATATATTTTGATTTTGTAATATATTATTAATATCAAAGGGTTTGTCATTTATTGAAATATTTTTAATTGTTTCTATGTAAACTACTTATTATAGTTACATAAAATTTCATAGGATTGGAAAAAATTTTATAAAACACATTTGTATCTTGTTGTATTTTTACATTAATGGGGGGAATGTGAGGTTTGGGGATGTCCTACTACATATTGTAATAACCCCTTTTATGTTCTTCTTAGTGTGAATGAAAATTATATTGAATTATATTACAATTCATGTGTGAATTTCTTCATTGGTTGGTAGAGACTTATAGAGGATGTTTAAATAAAGAGTTTTAGTTATTACATTAGGATAAATTTATTCAATATAAGTTTTTTTTATTAATTTTGTATATATATAGTTATATATATATACTACATTCATGGTATTTTGTTGTGTATTGCATGTCATAGGTGTGTGGTTGGTGGTCATTTTGGGTTATACAATCATTTCACTAGGGTTTTATTGGTGTTTAGATTTATCAGTCAAGCCTTTAGAGGTAAAGGTATGGTGTCAAATATTGAGTATCATCTTAACTTAGCTCAAAGTAATTTTTGAGTATTCGAACATGGTTGGGATATTATAAATGGTATCATTTTGGTTTGTTCAGGGTAAAATAGACATAGACCTAGGATGTTTCAGGACTTAGGGGTAGCCTATAAGAATTCTTGATTATAGTGATATATTAGTTTCAAAGGAAGTTTGGGAATGTGAGATGTTTTTTTACTCAAAAAGTCATTTTTTTGTTTTTCCTAGGTGATATAGTAATAGTAAACTGAGATGAGATTTATGATTAATGAATCGTGTAGTACCATGATTGGGATTACATGTTATATTTTTCACTGTGTGTGATTTTCCATGGGTTTTATTATAAAATGAATTTGAAATTTTTAAAAAGGTTATTACCCTAGTTATTTATTTTTAATTAAGAATATCTTTTGTGGAGTAATATTGATTGTAGTTGTATGGTGTTAAATATAGAAAAATAATTTCATGTGTAAGTACATAGAGATGAAAGTGTACTTTATTTTATAGTATTCATTATGACTGTTGAAATATTAGCTTCAATAGTTGCATTTATATGAGTCTATATTTCTTAATAGGTTATCACGATCACTAGTTTGAGTCTTAGTGAATAATTTTAGGATTCCATAAAATCGAATGGGCATTGAACAATTTAAAAGTCAAAAAAGTATACATATTTAAGTCTAAATGATTCTCTTAGTGAATTTTTTTTTCATATCATTATTACACATTATATAACGATTATTTTTAATGTTATTGATTATCTTGTGTAGTTTTTAATGTTTCCATTATGTGTATGTAAAATAATTATTTATATTTAAAGGAAACCATTGAAGTTTTTAACAAAAATGTGTTTTAGAAAATGGTGTTTTCAAGTAGTGGTTTTCATGGGAGTGTTAAAATGTTTTATGGTATACTAAGTTTGTATAATTAAAAGGTTTATTTTTTAATTATATTTAAATTTGAATACTATTTTGGACATGAGAAGGGTATTTTAAAAAAATTATTATTTAATTCAGTTTTCAAAAGTAGAAATAAAGTTTTCAAAGATTTTTGTTGGAACTATTTTTTTCATGTGTTTTTTAAAGGATTTATGTGGTGTGGGATATTTTAAGAATGAATAATCAATTTACAAAATTTTTGGATCATTTTACTATTATTAGTTAAAATTATATTTTTCCTTTACGATGAATTTTATTGTATTTACAAAATTAAGGGGGATACATGTGTTGGATTAGACAAATATATGAGTGTATTGAATGGATTTTAATACAGAAATAATTTTTCAAAGTGAAAAAGTACTTTATGATGAATTTTTAATTTTTTTGGTGCTGGTACACATTTTGGTGATTTAATTTTTATGTTAAATGATTTTTATGAAACCCATGTGGTCATGTGATTTTACATTGAACAAGTTTTCAAAAAAAATAAACATGTTATACTAGGTTAATGTGATTGGTGTTGTTAAATTTACACATTATAGATGTAAATTGGGTGGTTTTTTTATCATCTATTAGGTGGGATTATTTAAATTTGAATTGTTTTTACAATTCAGTGATTTATAAAATAGTGGATTTTAAATAGATTTAAATTAGTCTTAGGATGTCTCAAGTTATACCTTATATATTTTGGGAAGATTTTTAATGAGGTAAAAATGATCTTGAGTCAATTTTGGTTTGAATAATATTATTGTTTGGAGAAAAATGGCTTTTTTTATATGTTAATGTTCCTTTTTAGTGGGTGGGTTAGCTTATATTTGAACAGGATTTCTCCTTGAGTTATATATTTCTAATAGTTGGGTTAGCTAGGTGTGAATAATGTTGTCCTATTCAATTGAAAATATGATTTGTTTTTAATAGAATCAATTTTAGATTCATTAGATGTGGGAAAAATCTAATTTCATTAGTGTGGTTACCCTATGGGATGTGGAGGGGTCATTTGGGATGTATTTTTGGGTGTTGACCTAGGTTTAGATCATGGATTTCATAGAAATTTATCTTACACTAAAGGTGGTAAGATTATGTTATTTTTTTGTGGGTACCTTTGATAAAGGTCTATAACATTATGTTTTTTGGGATGAATAGATAATTAATTAAAGTGGAGGTGTGTTTTGCGCTGTTTAGTAGGTTCTTGTGCATGTTCGGGGTAGTTTAAAATATTTATTTGTTTTTTCTCATTAAATTTAGTTTCAAAAAAGATATAATTCGAAGAACCATATTGTTTTTCTTATTATTTTATTTTTTCTTCCCCTAGATCATCATGATGTGGTATAAGGGTTGATTGTATTTTCCTTATCTACGGTGTAGAGGTGACGGTTAAGTCATGAAGCATTATATAAACAAGTTGATTTCTTTAGGTTGTATAATAAGAAAGAAATTGAGGACTTAGTATTTTTTTATAGCTATGTGGATACATAATGTGGTTCACTAGTTGGTGTTATATGTCTAAGTGGTTAGATCAGTACAACTAGGTTAGAATAGTGATCATATTTATGGTGGGGGGAGTATTGATTTGGGTATATAATATAACTATTGGTATAGGTATAGAATGTTATGGGGTTCATTTTATTGTACGATGGTGTATGGGTGTTTTTATAGTTTTTGAAGTATACTATATAAATGGATGGTGTGTTGTTATAATGGGGATGATTAAAATAGTTATGAAGTTTACCTAGTATTTTATGAATTAAGGAACATTATCTTGGTTATTATCACAACCCCCTCCCTCTAAAGGTACCTCTCATATGATGGTAATGGAGAAAGCTGATAATGACCCATGAATCCCTCCTTCAATAGGCCTTGAGTTAGTGACTAGAACAAAGGGTATATATATAATCAAACACATAAAAGTCATTACCCTAAATAGATAGAATATGATCGAGATATGGGGCATAAACTGCCAAAAACTCCATAGAATAACATAAAATAAAGGAAACCAATATGTACCGTAATGTATGTAAAAAGGTAAAAAAATAATAAAAGAAACTCTAAACTCTAAGACAACCAATAACTCCATCCAAGCTTCCCAAATAGAATATTAAACTTTGGATATATAACCTGAATATAATAAAAATATTTTGTGGGGTGATCACTTGGGAGTACTCGGTAGGATCATCTCTCTAAACAGGTCAACATTTGTATGCAATAAATATACAAGAATAAGTAGGAGAGAGATGAACCAAGAAAAATGATAAAATATAATCATAATCAATAATCAAGGAGGTCATATAAATAAACCCAAGGCTACAATATTGGAAATAAACAAGAAGCATCAATACAACCATAGCTTCCATTTTTTCCATTCCATTGGCACATCAACAAGAAAAATTACCTTTCATAACCAAAAAAACCATCAGTCCCTAATCAACACCACAACACTTCCTCCTCTGGGCCCAGAATATAGTCATATTAGCTCCAACCTATAACCCATGGTTTCTCCTACTGAAACCAATAGTGGTTTGGTAGGATCACCCACTCTCCAAGCATAAGTATATGAGTATGAATCAACACCAATGACACTCCATCATCCACCATACCATACATCTGCAACCGCATCACCACGATCCCACATATCCACATCCATAAACACATTATCACATTATACATAATTATATAAATTTCCAACCATACATTGATAGGGTAATGTAAACACAAAGGATATAAACCTCTTTCCCTTTTCATTTTGTGTGTATTCCCCACCAACTCTATTCCATTCTCAATATTAGGGTATCGTGGTCATGTAGAGCACCAACATTATTCTCTACCCCTTACCATAAAATACATCCACTATGAACCACTACATCCTCTCATAAATATTATCAATCAAGGATTTTTGACTCCTAGATATCAGATCTCATGTATATAAACCAAACTCAAGCCCTTACTATCCTTAGAATATTTTTAACCACCACAAGCCATTATAGCCTATAAAACATTTCATCACATCTTTCCTTCTTCCAAACCGCTTCTATTATTTATATACATGAAATAATACTCACACATAAAATAATAAAATTAATAAAATGGTAATAAATACAATATCACAACCAATACTCATAATATAGGTCCCAATTAAAACAAGTTTCCTCAACCATTTCATTCCATTTTCTTATTAATTACCAGTTTCTATCCATGTTTAGTTTTCCACAACCATGTTTGGTTTTCCATTTATTCATTTATATATACTCAATAATTCATCATTACAAATCCCATTATAGATCCCTATATTCATTATTCATCACATTTATTCAATCCATAAACATTCATTACTTTTATTAACCATTCTTTTACAACCCACTTACCATTTTAATTACTCATCCACAATTCCCATTATCATTTCAAAAACCAGTTTTATCCAAGTTTAGGGAAGAAAAAAAAAACATCAACACTACCAAACCAATTTTACACATAAAAGTAACCAACAATAAAGATAATATAAATCCCCAACAATTTCAGCAACACGGTTCATATTTTATGCCCTAGAGTTTCCCATTCTCATTTCCCTCTTTAAGTGATTATCCATTTTGGGGGTTCCAAGGCCCATTACCAATAGCAGTGAAAACATAATTAAACATAAAAAATAATCATTTTATCAATCATTAAATTAAACATGGATCATAAGTGTTCAAAAATATAAATAACATGTGAAATATAAGACACACACAATGCCCCTCTTTCCCCATTTAATTTCTCTTCTTAACTGATTTATTCTCATTATTAATTTCTTAATTTATTTAAAGTGTTACTTGAAATAATTCCCTTTCCTATAAACCAAAAAAATCTAAATAATCACAAAAGAATAATTGTAAGGAAAACACAACAAGTATATTCAATCATATTAATTGTAGAAGATATGAAATAAGTCTCAAGATCCCCTACCTATTACACAAGGATCTTTTATGCTGCAACCAAAATAAAGAAGAGTATAGAGAGAAAACTTAGCATTCCCATATCTAGAATCCATGACCAAAGGGGGATTTGACAGAGTTTTTAATTTCCATACATAGAATAATTTTAAGTTAATTAAGAGTGGTAGTTTCAGGTATTTTTAAAATGATATTAGCAATGCATTATGAAATTCATAAATATGTAGTATTGAATCATCGATTTAATTCCCCAATGATTTAGTATAATGAAAATCTTAAATATGGAGTATTTAAAATCTTCATAAATATTTTATTTTATAGAAATGAATCAAAAATTCTAATTACCCGGATTTTAGGAATTTAAAATACTTGAAATAGGGTCCACAATAGTTGTAAATTGAAAGGAAGAAGAAAACCTGGAAATATAGATAAGAAAGTTACCCATACATGACAACATAGTACTACATAAGGATAACTTATTTTACCCTTATGTAGTGATAGAAATATGATACCCATATGAAACTCATAGTCATTGTATAAGTGTTACAAGGTTTTACCCTTATGCAACCAACTACCTTTATGTGGCCTTTAGAAAATCCAAGTTACCCTTACATGTGGTTTGGAAAACTCAAATTATCCTTATAAATGCTTCAGGAGGACCATTATGTGAACAATAAACCTTACACACGATATTAGGTACACTCACATAAAGAGATAAGTACCTTTACATGACTATTGGAAACTCATTGGTACTCTTACAGAGTGGGGGGATACCCTTATACTGCTTAAAGGATTTTGGAACTACCTTTACATAACTACAGAGGTACCTTCACACAAGATTTTGAAACACACGCACACCATCATGAAGCCTTTTTAAAAACTAGGCTACCCTTACGCAACTATTAAAAATGTATTTCCACCTTTATATAGACTCAAAATTCAAACCTTTCATAAAGGTAAATGGATTTACCTTTATGCAAGTAGGGTTTTCTATGCAAGAAAAAGTATTTTTTGAAAGTATTATATTTTTCATTAATAAAACTTATATACAATTAAGATAGGGCTTTATCAACATTCAAAAAATACCAAAATACTTCCAAAATTAATTAAATCTTTTTCAAAACTCCAAAAAAACTTTTAAAATATTAGAATCACTTTAAAAAATTCCAATTAAGTTTTCAAATAAACTTTTAAATTGTTTAAATTACTCTTATAATTTGTAAAACCTTTTTAAAATTTTCTTATAAGTTATAAAATTATGTTAAAATAGCTTAAAAATTATAAAATCACTCCCAAACCACCATACTCCCCAAAATTACAAATGAAGGGTTTAGTAAAATATAAAAACTTATAGTTATGGAATAGGGTTTTAAAAATATTAGGAATTATAAGGTAAATTGAAAGATTTGGGAGCTTTGCATTTTTTTGGAGTATGAACTCCATTTATCATTGGTGTTTCCATTATAAGGGCATGGTTTTTTTTGGTTAGATAATGTATTGGAAGATGATAATCCTAGAAATTTATATTAGGAGATTATTTAAAGTCTTGGAAATTTCCTAGGTGGTATAAAGAACTGCCAATATTTTCTATAGATATAAGTTTATGGTTATTGGTCTGATTGAAAATTTTCTATTAGGGTTGATGAGAAGCTTAAAGATCCTTTTAGAATAATAATGTGGTTAATGTTGGTTTGGTGTTCATCTTAGGTTTATATTTTGATTCATGAATTATAAGGACTTAGGGATTTTGGTGCATAGTATTTTATAATAACGAGAGGTTACAATTGGAGAATTTGTTTTAGATTTACTTAGTGGTAGATCTGTTTCTAGTGATATTCTTCTTGGGGAAAAATATTGATTGAATTTCATTTTATATTTTATTTAAAGGGGAATCCTTTATTATCATGGTATAAATAGGTAATGATGTGATTTTTTGGTACATATGATAGAAAGTAACATGAATTATCATAGTTTCTAGTGTTTTAGTAGTTATTAACGAAAATATGAGAGTAAATGTGTATGATTTGATGAATTCTAGACAATTAATGGGCATTATTGATGATGGGTAGTTCTTTAATAGTTATAATTCTTGAGAATATACTCAATGAATCAACATGTTTACCATTTTTTTAAAATAAATACCATGATAGTGGGGAGAGTTATCAGACTCATATTTTCAATGGTTGTTCAATGGATTGGATTGTACCTATTTTTTAAATGATGTAAAATATTTTAATATAGTAGAATTTTAATTCTTAGGTTGATGAAAAAGAGGAAAATGGGCTGGTTATAGATGGATTAAAAAGTAAGGTGAGGTTTATTGGGATGTTTGGGGGTTATTTGAACTATTGGTAAGTGTTTTAAGGTGTTTGGAAGGTTTAGAGGGATAAATTGGGTGTTTTGGAAGGTTTTTGGACTATTCAATCTCAATTCACAGTCTCAAGGACAATGTAAAATTATAAGTTAAACTATACAAGGGGTACTTGGGGAGTCAAGGGGGATACACGGTTGATGCATGGTCACTTATGACCGTACATTCATGTTGTTAATGCTATAAAGGAGGCTAATATAGGGATTCATGGTCACCCATAACCATATTTCTAGTCCATACAGACATAATGTTTGAGAGATAGTGCCATCCACATGGTCTGAGTTTGTTCTTCAGTACTCTATAGTCAGTTCATTCATCCACTTAAAATCCATCTCGAAACCATTATTTTACTTGTTTATCCCCCCTCACATGGATCTCTCATTCAAGGTCGTTTTTAGGGACTTTCCATTCTCTAGGACTCATTCTTCTTGAATATTGGTTTGTTTAGAGTCCATATCTTAGATAAGGAACCTCAAACCTTTTTCTTATATCTTGGTTCTTGGTTTATCTTAATGAAAATCTAATCGGGTAGGGTTTAGATGATTATGGGTTCTAATTATTGATGTAATTTTGGGTTTTTTAGGGGATTTAGGAAGGATATTAGATAGTAAATCTCATGTTAGGCAGTGTGGATTTATGTAATAACTAAGTTGTGGTAGGTGGGTTTTCCTACACTCGATTTTATAAAAAAATAAATTATAGTGGATATTGGATTTTAAATTAAATAATTTTATGGATTTAAAATTATTTAATTATGAAATTATTGTTATAAGTAATTTTTTAGTGTGTTTAGTTTTTTGGAAAAAATGAAAAGGGAAAATTTTTTGCGTGTGTTTGTGTTTCTGGGAAATTTGGGGTTAAATTCTATAGTGATTTTTATATTTTAGATTGATTTTTGTGTAGTGTTTACTTAATGTAGTTACTTTTAGTTATGTAGTGAGTTTCATAGTTGGTGTTGTTTTTGGGGTTGTGTGTTGAGTAACATTGTTGGTGGATGATTTTATTTTCATGGACATTATTATTTTAGATGTTTTTATGAGATGATTGAGTGTGGTATTAAATATGAGATATATAAAACTTCCACGTGGGTGTGGGGACCTTGTCGATAATGACAAGGGTAGGTTTAGGGGTAGTCATACCACTCGTGATAAGGTGTTGAATATTATTTTCTATGACTCATGGTCCTAGGGTTACCTCAGGTTTTGTTTGTGGAAAAGGATATGTAGTGTTGGTTTTACAATTTTTGACAGTGACACTACATGGTTTTGGCTTTATAAAACAAAGTTTGATTTTATAATAAGTTCTTTATATTAAAGGGTTTTTTTATTGAATGATTATTCATTATTTATATGAAAACTACTTATTTTGGTTTTATAAAATTTCATGGGATTGGGAAATTCTTTTAAAAAAAATTTATAGATTGTTGGATTTTCATATTCATGGATGGAATGATAAGTATTAGTGATATCCCATATGTTCTTTTAATCACCCACTATATGTGAATCTTGGTATGCGTTATTATAATTTTAACTTGAGTTATAGGGCACGTGTACATTCCCTAGATAGATGAGATAGAGTAATGAAACATGGTAGGTGGATATTTTTATAAGGTAAAGTCTATTTCAGTTCATCGGAATATCATTCACCATATTCATGATACCAATATTTAATCCAAAAAAATGTAAAAAAAGTGTAGTGTACAAATAGTGTAAGTGGTTATTACCCATAGGTAGTAGAACCATAATAATATTTCATATTCTGATGACATTATGTTAGAGCGTTGGACATCTGAATGTTTAAAAAAGATGAAGGGTCTCTGGGTTGGTAACCAATTTAAGGCGGTAATGTTTAGTGATATGCATTTTTAGGGGAGCATGTATCATGGGCTAACTAAATGATTCTTAGTATATAAGTAGTGGGACCTTAGTGCTAAATGAGATATGAATTAAAGGTGATCAAGAATAGATTAAGGAGAGTGTAAAGGCTTGTGTAGATTACTTATACTTATTAATATTTCTTTATAATTTATTGTATTTTGTTTATTTTAATAGAAAAGGTTGTTACGGTGTTTCACCCATGCACATGGGACTCAATGTCTAAACTATGTTAAAGGCCTTGCATTTATTTATTTTTTTATTTATTTAAACTAAATTTAATTCTATTTACCTGGAATGTTTTTTATATTTCTTATGTATTCTAAGAGATAATTTGTGTAGTGAGTAGGGTGCTAAGTCTACAAACTCCTAGCACACTCATTCATGATAAAGGGAACATATAGGTTATATTTCCACTTTATAGAGCCTCTATTGCATAAAGATTCAATGAACATTGGTTTTTTTTCTTTCGATAGTTTTATCAAAGGCATGGATGGGAGTTTCCCCATTAAGTGATATCAGATCCCATGGTTAAAGAAGCTCAAGTTCTCTATTTCCTTGAAATATCAATTTTAGTGGGATTTTATTATCATCGGAATATATGGTGATAGATGATATAATGATTTATGTAGATAAGTTTAATGGAAATAGTTTTTGCTGGTCGGAGTGGATATTCAAGAGGGGGTGAATTGAGTTCCAATTAAAAATTTCTGTTAAAATATTGTCTATTTAAAATCCCCCAATTTATAAAACAAGTTAAACTGTAGTGAATTTATACAGATTGTAAATGTTCACTTAGCTTCTCAAAGATTGATTAGATCTCAGTTAATTTAACCAAAAGATTAAACTGACTTTTGAAACTAACCTACTCATTTACAATAAGTGTAAACACTTGCTAATTTAACTATCAAAGTAGCTTTAAAATAGTTTTGTATTTCAAAGTAATAGCAGTGGAAAAAATAAGATATACGTAGTGTACTATAAACTTAAACTAAATATGAACATCAGATATAACAAGAGGTTCAGTATCAAGCTGAGACTTAGTCCTCTCAAATTTATATAAATTTGATCCACACCCTGGATCGGGGTTAACAACAGTTTACAAAACTGTCCAGGCCACGCAGGGACCTCTACCACTGTTCTTTGTGGGAAACAAAACAAAGACCAGGCCACATAAGGACCTCTTCCACAGCTGACGTGGTTAAACAAGAGTTAAGAGATTTGAAGTGAGGATTTAGATATCTTCCAGTTCAGTACAAGAGACAGTGTGTGTATACGAAATACAAAGTACACCACACTACTCGAAAGTTAATAAATAAATCACTTAGAGAGAGAATATAAGAGTTTAGAAAACTCTAGTGATTATCAATGTAGCTCTGGACTCGTTGGATTCAGCAGGAATGCTTCTGAGTCCTTCTATGGTTTTTTTGTTGAAAAACAGAGTGTCGTAGTCATCTTGTCTTCTACAGGAATGAAAAATATATCTTGACTCGTCGTGTGTTCTTCATTGGTGTTGGATTGCATTCATGAGAATTATTTGAAAGTCTGGAAATCTCTATATTATTGATCAGGATTGTTATTCTTGTAGTTCTCTTGGTGTATGTAAGTTCTTATCTTTGTATATTCACACTTGCATGCCACTTCACTTCTTGCACGTGTACTACATCTCATTATTTCTTATATTCCACAAGTTCTGGCGGTAGGAATGATTCCCTTTTCATAGGTACAAGATACGATTTCCTGACATGCCAATAACTATCATTAAATAAAATTAATTGCATTAAAAACATCAAATATGACCATTAGTATTATTTAAATAATATTGACAAAAAGTTAAGAAACAGTGTCATAGTGATTATGTAAACGATGTATTCTTCACGGTATGAGTTTTGCGGTATGAGATTCACGGTATGAGCTTCATGGTATGAGCTTCATGGTATGTCCATGTCACGGTGTCTAGCTCATGGTGTCGAGGTCACGGTTTTTCCTTCACGGTGTCTGGGTCACGGTGTCTAGGTCATGGTGTCTAGATCATGGTGTCTGGATCACGGTGTTTGAGTCACGGTGTCTGGATCACGGTGAGTCCTTCACGGTGTCTGGGTTACAGTGAGTCCTTACTTAGACAAATATCTGTATTTGGACTTAGACAGAATATGCAGAATATAGATTAAGTTTAATCATTAGAGAGTAAGAGAACTTGAATCATAAACATAAAGGCTTAATAATATATGTGAAATTTGTGATCATGCATAAGACTTGTAAATAATAAAGAGAGTAATTAACATCCATAAGATTTGTTATCATTATACCATGTTGTGTAGTTATTATTGAGATTGAAGACCATTATCAAGATGTGCAGTGAATATTGAGATTAATTAACAGTAAAAGGATTTGTGATCATTAAAAAATGATTAACACATGAGCACATGAGGAGTCCAACAATCTCCCCCTTTTTGATGATCACAAATCAGATATAGTCAGAAGATAAATTAAATGTAACTTTAAAGATACTATCATAGCAAAAAACATTATAGAACTGACACTTTTAGTTTTTCTCCCCCATTTATACTTGTAGATTTTTCTCCCCCTTTTGGGATTATCAAAAAGTAGAGAAAATGAAATGAAACTGGGCAGTTTGCATTAAACAAAGGGTGAAGAATACAACATAGAAGAGAAGTAAAAACAATAAACAAGAAATTGCATCCCATCAAAAATAAAATAGTCTCTAGACTCTTCAGGGATCCATCTTTTCCTTGCCTTTATCAGCAGCAGGAGTCGGTGCTGAAGTAAAAGAATGCATCGATATAGTAGAAAAAGAGGGTAAGGGTAGACCTTCAAAAACAGATGGAGCCAATGTGGGAGTAGTAGAAGATCTAGGCTTAGGTTGGTCAAGAATGACTGGCCGGATCTGAGAAAGAGCTTGGCTGACTGACATGGCAGTTGAGGCTAAGGCAGGTAGAGCAGGTCGAAGGGGTGCAGCAGTTGGAGCCACGATAGCAGTACTCTGCACATGAAGATACGACTTCAAAAGATTGATGAAATCAGTAATGATTTCACCACCATATTGCATATCCTTTTCAAAATCATCCTTATTCTCCATAAAATTTTCCAACAATCTGGTGAACTCTGTAAGTTTCTGAACTTGAGTTTTAAAAGATTGAGTCACTGATGAGATTCTCAAATTTTCAACAAGATATCTAAAGTGATCTGTCATATCACTTTTAGAGAAAATCCAGGAGAGATAAAGATCTATTTTCTTGGTGATCTCTTGTTGAGCATCACTGGATATCTTAGAATGAATCCTAACTAAGTCCAATGCTATATCACTGTTCTTAACCACTTCTGTCAAAGAATATAGATCCGAGCCATTGAATGCACTCTGAATTTCTTCCTTGATTATGGATCTCAGCATAGAATCATCCAAAGAATATGTGGAGGTCTGACTAGAAGCAGGTGAATCCTTGACAACTTCAATTAGAACTTTGAGCTGTTTCAACACTTTTTGTAGACAACCAGTGTATTCATCTGTAAGCTTATTCAGATTTTCCACAAGTTCCCTCATGCGTTCCAGCATCTTGGTGTGTCTTTTTACAATATTTTCATCAAAAGAAAGCAGATATGGATGAACTTCAGACACAATTTACCTAGTAAGGAGGGAATCATATGGCTCAAGAGAAGTATCAACCGGTGCAAGAGCAGAAACAGGAGCAGGTTCTGATCTCAAGGATAACTCATTCTGCAAATTTTCTATCATATTTTTCAGATTTGCAATATCAGCACTCAACAGCTTATTCTCAACTCTGACTTCTTGAATTTCTCAGATCATCCTTTGTTGAATATGCAAGATAATATTTTCTAAGAGAATTGATACATCTTCTTGACTTAACTAAGTTACTGGACGAGGTTGAGTGGAGACAATTTTCTCAACTCCAGCTAAAAAAGTTTCTCCAAAAACTTTCAGAACATATTTGGTCACAAATGAGTGATGCTCAGGTAAGGGTGCAGGTAAAGGTAGTGGTTCAGATTCTGGTTGAGGTTCAGAGTCATCTTTAGACTCAGATTCTGATTCGGATTGATGTCGGGGCTTTGGTTCTGGTTCTGGATGAGCTACAGACCTCAATTGAAACAGAGAAGAAAGATCCATTCCAGTTGTAGACACTTGCTCTGACTCATTCACATCATAAAATCTTGGGAAAACAAACCGGGTGTGCACAGAGTATGAGACAGTAAGTTGAGAAGCTTCAGCAGATCCAGCTTCTGTAATCTCAAGATTTTGTGGTTCCTCCCCCTCAAATTGTGCTTCCCTTTCAGATTCTTGAGGCTCAAGAACATGGATAAGATCCAAAGGATCATCCCTAATCTCTTCAGCAAACTCTTGCATTGCCAACTGGAAGGAAATTTCCATCCTATCTTCAGCAGAGGGAATTATCTCAGGAACCAATTGTTTCACTGGTTGAACTTCCAGACTTGCTTCTTTCTCAACAGAAAGATCCTCTTCAACAGAATCAGCCTCTAAGGTTGCTTGCTGTTCTGAATCAGTAAAAACCAACTTCCTTGCAGCATTAGGATGATCTTATGGATTTACATCCACACTATAAGCAGGGGCTTCCTCTTCTCTCAAACTAACATCAACTTCCTCTTCTTGAGGTATTTCAGCAGGGATAACAGCATGGATAGTAGTCCTTTATTTTTCAATAGGAGTTGTTTCCATTTGTGGTATTTCAACCTCTTATCTTTGAGATACTTCAGCAGTTACTTCCTCTTCTTCTTCTTCTTCTGAAAACTCAGCCACTTCATCTGGTTCCAAACCAGGATCAGATAGATTTTAAGGCCTTCTTCGATAGTCAACAGGATTAAAATTTTTATACACTTGATCATTGTCCTCAACCCACTGCTTCTTCCTGGGGTTTCAGCTAATCTTTATCCTTCTGATGATAGGCATGGATAGGCAGAAATCAAGGTCCTCTAACCTTTCTTCATTCGGTCCAACCATCCCTTTTGCAACTAACATAGCCGAAATCATCCTTGAGTAAAACAAGGAGGTGGATTTGGAAGTGACTTTGATCAGCTCACAGATATGGTTGATAACATACTTTCATAGGTTTATCTTATGGCCATTCTTCAATAGGTGAATCAGGAATACATCCTGATACTTCATCATAGAAAAAATCTCCTCTTCTTGGACTAATCAAATTTTGAACAAATTTGAAAAAAAGTCTAGTCTCCCCATCTAATTCAGCAGCTATGGCCCTTCACTTGGTTCCATTTCCAGTCAGGTTTTCCAAAGCAGTATCTAGGTCAAAGATGTCGGTTGTTGGAGGAGGGTATCTCTGGTAATCCTCACACACTCCTTCATGGGGAATCTCTAGGCATACAGCCCACAACCTCGAAGAGAAAGATCACTTTTGACCATTTATCCAACTTGTCACCATAAAGCTTTCTCCAAACTCAAATGAAAACTTTACATACTAATAAAATTGAGATACCAATCTCGGGTAGATCGGTCTATTCGGTCCAGTGAACCATCCAATCCATCCTTGATCTCTTAAAACTTTTAAAACTAAAGATATTATAGACAACAACCACTCTAGGAAAACTTCTTTTTCAGGTACAACTTTATGTCTTACCAGGTTTGGGTTTAGAGGTCCTTTGGGAGCTATCCTCGGTATCCTCTTCTGTTTCTTAGAGTGGCGCTTCTCATATGAGGTTGAAGATGGACACTCCATCCTTGGTATCCACTAAAGGTTCGAGCGAGAGAGAAGAGAAGGTTCAGGAGAGAGTTCGGGTAAGGAATCGAATGAAACCCTTAAGTTTTATCATTTGGGAATGTCAAACGTCATAAAAACAAAAGCGCGGGAAATCAAATATCGGTAAAATAAAAATTACGCGATACGGGTTAACATAAGAATAAAAATAATCTTCACGGTGAGACCTTGAGCAGGTGTTACGGTGTGATGAAAACTAGTCATCACGGTGAGACAGTTGATAGTTGTCACGGTGAGACAGTGAACATAAAACAGTACCTTAGAAACAGTGACCCTAAAACCGTAAAGTAAAATATAGTAAAGTATTAAACATTGAGATCAGTAGGATATTTACTTATGATTAATTATACCAATATTATGTATGATTTAGTCTAATCTTTTAGAATTTAATGGTTTAGTGAATATATCAGCAAGTTGATATTCAGTACTAATGAATTCCAAAGTAATATCACCTTTTTGATAATGATCCCTCAAAAAGTGATGTCTTACATCAATATGTTTTGTCCTAGAGTGAGAAACATGATTCTTAGAAATGTTAATAG
Source organism: Viscum album (assembly GCA_963277665.1). Taxonomy (NCBI): domain Eukaryota; kingdom Viridiplantae; phylum Streptophyta; class Magnoliopsida; order Santalales; family Viscaceae; genus Viscum; species Viscum album. Next base: position 1,111,927,014 of record OY728137.1, read on the forward strand.
CACTTGGTTGTAACAATTTATTAGGACATGTCTGAATTGATATCCATAGTCCAGTAATGTGTGTTTTATCCACAAAATTTGTGCACAACAACTTCCAGCAGCTATGTGTTCAGCTTCTGCAGTGGATAATGCAACAAAATTTTGTTTCTTACTACACCATGATGTCCTAAAAGATGACACGTTCCAGAGGTTCTTTTTCTATCTAACTTACATCCAGCAAAATCAGCATCATAATAACTAACTAATTCAAATTATTTTCCTTTGGGATAGAACAGTCCTAAATTGGGAGTATGCTTGAGGTATTTGAAAATTCTTTTTACAGCATTTAAATGTGACTCTTTAGGGTTTTCTTGAAAATGAGCACACATACACACACTAAACATAATGTTAGGACGACTATAATTTAGGTAGATTAGACTTCCAATCATTCCTCTATAAGTGGTTTGATCAACAGATTTACCATTTTCATCAAGATCAATCTTACAGGTGGTACTCATGGGAGTGTCACTACTTTTTGTGCTATCCAATCCAAAACGTTTTAAAAGATCTCTAGTATATTTACTTTGAGTTAAAATGATTCCATTATCATTTTGAAAGATTTTAAATCCAAGAAAGAATTTAAGTTCACCCATTAGACTCATTTCAAATTCATTTTGCATCATTTTAGAAAAATCAGTACATAATGTAGTTTTTGAAGATCCAAAAATAATATCATCTACATAAATTTGTACAACTAAAACTTCTTTAGAAATTCGTTTTATAAACAGAGTAGGATCAACTATTCCTTTTTTAAAACCTTTATAAATTAGAAAAGTACTTAATCTATCATACCAAGCTTTTGGAGCTTGCTTTAAACCATATAAAGATTTTGATAATTTGAAAATATGACTTGGAAAATGAGGGTTTGAAAATCCATGTGGTTGTTCAACAAAAACATCCTCAACAATATATCCATTTAAGAATGAACTCTTGACATTCATTTGATATAGTTTGAAATTTAGATGTGCATCATAAGCAAGTAAAATCCTAATAGCTTCTAATCTGGATACTGGAGCAAAATTCTTCTCATAGTCAATACCTTCTTCTTGACTATAGCCTTGTAGAACTAGCCTAGCTTTATTTTTAACTATGTTTCCAGACTCATCAACTTTGTTTCTAAACACCCATTTAGTGCCTATTGTGAAAGTGTCCTTAGGTCTTTCAACAATATTCCAAGCTTTATTTCTTTCAAATTGATTGAGTTATTCTTTCATATCAATTACCCAAAATTCATCATTGATAGCATCATTGATATTTTTAGGTTCTAAATGTGAAAGAAAGGCTTGATGTTCAACCTGATTTCTTAGAGAAGCTCTAGTCTGTGTCCCTCTATCAAGATTTCCTACAACAGCATCTAAAGGATGATTCTTTAGAATTCTAGTTGATCTAGTAAAGGTAGGACTAGAAATTTTAGGTTCTTATCTAGGTTCGGGTTCATTAGCAGCAGATTCTGGAATAAGTCCATAACTGGTTGTCTTTATAGTAGGTTCATTATATTTGTCATTAAGGTTCAGAACAGATAAATCTTCTTCAAGATTTTCAAGAGAAGTTTTAAGCTCATGTGGATCAGTTTCATCAAACTTGATGTGAACAGATTCTTCCACACATTTGGTTCTCTTATTAAAAACTCTGTAGGCTTTGCTAGTTAAAGAATAACCAAGAAAAGTTCCTTCATCACTTTTAGAAGAAAACTTATCAAGATTATCCTTTGTATTAAGAATAAAAACCTTACAGCCAAAGACTCTGAAGTAATTAACTTTAGGTTTTCTATTGTTCCACAACTCATAAGGGGTCTTCTTAAGAACAGGTCTAATTAAGAATCTATTAATGATATAACAAGTTGTATGGACAGCTTCAGCCCAAAAGTAAATAGGCAGGTCATATTTATTAAGCATAGTTCTAGAAATTTCTTGCAGGGTTCTATTCCTCCTTTCTACTACACCATTCTGCTGAGGTGTCCTAGGAGAAGAAAAATTATGACTATAGCCATTGTGTGAGCAATATGATTCAAATTCATGATTTTCAAACTCACGACCATGATCACTTCTTAGGGTTTTAATCTTAAGTCCACTAAGGTTTTCTACAGATTTGGAGTATTTGACAAAGTAAGAACAAGCTTCACTTTTGTGAGCTAAGAAGTATACCAAAGTATATCTAGAAAAGTCATATACTAGAACATAGACATAGTGCTTTCCATTTAAGCTAGAAACTCTAGATAGTCCAAAAAAATCCATGTGAACCAACTCGAGAGGTTGAGAAGTTGAAACTTCTTTCTTTTATTTAAAAGAAACCTTATGTTGCTTTCCCTTTTGACAGGGATTACAAACTTTGTCATTTGGAAACTCAAGTTTAGGTAGCTATCTAACTAAGTTCTTCCTAGTAAGTTTTCTAAGTAAGTGTAAATTACAGTGTCCTAATCTTCTATGCCATAACCAAGACTCTTTATGAAAAGCATTTAGATAGGTAACATTTTTCTTAGTTAAGGAATTTAAATCAACAGCATAGACATTTTCATTTCGCAAGGCAGAAAATACTAAAGCATTTTTAGAATTAAAAAAACATTACAAGAATCATTTTCAAATTTGAAATTGAAACCATCATCACATAATTGAGAAATACTTAACAGATTATATTTCAGTCCATCAACAAATAGAACTTTAGAAATTAATACTGAGTTAGTGTTACCAATCTGGCATAAGCCGATGATTTTCTCTTTAGAATTATCACCAAAGGTGACATGACCTCCATCAACCTTTATTAAGCTCTTGAAGCACGAGTAATCCCTAGACATATTTCTTGAATATACACTGTCCAGATACCATGTAATCTTGTGGGAACTCTTCAGGCAGGTTTCCTACAAAACAGATTTAAATAGGAAATGATTTTGGTACCCAAATCTTCTTGGGTCCAGACAGGTTAGCAATCAAATCTTTCGGTACCCATATTTGTCTTATGGGTCACATATAATTTGAAGAATCAAAATATTTTGAAAGATAAACTCTATTCTATTTATAACTAAGTGAATAACTAGTTGAAGCATATAAATGTCCAGAACTAGAACTTGTAGTATTCTATCCAGATTTAGGAATAAATCTATTCTTGGTAATCTGTCTCTGTCTAGGTTGGTATCCTATACCAGTAGTGTATCTAGGTGCAATATGATTACCTAGCATTAGAGTAAGAGTATCTTTTCCATTTGTAAACTTTTCTAAATCCTTCCTAAGTTTCTCATTTGATAATTTTAGTTCAATGTTTTCTTTAAGCAGCCTAGCATTCTTTTCCATGTATATGTCAAGATCAGATTTATGTTTAACAGTTAAAGCATAATGTTTCTTTAAACCTTTGTATTTTTCTTTCAGCTCATTACAAGTTTCCTCCAACATATCACAGTATTCAAACAGTTCAGATTTGGACATATTTTTAGAATCAGAATCATCTCCATAATAATAAGAATTTAAAGTAGGAGTTTCAGATGTTACCTTAGAAGTGTTTGTTATAAAACACATGTTTTCCTTATTTCTGTTTTCAGTCTCAGGAGCTTCAAATTAACTGGATCTATCCTCAGAAGCACTCCAAGTAGCCTTCATGGATTTCTTATACTTATTATCCTTATACTGATATTTCTTCTTGTATTTCAGCTTTGGACAGTCTACTTTTATATGTCCTTTTCTTTTGCATTCATAGCAGACAACTTCATCAGATTTGTCAGATTTCTTCCAGTCCTTTTTCCAGTGTCCCTTGTTGTCATACTTACCTTTGTAATTTGATTTTCTTAAAAACTTCTTCTTCCTATGAAACTTCTTAACTCTTTTGGATATGTGAGACATTTCTTCATCACTATTAGATGCACTTTAACTTTCTTCATAGCTTGAGCTATCACTTACATGAAGCCTCTCCTTATCTTTATTCTTTGAATTAGTAGTCTTGAAAGCCGCTGACTTCCTTTTTGGTTCATCTTCTTCTTCTTTGTTTACATTAAGCTCTTATTCATACATCATTAACTAACCAATAAGTTCCTTGACTGGAATTTTACCAATATCACAAGATTCTCTGATTGAAACAGAAGTGCCCCTCCATCGGTCTGGTAGACATCTCAAGATTCTCATAATTTGTTCCTTTGCTGGAACAACTTTACCAAGTGAATTCATTGTATTGAATATCTCATTGAACCTGAGATACATATCAGAAATAGGTTCATCAGTCTTCATCTTAAAATTATCATATTTAATAGTATAAGTATTCAATCGCATTTCTTTAACATTGATTGTTCCTTCATGAGAAACACGCAAAGTATCCCAAATTTCAAAAGCAGTTTTTCAAGAAGAAATTCTGTTAAACTCCTCATCTCCTAGAGCACAATACATGGCATTCATAGCTTTACAATTATTATTGTAAGCTGTCTTTGTAGGTTCATCCCAAGTTATTCTTTCAGTTTCTGGAATTTTATATTGAGATTTTATAGTAGTCCAGATATCAAAACCCATGATTTCTAAATGAATTTTCATTTTAAGTTTCCACTGAGCATAGTTTGTACCATTGAAGAAAGGTGGCCTATTAGTAGCAGCACCCTCTAGTCTATTGTCCATAGCTAGATCTTAGAAAGATAATTTAAAGAGCTAAAATTTAGAACTAATAGAAATTTAAGATCTTTAAAGATGCAACTAAAATCCCAGTTGAGAAACAAAGTATTTCAAAAATCCTTAAGCAAAAACAAAACCTCTGATACCAAATGTTGGTCAGAGTGGATACTAAAGAGTGGTGTGAATTGAGTTCCAATTAAAATTTTCTATTAAAATATTGTCTATTTAAAATCCCCCAATTTATAAAACAAGTTAAACTGTAGTGAATTTATATAGATTGTAAATGTTCACTTAGCTTCTCAAAGATTGATTAGATCTTAGTTAATTTAAACACAAGATTAAACTGATTTTTGAAACTAACCTACTAATTTACAATAAGTGTAAACACTTGATAATTTAACTATCAAAGTATATTTAAAATAGTTTTGTATTTCAAAGTAATAGAAGCGGAAAAATAAGATATATGTAGTGTACTATAAACTTAAACTAAAGATGCACAACAGATATAACAAGAGGTTTAGTCTCAAGTCGAGACTTAGTCCTCTCAAATTTATATAAATTTGATCCACACCCTGGATCAGGGTTAACAACAGTTTACATAACTGTCCAGGCCACACAGGGACCTCTACCACTGTTCTTCGTGGGAAAAAAAATACCAGACCACACAAGGATCTCTTCCATAGTTGACGTGGGTAAACAAGAGTTAAGAGATTTTGAGTGAGGATTTAGATATCCTCTAGTTCAGTACAAGAGACAATGTGTGTATATGAAATAAAGAGTACACTACACTGCTCGAAAGTTAATAAATAAATCACTTAGAGAGAGAAGATATGAGTTTAGAAAACTCTAGTGATTATCAATGCAGCTCTAGACCCGTTGGATTCAGCAGGAATTCTTCTGAGTCCTTCTCTGGTTTTTCTATTGAAAAACAGAGTGTCGTAGTCAGCTAGTCTTCTACAGGAATGAAAAAGATCTCTTGACTCGTCGTGTGTTCTTCAGTGGCGTTGGATTGAATTCATGAGAATTCTTTAAAAGTCTAGCAATCTCCCTTTTTTTGATCAGGATTGTTCTTCTTGTAGTGCTCTCGGTGTATGTAAGTTATTCTCTTTGTATATTCACACTTGAACTCCACTTCACTTCTTGCATGTGTACTGCATCTCAATCTTTCTTATATTCCGAAAGTTCTGGTGGTAGGAATGATTCCCTTTTCATAGGTACGAGATACGGTTTCCTGACATGCCAACAACTATCATTAAATAACATTAATTGCATTAAAAACATCAAATATGACCGTTAGTATTATTTAAATAATATTGAAAAAAAGTTAAGAAATGGTGTCACATTGATTATGTAAATGGTGTCTTCTTCATGGTATGAGTTTCACGGTATGAGCTTCATGGTATGAGATTCACAGTATGAGCTTCACGGTATGTCCATGTCACGGTGTCTAGATCACGGTGTTGAGGTCACGGTTTCTCCTTCACGGTGTCTGGGTCACGGTGTCTGGATCACGGTGTCTGGATCACGGTGTCTGAGTCACGGTGTCTGGATCACGGTGAGTCCTTCACGGTGTCTGGGTCACGGTGAGTCCTTACATAGACAAATATCTGTATTTGGACTTAGAGAGAATATGCAGAATATGGATTAAGTTTAATCGTTAGAGAGTAATATAACTTGAATCATAAACATAAAGGCTTGATAATATATGTGAAATTTGTGATCATGCATAAGACTTGTAAGTAATAAAGAGATTAATTAACATCCATAAGATTTGTTATCATTAAACCATGATGTGTAGTTATTATTGAGATTGAAGACCATTATCAAGATGTGCAATGAAGATTGAGATTAATTAACAGTAAAAGGATTTTTGATCATTTAAACATGATTAACACATGAGCACATGAGGAGTCCAACAGTTTTGTCTTCTAGATAATAAAAATTCAGGAATATATAGTCCAAAAGTTTCTTCATTCTCCACTTATTGGTGTTTTTTAGAAGAATATGGAAAATGATGAATGAGAATGTATGGATAGAAAATATTTGGTATTTTTGAGGATTCCTTTGGTGAGGAATATTGACCCTAACATTCATTAAATAAATAAAATGGAATAAGTGATGAAGGAATTGGTGTATATGTATAATAAACCTATAGTATTAAACAAGATGTTCATGATGTGGTGGTTATTTAGAATAAGGTTATCAGAAGGAAAAAAAGTGATAGATTGCATGAATAATTTTAATATGATCTCATAGAATCTTGAAAAAGTTAAGTTCATGTTCAGAAATGATGTGTGGGAAATCCTAATACTAGATTCAATTTTGGGGGATTTGGGATGTAATGGTCACTAAAATGATTAATTATTTCAAGAATAAGGATTTAGTATTCAATGATATCTAAAACTTGATCCTGAATAGGGATATTTGGTATAGTGAAGTCCAAGAACTGTCCATTTGGAAGGATTATGATGGTCACCTCAATATAATTAAATCTATAATAATAATCCAATGGAATACAGGTATTGAGAAAGAGGGAAAACCAATGGAAATTTGGTCGGATCATAACCCCCATGATGGATTTGTGGAAAAGGGGGGAACATCAAAAAATATTTCTAGTGTCTGGAAGAAAACAATGGAATTTCATTAACTTCTTGAAGATCGGAATCTGTTAGCACAACATAAAGAAGTAATAGTTTTTTATTAAATGTTAAAAATACAGTATATTCATGGGTGATTTGATCAAGGGAATCATTTCACATAATATAGTATTAGATATTCATGGATAATTGTGCATCTCAATATATTGAAATGGTGAATTTGGAGGATGATGAAACTATAGATATTATAGGAAAAGGTGATGTAAATATCTAGATAGATAATGGAAGTTTCTTGAAGTTGAAATATTTCAAACATATCCTAGGAATTTGGAAGAACTTAATTTACATTGTTTAACTTGATGAAGTAGTTTGTGGGACTAGATTTGTAGAAAGAACATAGAAAGTGACTCAAGGCTCCATGGTGGTTGCATGATGATTGAAATTCGGAACCCTTTATCTGACTGAAATATCATATGGGAATGTAATGGTCAAGATTATGTCATCAGATATCTAAATATTTTTTATTATATATTAGGTCAGCTTATTGGTAAGAACCTAAAATATTTAAATTCTAAATGCATATTAAATTTTGATCGCATGAAAATTGGAAAGCATGAAATTTTTTTAACTTAAGAAATAGAAGAGGGAGTTCTTAAACATGAATGAATTGAAGATCATATCTCAGAAGTTAGAGCTAGTTTATTTGGAAATTTTCCAATCCTTTATAGGCAAACTATATTTTTCTAATTTTATTGATTATGTTATAATAAATTTATGTGATTAAATTTTAATGAAAAAATCTGATTTTTTAGGAATTTATTCAATGGAAATATATGGTGTAAAGGGAGTGTGGATAGAAGTTGAAATTCCTAAATTATAATAATACTTGTGAGTATACTAGATAAAACTCCTGTAACTACTACAATAATAATGGAATAAGTCATGAAAATAGGGTTCTCATAAATCCACAATAAAATAGAGTGGATAAGAGGATTAATTAGATATTGATAAATAAGACACAAAGTATGTGATTACACTATGGAATTTTCAAGTGAATGTTGGTTGAAGTTAGCAAAAAAGTGACATATCTAGTGAATAAAAGTTCATCATGGGTAGTTGGATTGGATCTTATTAAGGATTTATAGTTCATAAAATGATCATAATTTCACTATCATATATTATTTAAAATATTTACATGTATATATATTGATGCTAATGATAGGAACAATCTTGTGGATAAGTGCAAGGTTTTTTTTATAGGGTGTAGTGATAAAAGATTTGGATAACATTTATAAGTTAATTACAGAAAACAAATGATCATAATTTTAGATATCCACTTCAATGAGGTGGTTTTATAAAATGAACAAAACATGGTGGGAAAATAATTTGAAGAAAATAAATCAATGTTCAAAGTATAAGATAATATAATTAAGAATGTTTGAAGGGATAAAATTCCATGGAACTTATATGAAATCCCCAAAATTCTAAAGGTGATACTAGTTAAATATGTTCCAGGAAGTTCAAGGGTGGATGAAGCTTGAGTGGGAGCACCAGAAGTTAGGGCTTTACAAGTTAGAGTACCAAATGTACAAGTACCATAAGGAATAGTTGATTTGATTAATATAAAACATCCAAATTAGTTCAGTAGATCAACTAGGATTATAAATTTAGTTAATATATTTTGTTTTAATATAAACATTCCTCTTATAACAGATAGAGGAGAACCAGAAATCATGGAACAGGTGATCACACATAGTGATTCCAAATAGTGGAAGTTAAAAATGAATAAATAGATTTATTGATTAATGTTCAGTGTAACATGGGAGCTCACTAAATTACCATAATGTAAGAATACACTAGATAATAAGTGTTTTTTAAGATGAAATAAGAGGATGATGTAAAAAATAAATAAAAGGAATGGATGGTGGAAAATGGATTTCCATAAAAGTAGGGTGCTAATATCTCAAAAATATTCTAATTGGTTTTTAAACATACAACTATTCATATGATTATGAGTGTGCTTGAAATGGAAGATTTATACCATGAAAAAATAGGTGTAAATATGGGTTTTATTCATGGTGATTTGGAGGAATAAATCTATATGAATCATCCATTTGGTTTCATGGAAGATGAAAACTGGAATTTGGTTTGAAAGATAAAGAAAATTATTTATGGACTAAAGTAATATCTGATTCTATAGAATCAAAATTTTGATTTATATATTCCATAATAAGGATTCAACAAGTGAAACACATATAATTATTTTTAGTAGAAGAAATGGGATGACTGGACATTTATCAAATTTGTTTTATATATGGATGTCATGTTTTTTATAGACTGGATAAAGGAATAATACAGAAGATGAAACATGACTTGATCAAAATATTTGAAATAAAGGATCTAGGGCAGGCCAAGAATATTTTGGTGGTGAATATTAAGAAATATATGCGATTTGGGATAAAATGTATCTAGTTACCAAGTCAATGAATAGATGTTATTGATCCTAGTCACCAAAGAATGACCGTTTAAGTTAAGGAACATTGGTTGAAGGTGTGGAGTTTAGAGGCACATCGGATGAAACATACTTGATAAAGATTAAATCTCACCAGATGGATATAAAAAAGACAGATATTAAGGTTAATCATATGGATACATACTAGATGAACACAAAGTGTACTGGGTATAATTTTATTGAATGGATACATTATATGGATAACTTTCTAGTTTAGTTTTTTGCGAGTTGCATACATAATTTATCTTATGTTTGCCAGGAGCTATAATAAAACTTTTTAACTGATGGGATTTTATATAATTATCTTTTATGATACATAATGAGTCTAATAGAAGTTTTTTTATTTTATTCACTTGATATATAAGTGAAGGAATCCCTGGAATGATGGGAGTCTCCATAGAAAGGATATAGGTTCTCGCACTGATGTCCAACGTTGTAAAATTACTTGTGTGTTGTTTACTTTATATCAATTTTATAGAATAAGCATAATTTAGTGAGGTTGAGTTTCTAAATATCCATAATAAAAGTTACCGATCATGAAAATTGTATCACTGAGAGGGGGAAGGGTGAATCAGTGATACTTTTTCTTTTTATGTTTCTTTTTGATTGAAACAATCTTCACCTCTTATTAAAGATTTATTTCCCTATTGAAAAAAACAAACACACATCCATACGAACACAAGTATTTATAAGGGTCGCTATTCAATAAAAAAGGTTACAACCTTGGTATGGTCTGGAAATAACTGAACACCACCCAATCCACTATAAAACTATATTTGGATTACAATGAGTAGGATATACACTTTTACTTATGCAACACTATGTAAACAATTCCAATAATTCATGTGCACCCTCTTATCATAAGAATGGTAAAATAATGATTTTGTAACAATTCATGTTACCAATTAATATTGTTAATTCCAAAAATGTATTGAATTGAAAAAAATCTTCAATTTTATACCCAGTAGAAGGTAAGAACTTCTTTGACTTTATTAAGGAAAAAATAGTCCAATTTTCCCAATTTATTTTTTCCAATCCATTTCTTCCAAGTCCAATTCTCCCCGATACAATTATTCTCGGTACGATTCTCTCAGCCCGATTATTTCGAGTCCAATTCTTCTTAGTATGATTGATCAATATGAAAATATATAACACCAACTAAGTACGACTGAGAAAATTCATAACTTTTTCCTCAGTCCGAAAATCCCAATACGGAAATCCCCAATCCGATTAATCTAGTATGATATGACGATCATACAAATACAATTGAATAGAAGAATACGGTAATCAGTTGAGTATGATAATAATTGAATACAATGATCATTTGAATAAAATATTGTTATCTTGTTTCTTATCTTTCACTTTAATACATCAAAACTTTTTCAATAAAAAAGAATATGAAAACTTATTCTTCTCTCTAAAAACTCAGAGCATCTCTTTATTCTACAATGAAAATTTTTTTGTTCATCAAAAAAGTATGATGTACTTTTCAAATTTTATAGGTGACCCATAATAGGTTTTGGTGGGAATGCCAAAATATTTCCTGCTCACATAAATTCACCCAAATCTAAATTTCATCTAAAATATCAGGTGCATTTATGTAACGCCCCGACCCCAGTTACCCAGAGTCGATGCATTATAACATTGTCATGATAAAAAGAAAGATCAAATCTCGAAATACCGATTAGTTTAGTAGCCTTGGAAACACTAGATATATTCATAAGTCTTACATTATATCATAAAAATAAAAACTACAACAACATAGTCTATGTAGTCCACACTCATATCCCCAAATACTATCCCTGTAGGTCATTCATAAAATACTTCTTCACATCCAGGGAAAAATAAAACATAGAATGGGGTGAGCTCAGATGCTCAGTAAGGATAACAATATAGCAGAAACATTCATAAATAAGCATAAACATTTAAGGCAATGTATAGCTAAAACTAAAGCCTTTTAAACTTGAACTTCAACATAATATGGCAAAGATAAAATTAAATAATGCCATTTACTTATTCACATGGATATTCTACTAGTTGAATAATCACATGCAATATCAATAACCACTTTCATAATGATGGAATGCATAATGCCAGACAATCATAACCATGTATCCAAGGCCTCGTGCCGAGATTACAAATAAGATTTTGTCAAGGCCTCGTGCCAAGACACTAGTTTGTCTCATGAGACCTACCGATGCATCGAGGAGCTATAGCGGTCTCCACCCGTCACTTACTAAGTCCAATGCATTCCTCATATGAACAGGTTTAAACATAACATAAACATTCGTATTAAAACTAGCATACGAAATGTCAATACTTTAACCACAAACCATGAATGGTATAAAAATAGCACATCCACAGTCAAATTTATCTCATTCGATACAATATGGAAGATTTTATTGTATCAGATTAACCTCAATCTAGAATAATGAAGGATATTGACATACATAGAAATAATCATCAAAAATATTAGAGGGAAAAATCCCCCTTTTTCTTGAAATCATTTAAAAGTCACACTATTTTTCAAGAAGCCATTTAAAAATAGATTTTTGAATAAAAGTTTCCCATACCACATTGAAACTTTTAAAATGAATTTTTATTTAAAAACTTTAATGTCCATATAAATAAATAATTAAAATTATTTTTAAAACATGGACATTAAAGAGAAAGATTTTGAATAATAAATCTTTAAAACATTTAAAATGATATTTTAGTTAAAGTTCCTAACCAAAAGAGAGACACTTGAATACAAATAATTGAGATAATAAAAGCATTGTAATATCATTTGAATACAGTGATTCATGATATACTATGTCAAAGTACAATATATACACCATATAAAAGTGAATTGGCATATAACAACAAAGAAGTCTCAATGGAATGTAAATTGAGATGAAATCTCTTATAAAGACCATATCCTTAGGTTAAGGATAAATCAATGACATAATTATGTGTGAAAAATATAAATATACTCAATATTATTGGATATTCAGTGTAAATCAATAATAGGACATTCACACATATTCTTGTAAAAACAACACCAATTAATTGGATATTTAACTCAAAAAATAGAGATTGAGTTAAAAATTACTCTTATCAAGTTTATACAGATCACTTGAGAATTTATCAATGGATTGATTATGTGTATCAAAATTATATCCATAGAAAGGGGAGTGGAAATTATGACATAATAAAATGAATAGTGATTCTACACATAATCTTGGAGTAAAATAATCCATAAAGTATGCGTAAAGCCGAATGAGTGGAAATTGAAATTTAAAATTCCCTTATTGATTTGGTAACTTAAGAAACATACACCCATAAAATAAGGATCATACAATGATGATTTAAATGTCCATGAATTAAAGTATATTACACAATGAATACAAACATGGGCAGTACACACAACACATGCAATAAATAAGTGGTGAACAATGGAAATCTCACAGAATTAAAAGTGAGATAAGAAATCCCTTACTTTGTAATTTTTTCTTGGTCGAAGGTAGGTTAAACTCCTTTATAATGGTAAAATAATTTTTTTAAATTATATAAAAAACATTTACAATAATATGATATCATATATGATCTTTTAACATTGATTTGTTAATAATATATTAGTATTATCGTCGTTTCGGGAGTTAACGGATTTGTTTTCCTTTATATTATTTGTTATGTGAGCCATATTTGTTATGGATGGGATGTATCTTATTCATATCAAGAATGATATCATGTCTCTAAAAATTAGTTTTACTCATCAAATGAAATTTAGTCTTGAATGGATGTGATGGGGAATGAATCTCATCGCGTTCGTGGAGACGGTAATCCGTACATACGCACGAGGGAAAATATCATTATTTTGATATTAAAATAATATATAATTGGATGGTATATCATATATAAAGAATAATTATCATGTTATATTTATTATTTAAATTAATTAAACATCATTATTATACCCATTCAAATAATAATATATTGAATAACAATTACACCATGACGTGGAGACGGTAGGTCGTACGTACGCACGTATGGTGACATTTCATTCAAAGGATGGATAGAATATTGAATATGGTTGTACCATATTTATAATAACATCATAGTATATAGAAGATACTAGAGTTATTATTTTATAATTGAAATAACAAATAAATAATAAGTGGAAGAAGAAAGGAACTTGAAAGAGGGCGGTGAAATCATTACCTCTTCTTCGGGTTCTTCCTTTTGATTTGATCAAAAGGGATCATTAGGTTGGATTTATGATCCAACTAAGGCCTCTATGTTTAATTTAGGGAAGTTTAGAGAATATTTGGGTAGGGTTTGGCTGAGCCAAAAGGCTTTGAAGGTGTGAAGAATTGGTTAGAAGTGGTGTCCTTTTATAAGGGGGGAAAGGGGATCTTTAGGGAAAACTTAAAGTATTATTTTATAATAAATTAATATTCGGTTTCTAATAGCTCCAAAGTAGATTATTTAAAGTTTAAGGTTGTTATGGGTCGAAAACCACTCAACCAACAGAATTTAGACAGGTTTGGGTCATTATATTAACCTTATCTTTTAGTTTTAACTCTTAGTTAATTAGTTTGACACTTACCATGTCACTTTGTATTTTTATATTATATAGTTAATAAAAATAATATATACCTCCAAGAGACCCCCAAGTGGTCCATTAATGATACAACTATCATTATATAAGTATTTTGGCCGAATATTAGATTTTTATGAATTTAATATCAATTAATAATATAATATTTGTTTTAAAAACTCATTTATATCAATTTTGAAACTATTTGGTATTTGATTTTTGTGAAAATCATAAAAGCATTATTAATTAGAAAAAAGTTAATTAAATAAGTACTAACATGTCATATTAGCCTATAAAATTCTTTGAATTCATTAAAAGTCTCAAATTATATTTATTTGGGTATTTATAATATTAATTATTTTAATATTTCACTAATAAGGTAATTACTGTATCATCATTGTGTCATAAATAAATTAAGTTATTTAATGTCTACAAATTATAAATAAAATACAATTATGTAAGAAATATTTTTATATTTATAATTAATACTTATATTTGAAAATATAACATATATAACTCTATGTAAAAATTGTTTTTCTAAAAGATATAGGCTTATGTCATTTTTGTATTTACTTTAACTTAATTAATATAAAGTGTCATTATCACTTACAGGTGGATCCATGGGGTCCCAAAATCGACCCAAAGATTCTCATGGTCGGACATGTATCAACCAATAGGTTTAGGACACGTTTTAGGGTAAATAAATATTATTATAATATTATTTGTTTACCCTTATTTACTGGATTTACCCTTTAACCATGGTAAATAAAATATTTACCGAAGTAATTATTCAAAATGTCTAAAAATAAGAGTTACCTATTTACATAATTTGGAAATTATGATTCCAAATATGGAATCCATTTTTCTAAATTCAAAACACAGAAGTGGCAGAAATTAATTTAAAATTAATTCATGCTGTTAAAACAAAAAGCGTGTTTTTAAGAGATACTAACTATCAAAAGATTGACACATGTTTATGTCCGATTCAGATGTGAAATTATGTCCAATGACAAAAATTGTATTAAATGGTAAAAATATATTCTAAATATAATTTAAAACCACTCAAATTCATAATTTATCACTATTAATTATTTCGATTAAAAAAGTTGTTTTTAATAAAAATTTAGTAATTTTCACTATTCATCAAAATATAAAAGTTATTCGAAAATTACCAAAATTTCATCCTAGGATAATTTAGATATTCTGAATCCAAAAATGAAGTCCATTTTGAAAGATAAAATTTATAAAATTTCAAAAAGTGGGTATTACTATTCATAACAGCTACTTTGATTGGTCGCGGCGTGTTAGAATCTCGAAGTTACGTACAACACACGCTACTGTATTATTCAAAGAGAAGCGTACCATGGAAGCTTGTGGTGTTACATTATCCCCTCCTTCAAATAATTGCGTCCTCACAATTGGAAATTGTTCTTTGAAAATAAAAGGTTGAAAATAGAGAATACCTTTGTGGAAAACCCATATCAGAAATAGGGTTAATAAAATTTAGTTTTAATAAGATGGAAAGGGAAATGAGAATGTCACCACCAAATTAGGGTTTCAAATAGGAGAACATTGGTGGAAATTATAGACACATAATTATAGTAAAAACGTAAATATTTATAGGGAGTGATTGTGGTCATCAATCACAAACAAGTGTAGAATTGAGGGTCTCAAAGCCATCAGTCTATGATGATTTAAAATATCATCAGTTAAACAAAACATAAGGTATTAGGATAACACATTTTTGTCTTAATATCCCTTCCCTAAAGTTAGAGAATTAATTTCTTCATAGAATAAGATAAATATATATATATATATATACATCTTGACAAGTAGTGTTTTCATCCTTCAACTAATTTCTACCACAAACTCATCTTTCACTCCAAAAGATAATAGAACTCAAAAATATTATATTTATCCTAATAGTATAATGTTCCAATCATTAACACATACCATTATAATGAAAAAAAATATTTTGTAATAACCATGGACTTTCTGTAGGCTAGTGGTAGGTAATAAAGGCTTGTTGCACTATGGTTGTCGGTTCGATTCCTGCAGCTTTTTCCGACCTGACGGGTTATTGCCCGACCTACAGGTTGCCCTTTTCCTAAAACTATAGTATCATAATATTCCAAAAATAATCATAAGAAGTGCTTTATCCTTGAATAATACTATCCAAAGTTAAACTTAATCCATTCCAAAACATTATTGTTATCCAAAGTACCTCTGTCCAGACTCTCTGTAAAAGGTATCTAAATTCCAAAATCAATCGCAATGTCAGATTCTCCAAACAGAGTAAAGATTCTATTATTGTCACATACTGAAAATATGATTACCTTAGTCATATTAAACCCTTAATAAAAACAACAAGTACTGCATTACAATCCTTATTTGTATCACATTATTCTCATAACCAGAATATAATCCTCGAGTCCAAAAACACGAATACATTAATTATTCCTCTTCAATTGTAGTAACAACATAAGCTTGGCCTTTTCTAAGGTAAGTCTCCCTGATTCTTAGGACATTAATTCGCATAATGCCCCATTTCTCTACAATTATAGCATTCAACATTGACAACCTCCTTCTTTCCCTTGCAATCATGAGTCTGGTGACCTTATTCTCCACATTGGTAACAAACTCCCATTCCTTTTAGGCAAGTACCGAGGTGTTTCTTCCCACAATTTTCATATAATGGAAAATTATTCTTTCCCCTTTTCCCTTTATCTTTCTCTTGATCCATCATTCTCTTCTTCTCTTGATTTATTTATTGTCATAAGATTTAGAGAATTCCTTTTCTGTCTTGATAGCACATGAGACTATATCATCGTACATTAAGAAATATTGTGATACTAATGCTCGATGAAGAAATGGTTTTAAACCATCAAAGAAATGATCAATATTAATTCTTGGGTTACGTATATAATCTCCAACATACCTTTCTAACCTTTTAAAGTTATCCTCATACTTTGCGACATTCTCATCCTCCTTTTGTCTCAGACTCAGAAATTACCTTTCCATATCTGCTCGATGGTCACGAAAAAAATATATTTATTAAAAAAGATATTTGAACTCCCTCCATTACATATATGATAATTCATCATCTTCCTTCGTGTTTTGAATTAATGACCACCATTGATCAGCATATCCAGTGAAGCGGTAAACTGCCATGATAACTTTTTGCCTTTCACTACTCCCCAAAGCCTGAAATCTTTTCTCTAGGGAACTTATCCATTGCTCAGCTACCAATGGATTTTTACTCCCATTTAATGTTGGTGGTTGTTGTCTCATGAAGCGATCTAACATTGATCCTTCATGTTGTGGATCAGGGTTCTCCATACGGGTAAGGTTATTATTCATAACCTGAGTGAGTTGTCATTGTATGGTGATAAGCTGATTAGCACCAGTTGCATCACTAGCTCCACTATAATTATCTTGAGCAGGTGGGAAATCCCTACATGGAGTGCGTGCATTGATACTATTTCTATTTCTTCCACTAGGCTACATTTATAAACAGTGGCATAAACTAGATCAGTTTATGAATCAAAATACATAATTCCATACTTGTAAAACACTTAACATAAATTGAACTATTTATAGATATAATCCATAATCATAAAAATGTTTTTTTTGAGGAAATATATACTCATAAACCCTTCATAATGGTTTTTAAAGAAAATGATAATTATCCTAAGAATATCCCCCGGGAGTGTCGTAACCAAGAGTACAGCAAGGCCCGTTGTCGTGCACCAGTTCCCGTTCGAGTCTAGCTCAAAGCGGCGTTTTCGGGTTTTACCCCTAGGAACATCTGTGCCAGAGCCACCTCTACCTGCTCGTATCCAGACAGGGATGTATTTTTCAGAAAACTCACAAAATCTCTACAATACCAAAATTCTAGGAAGTTATTCTACACTAATCCTCAAAGTCCATCTTAGGTCTATGTTCTCTAATCAGAGTTTATCTAAATCTAGCTTCCAAGGTTTGTAATAAACTTCCTCTAATACCAACTGTAACGCCCCGACCCCAGTTACCCAGATTCGGTGCATTATAACATTGGCATGATCACAAGAAAGATCAAATCTCAACATATTGATTAGTTTAGTTTCCTTGGAAACACTAGATATATTCATAAGTCTTACATTGCATCATAAAAATGAAAACTACAACAACATAGTCTCCATAGTCCACACTCATATCCCCACATACTATCTCTGCAGGTCATTCATAAAATACTTCTTCACATCCTGGGAAAAATAAAACATAGAAAGGGGTGAGCTCAGATGCCCATTAAGGATAACAATATAGCACAAACATTCATAAATAAGCATAAACATTTAAGGCAATGTATAACTAAAAGAAAAGCCTTTTAAAATTGAACTTCCACATAATATGGCAAAGATAAAATGAAATGATTCCATTTAATTATTCACATGGATATTCTACAAGTCAAATAATCACATACAATATCAATAACCACTTTCATAATGATGGAATGCATAATGCCAGACTATCATAACCACGTAGCCAAGGCCTCGTGCCGAGACTACAAATAAGATTTTGTCAAGGCCTCGTGCCAAGACACTAGTTTGTCTCATGAGACCTACCAATGCATTGAGGATCTATAGTGGGCTCCACCCATCACTTACCAAGTCCAATGCATTCCTCATATGAACAGGTTTAAACATAACATAAACATTCGTATTAAAACTAGCATACGAAATGTCAATACTTTAACCACAAACCATGAATGGTATAAAATTAGCACATCCACAATCAAACATATCTCATTCGATACAATATGGAAGATTGTATTGTGTCATATTAACCTCAATCGATAATAATTAGGGATATTGACATAGAAGGAAATAATCATCAAAACTATTAGAGAGAAATATCCCCCTTTATCTTGAAATCATTTAAAAGTCACACTATTTGTCAAGAATCCATTTAAAAATATATTTTTGAATCAAAGTGTCCCATACCACTTTGAAACTTTTAAAAGGAATTTTGATTTTAAAACTTTAATGTCCATATAAATAAAACCTTAAAACTATTTTTAAAACATGAACATTAATGAGAAAGATTTGGAATAATAAATCTTTAAAACATTTAAAATGATATTTTAGTTAGAGTTCCTAACCAAAAGAGAGACACTTGAATACAAATAATTGAGGTAATAAAAACATTGTAATATCATGAGAATACAGGGATTCATGATATACTATGTCAAAGTACAATATATACACCATATAAAAGTGAATTGGCGTATAACAACAAAGAAGTCTCAATGGAATGTAAATTGAGATGAAATCTCCTATAAAGACTGTATCCTTAGGTTAAGGATAAATACATGACATAATTATGTATGAAAAATATAAATACACTAAATATGATTAGATATTCAGTGTAAATCAATGAGAGGACATTCACACATATTCTTGTAAAAACAACACCAATGAATTGGATATTTAACTCAACAAATAGAGATTGAGTTAAAAATTACTCTTATCAAGTTCATACCGGTCACTTGAGAATTTATCAATGGAGTGATTATGTGTATCAAAAGTATATCCACAGAAATGGGAGTCGAAATTATGACATAAGAAAATGAATAGTGATTCCACACATAATCTTGGAGTAAAATAATCAATGAAGAATGTGTAAAGCCGAATAAGTGGAAATTGAAATTTCAAATTCCCTTATTGATTTGGTAACTTACGAAACATAAAACCATGAAAGAAGGATCATATAATGATTATTTAAATATCCATGAATTAAATTATATTACACAATGAATACAAAAATGGTAAGTACACACACCACATGCAATAAATAAGTGGTGAACAATGGAAATCTCATGGAATTAAAAGTGAGATAAGAAACCCCTTACTTTGTACTTTTTCCTTGGTCGATGTTAGGTTAACCTCCTGTATAATGGTGAAATAATTGTTATTTAATTATATAAAAAACATTTACACATATATGATATCATATATGATCTTTTAACATTGATTTGTTAATAATATATTAGTATTATCGCCGTTTCGGGTGTTAACGTATTTGTTTTCCTTTATATTATTTGTTATGTGAGCCGTATTTGTTATGTATGGGATGTATCTTATTAATATCCAGAATGATATCATGTCTCTAAAAATTATTTTTATTCATCAAATGAAATTTAGTCTTGAATGGATACGATGGGGAATGAATCTCATCGCGTTCGTGGAGACGGTAATCTGTACGTACGCACGAGCGACAATATCATTATTTTGATATTAAAATAATATATAATTGGATGGTATATCATATGTATAGAATAATTTTCATGTTATATTTATTATTTACATGAATTAAACATCATTATTATACCCATCCAAATATTAATATATTGAACAACAATTACACCACGGCGTGGAGACTGTAGGTCGTACGTACGCACGTATGGTGACATGTCATTCAAAGGATGGATAGAATACTGAATATGGTTGTAACATATTTATAATAACATAATAGTATATAGAATATACTGGAGTTATTATTTTATAATGGAAATAACAAAGAAATAATAAGTGGAAGAAGAATGGAACTTGAAAGAGGGTGGTGAAATCATTACCTCTTCTTCGGGTTCTTCCTTTTGATTTGATCAAACGGGCTCCTTAGGTTGGATTTATGATCAAATTAAGGCCTCTAGGTTGAATTGAGGGAAGTTGAGAGAATATTTGTGCAGGGTTTGGCCGATCCAAAAAGCTTTGAAGGTGTGAATAATTGGTTACAAGTGGTGTCCTTTTATAAGGGGGGAAAGGGGTCTTTAGGAAAAACTTAAAGTATTATTTTATAATAAATTAATATTCGGTTTATAATGACTCCAAAGTGTATTATTAAAAGTTTATGGTGGGGATGGGTAGAAAACCAATCAACCAAGAGAATTTATACAGGTTGGGTCATTATATTAACCTTATATTTTAGTTTTAACTATTAGTTAATTAGTTTGACACTTACCATGTCACTTTGTATTTTTATATTATATAGTTAATAAACTTACTATATATCTCCAATATACCTCCAAGTGGTCCATTAATGATACACCTATCATTATATAAGTCTCTTGGCCGAACCTTAGATTTTTATGAATTTAATATCAATTAATAATATAATATTTGTTTTAAAAAACTCATTTATGTCAATCTTGACACTATTTGGTATTGGATTTTTGTAAAAATTATAACATCATGATTAATTCAAAAAGAAGTTAATTAAATCAATCCTAACATGTCATATTAACCTATAAAACTCATTTAATTCATTAAAAGTCTCAAATTATATTTATTTGGGTATTTATAATATCAATTATTTTAATATTTCACTAATAAAGTAATTACTGCATCAGCATTGTGTCATAAATAAATTAAATTATTTAATGTCTAAAAATTATAAATAAAATACAATTATATAGGAAATATTTTTAGCTTTATAATAAATATTTATAGTCGAAAATATAACATATATAACCCTATGTAAAAATTGTTTTGCTAAAAGATACAAGCTTATGTCATTTTTGTATTTACTTTAACTTAATTAATATAAAGTGTCATTATCACTTACAAGTGGATCCATGGTTTCCCAAAATCGACCCAAAGATTCCCATGTTCGGACATGTATCAACCAATAGGTTTAGGACACGTTTTAGGGTAAATTAATATTATTATAATATTATTTTTTTACCCTTATTTACCGGATTTACCCTTTAACCATGATAAATAAAATTTTTACCGGAGTAATTATTCAAAATGTCTGAAAATAAGAGTTACCTATTTACATAATTTTGAAATCCTGATTCCAAATATAGAATCCATTTTTCCAAATTCAAAACACATAAGTGGCAGAAATTAATTTAAAATTAATTCCCTCTGTCAAAACAAAAAGTGTGTTTTTAAGAGATAATAACTATCAAAAGGTTGACACTTGTTTATGTCCAGTTTAAATGTGAAATTATGTCCAATGACCAAAATTGTATTAAATGGTAAAAATATATTCTAAATATAATTTAAAACTACTCAAATTCATAATTTATCACTATTAATTATTTCTATTAAAAAAGTTATTTTTAATAAAAATTTAGTAATTTTCACTATTCAACAAAATATAAAAGTTATCCGAAAAGTACCAAAATTTCATCCTAGGATAATTTCGATATTCAGAATCTAAAAATGAAGTCCATTTTAAAAGAATAAATGTATAAAATTTCAAAAAGTGGTTATTACTGTTCATAATGGCTACATTGATTGGTCGCAGCGTGTTAGAATCTCAAAGTTGCGTACAACACACGCTACTGTATTATCCAAAGAGAAGCGTACCGTGGAAGCTTGTGGTGTTATAATTTATGACTTTTTCAACACTTCGCAAAGCTTCTAGATTCTTCTACAATATTCACTTCCACTTCAGACTTTCATTTTAATTGGCAATACGATTTCAATTCATAAGTTTGATTTTCTGAATCTGATTTCTTTGAAACAAAGCTCTGTATCAATTGAATGTAAATTTATAAAGAAATGGATACCACTATGATTTTCTGAATATGATTCTCTATATCAATTGAATACAATTATTATTTTTATTATCAAGATCCCCTTAATAACATATTCATAAAACTCCTTCATCTCTTCTCTCAACCCACTTCTAAATATTTCACCTCCTCTCTTGAATTACTTGAAAATTTCATTTTAAAAGAAAAAAAATTAATTAAACTCTTGACCCACTTGATGAATACATTTGTAAACAAATAAGAGTTTATCTATATCTTATTTTAGAAAATCACTCAACCATATCAAACGATTTACTGCATTATTGATTAGTCTTTTTCATTATCAGTTTAATTAGCTTCAGCTCAATTTCTATTCTATCAGTCTCTATTGAAAAACATCTACCTGAGTATGATGGTTCATAGAGTATGATGGATTGGTGCCAACTAAAACCATATTTATTTCTAACTAATCCTGAGTATGATTGTTCTAAGTACAATTTCTCTTGATATGATCATTCTGGGTATGATCATTCTGAGTACAATCCTTTTCTTCCTTATCTTGATTCCAATTTTCAATAATTCATTCTGACTGAATACAATCACTAGAACCCTTTCCTTTTCATCTAGATCTGATCAATCTGAATATGATCGACAGTATCTCTTTCTTCTCCTCCACCTGAATAAAATTAATCTTGATTTGATTTGGAATACCTATTTTCCCTTTTCTTCTTCAAGATCATATCATAATTTATCCAATAAGCTTATGATTTATGAAAATTATAAATCATCAAATCATTATATCATTTAATTAATCATAGTCATGAAGACTCTTATTCTTCATGAAAATAATCACCTCTTTAATACTAAATTCAAAGTGAATCAGATGACTATTTACTTCCAGCAAGACGCATTCTCAATTTGACCCTTTTATTGTGGATTCATTTTGAATTATATTTCAATCAATTCCTCATTAACATATTCTCCCACTTAGTACCCAATGTGAGTCCAATCAAAACCTTTTCCTTTAATCATCTTCTTTTCATTATGATGGACTTTTCTTAAGAAAATAGATTTTAATTATTTTGAAAACAACCATCAAAATGATTTTCACCAAAACATAGTGAGTTTATTTTCTTTCTTTAAAAACTATTCTTGAAAAAAAATACAACACTTGAAAACAAATACCTTCTTAATTATCTTGGTCCTAAAAATCTCCCCCTTTTGATTTTTTTTGTCAGCCAAGTTTTATAAATCTCTAAAATTTGTATCTTCAAGAAATTTATTACTTGTTAATAATACTAAGACTCTGTGAGCTAACTCATTATAGAAAATAAGAATCATTAACAGAAAAACCATGCTTTCCAAAAAAATGATTATAAAAACTTTATTCATATTTCTTCCTCATCTCTTCTTCTTTCCTAGAAAAAAATAAAATTTGTTTCTTAGAACCACTCTAATAAAAATTTAGAATATTTCACTTAAAATATAGTATTGAATTCACAGTTTACCCCCAAAACCCTATTTTTACATTCATTTGGAAAAATTTATGAAACAATTCATTCTCCCCCTTGACAACACTGTCCAAAGGTAAGATGAGAGAGGGGATAGAAAAAAATACCTCAAAATTAAATAGAAAAAGGTTGGACACACATGTTTATCCTTGATTTAGGAAATGATTCCTTCGGTAAAGGTTTTGTGAAAATATTCACAACTAGTTCAAATGTTGGAACATACTTCAGTTTCAATTCATTATTATCTACATTCTCTTTGATGAAATGATATATGATATCAATATGTTTTTAATGAGAATGTTGAATAGGATTCTTGGTGATATAGATTCATATTTGATTGTTAGAACCTAAGAGCAAGGGTAACTTCACTTCAACAAGTAAATATTCCAATTGAGTTCTCATCCACAAAAGTTGAGTAGTGGCTTGAGTAGAAGCAATATACTCATCTTTATTCATATTAATAGTTACTGAATTTTGTTTCTTTGAATGTCAACTAACATAATCATTTCCCATAAGAAATACTCCACCATATGTGGATCTTCTATTATAAACACTTCTTTCCCAATCAACATCTGAATACCCAAAAAAATTAATATTATCTGAGTTTCCATACCTGATTCTGAATTATATTGTGTCTTCGATGTATTTTAGAATTATTTTTACAACAATTAAATGTTATTATTTTGGAGCACTCGGAAATCTTGAACATAAGATGACAACATAAATAATGTCGGGTTTAAGGTAATAAAATACAATAAACATCCAATCAAATTTCAAAAATATTTCTGATCAACTTATTTTTCTTATCCATATATATAAAACTTTTTTCCCACTGATATTGGTGTGGAAATATTTTTTTATTTTTCCATGCCAAATCTATAAATAAGTTCCTTAGCATACATTTCTCGAGAAAGAAAAATTTATTCCTTCCTTTGATGTATTTGTAACCAATGAAAGTATTTCATTTCCCCCAGCATTGAAATTTCAAATAACTTTTTCATTTCTTCAGTAAACCTTTCACAACTTCTCTTATTATTCCTAACAAAGATAATATCATCAACGTAAACCATTACAATTAGGGAATACTATTGACTTTATCTAATGTAAATATTGTTATATGCTCTTCTTTTCTTAAAATTCATCTTCCTTAAGCTTGTATCCAATTTGGAATACCATTCCATCAGATCTTGTTTTATTCCATACAAATACTTTTTCAATATGAAAACATAACTTTTGTCTTTACCAAAAAACAAAGACACAAGGTTGTTCAATGTAAACTTCCTCATAAAGATCACAATTTAAGAATGTGGATTTAACATATATTTAAAATATCTTTTAACCTCATTATGCAGTAATAGTAAGAATGATTCTGATTGTTTTTAATCATTCCATAAGTTCAAGGGTTTCATCAAAATCAATACATTCAATTTTTGAATACCCTTTGCATATCAATCTTTCTTTGTTTCTTATCACTTCACCTTCTTCATTAAACTTCTTTTAGAAAACCCACTTTGGGCTAATAATGATTTTGTTTTATATATTGGGCATGATATGACATGTATCATTCCTTTCGATTTGATCCAAATATTCATTCATGGACTTAACTCATTTCGAATGATGAAAAACTTCATTTACATCATTCGGCTCCACTTTTGAATATAAAGAAGTATGTGTAATGGAATTGGTTATTCTTCTTGTTTGAACCTTCTGATGTTGATCACCAATAATGTTCTGATCTTAAAATTGCTTCCTCAACCAAGGATGAGATTTTTTCATATCTTCCTCATCACTACAAATAGATGAGTTTGGTTCTTCTTCTTGAGTAGGATTACAACTGTCCGTATTCTTATTATAATTATTTTTATAACAATATTGCTCAACCTTCTCATCGACCTGAGTATGTTTATCTTGTTTTTTATTTTTGATTACTTTAACATTAGTTGAATAAAAAATTCTTCATGTTTAAACATCTATATCATATTTATTCCAAATAATAGTCAAGAAATATTCCATCTTCACTTTTCTACTCAAACTTTCCATACTTTCCACCTTTCTTCTTTATAATACACGGTCTCCTGAAAACTCTTAAGTGTTTTAAACATGTATTTTTTCCATAAAACAATTCATATGTAGTCATATCTAATTAAGGCCTATAGAAACAACTATTTTGGATATAAACAACGGTACTCATGTATTAACTCCAAAAGTAATGATAAATACAATGTTCAATTAACATAGTTATTCTCATTTCCACCAAACTTCTATTATTTCTTTCAATGACTCCATTTGGTTGAGGAATGTATAAGGAACTATACTCATGGTAAATTTCATGATTCTCAAGATAACTTTAAAAATATTCAGTTATATATTCACCACTATTTTGTGTTCTCAACGTCACTTAATACTCACATTCTTTCTCATCTTTCCCTATGAAACTTTTAAACATTTTCAAAGCATCTGATTTATGTTTCATATATATAACATGAGTAATGTGAGTAAAATCGTTAATTAATGTGATGAAGTAATTATCTACATTTTTTTATTATTTCCTCATCAGCCCAAAAATATCGGAATGAATCAACTCTAGGGGTTTTCTTGAACAAATCTCAACTTTCTTATGCACAATATTTGGGATCTTTCCTTTTTGAAAAATAGTGAAACACTAATTTATTATTATTAGAAAGTTATGAATGTCTCAAAAACTAAATATTTTAGATAACTTACTCATGTTTCTCTTACACATGTGTTCTAGCCTCTTATACCGTAGTTGATTCTCATCCACCATACTCATGTAATACGAGTTTGGTAGTTGACCAATCTGAAACAAATTTCCTTTTGTGCATTGTCCTTGTGTAACAGTATTTCCATATTATTCACTTTTCACCTAAAATCCATATTTTATGAAGATAAATTTGTTACCCTTATCACAAAAATGTGAAACACTTAGAAAATTGTGTTTCATCCCATCCACATATAAAGCTTTCATGGATTTCAACTTTTCTTTTCCAATAGTGGTTGATCTGATACCTTTGATTCTCAAGGAATCATTATTTCCAAATGTTGTTGTACCTTATTTAAATTCTTTCACATTCTTAAATAATTTCAAATCACCTATCATATGATAAGAACATACACTGTCAAGAATTCAAGGTCATTCTTCTTTTGTATCTTTTAAAGTGATTTCACCAATAAGATCCTTTTCTTTTTCCTTTTCTTTATTCATCTTTATCTTCTGAGAATTATTAAGATTCTTTTGTTGTGCTGGTAACAAAACAAGAAATAATTTTGCATGGTTTCAAAGTTTTTTACATATTTCAAAAATATTTTCCAAACTATGGAACTTATTTTCAATTTTCACTCCACCTTTCTCAGGTATCTTCTAAATAAACTTCTCAAACATCTTCTTTTGAGGGAATTCACTCCCCCTCAATCTCTACATTTCATAACCTATGGAATAATAATAACGTTTTTTAAACCAAAACATATTTTACGTATGCTTGAATCCACCACAAAACTAGAAATATCCATAAAAATATTATTTTTCTCTGTAACTTCCATTTGATTGGAACTGTGAATATGTTTCTCATCCATCTTCTTTTCTTTCTTTTCTAAGCCACCAGCCATTCTATTATCAATCCAATTTTTTCTTTTCTTTTTGGATTTATCAGAACCAGAAGAATTGAAATCTTTTCTAGATCCAGAATTTTTCAAAAAAAATTTGAACTCAAGGATCTTTAAAACTTCTAAATTTCCAACTTTGTTGGTTTGGCCCATATACATGAATTTATCAAATTTCTTCTTTTTAAAAACAATTCCATAATTTTTATTAACCTTTGAAGGTATATTTTGTTTAACCTTTACAAGTTTATCTTTTAAATAACTTTCACCAACTATGGAAATAGATTTTATTTAATATAGTATTTCTATGTTCATATTTGGAAAGTTTTTTTGGATAAGTTCTAAGTCTTATTATCTCTCATTCAGCTACACTTCCAAATGATCATTATGATTCTTTTCTTCCTCAAGAAATTTCTTCAGATGATCAATCTATTTTTCTAGCTTCAATTTCTCATCAGTAATACATTATTGATTGCTTGTAAAGGAGCATTAATATTCCAAACTTTTGTTTTTATTTTTAATTCTTCTAATATTTATCATACATTCTTTCATATTTTCTTTTAAATGATATTCAAGTTGAGTTTATTCTTCTTATGAACTACTAATTGTGAACACTTCATCCATTACTACTAAAATGAATGTATATTCAATACCAAACTCAATAGATTTTTCATATTCAACATAATTGCCTTTTTCTTAGTCATCTTTAGATAAGAAACTTATTATTTGGGATTTGAATAATTATCTTTCTTTCCCTATGGAATATAATTTTCCTTTATCTCTTTATTTCTTCTATAATCTTCTTGGCTTTGTTTCTTCTTCATCACTATTCTTTTATTTCTTTATTTGAGGACAATTAACTGCAAAGTGACCAATAGCTCCACATTCAAAACATTTCATGGGAATTTTCCCTTTGTATTTACCTATATAGCTTTTCACATTTTTAGAAAATAGGGATAAATTTTCATTAAATTTTTTACATACCTCATTTTTAGAATCAAAATCACTTGTTTCATCTTCAAAAAGAATCTTCTTTAACTTTTATTTCTTAGTAGCATTGAAATATATTTCTCTATTAACTTTTTTTTAATTCTCATGGCTTTATCTATTATTATTTCATAAGTGATGAGAGTACTATAAAATCATCAAGAGATAACATTTTAGGATCTCTGTCTTCCAATGAGAAAACTTTTTCCTAAAACTTGTCAGGAAGGAATCTCAATATCTGTTCAAAAAATATAGAATCATATAACTTTTCACCAAGACATCTCATAGTACTAATAATTTCATTCAACCTAGTAAATAAGTCCCAAATAGATTCATGATCACCCATCTTTAAATATTCATATTTCAATCTCTAGATTTGTAAATTTTCCTTCGTTACTTTTTTTATTTCCTTCATATATGTTTTTCAATTTATCTCATATACCTTTGGTTGTGGAAAGGCCTTTCACCCTTAGGAATTAAATTTCATAAAGTGATGATAATATAGAATTCTTGGCCCTTACATCATTCTAGTGATTCTTCTTCTCAATAGTTATAAGAGGAGTTTTATAATCAATAGGAGGAAACCCATCTGTTTCAGCTTCAAGAAAATCATATCCAATAGACATAAGATAAGGAAACATTATATCTTTCCATATATAATAATTAGTTCCATCAAAAACCAAAATACCCCTATTATTCACACAATTTTAATTCTCCATCGACAAATAAAAATTGAATTGAACCTACCCTCTGATACCACATAAAAGTGCCTAGTCAGGATAATTGTATCACTGAGAGGGGGAGGGGTGAATCAATGATACTTTTTATTTTATTTTTCCATTTAATTGAAACAACCTTAACCTCCTGTTAAATATGTCATTCCCTACTAAAATCAAAACAAACACACATACATAAGAACATAATTATTTACAAGGTTCACTATTAATTAAGATTAACTACATCCTTGGTATGGTATGGAAATGATCTAATACCACAAAATCCACTAGAAAAAAATCATTGGATTACAATGAATAGGATATACACTTTCACTCATGTCACACTATGTATAAAAATACAATAATGTGTGTGCATCCTCTTTGTAAAAATAGGGTAAAAATGATTATGTAACAACTCATGTTACATGTTCTTCATTTCAATTTCACAAATGCATTCAATTGAAAACACTTCTTCAATTTCTTTCCCATAAAAAGGTAAGAACTTCCTGGACTTTGTAAAGGAAAAAACTTGTCTGCTTTTCCCCTACATTTTTTCTACTCTGATTCCTTCGAGTCTAATTCTCCCTGAAATGATCCTTCTTGGAATGATTATCTCTGCCTGATTCTTCTAAGTTTGATTCTTCATGGTATAATTTCTCAATATGAAAAGATACAACACTTGATGATTATGACACAGACAATTCATAACTTTTTCCTTAATCTATAAATCCTAATACGGAAATCCATAATCCAATTAATCCAACCTAATATGATGATAATCAAAATATAATTAAAGAGGACAATATGGTAATCAACTATGTATGATAATCAATGAATATGATGATCATCTAAATACAACATTGTGATCTTTTATATTCTCTTTCACTTCAATTCATCAAAAAAATTCAACAAAAATGAATTCAAAAACATTTTTTTCTCTATAAAAACTCATAGATTCTATCTCTTCTATAATAAATTATACATCAGTTAATAGAAAAGTATGATGTACTTTTTTCCTTTTATAGGTGGCCTATAAGTGGTTTAGGAAGGAATAAAAAAATCCTCCTCAATCACATAAATTCACCTAAATCTCAATTTCCCTAAAAATATTGGGTGCATTTATGACTTCTTTAATGATTCTCAAAGCTTTTAGATTCTTTTACTATCTTCACTTCCACTTTAGACTTTCATTTAAATTTTCTGTCTGATTTCAATTCATGGGTCTATTTTTCTGAATCTAATTTCTTTAAAACAAAGATCTGTATCAATTGAATGTAAGTGTTTTTAGAAATGGATACCACTCTAATTTTATAAATATAATGCTTTATATCAATTGAATACAATTATTATTTTGAATGTCAAGCCCCCCATGATAGCATATTCAGTAAACTTCTTCATCTTTTATCTCGGCCCACTTCTCACTATTTCACATTTTATCTTGACTTACTTGAAAAATTCATTTGAAAAGAAATAAAAAGTAATTCAACTCTTGAAAAACTTGATTAAGACATTTGGAAACAAATCAGAGTTCATCTATTTATTCCTTCATCAAATCATTCAACTATCTCAATCGATTGACTGTATTTTTTATCAGTCTTTATCGCTATTATTTTCATCAAAATCAGCTCAATTCATCTTAAATCGGTCTCTATTGAAAACATGTAACACCTCAAGCTTCCATGGTACACTTCTCTTTGAATAATACAATATCTTGCATTGTACGCAACTTCGAGTTATAGCACACCACGCCCAATCAAAATAGCCATTATGAATAGTAATACCCACTTTTTTAAATTTTATAAATTTGATTTTTCAATATGGACTTCATTTTTGGATTCAGAATATCAAAATTATCTTAGGGTGAATTTTTAGTATTTTTCTGAAAACTTTCAATTTTTTGATGAATAGTGAAAAACACTACATTATTGTTTAAAACCGAATTTTTTTAAATAATTATTATTTTTATTTAAATTTATTTTAAAGTAAAAATAGATAAATAATACCTACTTCAGTCCAATGTAATTCATTGGAGTCATTTTATAATAAGATTAGATATATAAAAATTTATTAAAATTTTAACGTCTTTTACCCACCTTCTAGGCACATTTGGAAATTTGCATAAAACATAATTTTACCACTTCTGTGAATTGAATTTAAAAAATCCAAGAAGCACAGTTCACATCAGAAAGTAAAATTTCGTTCAATAGGATGAAGATAATTTTTGGTGAATAGTAACTTTTGAATTTTATTTACCACGGTTAAAACTAAATAGGGTAATTAAAGGTAAAAATGATATTATAATTACACTAACACATGTCCTAATTATACTAGATAAGTTTATTTCAACCTAAACCAATATTAGGAATAAAATATGATCCTCTTTGATCCACTTGTATTATATTAGGACATGAATTATTATTTTATTTAAAGAAGATTTAATAGTGTAAAATCCAAAGTTTAATAACTAAACCATTTTTAACATAGGGTTATAAAAAAGATAAATTAGACTATAAATATTCATTGGAAATATAAAAATATTTCATACATCATGGTATTTTATTTATAATTTTTAGACATTAAATAATTAAATTTATTTATGACACAATGATAATGAAGTAATTACCTTATTAATGAAAGATTAAAATAATTAATATTATAAATATCAAAATAAATGTAAATTGAGAATTGTTATGCATTAAAATAATTTTATAAGTTAATATGACATGTTAGGGTTGATTTAATGTATTATTTTTGAATTAATCAAGTTTTTTTGACTTTTACAAAAATCAAATACTAAATAGTGTCAAAATTGACAAAAATGAGCTTTTAAAACAAATAGTATATTATTAAATGATATAGTATTCCTAAAAAACTTGGATTATGAAAAAGTACTTTTATAATGTTATATATATAAATAATGAACCACTTGGGGGTTTCCTGGCTTTTTATAGTTAGTTTATTAACCATTTATTATAATAATACAGGAAGACATGGTAAACGTTAAACTATTTATCTAAGAGTTAAATCTAAAATATTAGAATAATATTGTGACCTAAACTTGTCTAAAACCTATTGTTTGAGAGTTTTTAGACCTAACACCAACTTATCATCAAAATAAATCCTTTTTGAGCCATTATAAACCTAATATGATTGTATAATAAATTAATATTTCAAGCTCTTCCTAAAGTGCATGTCGCCTCTCTTATAAAAGGGTATTAACCCTTCTCTCAAATTCACACCTCCAATGCCATTTGGCTCAAAAAAAACATGCTCAAATATCCTCAAAACTACCCTCAAATAAACCTAGAGACCTTACATTGACTAGAAATCCACTCTAAGGATCCATTTTGATCAAATTCAAAGAAAGCACCCAAAGAAGAGGTAATTATTTCACCACCTCATTCAAAGTTATTTTCTTCTTCCACTTCCTCTTACATTGTTATTTACATACCAAAATAATATATCTAGTAAATTATAAATATTTTTATTTTATTTTAAATATTTTACAGCCATATTCCTTATTCTATCCATCCTATTAATGATAAAGCCACCATACGTGCGTACGTATGGCTTACCATCTCCAAGTCGTGGTGTAGTTTTTTATTCAACACTTAATTATTTGGATGGGTATAATAATGAGTATAATTTATGTAAATAATAAATATAACATGTTAATTATTCTGTATGTATGATATACCATCCAATTGCATATGATTTCACCATCAATAGAATGATATTGTTGCTCGTGCGTACGTATGGATTACCATCTCCACAAACGTGATGAGATTCATTCCCCATCCTAACTATTCAAGAATAGTTTTCATTTTATGATTAAAAATAATGTTTAAAGAACTTAATATCATTATTTATATGAATAAAATAAATCCTATACAAAAGAAACATGACCTACGTAACAAAATATATAAAGGAAAATGAATCAGTTAACACCCGAAATAAAGATACAAATAATATATTATTAACAAATCAATATTAGAAGATAATATATGATATCATATTTATGTATGTGGTTCTTGTATAATTTAATAACAATGATTTAACTATTATAAATGAGGTTAAAGTACCCTGAACTATAGAAAAGTACAAGGTAAGGGTTAATTTTACAATCTCTTTTTTTAACCAAGGTTGTTTATACGTAGGTATTTACTAGGACTTCTTCATCATCGACATCTGTGTTTCTTAAAAATGTATTTCAAAACCTTTTTAATATTTTCTAGAATATGGGTTAAAGTAATTTATACCCTTGTTTGAATCTTTATAAAAAAAATTGAAATGAATATTTTTTTCTTTTTCCAAACAAGGTACTTTATGACTTTTTTGACAAATTAAGGTAAGAATTTTTTTAACTTATATGGTGGGTGTGGCTATTTTCCACCATTATAATACCTTCGAAGCTTCCCTTACAATATTATATGAATATATTCAGAATAAATGTTTTATTTTATAATTACATGACTTTTAAATGATTTCAAAATAGAAAGATATATTTCTATCAAATAGTTTTGATTTCATCTATGTCAACATCCTTTGATGGATTTTACACTTGTTTGAAGTTGATTTTTTATGATACAATCATTCATATTGTATTGAAGGTTTTGTGATATGTTTGACTATGGATATGTTATTTTTATACCATACATGGTTTATGGTTAAATTATTAACATTTTGTATGCTAGTTTTAATATGAATGTTTATGTTATGTTTTAATATTTTCATATGAGGAATGAATTGGACTTAGTAAGTAAAGGGTGGATCCCTCTATAGATCCCCGATACATCGGTAGGTCTCATGAGACAAACTAGTGTCTTGGCATAAATCCTTGACAAAATCTTATTTGTAGTCTTGGTACGAGTCCTTGACTATGTGGTTTTGATGTTCGGCATTATGAATTCCATCATTATGAAATTATCTATTGATATTACATGTGATTATTTGAATAGTATAATATCCATGTGAATAAGTAAATGGAATTATTTGATTTATGTTTTCCATATTATGCTGAATTTTAAGTTTAAAAGGATTTTTTTTAGTCTTATACATTGCCTTAAATGTTTATTCTTTTTATGATAGTTTCAACTATATTGTTATCCTTACTGAGCATCTGAGCTCACCCCTTTCTTATGTTTTATTTTTCATAGGATGTGAAGAAGTATATTATGATTAACCTCAAGGGATAGGTCAAAGGATATGAGTGTTTTCAAAGGGGACACAATGTTATTTTTTTCATTATGTAATGTAAAACTTATGTATGTATCTAGCACTTACAAGGCTACTAAACTAATCGGTCTTTCAAAACTTTATCTCTTGTGATCATGACAATGTTATGTAATAATGAACCGACTTTGGGTAACTAGGGTCAAGGTGTAACAAAACAACTTTACCTAAGTATGATGGTTCACCGAGTATGATGGACCAGTGTCAACATCAACAAGATTTATTTCCAACTCAGATTGAGTGTGAATTTTCTGACTATTATTTCCTTGGATATGATCATCCTGGGTATGATAATTTTGAGTATCATTTTTTTCTTCTTGATCTTGATTATGATTTTCAATAATTCATTTGAACTGAATACTATAACCAACACCCTTTCCTTTTCATCTAGATCTGATCAATCTAAATACAATTGGCAACATCTCTTTTTTCTCTTCCACCCAGATAAAATTAATTTGAGTGTGATTTGGAATACCTCTTTTCCTTTTTACTCTATAAAGCTTTAATTATATTTTCTCCGATTAAATTATGATTTATGAGAATTATAAATCATTAAATCATTGGCGCATTTAATTAATCATAGTTATCCATACTCTGATTCTTCATCAAAACAATCACATCTTTCGTACCAAATTCAAAGTGAATTAGATGAACATTTACTTCCAACAATATTCATTCTCAATTAGACCCTTTCATTCCAAATTCAGTGTGAATCCGACTACAATCAATTACTCATTACGATCTTCACAAATTTTGGACCTAAGGTGAGTCCAATCAGAACATTTTCCTTTAAACATATTTTTTTACAATTTACTTTTCTTAAACAAAGAAAGTCTAATTATTTTTAAAATAACCATCAATATGATTTTCATTAAAAAAAGTGAGGTTATTTTCTTTCATCAAAAACTTTCTTTGAAAAAAAAATTCAACAATTGAAAACAAATACCTTCCTCATCATCTTGGTTCGAACACAAAAATATTATCTAATAACAGAGTTTCAATCAACTTAAGAAAATAAAATATTCAAGTTTAATATAGTTGGTAAAAGTTAGTCACCCCTGATTAACCCACCCCCCCCCCCACAGGTTGAATACACAATCCACCTAGGAATCTTAATTGGTTTCAAATGGAAGGTTACCTCTATTTGGATATATAATTTCTTATTCTTAGTGGTAATTAATATTATTATATGAAATTTGGTTTTACCAAGTTAAAGAAATTCTTTCTATGGAAGATATGAAATTTTGGTCTAAACTGAAGAGTATAGAAGTTATTTATGATTATAGAAACATGAAGTTTTAATCCAAAACCTTGAAAAACAGGAAAAATAAAGAATCTTAGAAGAATAATAATAATTATTATTATTATAAATAGAAGGATGATCCACCACTACCATAAATTAAGGTGTGTGGTATGGATTGTTATGAATTTGAGAAAAAAATTCCTCTAGAAAAATACTTCTCAAGATATTATTCGGTGGAAACTGTTAAATATTTTTACTATGAAATCAGATCTTATATGAAAAATGTGCCTTTTGAAGTTATTATATATGACCTTTAATTTATCAAGAGATAACATGAGGAAATATCATGGATAATATCAAAACTTTATAACATGGAAAAAATTGGGAAAGAATCTTTAAGAATGTAATATCTTACTAAACTCACTGAAGGTAAGGATGAAAATGTGTCATGTTCTCGAGAAAAAATCTACCTTGAAAAATAAGTATTTTATATAAGATTTTATAAAAAAAATTATTGATGAAGTTCTTAAGGAAATATTTCATGCATTAGAATCTACTATTGAATATATAAAATCTTAGTTGGAAGATAAATATAAGAGTTTAAGAGATCGTGATGTATCACTAAATAATGAGAGTAAAATGAATTAAAAAATTTCATAATGAACATCTATCTGATACCCATAGTAAACTTAGTGACCTTATGTAATAATCAGTAACATCCTATAAAGAAAAATACACACTTCTAGAATAAATTTTACTAAGGAGTTTGTGTGAAGATGGTGTATTAACAAAAAAAATCAAGGAAGAGCTCTATGAACTAGATGATACTCACAAAGTAATTATAGAGGTTAAGAATGATTAACTACAGATAAAGTAAAATAAAGTAAAGGAAGATCATCTTTTCTTATAATAGGTGAGGGAGTTTCATGAATAAAATATATAAAATTTAAAAAATGTATGTGAAGATAAAGAGATAAATATTGAAAATGAGAATAACTCATTAAAATTAACATGCCTTGAGGAAGCAGTGATATTGAGAAGCATGGAATATACTCAATAATAATTTTCACATAAAGATGACATAAGAATATTTGGAAAAAAAATTTAAGGAAAGTCTTACATCAGGAAAGACTCTATCTAATAGTTGGAAGAATTTGAAATCTTTAGAAGCATAATATTTTGATAAGATAAAGAAAAATTCAACCCCACATTTTAATGAATTTATAAGTTTAAATTTAGTATTATTAGTGCATGTTATTATTCTGAACAAAAATGGGTGAAGAAAGGTGAAAAATACACCTCCTCTGATAAGGTGGAAGTTGAAAAATAAAAGGGAAATATTTCCCCCAGGGTATCAACAAGAAAAAACTAAATATTTAAAAGAAACAAGTTTTGAAATAATTTTATACCATTTATATTACAACACGGAAAAATAAACCTTGACATATTAGTTTTCATTGGTTCTAGGGAAAGTTCGGTTATATTGTTATCGATTAGTGGTACAATATTCCAAGGGATGAGCTATAAATAAGGCAAACATTAAGGGGGATAAAATTTAATGGAAAATGTAACTCAGATAAATATACCCAACTTTCACAAAAGAACAAATATATATTGACGTCCAATATATTTATATATCTTCAAGATTTTTGAGAAATTATAGAAGAAATGTTCATTGTGAAGAAAAGTGATGGTTTACTTCTACTAATCAGAACATAGGTAATACTAATAGAAATTGGCCACAAAATATAAAATAAACTTCAAGGAAGATTGATTGTAAATCTACCATGGGATGAAAAAAAATCTAAGAATAATATTACACCCAAGAATAAAGTTATAGAAGATGTTATATCTAAGAAAATGTGATAATTATATATAATAAAAGGCAACTTAATAGATAGTTGTAATATTTCTATGAATATATAAAATAGTTGAAGGAATCTCAAGAAAAAAGTTAATGAATTCGATAAAAACATAAATATATTAGAATTATAAAAGAAAACTTTGATGAAGAAGTAGATCTTTGGATGTTATATGTGAAGAGCAATTTACTAACAGATAAGAAATTTTGTAGAATACGTATATTCACCAACCACACTACTAAAAATTTCAATACAATATTACCAGGACATGAAAAGTTGGTAAATAAAAGTAACCAATATTTGGAAATAAATAGTATTTATTTTAGGAAAGATCATCACAAGAATAAATTTGAACATATTCTTATGGTTTGTGTAGTTATATAGCTATAATAATTGGAGGAATCAAGAAGTTTTAGAGAAGAATAAAATAAGAAAAATGAATGCACCTTTCTATATGAAGTTAAGAAGACTCCACCACACAATATTGATATAAAATGAGATTATAATAAACCTATTCCACCCAAGAGTATTTTTCTTAGAAATATATGGGTGAAGGCATTAATAAGAGTAAAGTGAGAGTTTCCAAGTTGGGAAAATTACTCATCCCTATTCTCTACCTAGTGATCTAATGAATATCCACTTTATTCCCATTTATATTCTATTGTTCCTACATTAAAAAGGGGATTCTAAGGTGATGATGTTCAGGGAGATCCCTAATGTAGAAATATGAATTTGGTTTTTATAAAATCATTAAAATATAAAGTAGAAACTAATTTTGACCAACCAAGGTGTTCCAACACCAAATACTAAAAATACAGATAATTGAAATATGTTTTCATCCTTAAGTTATGTCTTTTATACTCCGATTTTTATAAAAAAACATAATTACATATGTAAAGGGGTAAATTTGAATTGTTGATGAAAAATTATTAATTATATTGAAAAATGGAAGAAACCCGTTCATTTTAATGATTTAATGTTTTTTGATATGTTTGTTATTGTGGATTCAAGAAAGTTAGTTGAATGAAAATATGAGTAAACTTTCACTAAAATAATATTTTGTATAAGCATGTATCACTGGGAAATTTTCATGGATGGAATACATGTTTGAATATATCATTGTTGTTTTATACACTAAGAATGGATCATGTGGAATTAATTTGGTTTATATGGATCTTATTTCATTAAGAAAATTGTTCATTTAATTCTCTCAAGAAGTTTGAGTTTATATTTGGGTTATTGGAAGAAAATAAGAGAAGAATAATAGGTGTGAATAAAGTTCATCCCTCACCCCCAAGACTTCACCAAAGGGGGGATTCAAATATAGATCAATAAGGGGGAGAAAATATCATTTAATTTAAAGAAACATTGGTATTTAAAACAAATTCAAATGTGGAATTTAAGTAATTATCAAATGATAATGTTTTTATATTGTATATGTTTTTAATTGATTGTTGTAAATTCAATAATTAAGTTAAAGGTAAACGTTAATTATCTAAGGGTTCATATGGTCAATGAGGTTGTTGAAGGTAAATGTTCCTAAAGAAATTTTATAGTATAGTTTTTCTTATAGTTGTAAGAGAATTCTTATAAGATGGACAAGCACTATATATGTTATTAAGAGTTGAAGACCTAATAACATACAGATAAATATATTGAAAAAGTTTGTCAAATGAAGTATATCCAAAGTTAAAATCATCAAAAGTACAATATATAATTATTATTTGTTGGAGAATATTAAGAAACTTTACTAATGTAGGATAAGAAAGTTTCCTTATTAAATCTAGATAATACCATGTCGATCCTCAATTTCTTAAAATCATGAAGATTATAATGATCTAATTTTGGCTCTAAAGGGTGATATTGAGGTTTTAAAACTATTAGTAATGAATCATGAACACTAGATGCAGAACACTCAACTGATGTGATCAGATGGATAAGTAGTGGTATGAATTTATAATCGTATGAGGTATGCATTATAAAGTTTGAGGTAACAGTCAAAAAATGTTACTGAATCGAATAAGGATGATTATATATGATATATTTCTAGTAATAATCACACACTTTTGAGTTTTTACATATTTTTACATAGGGATATAATACCCTATATGAATTCAATGTTTGATCAATGAAGTTTAAGTTTCATATGTACAAAGAACAAGTTATGATGTAGTGAAGATTAAAACAATGATCAGACAGATGGGGTTAAAGTAAAATAGAATGATTCTACTAGAAAGATAATTTTCATGAATTTTTCATGTATATAAAATTATGTTACAACTTATATGAAGTTTTATGTTGTGATTTCAAGGAGTGTGTTGTTGAAGGAAGACCATCAGATCGTGTATATCATAAAAATATTCATCAGAATAAGGTTTTTATAAAATAGGATTTCATGTTTTATATGAATAATAGTTTATAAATATTTTTATAAAGATCATTCAGTGGATAGGTGTTGAGTTTGAATGTATATAGATGGACAAATAGATACTCTAAAGAATTCAAGCTGATTGTTTGAATTTTCATAAAATTATCTTATATAAAGTCTAACTAATCAAAGGAATATGAATTACATCAATCAAATATATTTGTTGACTTATAAATTCAAAATTATGATTTTTACAAGTTAATAAACTCAGTCAAATATCAATTGTATGTATGATCATCGAAAAGAGAAACATAAGTTCATTGGATAGATGATTCTATGAATATGTACCCGACTGAGTTTTTTTGAAATGAATATGATGTTTGGTTTGAGGTGGGGTAACCAATTTGAGAGATGAAAATTCATCCGGAAAACATATATGTTTGAACATTTTTTAGTACATCATATAGATGATTCATCTAAATTTCATTGGAATAATGTTTCAATATCATCAAGAAGATATTTGAAATGTCACTGATTGTAGGATTACAATGTAATCAATAAAACATTTAAAAGCATGAGATAAATTTGAGTAGTTATATCTAGATATAACATGAATTTCTATCCATGTTGAGAAATATTATGATCATTTTTTGAATATATGTGAGCCCATCAGATGTAGATATTCACAAAATTTAATAGGACAAACATTTTTGTATGCATTGGACAAAGGAGGCATATGAAAAAATATTACTCGAAGATGTGTAGAGTTTGTTAGACGAAATCAATCGGTCAAATAAAATATTATTTCCATTGGATTAAGATATAATATGTCTTGAGATAGATAATCTCTATGAAGTCACCATAAATGCATTATCAATCAAATTTTTGATAATCTTTACATAAAATATGTAAAGACTTTAACAATGATGATGATGATGCTCATCATTCAATGTTATTTATCTTTCTATG
Source organism: Viscum album (assembly GCA_963277665.1). NCBI lineage: Eukaryota > Viridiplantae > Streptophyta > Magnoliopsida > Santalales > Viscaceae > Viscum > Viscum album. Next base: position 1,111,968,351 of record OY728137.1, read on the forward strand.
GTTAAGGAAGTTTAAAGAAGATTCTTAATTTTATTTTTAAGGAATTTGAATTAAATAAAGTTTGTTTTGAGTTTTTAAGAATATTTTTGAATGTTATAGAATATTGTAGAGGTATCCAGTGAAGTTGAGTTGAGTAGAAGATTCAAAAATTCAGTTTTGGATGAGTGGGAAAACATATTTGACTTCTTACAATTTCTCCTAAGTGATCACCTATATAATGGGTTTCATGTTTTTTGTGGGTAAAAAAACATTGTTCATATGCGTGAAGATGAAAAGTGAGGAAGTTTTTAGAGTAGGCTAAGTTTTCAAACAAGGAAAGTCTTATATTAATAAGAAGTACACCATAAATATGTGTAGAGGGAAGAGGTACTAGTAGTGGTTCTGGTCAGAGGCACCAGATAGTGTCTTACCAGTCATAGGATCAATGGATAGATTATATTAATCAGAGGCACTGGATTGAGGCAATTTGAGTTAAGGCACATTGGTCGAAGGTGTGGAGTTTAGATGCACACCTGAAGGAACATACCAAACGAATATTGAAGCTCACTAGATAGAGACACAATATATAGAGATTGTGTCACATTATATAAATTCATACCGGATGAACATAAATAACTTTGGTCATAGTTTTACCAAATGTATACATTAGAAAAAAAAATTCCAAATTATTATTTTTATCTATGTACATGTTTTATCCTATATTGGATCAAATATATAATAAAACTCTATAAATGAAGGGAGTTAGTATAATTACCTACCAGGAGACAAAAGGATTCTAATGAGAGTTAGATCATTATATTCATTTGATATATAATTGAAATGATTTGGGGACCAATGAGAGTCATTATGGAAAGGATGTAGGTTCTCACACTAAGGTCGAACCTTGTAAAAATACTTTTGTTTTTTAATTTATATCATCTTAATAGCATAAGGTTAAAGTCGTGAGACAGAGTTTATAAATATCTATACATATTAATATATAGAAAACGTTTGATAAACCTAAGTAAAGAAATATTTTAATTTTAATTTAATCAGTAAAGTTTTGTCAACCTTGATTCACCCCCCCCCCCACTCTCAGGTAACTGCACGATCCACCTAGGAATCTCAAGTATCACAATAAATAACCAATTTTAATAAAATCTACCATTAATGTAAAATCCTTTCTCATAATCACATGATCTAAATGAAATATATATATATATATATATATATTATATTTTAAAATAACTTGAAAGAGGGAAATTTATCATGATTTTCAAATAATTCCATGGTGAGATATGTATTCAATATGAAAATTTCAGTAAAAACTGACTAAAATAGTGGGGGTAAAGAAGCCCAAAAAATACCATGAAATAATCCAAAAGATAGAAAATAAGATTGATGAAATAAACAATAAAATAAAATGTAATAATCTAAAAAAATAAACATGCAACTACCATGAAACATTACAAAAAGATAAAAAAATGAAAGTTGATAAAAATAAGAAAAATGAACAGATAAAATTCCTAACTATCTCAAACAAATATCCCCTCACCCACCTAGAATTTACAATGTTCTTTCTATAATGAAAAATGAAGATCATGTGAGAAGGAAGAATATTACATGGTGGGTGTTATAGATTGATGGCTTCTTGAAGGTGGTGTTTCTCCACTAGGGACTCTAGAAGGGTTTCTTTAAAGTTCTTCAGCCACTACCTATTGATAGTGAATGTATTTTGAGTTTATTAATTTTTAACCAACAAAACCCCGAAAGGATATAAATTAGTTATAGTGTATGGAATGAACTAGTGGGAATAAATATTATTAGGGTGAAACTTGAACCTTACATTGAATAAAAGTACCTCTTCAATGATGTGGAATAGACAGTGATGGCTGAGGTGGTCATGGGTATCCTTAGTTCTCTCCTTATATATTCCAGAGTTATCGTATATATATATATCTCATTATATTTCCTCCAACTCATTAATTTATTTTGATCAATTACAACTAAAATATTGTAATTATATTTTTTTATAGTCTAATAGTCCTGGTGATTTATCACAATGGGGTGGTGAAAACTCTTTCGAATCACAAGTCAATAAAGAACCATGCCAATGGGAGTTTTAAAAGTTGTGCAGTAGTCCCAAAAAGAATCATTTAGTCCAAGACTCTAAACTTTTCTAATAGTTTGGACATTTTTTTCAAAGATATTTTTTAACTATCTATTAGACACCTAAACTTCTCAATGGTTTTGGGGAGGTAAGAAGTTGAAACTCAATGATTTACCCCATACTAATATAAAGTTCCCTACATTATATGGTTGGATAAATTAGAACGTATTCACTAATGATGAACTAAGGCAGACTAAACCTATAAAAGTTTTTTTCTCAAAAATTCCACAACTACATTAGAAGAATCATTAATTTTTGTCTATTATTTTTCCCATTTAGATATATAATTCTCTATAATAATAATATAAAAGATACCAAATTAATTAGGAAACCAACACAAAAATTCAATGCCCAAACGTTAAAAAATTCATGGAATAACAAGATTTTTTATGCCATTTAACATATTTTAGAGACACTCACTATCCTTTAAGAATGATGGAGATATATAAAAAATCATGGGCATCATAAAATTTTTTTGGCCAAAATATCCCAAAATAAAGAAACATATGATTAGTTTATTGGAAACTAAAGTGGTCCCCACATGAAAGAGTGTGATAGAACACGAGGTTACACCAAAACTCATTTTTATTAACATGATGCATGAGGACTTGATCAAAATATATGATATAAAGGTAGGTATCATTCCAAATTTACTAATGAGAGTCATGTTTTAGATACTCATCTTGGTTTTTATTGAGATTTATAGGAAATAAAGATGATTTCAAATAATTTTTAATTTCATCATATCATAGAATAAAAACTTATGCTTGGTAAAATTTCTCATCAGGAAACATGTTATTTATGGGAATGTATGGTGATGTTTCCATGATAGAGGACTAAAGGATCCTGTAGATATGGTCATCCACTGCATTCTCCACTAACATATTATCCATAATTTTTAAATTTAATTCCTAAAATAGGGTCATCCAACGAATGAGGAGTGCTTTGAAATTTTGTTTCTTAGATAGATACTGAAAGGATTCTTGTCCACAATACAAAATAATTTTAGACCCAAAAAGGCATCACCTAAATTTATTCAAGGAAAACACAATTAAAAGAAATTATTTTCCAATTGTGGTTTAGTTTTCTGGGGAAAGGTATAATGATCATGAGGCATATCCAATGATAATTAGAGTTTAATCTATAGATAGTGATAAGACTTCACCAAATACATAGTTGGAAGCATCACGCATGATCTTGCATAGTGAATATCATCAAGGTGTTTAGATTATTGGGGGTGAAATGAGAATCCATTTCAATTTATCAAAATCATCGTAAAATTTTTTATCAAGCATATAGAACACAAAAATTTAATACATAATCAATAAATATATCTTAATTTCATAGAAAAACATAGAACCTATCTTATGAAAACTAAAACGGAAAATCAAAAACATCATGAGAACGATAATTTCTCAAAAAATATATCCATAAATGAATTTGATTGAAAAATTTGTCTTAAAATAAACACACACTCTTCCTAAAGGCTTCATAACATCTCTCTCTATTTTTCTTCCTATTACAAGAGATGAATATTACCTAAAATGTGAACTGATGAATTAAAATCTCAAGGGACAATAACCACCCACCTCTGAATATAATATTCCATGAGATCCATAGGTCATGTTCCATTGTTTTATATCTAAATATTTAATATTAACATTTCATTGTATGTATTATACTCAAAATAACCTTAAATGATAGTCTAGGCTATCCCAAATAAAGTGGGAAATGATTAAATCACCTCTATTAAAATAATGAAATGTGGGGGAATTATTATGAAACAAGTTTATTATTATACTAGATTTTAACTAAAAACTCACAAAAACATCATTATTTCTATATGGGTATTCTAGGAAACCCAAAGAACCACTGAAACTCTGGTGAAAGGAAAAAATAACTATGGTTCAAAAAAACATATTTTCAATTCTATACTATGGATAAAACTATAATTACCTTTCCCGAATCACTTAGTAGTATCTAGACTGGAGTTCCACTAGACCTTAAGCATGCCTCCTCATACACCAAAGGCTAACAACTAGCACTGAGGGTATATGGGGTGATAGTGGGGGTATTATACCCTATAAAGATAAAAAATAGTAATATCAACACAACATAGTATAATTGGTTAAAATAATAATCAATAATTTCAAAATAAACACCTGGTTACTTTAAAAAATATTTAACATTCTATGATAGTTTTACAAAACCTAGTTATTTTCCCTTAAACCAATCACTCATACACAAGTACAAAAGTAATTAAATACACATCCATCATAGCACAAAATAACCACTTATCCCATATAAAAATTATACCATCTATCTCATTTAACATATTCACTCCCAATATCACTAAGTTCCTGATTTTAAACTTTTACCCCTTGCTTATACCAAGAATCATAAATTTTTCACATATCTTAGAGAACCCATTTAGGGTTTGAGTATGAAATCAATAGGCCACCACTAATTATGTCCCTAACTAATATACATATCATATGAAAATATTTGAATTCATAATAAAAAAAACTAAAATATATTACAAAACCTTTTTTGTTCATTCTTAACCAACACTAAATGATCTTTTACATACCTCAGCTAGTTCTAGAGTAGAAATATACATCCATAGTCTATCATGAAATAAGTTTCTTTATCCTTCCAGCCAAATCTAAGTCGTATGGTGTTACCATCCTAAAAATAATCCTGATTCCCCAATGGTACATTCGTAAGTCATATCCCAAGTCCCATGGAATTCTATATCCTTTTCCATTATCAGATCAACATCCCAATAAACCCAAGGAATGCCTACACCAACCCTTTATCAAAATCAATATCAACAACCCAATATGTATAATAATCATTAAATCGCATCTAGTGGTCTCACACACTACTAACTATGGACTTATGTAGTGCACACATCCAATATATCGATGGTCATCACATCCCTCAATATCACATAATATGTGGAGAATACCACACACATTGAGTGGATTAAACCACCTCATGGGTTATCTCTTGGGTTCACATGACCCCAGTGGCCACAAGCCCTAAGGTGAGCGACATCACCAACAACCTAGGATACACCATCGACAAACCTCCATCGCCACCCACAGTAATGGTCAACCCCATATATACTATCCCCATGAATTCATCACCCAATATATGAGGATCAACATCACCCATAGTTACATGGTTTGAACCCAAAACATTCCCATAGAACCACATCAAGCATCACAACTCAAGAATCATCAGTTTACACCACATGGAATCAAGATTTTTATATCCTAAAGCACAACACCGAACAAGTATTCCATACCAAATCATATACACAATTTTCTATATTTGACTAATCCTTATTATCTCTTATGAATAATGGAAACCACATGTGGTTCCATTTCTATTCACATAGAGATAATCCTACACATGATGATTTATTAAACACATATAAAACGGTTATAAAATTAGAAATGGTTAGGCACCACCTACTTGCATTATATAGAACTCCACCAGTTGAATAAATCTAGCTAAACTAACCTCAATTGGGAGATCCATTAAAATCTAAAAAAAATTAGGTTTTTTATAAAAATATGGGATATTGTTGAAAAAACTAGATAATAGATACACATAGAATGATATCCTTACCCATGACTACCCCTGAAACAACTATCACAAATACCTAGTAAGAAATGGTGAAGACCTACCTAGATAAATAAAGGAATGAAAAGACACTATGGCTAAATGTTGTATAGTGAAAAAAAATGGCCCTAAAATCAATTTTATAGTAAAATTACAACTTAAAAAAATAATTTTAATTATTCTATGAAACATATTCCCAAAATTCAAAATATTAAATTTTTGAAAACTCTACAACCTTACATATCACCACTATAGGGAACCATAAATTATATATATTTAAAAATATTATGTATCATAGTGTGGTTTGACACTTTACTAATTTTTACTATGTAAAATATATTACATATCTTATACATAATATATTTTTAATACATAACATATTTTCCTTTTTTGAAACTCAATATGTAATATCCTCTCCCAATATGTAAGATATTCCCTTCAGAAAAAACTCCATACATAATATAACACTCTAATATATAATATTATTATCTATATATAATGTTTTTCTATAAAGCAAACTCCATGAATAAATTATTTTCCTTAGGAATAATTTCATATGTAATATAATTTTTTAAATTTAATTTCCCTACCTTAGTAAAAATACCAATACATATCATATTTCATTCTTGTGTAATATATTTCTCTCATATGTAATATATTTTCTTTAAAAATAATTTTTTTATTTAATATCACAAACCATACATGATATTTTCAGTCCATGCATAATATATTTTCTCCCCTATGTAAGGTTTTTGAATTAGACACATTTATTAGGACCTTGATAAAAACCTTACACACACCAAAATTTAGCCATTTTTTCTTTAAGAACAAAATTTTTAAATCCATACATGACATATATATTTACTTTCCTTATAATACATAATATATTTTTTCTTTAAGACTTAGCCAATTTTTTTAAAAAAACATCTCAAAATAAAAAGTTACAAAAATGTATATTCTTACCAAATTAATTCAATACTTCTAAAAAGATCCAAACTTATTTTAAAAAAAATTTCTTACCTGAAATTATAGGCCAATCTATAATTGTATCCCCTTGATCCTAGGCATATATTTAGAATCACTTCCCATCCTATACTAACACCATGGGAACCTATAAAGGGTCCAAATTCACCTTTTAGGTCCAAGATTTAACCCAATTTGTTATCAAGATACCTAGTACCTTACAAACTCTCTGTTATACAATAGATCATCCTTGAGATATCCTGTCCACTTACTAACCAAATCTTACCAAAACTGAATCATATCCCTCACCACATTCCTAAATACTAAGATGATTTTGAACACATCCATCTCTTACCTACATACTCTTACTACCTTGAATGCCCAACTCATATACACTAACACCTTTTATGGGTAATCCCCACCATAGTAATCACCTAACCAATCTCACTACAACCAATTTACCCAACATAATGATGGTATCCTACCCATACATTTCTCACACTATAGATATTTAAACATAGTTTAAAATCACTAGTTATTATTGTAATATATCTTATTGATATTCATTATCATCCAACATCAAACTGAATTCTCACTTTTATCCAACATCATACTTGATTCCCAATTTTATCCTCGATTATAGTGTATCCCACATTTATCATGTATCACACCTAATGCTCACATGTTCACTAAAAACTATTTAATCCATTTATCATATATGAACCTTGATAGTCATGATATTGTTAATATTATTTATTTTTATTTTAATGATTTAAAACCCACCAAATGACAAATTTGAGTTGAATTGAATTTTTTTTATTTTAGGGATTTTTTGATGTTAAAATTTAAATTTTCTCAATTTTGGAATTTTAAATGTTTTAAATAAATTCTGTATTTTAGGCATAAAGATTTAAATATTGATCAAAATTGGGTAATAATTTTTTTGTAGTCTTCCTATGTTAGTGGGATACAACTTTTTAAATTTGGATAAGTGTTGAGTCAAACATATTGAGGCCAAAATAAATAATTCAATATGGATAGGTCGATTGGCCAACAGTATTGACCCCAACTAATTAAATATGGCATAACCCCTACTACAGAATTCAAAATGAGATGATTATTTCTTTAGAGGAAATAAGACTCAAAACATAATATTAATGTTAAGTTTCAATGAAAAATTATCTCATTAAATTTGTATTTTTATGATCCAAAATAGAGGATGTTGAAAGGTATCTTCAGGAATAAAAAGTGAACTTCAATAAATTGCCTATAACTTTTCCTACACATTTCCCAAACAATTTAAATTTTAAAAAATAATAATAAGAAACCCAAAGTAGATTTGGATAAGAATGGGGTGAAAATTGATCCAACTTTAGACAAACATAAAATGTATAGAAGGTTGTCCACCCCTCCACCTCTTTATATTATCATCTCTACTTCATTTTAAAGGAAAATTAGATTGAGGGTGAGGTCAAATATGTATAATATATGTAAGATAATATGATTATTACATGATTTAAGTAATCCATGAAGTTTTAAACTCTAAGTGGTTGTGTTCAGTGAATATCCAATAGAATTTCCCCTTTTTAGTTTGTGTTATTATCTGTAGTCTCTTTTCTTTTGAATTATCTTGAAAAAAAATCTTGAATGAAAGAGGTATATTTATTTTTGGTTTTAAATTTATTCTATTTTTTATAAATTTTTTATAATCTTATGACTATAAAATTATTTTCTTATTATTTAAAATTATTTGGGAATGGTCTCTTCATTAACCACAATAAGTTCAGTTAGTTTTGGTTTCTCGGAGGTCTTTGGGAAATCGAATCACTTTCAAAAGTAGATAAGCACCCATTTTTCAGATATCAATATGGTTTCTAGTAAATATATTGAGTTATTGAGGTATAAAGAAATTTTAAATCAATTTTCAATGATGATAAAGGGAGTGTTAGAAGATTGATGTTTGTCCACCACTGCCTTTTTTAGATTGTTTTTTTTTTCAGTATATCTTTCTTTTTATTTATAATATATAATAAATAATTTTTTTAAATTAATATTTTCTATCATTTAAAATAGTTTAATTAATTTCAAATCCAAATTTTTAATTTTAACATTTATAAAAACAAATTAACAAAGTGATAGTTTGATAACTTAGTCTGCAACCTCCTTATGAGACAACCTTGTGGTCACTATTATACTATATTTTTTAGGGAAAATTATTGAATAGAGTTTTATGAAAAAAAAACTCCATAAAAAATTTAGTACCATTTATAAGTATTATAAACACCTAATCAAATTGTTTTCATAAAAAACCAAAAAAACAAAAAAATAATAACTAAAAAAAAGAGACTCATTACAGATCTTTAATTTCTTAGGTTGAGATGGATTTTTATGATGATGTTTTATATCATTGTCCTATTGATAAATTTATTTTTGATTCTATTAGGAAAGATATGTTGATGTTTAAAATGGGAAAAAACTCTTTGGTAACTTAAAATAATTTCAAAATTCCCAAAAAAACAAGAAATCTAGTTGCATCATTGGCCACCGAAGTTGAAGAATTTAAAGTTATATGGATAGAATGGAATAAAAGAAAATATTAAGAGATTAAAATTAATATTTCACATAAATTTAAAAAATACATTTTTGTGCTTTAATAATTACTTTAAGATCCACTTCTATCTCTAATAAATGAATTCTCAATTTCCCTGTTTAAGAAAAAAGAGTTTGAAGTTGAAATTTTTTAGGGATATTTAATTTATAAGCATTATTTTCATTAAAATTTTATTAATTATGAATTGAAAAATAATATATCTTATAATTATTTTGTATATTAAGAATCACTAGTGTAGGATCTTGATTAAGAAGATGAAGAAGTTACTTGTGTTGAGGAGAGAATGGAGGAGCCATTCGAGTTGTACGCTAGTGCATTTGAGGATGATGGAAAAAATAATGAAATAATTGGACAATAAATTGAAAAACCCAAAATAGAAGATAATTTACTTCCTATTATAATACCTTAATCACCAGTGGACACCAATCCTCTAATTGAGAAAAACAGGGAGCACCCCTTTATTCTTTTCCCTCCACCTATTCACCTTAAATTTTCTCTTCTATCTATTCAAGGGTTTGTATCTTTTTTTATTTTATATGGGGGTTCTCATTCATATAATCTACTGACAGATATAGGAATAAATTATTTCTGGTGGTTTATGTTCAAAAAAACAATCCACATTTGGATTAGGGTTAAACCACTATAATTGCCTAACTAGGGGCAGAAAAAACCTAGCACCCACATGGGGGGTTCAAACCATGTTTTATCCTCTTTTCCCTTCCACTTTATTTTTATTTATTTTATTATTATTTTATTTATTTAATGCTTTATAGGTTTATTGGATGTATCTAGGAGATTAAATCATAGTTTCCACTTAAAAATAAATTCAGGTTGTTTTTTTCCTTCTATTTGGTTATTTTCTACCCCCATTTTTATTTTATTAAACTAAACTAAGGTGTATTGAAATCTAGGGAGTGTCAACCTACTTAGATTTTTTTTGTGATTTTTCTTTTTCTTTTTAATTTTTTTAGGAACCTTGAGTGGAAATGAATATTATTATCATTTTTAAAACATAAATTTATATTTATTTTTGAAATTATTTTTGAAATAATGGATTTTAAAATAATTTTGGTATGGAAACTTTTTTCTTGAAATATATTTTCAATAATTTTTATTAGTTTGAATGATTTTTGAAGTCTATACTAATTAAACACTAACTAAAAATATTTTTTCTAGTCCTATGCGGTATTTTGAACCACCTTGACATATTCTTCTTAGTACCCACACTTTATTAATAAAAACTTGGATTTTGTGTGAGAAACAGAACTTGTAAAATTTCTATTTCAAATATTTGGACTTCATGGAATGTTTTTGAAATGATTGAATAACTTATTTGGCTATTAAAATTTTCAATTCAGACATAAATTTACATATACTATTAATTATACCTTAAATTTGATGAATTTCTTTATAGTTTAAAGCCACATTACAAGTCAATTTCTCCTTACCAACCTGCACACTTAATATTTTTTCATGTATATTTCAAGTTTACGTATGGGGGAAGGGCCTTAATGTGTGTTATCTGGGTTTTATTTCATTTTTGGGTGGTCTAAGGTGTGTTTCATCATTTTTTATATTGGTGAATGAGAAAATTTTTCATGATTAATCATTCCATTGTGATTTATTTTTTTCATCCGATTTTCCTTCAATAAAAATTAGAAAAAAAATAAATAAAAATTAAAAAATGGAGATAAGCATGAATTTCTCATGTCAATTTATTTTGTGACACATGACTCACTCTAAAATCAAGGGAATGAATTTTAATTCATTCATTGTATTCAATTTCTATCTCATCCTCTATTAAATAAATCAAAAAAAAAAAGAAAAATAAAAGATGTGCCTTTATAGATATTTAAAAAATGAAAAAATGATGAAAAATGGGAGAATTTGGATGATATGATTCATTTTAATCACCAATTTACTCGTGTACCATTTCAAAAAATGGGATTTGTGTTGTGTTTTACATTTTCAAGGTGAACTAAGTGATTAATTTTATATTTTTTCATCTAAATACTCATGCATTGTTCTTAAGAGCCCAACCCCCTTTGTTTGACCTTGCGTTTTTTAAATGGTTTCCCCCCCAACCCTAAGCCTCATAAATCACATGGAAAAAATCCTCATAATTAAAAATATATTTATTTTTCATTTTTTAGAGAAATGAGAATTGTCACAAGCCTATGGTGATACATGAATTTTCTAAGAATGACCATAACTCCAGATTCAATTTTTCTTGAGTGAAGAGTGATAAAAAATCAATGTGAGGTAGGTTTTGATTGGTCCATGGATGGATTTTTGAGGTTGAAAAAATTTAAGTGTGAGGAATTAAAATGATAGTGAATTTTTTTCATGGAGGATACATGATAGAATTATATTTTGGAAAAGATCATTGGTTTTTTATCATTTTTTATTATAGTTTGCATTATGATTTGAATGTATGGTGATTACCCGGGAGTGAGATGGTTTGGTGTGGGGGAGTGATGAAGCTAATTTTTTCACATATTTTATACTTTAATTAAATTTTTTAATCCCACTATTGTATTATTTTATGGTAAATTGTCACGTTTTTTGGTCTTAGATGTATTTTGAGCATAATTGGAAAATTAGTATAATTTTGGATTTTAAATGTTTTTTACTTTATTCTATAATTAGTATAAAAATATTTATAAACTCATTTAAACTATGGAATTTTTTTAGTATTAAATACATCCTCAGATTAATTTCATTATTTTGGACCTAATGCTTATCCATCATTTGAAGGACCAAAACTAGCTCACAAGTTGGGACTAGAAAATTGTGCATAGATATATATACATTTAATGATAATCTTATATCTATAATAGGTACCGTCCAATGGATCTAAAATTTAACATAGATGTAGAAAAAATCTGGTGGGTAAAACTTGAATAACCTTTTACCCACCTGATTTTTCTGAATTCAAGTACATAAATGCATGGGAACTTGTTGTGTAGGAATATGTATAGTCACCTTGATAGATTAAATTTTATGAAGTAAATCGACGATAACTCCTTCATCTGGTGGAAAATAAAGTTGAAATTTTGATTAAACACAAAAAATACACATTATAAAAACATTTATAAATCCCACATTTACAAATTATTTAATTATTGGTTCATACATGAAAAAAAATTTATAAGGATCTTTTTAGAGAAAAAAAATGAGCCACCATATCCCAATAAAAATGTACATCATCTTAATTTCAAGGGGTTGGTAAGTTGGGGGTAACATTTTTTGGCCATTTTCAGTATATGTTTTGTTTTTTAATTACTTAAATATTGTTTTTATTTTAATATATTTTATTTCTTCTTCATATCTCTATTCTTACATTTTTATTTCTATTTGTTTCTCTCACTGTGTTCCCTTCTCAACCCCACTAAAAATGGAGAAATAACATGAGTGTTTGTTTGAGGGAGGGAATGGTGTTTTGATTTATTTTTGTTGAGATTTAATTTCAATATTTTTATTCAATTATAAGAGTTATGGTGATGGTTAAAATGGTTATAGTGAGTTGCCTCCCCGTTTTATCTATCATCTGAATTCTTCTTCCCATTTATCATTTTTCTTCCTTTTACTAATTGTTCCATACATAAAGTACATCATGGAATGAGCAGTCATGGTCCGTGAATATATCTCATAAATGAAGTTTTTAAGGGGATTTCCCCATATGAAGAGGTCCTGGTATGGGGTAATCACATTTCAAATGAGAAGGTGAGGTGTGATAGGTCTTGATCACCTAATTGAATTGAATATTGAGAACTCTTTTGAACAATGATTTCAATCACCATTACCTCCTAAGAAGATTTTCCTTCACTTTTTCTTATAAAAACATTTCATATTGCATTAAATATATATAAATATATATATATTATTTATATTTTATGAATTTCAAAACCCTTTATTTATATTATTTAATTTAACTTTATATTAGTTATAATATAAATAATGATAATAGGAATTTAGTGTGTTTTAAGCGTCCTCTACAAGATTGACCCTAGTTTGAGCCACTATAGTAAAGTTTTAGGGGAATAAGAATTCAATTGACCAGGTATTCACTACAAACCACCACACATTACACTTAACCCTTTAACTCAAGGACAAGTGATAATTCAAAATAAATTTCCAATGAAATTACAAAACATATTTCAATGAAAATCACAAGCTCAAAATCAAGTCACCCAACTTATAATGCCTATTCAATAACTTAAGTTCCAAATTATTCATTATTTTTATTCATTTCATTACCATTTAACTTATTTCATTCCCATTTCATTTATTCCATTCCCATTTCATTCATTCTTCCAATCGCAATTATGCCTACCTCACTTTTTCCCCTCCCAACGAATGATTTTGATTTTTGAAAAATGTTTTTATCATCCAAATAAATGCAAGGGTCACCATAGGATTTAAGAATTTCTAAATATACACCAAATTGAGTAAAATAATTGTATCCATCATGAGTAATTGAAAATGGATTTTTTTATGTTTGAAGGTTGGTTGTTTTTAAATGTCCAAAATTCAAAGGTGGAAAGAGAGGGCTTGACTCTTTATTAAAGTAAGAAGGAACAATTCCAGTTTCCACTCAAGTATAGTCTCTCCCATTTCATCAAGGCATAAAATCATCTCAAAAATCAATTCAAATTTTATTTCACGGATAGACCACGGATTCTACAATTTAGTATTAATGGCACACAAATTTCTTCCCAAAATTTTAGAATTTCTTTTTTTAATCTCTATATGGAACAACTTTTTTTGGAATCTTTATAACGGCATAAATTATTTTTCCATGAAAGTTATATTTTTGAATAACTTTCTTTTTCAACAATTATATCTCTAAAATTTTATTTTTTTCACTCAAAAGTATCCCAACATGGTGTAAAAAATCACAAAGCATCTCCCTCTTCACTTAAGATTTAAAAAAATCATAAAATATACTTCAATAGTGGGATGTATATGGAAATTGGATTATAATGTGGTTATCCAATAGTATTTAAATGGATAATAAGGTATCTAAGAGGTCAAATTCATATCACATGATCGAATAAAAATTATTCTCTTGAAAAGGGGGGTTTTAATCACAAACAAATTACCTCAGTCATTTTAAACACATGTTCTTTAAATCTCATAGGTTTTTAAAGAAAAATGGAATGTTATAGTTAAAATAGTCATTATTTATTTCACTCAAGAAGTGGGGTTAATGTGATGAAGATGAAATAATGGTTCAGATTCCTCACAAGCAAGTGATTTTCTTCTTTGGAGAGCATTTATGGCATGGAATTTATAATTAAATTGTCTTTTCATGAATTTCCAAAATTTAAATTTGGAACACAACACATTTAAGAAATTGTTTAAGTTTATTTCTATAAAACAAGTTGGTTATTTTCATCTAAAATATTTTCAAATTCACAAAGTATATTACTTTGAAGATTAAAATTTTTTTGACCAAAATTTGAATAAAAAAACACCTAAATTTTGAAAAATAAAAGAACACAAAATTTAAAAAAATAAAAAAAAATAAGAATAAAACATATAAAATACTAATATAAAAATATACCCAACATATTCCTCACCCCATTATTATTTTTTATAATTTCCTCATTGTGCATATTATTTCAAATTTTGATGTAAAAATAGAGAAGATAAGACATGACAAAAACAAGTGTTGAGAAAAGACACAACCTGGTTTTTAATGAGAAACAACAGCCTTGTTCTAACCTCATAAAAACTAAAACATGGAAACATACTTAAAAACAAAGGATCAAAATTTTATTTAATTAAATGAAATTAAAATGAAAATCAATGTTAGGGAAAAGTATTCTTGGTTTGAACCCCCAAGTGGGTGTTAGGATTTCATTACCCCAAGCCTGGAAGTTCCTACAGGTTATCTCCAATCTGAAGGAGGGTGTTTTTTTTCCTCATGAACCAAAAAAAAAGAGAAATTTATCCAATCTTATTTAGCTCCCACAACTTTTATAATATCCCAAAAATATATTTATTTAGTTTCCCCTCCATGAAATTTTTATCCCAATGATGCAGTGGAATTGAGAAAAAAATGTAAAAGAAACATTCTAACACCATATCCTAACAAAAACCCTCCACTGGTTATTGAAATTTAATTCCAGGATGTGTTTTATCTTTATTTTTAACTTCAATAATGATTTATTATTTGAAAAATGGATTTTTGTAGCCATCCTCTTCTAAACCAATGTATTATTCAACCGAAAAAACCATTTTTTCTTCAATTTCAGACTTTAATTCCTCTTAATATGAAACATTATTCTGCTCAAAAGTATTAGGAACTAAATTTTTACTAATAGAAGCAATTATATATTTATTATCAAAATAATCAAAAAAAGGTATATCAAAATTTAATACTTCTCCTTGTAGATTCTCAGGTTCCAACTTGGTTTGGAAGTAGAAAACAGTTTTATTAGAAGTAGTAAGTAGCTTTGGTTCCTCCAAATGTTATTTAAAAATGAATAGATCAAGTTTATCTTTCTATTTTTCCAAATATTCATACAAAGATTCTGAATTTTAAATTTCAAAATGTGGTGTTTCACATGAAATTTCATTTTCAACAAAGTCATCCCTATTATTTTCCAAATACTTTTGATTTCTTAAAGACATATCAATTGGTAAATCAGTGATAATTTATTCCATTAAATATAAAAAAGTGATTCCAAATCATTTTTCATCTGAACTAAAAAATTTTATTTAATATAAAAATTGGGTGGGAAAATATTTTCCATTTCTTCATCATCTTTTTGATCTCTTAATTCTTTTAATTCTTTTAAAGCATTGGAAAAAATTTCCTATTGTTTTCTAGATTCATGAATCATGGAAGCTCGGTGATAAATCACCAAATCATTTTATTATAGTTTAAATTTTTAAAAAAAACATGAATAGGATTATCATATTTTGATAAATAGTCCAATCATAGGATTAGTCACTATAAAAATCCTTTTTTTCTTTAATGACCCTAAATTAGTGGTTAAAATCCTAAAAATTCAGAAAAAAATAAAAAAAATTAGAAAACCTCCCCGACAATAGAGTCAAATTGATGGACGGGGGGTTTTAATTGATACTTGGCCAATTAAATTCATATTCCCTTAAGATTTTACCATATTTTCATATCTTATGGTTGATCTTGTGGAGGTCACTTACAAAAAACTAAATTTCTATTGTAACTATTTATAATCTGACTAATATAAATCTAAATTAACTAATATAAATGTGGGTTTTTGAAATTAATGAAATATAAATAATATATAAGAAAATTAAATTTAATACATAATTTTATTATAATAACGAATGAATGAAAATTTTATTAGGAGGTAATGGTGATTGAAATAATTTTTCAAAATGGTTCTCAAATTTAATTCAATGAGGTGATCAAGACCTATCACACCTCAACTTCTCATTTGAAATATGATTACCCCATAAAGATACCCCATATATAAAGAAATAACATTCTAAAAATCATCTAGGATACCTCATCAGTAACCATCACTAGTCCTCCCAAGCTTCACTATATACACAAAATAAATAGTGAAGGGAAGGAAAATGATAAACAAGAATAAGAATTCAGATGATAGAGAAAATGGGGAGACTTATCACCAAAATAATTTTAACCATTTTTTAAACTCTAAAAATTTAATAAAAATATTTAAATTAAATCTAAAAATAACTCAATAAAAATATGATTCCCTCTCTCTAACAAATACTGAGGTCAGTTTTTCATTTTTAGTGGAATTGAGAAGGGAACACTGTGGGGGAAACACATAAAAATAAAAATGGAATAATGGACATATAAAGAATAAATATAATATATTAAAATTAAAATAATATTATAGTAATTAAAACACTAAAAATCTATTTGAAATGGGATGAAATAGATACCCCCAAGTTTCTAACCCCTTGAAATGAATATCAAGTACATTTTTATAGGGAGAGGGTGGAACATTTTTCACTCTAAAAAATAATTCTAAATTTTTAATTTGTATGAACTATTAAATGACAGAATTGGGAAATTCGGTATTCATAAAAAAAAAATTCATCTATGTATTTCTCATGTTTCCAAAAAAAATTTGCTAGATTTTCCATTGTATAAAATATTTATAGCTAATTGAATATGGAAATTTTAATATGGCTAGGCAACAATTTTTATACCCATATAGAAAGTTCACATGAATTTTTTTCCCTTTAATGGGGTGGAATAAGATATGTAAAAATTTATGAAGTTTGTTCCCCAAAATATTTTCTACCTCCATGTGAAAATTGAGACCTATTAAGATGACTCTCTTCGATATATAGGACCATCTTTAAAAGTATCCAGATCTATGCACACTATTTAAGGCCGAACTTGTGAGATAGTTTTAGGCCTTTAAATAATGGATTGGGCATTGGGTCTAGAATAATGAAATAAATCCCAAGATGTATGTAACCTAAAAAAAATAATTTCATAATTTAAATCAGTGTAAAAACAATTATGGCCAAAATACATAAGAAATTTAAAATAGTTAAAATCTAAAATTATGATATTTTTTCAATTAAGCTCAAAATAATTCTAAAATCTAAAAATGTGAGGATTTCCCATAAAAATATAGTATGGTGGGATTTGAAATATTTAATTAAAGTATAAAATATGTGAAAATATTAGTTTTATCATACCTCATGCACTAATATCTATTATATAAATCTATGGTCACACTCACATGACATACCTTTAATTGTAGAAGGATTTATGGCATGCTTCTAATATGTTAGCTTGATCATAAGTAGTTGACTCAAAGCCCAAATACCCGATACATGTCCTATCTATGAATTTTTACTCACTTTCATTCATTTCCCACATAATTTAGTTTCTTTTCTATTGCCACATCCCACATGTGTAGCCATATCCCAACGATCATCTCTCGATCCTACCTCGTATGCCTAAGTCATTCCAGGACTTTAACCCCATCTAATTGTGAGGTCCTCCAAAAAACCTCTCTAAATTTCATATCTTTCCATGTTCTCATAAATCTTTCAGGATTCAATCACATTGTGATCAAACATGACCTACCTTCCAATGCTAAAAAAATCATCAATGATTCACTCTGTGGTGAAATTAGTAAACCCCTACTTTGTCTTCCCTATTAGTACTCCTCACGGACCCACATCCAGATAGTTTGGATCTATACTTCTAGTTTTAACTGATACCATTATATATATTACAACACTACCATCTTCCAAGTTTCACTCTACTATAAGAATCTAGTTCACCACCCTTGAGAATAAGGTCGACCTAGAGTTATTTACCTATACCTTAATAGAATGTCATAAACCATCCTTGAACCACTACACCTTAGAGACATCATCCCCTGATAACATCAATTCAAACCATTAAAAATATTTAAATTTTATATAATAATCCATGACCAAAGTATCTCTATATACTAGGTGGATAAACTCATGATCTCCCTCTTCCCTCAATGTCTCATAAAATAATTTCTTGAAGAAAATCACCTAGAAGTCCTTCCATGTCAGCCTATAATGCCTAAAATCCTATACCTATACTTATCACATGTGATTCATTATCCCTCTGAGCATATACATGTCCATATTCACTCTCTTCCCCGATCGAATCTCAATCTAATCAAATGTCATCTATACTGGCTCTATTTAGTGCTTTATTTCCCAGGGTCCTCCCACTCCTTGGAATAATGGAGGATGTTGGGATGGAAACTTATGTGTCAAGTATTTAATGATTGGAATTGATCCTTAAGCTCTCTAATCAATAATATTGATGACTCACACTAAGCTCACTCTGAGATACTCATCCAACCACTTCCCAAACTCCTCTATCATCGGTGGTTGTCCTATTTTGCTTGGTGTGTCTACTTGTGGATCATGATCAACACCACCATAATAGGCCTCGACATATCATACCTTGGGGGAACCATATCCTTTCATTACTAACACTCCAATAGAGTCTATCTAAGTTGTATCTCACTAAGAACCATTTACCCTGCTCAATACATAAACAATGGTTTAAATATTGCAAATGGGGAAATCTATAATAGGCGGCACAACCCAACATCCCTTACACTTCCTTACCAAAACCATGTCACGATTAATCTGGTCTCATAGACCCTCTTACACATGAACATTTTAGGCACCACACACATCATATATATATATATATAATCACATGCTTATTCATACCAATAATTGTATACCTGTCCAGAATGAGTAGAATCCCACCAAGAAGCTATATAAGAAAACACCATATAGGTTGTTTTTAACACTTTAAATAGTCTAAAACCTTTTTAATTTTTATAATCACTACCCTTATTGGTTTATCTAAATATAATTCTAATAATATATTATATCCTACAATTATAACGTTAAACAACTAAATCCTTTTTACATTAAAGAACTAAAAAACAATCATAAGAAACACACATATATTATGTGAGACCTATGTATCTATCAAGATGAATGAGTAACATATATTTACTTTAGGGTACAAGATTCCAAAACCATAATTCAATAACATTAAATACTAATTTATTCAAAACAGATAATCCAAGTTTAACCACAAAAATCAAATAAATAATCCTTGTTCCCCTGGTAACTTCAACTTCAACTCATAGTTCTTCTAGCTAGATACATGGAATGAAATTAATACCAAGTTCTAACACATTAATAGACCTCCAGTATACCATATCCAAAATAAAAAAAACTAAAAGACTGCTTTACAATAAATTAACTTTAATACTAATAGAAAACAACCAAGCTCTGATACTAATTTTTAAATCCTCATCCTAGCTCACTCTGCGTTAACCAAACTGAAGTACTGCAGGACCTTAAGCATGCCTCCATATATAGAAAAGGATTATAACTAGTAGTGAAATTATATTGGGTGAAAATGGCAATACTATATACTATTATGATAATAATAGTAATATAAACACAATATAATAGAATAAGTTTGAATGATAAGTAACACCAAGTCAAAATAAGAATATATTCACTTTAATAAATGTTTTTCATTCCATAATAATTATATAAAACCTATTTTATTTCCCATAGGCCAATCACACATGTATAAGTACAAAAGTAATAAAATATATAACTAGTTTTGTACTGAGGAACTATGTAACCTATCTACAGACCATACCATCCAACTCGGGCACCGTCTTCACTCTCAAATCTAATAAGTTTCTAACTTTAAAACTTTATCCTTACCTATACCAATAATCATTAAGTTGGAATTCACCTTACAGTTGCCATTCAGGGTGTGAGTATGAACTTAGTAATTCATCACTAATGATGTCACTAACTAATATATATATATATATATATATATATCTGATACCAGTGTATGAAAGAATAATAAACAATTAAAAAATCATATTACACAACATAATCCACTCATAATCAACCGGTCTTAAGAAATATTTCAACTAATTAAAACAATATTTGAGTGGAATGATACATCCATAGTCTATCATACGAAAAGTTACCTTAGCCTTCCAACAAAATCCAATTCACATGTCATCACCATCCCAAAACAATACCAATTCCCCAATAGCACATCCACAAGTAATATCACAAGTCCAATGGACTTCTATATCCTTTACCACTTTTAGCTCAATAACCTAACAAACCCAAGGAATGGATACACCCATCCTTTACTAAAATCCATCTTAACGGGCCCCACATGTATGTTGAGCATCATCTCTCGTCGATGGCCTCACACACCAATAATCATGTCCATTTATAGTGTGCACATCCTCCATGTTGATGGTAAATTTAATTCCCCTATACTACTTAATATATAGAGGTCACCACCCATATATAATATACTAAACACCTCATTGGACCTATCATGTGTGCATATGACCCTAAACCCTTAATCTACTGTGGTGGGTAGCATTACCTACAATAGATGCCACACCATCAGTGAACTTATGCCACCACTCGTAGAAATGGTATACACCATCTTGTATATCTCATAACCCCATATCTGACAATAAAATCACCTATAATTATATAGTTTACACTAAACACATTTCCATGGAACCACATCAAGTATCTCAACTCAAGAATAATCACTTTTCATCGTATGACATCAAGATTGTTATAAAATGAACCCAAAACATCATGAAATCATGCCATGCTAGATCATATCAAATGTTTTCCACATGAGACTACCCCTAGGTATCTATTATGAATAATAGAAATCCAGTATGGTTTTTTCCCATTCACACATATACATCCCTACCCACACATATTTTTATGCATGCATAATACATGTATAACACTATAAATAGTTAAGGACCATCTACCAAGAGTTTTCAAAAATCTACCCATTATATACCTCTCTATCCAAGGAATATAGAATCATAAAATAAAATAAAATATAACAAAATACCTAAAATTAGGGTTTTTAGGAAAAATTGAGACAACGATGAGAAACCTGGATAATAGATACACACAGACAACTAGCCTTACCCATGACTACCACCTGGAATAACTATCATTAAGATATGGTATCAAACAGTAAAGATATATTTAAATTAGTAAAGGAATGAGAAGAAACTAGGGATAAATAATGTACACTAATTTGAAATGGCCCTGAAATACCTTTTATAGTTGAATCTAAACTTAAATAATCATTTTGGTTTTTTTAAAAAAAATTTGACAAAAATTCAAAGTATCAAATTTTGGAAAATTTTAAAACCTTACATATCAACCTCTAGGGACCCATTCATAGTATATATTAAAAAATTATCATAGTATAATTCAACACTTTACCAATTTGTATTCTGAAAAATGTATTACACATCTCATATATAATATATTTTCAATACGTAACATATTTCTCTTTCTAAAAATTCAATATGTAATATATTTTTCCAATACATAAGATATTCTATTTTGAAAAAACTACATACATGATATATCTCTCTAATATGTAATATTTTTCTCTATATATAAGAGTTTTCCTTTAAGAAAACTATATGGATAACATGTTTTCCTTATGCAGAATTTTATATGTTATATAATTTTTCATATGTAATATCTCTACCTTAGAAAAAATCCCAATATATAAAATATTTCATCATTTCATAATATATTTCTCCCAAACATAATATATTTTCACTAAATGTAAGGTTTTTTACTTAATTAAAAAAAATTGTGTATTATGTTTAGTTAATTTGTATTATGTTTTCTTCCCAATGTAAGGTTTTTAACTTAACCTCATTTCAGTAGTCCCTTGATAAAAATCTTATGACAGCAACACATAGACATTATCCCTTAATGTGTAACATTTTAAAACCCATACATAATATATATATATATATATTTCCCTCCTTTGTAATATGTAATATATTTATTCTTCAAAGCTTATCCAAATTTTCAAAAATCAATAATTCAAAATCAAAATTTCATAAAATTGAAAAACCTTTACAAATTTATTCCCTGATTCCCAAAATTCTCATAAAATTATATTAACATAAATTTCATTCCTAAAAGTATAACCCACTCTATAATTTCATCCCCCCAATCCCAAGAATCTCTTGAGACTCACTTCATGGCTTATACTAACACCCTTGAAACCTCTAAAGGCTCCCAATTCACCCAATCAATCCATGATCCACCTAAATTACTATTCCAAATACCGAGGACCTTATAAAAACATATATTCTTTTATAAACTTTATACATGACATATGTTTAATACTTATTATATTATCATAGTCATATATTATTTCTATAAAAAAATTAATGAATCATCAATGATACACATACAAATCCATAATTTTTTTCTTAATGTTAAATAAAAATTAATAATTATTTTTTATGAAACATTTGGGATTATTTAAGGTGGTAATAACTTGCATGATATTCTTAGTAGATAGAACATGTATTCTACCCTTTATTGTGTAAAACATTTATTTTATAACATACTCAAGTTTTCATCTACTATTATTTTAGCTCTAAATGTCCTCATGCTTTATCATCTTCTCTAAAAAATCATAATTACTTGTCAATATTCATATATTAGTACACAATATGATGTTGTTAATCTTTATAAAGGTAAATATTCAATTAAATCAAAGTATTATAAAACTTATTCCTTTTTTCTCCATATCAACTCTTCGGCCTTATTTCAATTCAGATCATGATAAATGATCATGAACTCCATCATGGATGATATAATAGTATCTTTATCCTCATATTCAAGTGATATCCTTATAGTGGTTAAAATACATAAATCTTTAAATTCATAATGAGAATCTTATTTTGATAAAAATTTTATCATCTTCATATAGTATCATAGCTCATCATCATCATCATGGAATATAAAAGTAAAAACCTTAAAACACCAATTATTCTTAAACTCCACATGTGATATTTCCATGTGATGAACCATCTTATATTATTTTTTAGGTGAATGTATTTTAATTATTATATATCAAAAATAAAAAAATGCAATAAAGATATAGAGAGATATAAAAGTTAGTATATCTTGTACTCTTTTTTATATTATAGAATCCACATTATACTCCATTATGGTGGTTCTTATCAACACTTCACTGGTTAAAGTATTTTTTCCTTATTCCATAGTAATCAAGATTTCTTATGGTACAAAAAAACTTCTCACCCTCATTATTTTTCAGTCATATTAATTTAATTCTCATAGATTATGCAATACTTATACTTTCATATCTATCAGGGGAACTTCTTGTTGACAACCCACTTGGCCCACTCTTCTCAACCCGTCATTTTATTCTCTCTCTCTTTGTGAAATCATCCATTATTATACTCCCGATATTCTCATTTCATGATTCTCATTATTCATAAGTCATATTCCTTTTCATATCTTTATTCATGATGTGTTAATAAAAAATTAAACATAATACCAATAAGGGATATTCAATACCCCCCTTTAGATTTTTTTTAACACTTAATCTTCAAAAATATAGATAAACTTTTTAAAAGATCATTAAAATACTTGAAAAAATATTTCTAACATAATTAACTTAACTCCCCTACAATTTATTTTCCCATTTTATAAAACAATATGAGACTCTAACCTTATCAATGAAAAGTGGTTTTTTTATTTATATCCATTTCTCTATCCAATTTTTACAACATAATCTAAATTTATATATAAGAGGGATTGGAATCAAGGATCATACCTAATTTCCATATAGGTATTTTAGGGTGAACAAGAATTCCCAACCCTACCTTATCATATAAAAATTCAATAAAAATCCATTTAGTTTGGATACTAATTGATCAACACTTCAATATGATAATATCATTTATTTCATTACAATAATACCAAATGATGAATATATAATAAATTGCATAAATCATAGGTTCCTTGTTGTAATGGTCATATATTATATAATCAATTATCATTCCATGAACTATATTCATCTTTTGTTACTCGACTCACTACAACATTATGGGTTATTACACCTTAAGATAATATTATTCTTATTCACCCATATTGGTTTAGAAAACCAAAAAATATATTCATCTCCAAATATGTGACAACTCCAATATTAAACAAGGATCATAGGTTTTCCCACCAAGAATCTATTTTATATTGTTTTTGTAATTTTTATTTCTATTGATTTTTAAGAGTTCTATCAGTTTTAGTTATGGGATTAAATTCATGAGACATATTCTATATATCATATACCTTAAAAAACTTTTTAAAATTTTTTATTAACCCATGAATCATTAAAAAATATTGAACATGATCATGTTTTCTAAAAATGGATTATACAAAACCAAAGTTTTTAGGAGATGTATTTATTGATGGAGATTATTTTATAAAGTTTTTGGAATTAGTGGGTTTATTCTTCCATAATGAATATATGTGACTTATTTTTTGATATTTGAGTTCCAAAAAGTCATATGTTTCATTTATTTATGTAGGATATTTTTTTCACTTCTCTTCTTAATCCATTTAATTTTGGGTCCTTAAACATCAATAATGTCTCTCTTTATTTATTTGATTCATTAGTCTTTTAGATTGATAAATATATATTCAAGGTAACTAATTTCTTTTATTCCTATGAAATAATGCATTTTATGTTTTTGAATTATTCTAATTATTTTAAATCCACTAACCGTCTTTTATTTTCATTGCATAACATTAAGTTACCTTTGGCTTCTTATAATTCATATTTTAAAATGTTTATAATTTTCTATTCAGCCACCAACTTTTATCTATGATGTTCATTATTCTCATCCATTATTATTTCCATTCTTCTTCCTTTAAATTTGGTGGTTTCTAAATTTTATTTTATATATTAAATTTCTCATTTAATCATAATATAGTTTTAAAATGAATAAAATTCCCCCAATTCAATAGCCTTTACGTACTTTTAATCCCAAAAATGACATTTTTATTTTTGGAATTTAGATCACTACTTTTATTTTTATTTAAATAATTTATTTATAATGATTCAATGTTAATGCACCAAATTTATTATTCCATCATTAAAGATGTCATAATGATCGAATATCACCTATTTAATAAATTATTGTAAAATTAATACATTTTTAGAAAATAAATAATTGGATTATATCCAAAATGAACTCCCATCATAGTTAGGAATCTTCTATTCTAGTGGTTTGTTTTACATGGGGTTTCAATCACTTCATCATATCAAATCAAAAAAATATGAAAATGTTTATATTTTCTATATCAATTTCAATTGATAGTTTATTTATAAATTAAATTTTATAAACTCTAAAACATATATATTTTCTCTAAAATTTTCTATGTGATTCCACCACTTTTTCTTTATTGTATAACAGACTTGTTTTTAACTATGAAATAATTTAATTCAGACTTATCCTCTTCTATCTAAAAATATTACCCATAAATTTAATATATTGATTTTAAAAATTAATTACAAATATTTTCTCGAAATTTATCTTAATTTTATTCTAATAAAAATTAATATAAAAATTAATTTCATACACCCATCAATATGGTAGGGATTTATTCAATGTTATGATACAATTTTTTTCATGAAATAATAATCTTCAATGGAAAATATATCCAATAAAATATTCATATAATTTTCCTTGTTCATCAAGGTAAAATGAGTATATGGAACAAGATGAAAATTACCATTACAATTTCACAATAATAAATTTTTATCTTCTAAGACTAACCCAGCTCCAGTACCAATTAAAGAGTATATATGAAAATCAATAGTAATGTAGTGAATTCATCTTCTAATCAACAGTCTATTTGGGACATATAAGATACAATTAAAATAAGTGAAAATTTTATTTTAATAAAACTATAATAAAATGAACATTTAAATATTTAATGGAAAAAAAATTCTAGTTTGATAGGATGGATATTTATTTTGAACTTACTATGTCAAAATAAGAAAATAATGAGTTTTTGCAATTTTCCCTTTGAAATAATATTTTATAATTGAAAATGTAGTATTTAAATATTCCTCATTTTATTTATAATAAAGTATTATAATATGTATAATTAACCATGTATTTATTATTAATTTGATGAAAATATATATAAGATCATTTAGAGGTAATGAGGGATATTTTTCAGAAAACTATTTTCAAATGTATAATGTCTTTCCATTTAAATTAATTAAAATAATATGAAATAATGAATAATTTTAATTAAATTCATATATTATATATCTAAATATATTAATTTAAACCTATATAAATAATATTACTAGTCATATGGTTAATTTA
Source organism: Viscum album (assembly GCA_963277665.1). Lineage (NCBI taxonomy): Eukaryota > Viridiplantae > Streptophyta > Magnoliopsida > Santalales > Viscaceae > Viscum > Viscum album. The sequence goes on from OY728137.1 coordinate 1,111,995,481, forward strand.
AGATCAATTTATGCTTGAAATAAGCATTTCTTGAAAAACTGTTTTTTATCACGTTTTACGGGTTTATTTTAAATTAAATTCTTCCACTTATGTTAATTTAGTTTGATAAAATAGATTAAATATTTTAAATTATAATAATTAATATTATTTAATCAGTTCAATTTAATTTTTTGTCATTATAAATAGTGATTTGGGTAAGTATGTGTCACCTCAGTAAGGGTAAATCATGTAAAACTATGTTAAAACTATGGTTTAATGTTTTAAAATAACTCTAACACATGTATTTAACCATTAAGATGAGTGTTTTTAAAAAAATGTATTATTTAGTAGTTAAATAATGTATTTTAAATCATTATTTTGAATTTGGGAGTCCAATCATGACTTTTGTTAAAGATGAGTTATATTTTATTAAACTAAGAACTATTTATTGATCTTTACATTTAATGGAATGTTTGGAAGCTTCCATTTGGTTTTTTATTGATAAAAAAATCTAAAAGCATAATTTTTTATTATTTAACCAAAAAACTCATTTAAACCAATTTATTAATTTATTTCAAGTTAAAATGATTTTTACTCTTAAATCGTGTATCTTTCTAAAAACTGTTTTTCATGCATTATAAATTCTTATATTAAAAGTAATTTAAACCACTTATAGAAATTAAAAATGATAAAATTGATTAAAAATGATAAAATTGATTAAAAATTTTGGAATCATAATTTCCAAAAATATTAGAATTTCTCTTTTATTTTTTTTCACATAATTAAGTTATCATGGTAAAAAAGCTAAATGGTCACGGTTAAGGTTAAAATGGGTTTAAAGTGGTTAAACTAGAAGATAAGGCTTAAAATGTTTCCAAAACATCCCAAATCTGATTGGTTGTGTTTATTTAGACCATATAACATATTTTATTCTAATTTAGTGTGCATTAGTTCCATATTACATGATTCTGATATATATATTATTTAATCTTTTAAGTAATTCCAAGTGTGTCATTTCCCTCCCCTATAAAAGGAAGACACTTCTACTCTATTATTCACACTTTATGAGCCTTCTATCTCATCCAAACCTTACCATAATACCTTCCTAGGTTTCTTACCCATTCCATAGATCTCCTATTATTTCCAAAATACTATTCTTTCAAGGCTTAAGGTGTAATCTAAAAGAGGTTTCTCTAAGAGAGGGTAGTTACCTTCACCAAGATCTTTATTTTTACTTATTTGTTTCACCAACATCAATTATGTCCAAAAAATTACAACATAACAACATTATTATCTCTCATATACTGAGATTTTATTATGTTTATGGAATAATATTTATCAATCTCCTTCTCTATAAAATTGGAAATAAAATCATCTCTTGTGTGTATGACGGACTATTGTCTCCACGAAGCAATGCAATTCATTTTCAATGTACAAATTTAAAGTTTGATTATAAAAATATATCTGATAAAAAATATTATATTTATAACATTAATATCATTAATGATATTATGTAACTATATCCTATGCACAATAATCAAAACATTCATAAAAAAGACATGCATTAGAAAACGAAGCAATTAACACCCAAAACAATGGTAATAATGAAATATTGTCAATGAATGTGTGATAAGATGTTATAAGAGGATAATATATGATATTATAAATATGAATATAGTTTTTTAAAATTAATAAAATGTTTAAACCTATTATAGATTAGGTTAAAGCACGTTTAACTAAGGGGAATCATGAGGTAAGATATTTCATCTCAACTTTCACTTCATTGAGACATATTTGATAATATGAACCTATTTTATTTTATGTGGTGTATATACTATGTAAAATTATACTCCTCACCCATTATCTTATGAAGAGTAGGAGGGTGTTACTAGCCTTATCTGACGTCCCTGTGAAACCAAATGCTAGAAATAAATGCAAAGGGATTCATAAATAGTTGGGGGTGATTTTCCCTTTTGAAAATAAAACAAAAAACAAGAATAAAATAACAAAATAACATTATATGATGTATGAGAACAATTTAATACCGCTCAATGTAATACCAACTGACAACAATTACAAACTACAACCATAAAATACAACAAATTACAAAGTAGAAGATAAAACCAACAACCCAAAGGCAAACAAAACATCTCATAGAAACTCCTAAAAAGATCTAAGATCCAACTCAACAATCCACTCCCAAGGTATCCTGATGAATCACTAAAGAACCGGGATACCATGAACTTACATGTTTCTCAATATAAAACATCTAAAAATGCACAATAGTTCCCAAGTATGGGGTGAGTATAAAACACAATAGGATTTACCTCATGACTTACCTACTCATGCCACTAAAATATAACATGTTATAAAAGTTATATAAAATAATTTATATAAAACAGTTTATAACCATTTATATCAAAACCAAAATAGTTCCAAGGAAAGAAACCATATATTTCTTTAAAACCATTTCTCAAATCCCATTTTCGCATAACCCATTCCATTATACGTATCCATACATCCACACATGCATGCAACCATGTACAGCCCTATAATAATGATTGGTGATTCATCCTTTCACTGATATGTCACTTTGTAAACCATTTTATTGGGTAAAGCTCATACCCTTGTTCATCCCACTTTTGATGGGAGAAACTTCATACCCTTATTCTTCCAAAATGAACATGAACACATGCCAACCATTTATTCCCAAAACCAAGCCAAACCAATTGTACCAAACCATTTTAATAAAACAATACTTTTATTAAAAACATTTCCATGAACCATTTCCATGAATAAAAAATTTCATATTTTAAAATCATCATATTAAAACCATGAAACAAATCACTTTGCACAACAACTAATTTCCACAATTTTACAACCATAACTAAAGAGGGTTTCTATCAATATTTTTATATACATTTTATAATTAAATTAACTCAATGAAATAAATTTAAATCAATACTTCTAGTTCAAACCAAGATGAGTTGAGACTGAAGCCACCTACCTCACAACTATGGTGAAAACAAATAATCTCATAAATTCTTTAATTAACTTGACTTAGATCTTACAAAATCCACCTTAGATATTGTTACCTACCAATAACACAACCATATATCATCATGATTGATAGAAGACAATATGGATATATCCCAAAAGTATTATATCCATGGATCCAAGAGAGGGAAGAAGAATGAAACTAAGGAAAACCACCAAGAATGAGCACTTACCAAGGAATCTAACCTCTAATGCCCCAAGATTCTCCAACGGATCACTCCAAGATCAAAGGTAAGGGTCTCTACAACCTTGGGAGGGATAGGAATTCAAGTTAGGTTTGGATTATGGGTAAAATTAGTTGTTTAATAGGTGATTTTAATTAAATCCATAAAATATGGATCTAATTTTTAACAACACATGGTTTAGATGCATAGTTAGGAAAACCGTGCACCAACCACTGTATCCAAACACCCCTCTCATGGTTGGAACACATAGTCAGAAAAACCATGAACCAACCATGATAAATCTCTCTACCCATGATTTCATGGTTTCCCCTAGGTGGTTGCATCGTTTGGAAAAATAGTGTTCCAACTGTGCACCTGCCTAGTGAACCATATTTTCCCTTACACAGTTTTCTAGAGTTGTTGCACGGTTTCTACTAACCATGATCAAACCATGAACCTTTATAAAATCCTAAAAACTTTTCAAAAAACCACCAAATCTTCCCAAACATAACTCATTAAATTTATATAATTAAAATAAATAAATAAGGTGTTGACTATCTGAAACTAGGAGTGTTATATTCTCTCCATCATTGGTCTTTCTGTCCCTAGAAAGTTGAAAATTGACATTACCTTGAAAGAGTCTAGGACATTGCTCAACTATTTACTTCTAATGTTCCCACATTTCTTCTAGAATCTGACCATATTTCCGCAAAACCCAAACTAGATCGATGCTTTTCCCACTCAATAATTTCTCTTACCTATACACAATATGCAATAGAACATGAACTAATGTAGTATCTGGATCTGGTTCAATGTGATCCCATTGAATCAAATAGCGAGGTTCAATATGATACTTCAACTGAGATATATGAAACACACTGTAAAATAAACTAAACCTCGGTGAAAAATAAAACCAATAATCCATCTCACCAACCCATTAAAGTATCTCAAAAGGGGCTAAGTATCAAGGAGATAAATTTCCCTGCTTCCCAAAACGACAATTTCAAATCCTTGGATAAATTATCAAGAACACATGATCACTCACATTGAATAAAAAAAACCATGGATAGTGATCTGAATACCATTTTTGATGACTTTGAGTTATCTCCATCCCTTTTCAAATCAACTGAATCTTTTTTGTTGCCTCTTTCACAAGGATCATCCCAACTAGTGAAGTTTCTCCTATTTCAAACCAAAAAAGTGGAGAATAACAAAAAATCCCATTAAATTCTTAAAAAGTGACCATGTGTATCGAGTCATGATAACTATTATTATATGAAAACTCCTCTAATGATAATCCATCCTTCCATGAGCCACCAAAATCTATTACACAAGCCTGAAGCATGTCTTAAAACATTTTTATTATTCTTTCATATTATCCATCCATTTGAGGATAATATGCTATACTCATAATCAATTGATCCCTAAGGTATTTATATAAGGGTTTCCAAAAATAATATATAAACCTTATATCTCTATATAATACTATCAAAATGGGTATGCCATGTCTCTTTACCACTTCTCAGATATAGATTTTTGATAAGTCCTCCACTGTATGAGAATCATGAATAAGGATGAAATGGGCTAACTTTGTGTGTTGATCCACTATCATCCATAGAGAATCATGATTTCAAACTTTCATTGGGATAACACTCACAAAATATATGGCTATCCACTTCCATTTCTAAACAAGAATAGGTAAAGACTACAACATACCCACTGGCCACTATTATGCTTCCTTAACCTCTTAACATGTGAGGCATCTCATAACAAACTCAGCCACTTTTATTTTTATGCCAACCCACCAAAATTATGATTTTAGTGCATTAAACTTTTTTTTTTGTATTCCAGGAAGAAAATAATATCTTGAATGGTGGTAATCATGAAGGATTTGTTCCTGAAAATTCATTGGTACGAGTATCTAATCTTGAAAACACAACACTAATCATTTATCAAGATTTTATCCCCCAATGGTCTCCCCATCGTTGAGTTTTGACATCATAGAAACACATTTAGAATCAGTTGTTTGTGCCTCTTTAACCATATCCACAAAATCAAGAACAAAAGAAATCAAAAATAAAACAGCAACACTACCTTAGTCTTTACAATCCAAGTGCATGTCGACTATCACTGACATCAGTTACCACTGATCTAAAGCATCTTTTTTCAAATGACTATATGATTTCCTAATTAATGCACCTGCAAGAGAATTTCCTTTACCCATTGTATGAATCAATTAAAATTCAAAAATTTATAGATACTCAATCTACCTTATTTGTCACACATTCAAATATCTTTGTGATAATTTTTTTAGCAACTCTTATGATCCGTAAAAAACATAAATTTCTCACAAAAGAGGTAATGATGTTTAGTATTCAAAGAACAGACTACAATAGATAAATCCAAATGTTATTTTGGTTATTTTTTCTCATGAAACCATAACTTACATGACCCATAATCAATTACATGATCTTCTTTCATGAGAAAACATACCAACCCTAACCCTAAAGCATCACAACACACCGCATAACTCTGTCCTGATTCTAGAAATATCAATATTGCTTCTAATGTAAGGAAAACATTATTATTTTAAAAATAATTATAAAATTAATCACTACATTGAAATAGAACCCCTTCTCTTGTCAATGTTATAATTGGTGAAGTTGGTCATGAAAATTCATGAACAAAACTTCAATAATATCCATCCAGACTTTGAAAATTATGTATTTCAAGGACATTCTTCAGTAGTTTCAAAGAGATCATAGAATATATCTTTTATGGATCCAAAAAAACACATATTTCATAAATTACATGGCCAATAAAATATACCTTTTGTATCCAAAAAACATACTTTGAATGTTTTTCATAAAAAAATGATCTTGTAAGATTCCCAATAATATCACCAAGTGTTTCTCTTTCTCAACCCTTATCTTTGAATACACCAATATGTCATACAAAAACACAACCACAAAATAATCCAAATAACTTTGAAATATTCAATTCATAAATTACCTAAATAAATTTGGTGCATTAGTAAGACCGAAATGCATAACCACATACTCATAATGGCTATATCTACTCCTAAAAGTTTCCTTTGGAATATCCTCCTTCTGAACCCACAATTGGTGATATCCTAAATGATATTCAATTTTAGAGAACCCCTGGGATCCACTCAATTGATCAAATTGATCATATCTACATGGAAGGGGATATTAATTATTTAGCATAACTTGGTTTATATTACAATAATCTATACAAAGCCTTCAAGTTTCATTCACCATTTTCACAAACAAAAATGATGCAACCCACGGAGACATACTAGGCCGAATGAACCATTTTCATTCAAACTCTTCTAAATATGATTTTAATTCCCATAATTCTATTGGCTCCATACGATAAGATTAAATTGAGATAGGATTGGTCCCTAGTAAGAGATAAATCGTAAACTCTACTTCTCTTATGGGTAGAATCCCTAAAACATTATCAAGAAAAACTTCTAGAAACTTATCAAAAATTCCTAGAAAACTATTATTTACAATCTCATCCACTGATTCCAAAGTTAAAGCTGCCAACTAGTATGATATCATTCCAAATTCTGGTTCCAACAATATCAATTCACATTAATTTACATTTTTGTATCCTCTAAAGATATTCTTGATTCCATCATCAGTTTTAAAACAAACCCTTCAGGTATAATAGTCAATGTGATCTTTGAACATTGTCAACCAATCCATGCCCATGATTATATCATATAAATCCATATCAAGCATAGAGAAAACCCATATTAAGTCAAATCAATCAATAGTAATAGAATATTATTTTCACATAAAGGTTCTAATTTCTCTTTATCCAAGATGAGTTTGAATTTTCAAAACTTAAGGCATCACCTCAACATGAAAAACTAAAAGATAAATAGCACAAGAAGAAATAAACGAATGGGATTCACCCATATCAAACAAATATTTCATAAGGGTAGAATTAATAAGAATCACACCACTCACTATTGATGTTTCAGATTGATCATCAATAACCACTTTCTCAGCACCATACAATTGTTTGCTCGTTGCACTGTTCTTTTTGTTACCTTATTGAGATTTCATTGGTTAAAGTGTCATGGTATCCCTAGAATCACTATGGATATCTCAGTTCTACCAATGAGAATTATTTTTCTACCCTCATCCCACCAAATCATACGAATTCTATGAAACATGTGATGCATCCCTAACACCCAACATTAGAGCACTATGGTAATAGAAATAAAAATTCCAAATCTATTTGTAATTGTGGAATGATTAAGGTGGTGTCATACAATTTCAATTCATGTGATAAAAATAATCACACTGAAATAACCCCGGATATCTCTTTGGTTTTGGAGAAAGATTTACCAATCCATACATCTGATTATGATTCATAGCACTTCTTTGGAAATAGGTGTCCCACTTCATATTATTCCCAGTATTATAGTTACCAGCATTTCCCATAGGTATCAATATGATTCCTCCACCTATATTACCTGATATGTATCTTTCTTCCAGTACCACTCTATTGACCATCTTCATATAATATGTTATACAAATCATGGTAATATTTTAGTGAAACTCTAGCCTTAACCCTGATTCAAACATGTGTGCCTTTAAGGATGCACCTATACAAACTTCAAGTGAAAAGTGATCTAAATTCATAAATTTAGCATCATACTCTATCACTAAGGGATTATCATATTTAAAGCTAAAAATTTTCATAATTATATCAATCATGACCATATGAGGATAGATTGTTTTGTTAAACAATTCTTCAAAATCCTCTCATGCCATGCCTTGGTCCAATTTATCGTGAACTGCTAAATCCCACCATTTGCGTGCTAGATCCTCCAACATGTAAATTTCCAACTTGAATTTAATCTTATCTAGTTTACCGAGAAAATAAAACATTTGTTTTATCCTATTTAGCTACACCTATTCTTTTTTTGGTTCTGAATCACCCTGAAGGACGAGTAGATTCTTCTTATAGAACTGAATGGAATGATCCACTTTCCTTGGTTCATCCCTTATGTTCCCTCTATCTACGAATTGAAAATCCTAGACAATACTCTAAACCAGCTGTTGGTTAACCTATGGCTCAGGTGCAATCACATTTTTAGAAGCCTCTTCTGGTTGGTTTCTTTTGTCCCTAACCAGTTCCATTTTCTATAATGAAAAAAAAAACTCCATTTAGCTACACTCTCTATAAATTTAAGGCTTAACAATTTAAAATCTACCACATCACATATCACAAAAAGGATTTTCAAAACTCAAAAACATACCATTTATAAACCATTTTGAAAATTTTACCACGCACTTGGAAAATCAAACCATTTTCAAGATACCACTACCATACCTTTTCAAAATCTCACATTTGAAAACATTTTCAACACTTTTCAAAAAATCAAGTATTTTTCATCATATCATAAATCATTAATCAAAATGAATTATGAACTCCTATTGTAAATTAATTTCTATCAATTCATGTTATGATATTCTCATCATCTAAACTCATGATGATAATATTATATCTCATAGAAGTGTCTCAAAACACTCATGTACCCAAACTCTTAAGTAACTTGAAGTTTATTATAAATAGGTTTTCTACGCCTTTTATACTCTACATTTCAAGTCCTAACATTCCTACTCCTTACTACCATCCCAACTAAAGGACTATACCATAATTATTTTCAACTCCATAACCAAATAAAATGATACCATTTGTAACGTCCCACCCCTCACCCATTGTCTTGGGAAGAGGTTGAGGGTGTTACTAGCCTTAGGTGATATCCCTAAGACACTACATACTAGATATATTCCAAGGGATTTATAAATAGTTGGGGTGAAATTTTCCATTTTAAAAATAAATCAACCAAACAAGAATACAATAACAATACAACACTATAATATGCATGAGAATAATATAATAAAACTCAAAGTAATACCAATAGACAACAATACAAAACTACGACCATAAATCACATCAGAGTACAAATAGGAAACTAAAACCAACAACCCAAAGGCAATCGAGACATCTATAATCAACTCTTAACAATATCCAACTTCTAATTCAATAATCTACTCCCAAGGTATCATGATGCAATACTAAATAACTGGGATACCTTTCCCTTACCTATGTCTCTATTTACAATATCTAAAAATGGACAAAAGTGCTCAAGTAGGGGGTAAGTATAAAACTCGGTATGATTTCCCAAATGAATTACCTACTCATTCCATTAGGATAGAACATTTTATCACATTTATATTAAAAAAATATATAAAACAATTTACAATAGTTTATATCAAACTCAAAATAGTTCCAAGGAAAGAAACCAAACATTTCTTTAAAACTATTTCTCAAATCCCATTTTGGAATAACCCATTCCATTCCACATATCTAAACATCCACACAAGAATGAATCCATGGACCTACCTATACTCATGAGTTGTGAGTAATAATTTCACCAATACATCACTTTGTGAGCCATTTTGATGGGGGGAAAGTTCATACCATTTCTTGTCCCACTTTTGATGGGGGAAACTTTATACCCTTATCTATCCCAAATGCACATGAATAAGTACCAACCATTTATGACAAAAACCAAGCCAAAAAAATGTTCCAAACCATTTCAATAAAACAATAATTTTATTTAAAATATTTACACAAACCATTAACATGAATCAATACATCTATATTTTAAAATTATCATTTTAAAACCATGAAATAAAGCACGTTCACAATAACCAATTTCTATAATTTCATAACCATCCCTAAAGAGTGTTTTTATAAATATTTTAACATAAATTACACAATTAAATTCAAAAAATTAAATCAATTTGACTTCAAGACTTCTAGTTATAATTAAGAGGATTTGAGAGTGAATCCACCTACCTTGTAATTTAGGTGAAAATGAAGAACAACAAAAATCCTTCAATAAACATGGATTAGATCTTATAAAATCCACCTTAGATCTTGTTCCCTACAAATAACACAACTATTTATCATCATTATTATAATCACACAACATGTATCTATCCCCAATGAATTAGATCCATGGATACAAGAGAGGTAAGAAGAAGAAAACTAAGTAAAACCACCAAGAACGAGCACTTACCAAGGAATCTGGCCTGCAACACACCAAGATTCCCCAGCAGATCACTCCTGGGATGAAAGTAAAGGTATCCACGTCATTGGGAGGGAGAGGAATTTGAGTCCGGGTTGTATTATAGGGAAAACAAGTGTTTTAATAAGTGGTTCATATTTGATTTATAAAATTTATATCTAATTTTTAACACTTCATGGTTTAGATGAACAGTTAAGAAAACCATACATAAATCATGCACCAGACACTGCCTCCAAACACCCCTTGCATGGTTGAATCACATGGTTAGACAAACTTTTCACCAACCATGCCAAATCCCTCCCCCACACCTGCACAATTTCCCCTGGGTGACCACATAGTTTGGGAAAACCATGAACCTACCAAGTGAAACATGTTTTCCCTTGCAAAGTTTCTCAAAGGTGTTTCATGGTTTCTAATAACCATTATCAAACCATAAACCTCCATAAAATATCTAAAAAAATTCAAAACTCCTTCAAATCTTCCTAAACATAACCCAATAACATTATATACATAAAATAAATAAATAAATGGTTAATTACCTGAAACTGGGGGTGCTACATACTACCATTTTATGTATTTAAAATCAATATATATTTATTAATTATGATTAAATTTTTTATTCAATTTTACTAATTTAAGGGGTTATAATTTAAAAGTGACCAAGGAGGTAATAATTTATTTTTCAATCTAATTTTTGGTATTGCTCTTATTTTTGTTAAAGGAACCATGTAATTTATCCTTCATAAACTCCATATATTTTCTTATCCTTTGAATATTTAAGAATTTTCCATATTATCTTAAACAAATTTGTCTCTTTATAACTTCAATAAAAAAAATTAACATTTAAAATAAAATATTTTCATATTCCTCTTTTTGATTGTTATATTTTTAATAAATGCCTATATTTTTAAAAAATGTTTTACAAAGGTCATTTTTATTTACTAAATTGAAATACCAAGAAAATATTGTGTTGTCATTGACTTCTTTCAATGTTATAAAAGAATATTTCTAATGTTTTTTAAAAGTTTAATTTTTTAATTTCATTACAATAAGTCATAAGGAATGTTTCCTTTTTAACATATATGGTGTTAATGAACCTTCCCTCTGTTATAACTTTTTTATACTCTTTATATACTCTTTTACAAGATTTAAATGATTTTATAAAGAAAAATATTTATGAAATATTATTTTAATATTTTAGTTATATTTTATTTATTTCATAAAAGGAAATGATTTTAGTAAAAATCAAATATTTTTTATGAATTGACGGTTATATTTTATCTCTTATTATTTTTGTGGTCATTAAATTTCTCTTTAAACATTCACTTTCTTATGATAATTTTAATTAAACATTGCATTGATCTTAAAAATAAATATTATTTGTATCATGGATTTGATTATTTCCTAAACCATATACCAAATCTACATATGGTGTTTTATTATGAAAATTATTTGATTTACTAAGTAAATATTAATATTTTTTATCCTTTACTCAATATTGATATTTGTTGATACATTGTATTTTTTATTAATTAAATTGAAAATTTAATATATGAGTAATGCATTGGATATGCAGTGACAGGTGGAGCCTGGAATTATATACCCCATTAATGCATTGACAGATCTCATGAGAAAAACTAGTTATATAAACTTATTAAATGGATTTTTTGTATATATCTACCCATATTTTAAACTATCTTGGAATAAGACCTTGATGGTAAAAATATAATGATTTCTAATATCATGACATCCAATATTATGCATTTCATTCATTAAGAATTAAGTTATTATTATCCATGATATTAATTTATTGCAATTATTCATGGATGCATTTTATGCTCAACTTGTTGATTAAATGGAATGTGTTTTCAGTTATTTACTTTTCCATATTTATTATGCCTTATTTTATTATGATATATTTTATTTCACATAACCCTTACTAATAATTTGAGATCATCCTTATTTTGTTTCCCTCACCATGGATATGAATAAATGATGTTTTAATGATTTTAAGGATGTACAATATTTACGTTCACTATGTTTTCATTTTTTTATTTCCAATGTCTAATGGGAAGCATGATAGTATCTAGTTTATCAAGACTACTAAACTGATTGATCCTTGGTGATGTGATTCCTTGTATCTAATGACAATGTAATAAAGTATACATCAACTTTGAGTTAATATATTTGGTGTTGTTACAGTTGTTATTAGAGTAAGTTTAGTAGAAACCTTGAGATCTTGATTTAGGAAATCATAGATTAGGGAGCATAACCCTTTGATAGACATTAAGAATATGTCTAATTATAGGAAAATATCATAAAATTTTTGTTAAGTTATAGATTATATGGTTTTCCTAGAAATACATCCCTATATGGACACTACAAGTGGATGTGGATTTGGCACAGATGCATATAGAGGTAATAACTCCAAAAATAGTTTGTTTAGTATATATCAACCATCATTATGGTGCATGGAGAATGGTACCTTCTTGCACACCTAGTTTGACACTCCTAAGGGATATTTTTTGGTTGATTCAAATTTGTTTTAAAAACAATTATAAAAGATTCGAAAATATTTTTATAATTTATAGATATTCTCAAAGAAACTAAGTTTATGATTATGATACTATCAATGAATAAATTTTAAATTTATGTTAAGTGTTACACCAGATTTAGAATTATATAATATGATTTAAAATTCATAATTTTATGATATAATTAAATGTATACCATTGTTTATAAATAGTTCGTGGTAAAAATAATTGTACCAATACTCATGGAAAATGTAGAGATATCATTGTTTATTAATCCAATACAACTGGTGTTAGAGCTAAGAAGATCATAATCAAATTTGGAAAGTTGACATAGGTTATGACTAATAAAATTGAACAAATATAGCAACATGATGTTACATAGTATGATAAATTTATATTGGATTATTTCATGTGATTGAAGTCTCCATATTTTAGTGGAAATACTAATCCAATGGTAACTATTAGGTGGATTGAGTCCCTTGAAAATATATTTCTAGCCTTAGGATGTGATAAAAGGGAAAATATTATATTGGAAGTATATTTTCTTAAAGGATATGTTGATCAATGGTGGTAATTAATCCATAATTATATAAAGGAATAAGAAAGAGAATATATGGAATGAATGACTTTTAATGTAACAGTATTCTATAAATATTCCCATTATGAGCAATGATATGAAATGAAGAGAAAGTTCCTCGACTTAAAGAAAATGGAAGAAAAAAGTTTTGTATAGTATGAGTCTACCTTTATAATACTATATCGGTATTTTATGGATTAAATACATAATCTAGAGAGTAATATTGACCACTTATTTGAAGGGTTTAATTAAATCCTCTTAAGGGAACTAGTTCCACAAATTTTTTCATCATATAATTGTATAGTAGTATGTTCCATCAATATAAATACGGAATATTATAGATCCTATGTATTCAAGGGAAATAAAGAAAAGGAGAGGTCATATGAACACCGATAAAAAATGAATGCATCAAACAAGAAGAATAGAACAAATCAATTCAAATCTTGTGAACATTATGGAAATAAATATCATATAAAATGCTTAAAGGGCATGGGAGTTTATTACAAGTGAAAAGATAAGGTTCATCTGGCTAATGAATTCAAGGGTAAGAAAGAAACCAATATTATACAGTTATCCATCTATAGATAAATGGGGTATTATTCGCACCAATGTCCTAATAATTATAGGAACCTACCTTAGAGGAGGTCGAGGGGAGAAGTACATTATTATATCATCATTACAAATGAGGTTGAAGTTCCTAAAGATGTGGTTTTAGGTAATTTAATCATAGATGAAAATTTAACTAATTATTTATTTGATTATATACTTTAGCATTATTTTATATATTCCATGTTTGATAAGAAAATTATATATTTCCCTATCACCTTAATAAGGGATTTAACAATAAAGACTCATAGTGGAAAACTAACTATAAAAAGGATGTGACACTTAGTTCCAATTATGGCACATAAACATTCCCTATTTTTAGAATTTATTATTATACATATGGTTGACTTTGATATAATACTTGGTATATATTTTATTTCAAAATATAATGCAAAAAACTATTACCCAGAGAAAGAAATTGCAATTTGAGATGAAGATTTAGAATTACTTATCTTTAGTGGGGATAATTCATCATCTGGGTTATTTATAAATCTACCTACAGTATCTCTTCTGAATGTGATTCTTAGGAAATAATATTAGACAATATCTATGGATGAAAAAGTTAATATTTAAATTTATTAGTTACCTATTTTATAGGAATACATTGATTTATTTATTGAGGAATTATTGATATATCCACTAGAATGTGAAGTTGAGTTTTCCATTGATTTAATCCCTAATGAAAAACTATATCAAAGGCTCACTATGAAATGGACACTATGGAATTAGTGTAATTTAAGAAACAACAACATGAGTTGTTTGAAATTGGATTTATACACCCTAGTATTTCACCTAGGGTAGCCCATATTATTTTCATTAAGAAGAAAGATGAATATATGAGTTTGTGTATTACCTGCAAATCACTTTTTTTGGATTTTTTAAAAGCCGGTTTAAGGGGTATCCGGTTCCCGAAGACCGCGAATTCAAATTTCAAAAACTAAACATCATCATCACCCTTCAACTCGATTCACGTGCTTGCCTCGAAGCGGACGCCCATCGCATCGGCGTCAGATCCATCTGCCTCCCATCATCACAACGCCGGAAAGCCAAACGCCGTCGTCACACCGGGGACCGGAGCACCGGTGAGGTTCACCGACTCCCGTCGTCGTCCAGCGACCGTCGTCCTCTTCACCGGCAACCACCGCTGCCATCCCTTCACCAGCACACCAACACCCCTTCACCGACTTCAACGAGGCAGAAACCCTCATCACCGATTTCAACGAGGCAGAAACCCTCAGCGCATCGTAGAAAAAATCACCGGATTTCCATGAAAATCCGGTGAAAGAAACCAAAAACATACAGATTACATCCCTCAAAGCAACCAACAACAACCGAACATCAAAACCGCAAACGATGAAAAGAAAAACATCCAAGGAGCTGAAGATCCCTCCGCCACCAGACAGACCAGCTACGACAGAGACAACGAAAGCCCCATCGAACTCACCTGGGAGGGGACAAAGCCCAAACCGCCGACGCAAGAGCGCGACCCTCGAACGCGAGTAAAAACACCACCGGTCATCAGAAAACTGCCAAGATCTGGTCCAGGAGCGCTCCGTAGAGTGTGCCGTCAACAGGACCGGTCTTACACCCGCGGACCAGGACCAGCAGCTACCGAAGCTCGACATTACGTTCATTTTTTGTATCATCAATTGTGATTAATGAAGGATTATATTACAAATAAATCATTTCATATGAGGTGTGGACATTATAAATTTACAAGAATTTAATTTGGATAAAATAATGAACCCTCTATCTTTATAGATCAAATGAAAAAAGTGATCAAAGAATATATTGATAATTTTTTTGTGATGATCATTAATGATATATTGGTATATTATAAAAGCTATGAGGACCATGAGAATCACTTTCAGATCATTCAAGAGACTCTTAGAGGAAAATGGTTATATGGTAAATTCTGTAAGTATTAATTCTTGATTCATGAAGTTTCTTTTCTTGTCTATATTGTCTACAAGAATATAATATCAGTTGATCCTATGAAGAAAATGGTATTTAAATAATTTATAACACCAAAAAATTATAATTGAGGTATGTAGTTTCATTAGTTTTTGAGGTTATTATTAGTGATTCGATCAAAATTTCATCAAATTGGATAACCCATTAACCAAGATTACATATAAAGGGGTCAAGTTTTTATAGATAGGGTAATATAAATAATATTTTGAAAATTGAAGAGGATATGGGTCAATACTCTAATTTTAAATCTACTATCAAGAAATGAGAGATTTTTTATATATAGTGATGCATCAAAGATTGTATTTGGTTGTGTCCTTATGCAAGATGATAAAGTTATTCCATATGAATTAAGGTAACTAAATATTTATGAATAGAACTATCCTACCCAAGATCTAGAATTGGCAGTCGTAATATTTTATTTGAAGATATAGAGACATTATCTCTATGGTAAAATATGTGAGATATACACATACCATAAGAGTATGAAATATATATTTTCAATGAAATATATCAACATGGGGAAAAGGTAATGGATCAAGGTACTCAAGGATTTTTATTTTTCAATACACTACCCCCGGGGGAAGGAAAATAAGGTATCAAATGCATTGAGTAGGAAAGATCATGGAGTTATAAAAAAATGATTATTGATGGATATCCTATATTCATGGATTTTGTGAAGATAGATATGGGAATTATTAAGAAAGGGAAAACATTACACCTTTTTCAAATGATTTTTAAACCATATTTATTGGAAAAAAATAAAAAAATCTCATCTCGATGATGATAAATTTCAAAATAAAATCAATGTCATGAATGATGGTAAATTAGAATACTTATTATATGAAGATTGAATTCTGAAATTTAGAAATAGATTATGTGTTCCATCTATATCAGAGAAAAAAGTGATTTATTAGATGTTATTTATATCTTCAATTTCTCATTAAACCTTGGTAGCACAAAGATGTATAGGTATTTGAAGGAAAAAATTTTGTGTGATGATATAAAGTGGAAAATTTATGATTATGTATTTAGATTATTGATTTTTCAAGTGGTGGAGGTTTATAAATACCATCCTAGAGGAGTCATGAAACCTTTACCTATTCCTATGTGGAAATGGGATGACATTACTATGGACTTTGTCACTAGATTACCAAATATTCCTAGAAAGAATGATGCAATATGGGTAATTGTTGATTGCCTTTCCAAATATTCACATTTCCTTATTATAAGATAATATTTACCTATGGATTTCTGTACATGACTCTATATTAATGAAGTTATAATAATTCATGGAACATCAATTTCAAATTTTTTTGATCGTGATCCATGATTTAAATCAAAATTATAGAAATTTCTTCAGAATGATCTTGATATTGAGCTTCATTTGAGAACTTCCTATCATTATTAAAATAATAGATAGTCTAAAGGGACTATTCAAACATTATAAGACATATTGATATCATGCTCACATGACTTTAAAGGTATATGGGATCATTATATATCATTGAAATATTTTTTATATAATAATATCTTCCATTCATGTATTAAAATGGTGTTTTATGAAGAATTATATGGAATGGTATTTTGTACTGCAATGTGTTGAGATAAAGTTTGTGAAAGGAATATTATAGGCTTAGAACTAATTGATAAGACAACAATAAAGTAAAAGTCTATTCATACTCGCATTAAAGAATCCTAAATTAGGAAAAGGACTTATATCGATAATTAAATGAATGATTTTGGTATTTCAAGTGGTAAATCATTTTTTCTTGAAATTATATCCATAGAAAGGTGTTATATGGTTCGGTAAGGAAGAAAAATTGAGCCCTAGGTACATTAAAACTTTTTAAATCATAAAAAATTGATTTGTGGATTACTTTTGGAAATTTCACTGAGTCTCTCTAATGTAAGTGATGTGTTCTGTATATCATAGTTAAGGAATTATATGTCATTCCCAATGCATCTTCTCACCTATGAATACATAAAATTAGAACATTATTTATCTTACTGTGAAGAGCCTATCTATATTCTTGAAACTAGAGAATAAGTGTTAAAAAATAAAATGATTCGACCAGTAAAGTTAATTTAGATAAATCATAAAATAGAGGAATCAATGTGGGAACCTAAGTATTCTATTAATAAGAACTTCCCTCATTTTTTTACAAAATATTATATATGAAAATTTAAATGGTGATATTTTTAAAGGAGGTAATAATGTGACACTTGAGATTAAATTATAATAAGTAGATATTATATTTTAATAAAACTATAATACAATTAACATTTCAATATTTCATATAAAAAAATTCTAATTTTATAGGATGAATATCGATTTTGAATTTACTAGGTCAAAATAAACCCAGAAAGACTTTTTTGCAATTTTCCCTTAAAAATAAGCATTTACAATTGAAAATGTAGAATTTATTTATTCCTAATTTTAGTTATAATATTTTGTTATAATATTTATAATTAACCATGTATTTATTATAAATGTTATAAAAATAAATATAATATCATTTAGAGGTAAAAGGGATATTTTTTAGAAAATTGTTTTTTAATGCATAATGTATTTATATTTTAATTAATTAAAATAATATATAATAATGACTTATTTAAATGAAAAACATGGATTATATATCTAAATATATTATTTTAAATCCATATAATTATGATTACTAGTCATATAGTTAATGTAATATCATCTTATGCTTAAAAATTCATTTCTAGAAAAACCTTTTTTCATCACTTTTTATGTATTTATTTTAAATTAAAATTTTCACTTGTATGAATTAAATTTTAAAAAATAGATTATGTATTTGGAATTAAAATAATTAATATTAGGTAATAAGTTCAACTTAATTTTAGTTCATTATGAACAGTAATCATGGTAAATATTTATCACCTCAGAAAGGGTAAATCAGGTAAAAATGGGTTAAAACTATGGGTTAAAGCTTTAAAATATCTATAAAACATTAATTTATCCTATTGTGTGGGTGGTTTTAAACCAAACTTATTCTTAAAGAATTAAATAATTTTTTAAATCATTATTTTGAATTTGGGACCCCAATATTTACCTTTTTTAAAGAAAAGTTATATTTTATTCAATTAGAAACTATTTTTGAGTCTTTATATTTAATGGATTGGTTAAAATATTCCATTCAGTTTTGAATTATTCCAAAAGTCTTACAACATTAATTTTATTAATTAACCAACAAAAATCATTTAAACCAATTTATTAATTTATTTCAAGGTAAAATGATTTTTACTCTTAAATCCGGTATTTTTCTAAAAACTATTTTCCATGTGTCTTGTGTTCTTATATTAAAAGTAATATATACCACCTATAGAAATTAAATATGATAAAATTGATTAAAAATTTTGAGTCATAATTTCAAAAAAAATAGAAGGCCCCTTTTATTATTGGTTATATATTTAATTTATGAGGGTAAAAAGTTAAATTATCATATTTATGTTTAAAATGGGTTTAAAGTAGTTTAACTAGAAGATAAGGCTTAAAATGTATCTAAAACTTTCCCAAATTTGATTGGTTGAGTTTATATAGACCCTATCACATCTTATATTTAAAATTGTGGTGCCTTGGTTCTACTTAACAAGATTTTTTAAAATATTTTATGTAATTACAAGTATATAATTTCTCTACCCTATAAAAGGATACCACTTGTAGTGACCTATAATTTTCATACATAGATATTATATCTTATTAGATGAATATTTATTGCATTACATTACTGTCCATACCAAAATCATATAGTTCTATTATATTTATAAACTTGTACACATAAACAACTGGTTCATAAGTGTCTCCCATTAGGTTCTTCATATCCAGTACCCTTATTAGACATATCATACTTACTACCTTTATCTAAAACCTAGGGAAAATAAATATAATAAATTACAAGATCATATTCTCATTAGGGGTAAATAAGGGATATATCAATGATCACTTGAAATTAACATGATCACAAGGGTATGAGAACATGATAATGACATTTAAAAACCATACCTTGTATATAAAAGATCATAATCTTGATTCATGGTATAAAGCTTGGAAGTTAAAAATATATGAATCATAGAGGAATAAAATAACATGAGACATGATATAATAACATTGGAATAAGACAATTTATTATGTAATAATCATAGAAAATGATTTCCTAAGTTGTCAAAACTAATTCTCAATACTATCATAGTGTATTGGGTTCACTCTCCCATTCCATCATAGTATTCAAGGTTCACTCCCATGACTATTATAGAAGACAAAGTACCTTATTGAACTAGGTTTATTATCCATTATATTCCCATTTATCTAATGAGATAAAAATCATTACCCAATTCATTAGAGTTCTATAGAATTCTGGGACCACCAATCCTTGGTTATAACATAACCATATTTCTTTATTATAACATAACCACCATCCTTGGTTATACCATAACCATTATCCTTGGTTTATAACATAACCACCCTTCACAAAATTAAAATCATACATATGTGTTTCAAAATATCATAAAAAAATAATCATATCATCACATCATAACCCGTGTAAATAAATTGGATTTTATAAGAATTTTCTCAATTCATCATAGCATAACCCATGGAAAATAAATTGGTTTCAAAAACATCTCATCAATATAAAAATTAAACATAAATAGAAAGAGTAATAATGATATAATTTAAGAATAATTAACATCAAAGGATGTTATCATATATGAGAATTCCATTAAAATGTCATTGAAATATTTCCTGTTGAAAATATCCTTTCCACTTTTAAAATAAAAATATTTCCAAAATATTATAGAAAATTTTTTATTTGAAAATAATCTTGGAAATTTTTAAAGTAATGTTCAAAAAATTTAGTAGTCATTATGGTGGGAAATTCTATTCACATCGTATAAATGAAATCAAAACATTCCTTTCACATTTTTTGTAGAAATTAAAAAATCACCTCATTTAGAAAACAACAAGAAGATTCCATTTAAAAAAATTCATAAAAATTAAAACATGGATAAAAATTAATTTTAAAATGATTTTAAAATATTAAAATCTTTCTTTAAAACATTTTTAGAAAACATGCTTATGGAAGAAAAAAGTGTTTCGACCAAAGAGAGATATAAAGTCAATTTTTCTTAAAGATGAATTTTCAGTATCCTGAGTACTTATGGTGAGGAAAATGAAATGAAAACATGTATTCTCAATAAATAACCATATTATAATAAAATCAATGAGTTTATTAAGATATATATCATAGGATTTCTTCATCTAAAACTTAACTATAAACAATCCAGATAAATAATGAGATTGTAACATAAAATCCATACTATTTTGATAACTTTTGAATCATTAGCCTCATGAAATAAATAAACTTATACGGATATGTAAATTCCCATAAATTTTTATAATATGGCTTATAAAATAAATTCATGGTCAGTGTATGCATCGCTGAAAAAAAACAAGTGGTGAATATGGCATGTGTCTCAAGGAAATAAAAGTGAGATGAAAAATCCCATACTTACGTCTGACTTCCTTGATACGAATTGGAAAATACTATATAATAAATATAGGTTTACTATATTAGAAAACCATAATTTTATATATAAATCCATATATTATTTACTTATAACCTTTTATTAACCGTTTATTAACAATTCTTTATTAAAATCACTCGTCTAGATGATAACTATTTCATTTTTCATGTATGTTTTAGTTTGGCAGTTTCGGTCCTTGTACTTTTATCATGGTTCCATCATATCAAAAAAAATTATCATGATATAAATATAATATATATTAATTATATATATAGTCATTCATAATATTTAGTGATAGAAAAATGAATTACACCATCTATGGAGATGGTAAGTCATACGTGTGAATGAACGTTATTTTCATTTTTCAACAGATGAAATGAAATAAAGGCAAATATTAATTAAACATTTAATAATTATTATTTTATCATATAAATAATATATATTCATCAAATCTACCTTTATTATCATCCCTATAAAATAGAAATGAAAAATGAATTACATCGCTTCATGGAGGTGGTAGTCCACACGTACTCACGAGCGATGTTATTGTTTTACAACGGTTTGTTAGGTATAAAAGTAGATATGATATTATAATTATATGAGAATAATTATTTCATAAATATAATATATAAACATTAAACTCATCATAAATATTCTGATTGAAAATGAATTATATCACTACGTGGAAGCGGTATGCCGTACTTACGCATGACGATACTTTCACTTCCCATTTAATGGAAAGATGGTGAATAAAGATGGTTTCATAATAATAATAATATTTCAGTATTTTTAGAATAATTAATTTATTATTTTATGAATAATATAACATATTTAGAGTAGGTAAAATATTAATTAAAAATAAAGTGATTGGTTAAGATTTTTACCTATTCTTTGAAACGACACTTTTAGATCTCCTCTTAAGAGCTCTAGGGTTGGACTTTTAGTAATATAATAACCTATATACTGTGGATAGGGGTGTTTAGAAGGTAACTTGGTATATTTTGGTCAATATATAAGGCTCAAAGTGTTGTTAATAATATAAATGATGGATTCCCTTTTATAATTGAGGGGAGAGGCACTCTTGGAATTTATTAAAAGACTAAAATATATTAAGAATATTATCAATAAAAATAGATAAAAATGGCATATAAATTGAAAATATATGAAACATATGATCATATATTATCCTAATTTTTATATTTTATTATTTTTATTATTTTTAGGTAATTTAATTAAATATTATTTTCATAAAATATCATTATTATAAATTTAGACATAATTCATTTAATTTGACTTAAAATACATAAATATGTAGTTAGGATTATAATATAATTATTTAAAATAAAAATAATATTTCATATTCATCTAAACATTTAGTTTCACTCTTTGAATCACTCAAATTATATTACTTTTAATATTTTGAAAATCATTTATTATATTTTTTTTAATTGGTGAAATAATACAACAGTGTTTCCTAAGAATTTACGGTCATTATATAATTAATAAAATGATTAATAAAATTATATCATGGAAATAATTTCATTAATATAAAAATATAAAATTATAATCATTAATAACTTTATTTTTACCTATTTGGACACATAAGATATATTTAAAACCAAGAGAGTGACATAATGTTATATTTCTTTGTTATAAATATTATATAGGTCATTTTTATAAAAAAGTAACTTTTAAACAACTAATTTTAGATCCTAATTTTAATAATTTTTGAATTAAATTTATTTAATAATAATTAAGATGAAAAATTATGGCCATATCACTTATTTTAATCTATATTAACCTGATTTACTCTTAACCGATGAGATAAACTTTACCAATGTTACTATTCATTTTGACCAAAAATAAAAGAGATATATTTAAAAAAAATTAACCTACTAATTAAAAATATAGAATCCATTTTATCATATTTAATTTCTAAAATTTTCATAAATTAATTTTAAAATAAGTGGTCAACACGCAATGAAACCTGTTTGTCATAAAAAATGCACTTTTAAGCGTAAAACTTGGTTCATTCTTATCCCATACCTAGAAAAAAAATATTATATAAATTATAAAACATTTTATTGAATATATAATATTTAAATTTCATTAAAATCATTAAAAAATAGTTATTAGTTTAGTTTATTATGATTAAAACACATTTCGTGTGTAAAAACAGTTTTCAGAAAACATATCTTTTATTTTCGAAAGATTTTTATTTTTATTTATAATCAATAAATAACCATTGAATTAATTTTAATCATATGTAAACCATAAGTTTTTCATAATTTATTTAGTCTTATTCATACTCACCAATCAAATGGCTAGGCGATAAAAATATTTAAATAGTATCTTGTGGTTTATTTAAACTCAGAAGTGCATATAATGCAAGCTATCAAAGAAATTAAATTTATTTGAATACATATATTTTTTTAAAAAAAATTAGATTATACCCCACTTAAAATTAAATTTTCCCTCAAAATTTATCATTTTGATATAAAAAATGAGGATACTGCTCCCTCATTACATCCTCAAGTTCCCACACATCTTCCTTAATTTTATGATTTTTCTGAAAACTTTGATTAGGTGAGTGGTCTTATTTTATAAAATTTTCTATGATCCTAAATTTCTAGTGGTTTTTCTTTATAATAAATATCATACTCCATTCATATGAACTCTTAATTCAATACATGTGAAGGGTCATGTATATACATCCTTAGGACATAGATATGGAACACATTGTGAACTTGAGAGAGATTTAGTGGAAGCATCAAACAATAAGCTATTGTCACAATATGATAAAGAATTTAAAAGGGATCAATATATCAAGGTCTCAACTTTCCTTTCTTTTCCAAAACTTATAATATTATTCAAAGTAGATATATATAGGAATACCATGTCTCTAAATTAGAACTCTATATCTCATCGATTATTATTAGCATAAATATTTTTTTCAACTTTGTGCATCCCTTATATGTTGTTGAGTGGATGTAACCTTGTATTTCATTTCAACAACTAGATCATGTCCCAATAGATTTCTCTCTTCAATTTCATCCCAACACATTATAGTTATTCACTTCCTTCCATAGTGAGACTTATAAGGAACCATTTGAATGCTCGATTGAAGGATATTGTTATACAAAAACTCGACGAGAGGAAGGTGTTGATCCCAAACACCTTTTAAAATCCACAGAACAAGATATTTCTATATCATCTAGGGTTTGAATTGTTATATCATAATGACCATCTATCTAAGTATTATATGTTGTAATGAAACTAAAATCTATATCTAGATCCTACTGAAGACATCATCATAACTTTGAGGTAAAAATCAGATCTTGATTAGATACAATAACATATGGTAATCTATGAAACCTTAACACTTCCTTAATGTCTATACTGGAAATCTGATCCGGAGATAAATATTCTATAATAGCAATGAAGTTTTCTAACTTTTTAAGGAGACCGACTACATCCCATATATAATTATTCCCTTTATATGTTTTAGGGGGTCCAATGATTAAATCCATGGTAATGTTTTCCTATTTCCATTATGGTATAAGTAATGGTTGTAACATCCCCTTATAATTTTTTCTCTCAACCTTAATTTTTTAACATACCAAGAACCGATAAAAATACTCTACAATATCTCTCTTCAAGTTACCCCACCATAAATACTTTTTCATATCTCTATACATCATTGTACTTCCAAGATGAATAGAGAATGAAAAACTATGATCTTCCTTTAACATCACCTTCTTTAAATATGCTATGTATGGGACACATATATGGTTTATGAACCTTATAATTCAATCACAATCATGGTTAAACTTAGGAACATTTCTCACCTTCTTTTTTAGTTATATGTCTTCCTTCTATACCTATTTAATCTTTTCTTAGATATATGGTTGAACACTCATTTGAGAAAGATAATATATTTACCCTTATTTCATGATTTCTAAATCCATCCTTTATAAATATAGAAATATCAGAACTTTCATGATCCTTATCATAGATAATCTAACTTGATCCTTTCGACTTAGTTGATTTTCCACCATTTTTTATTTCCCAAGGTGGTAATATATTGATCTATTATAATCTTTAATCAGCTCCAACAATATTCTCTGGCACATATTCATCTCTTTCTATGTGAAAATATACTGTAAAACTTTACGATTAGTATCTATATCACACCTTTCTCTAAAAATATAACTCCCCTATATATTTAATGCAAAAATTTACATTTCTAACTTGAAATCATGAGTTGGGTAATTTTTCTCATGAACCTTCAATTGGAATGAGGCATAAGTTATCACCATATTGTTCTATATTAGAGAACATACCAGTCCCTTCTAGGATGAATTTCTATAGATTACAAACTATTCTATACTATAAGGCAATTTGAGTATAGGTTAATTGACCAACCTTAACTTTATCTTCTTAAACTTATCCTCACATTAAATCATTTAAAATAACATGGATCTTTTCCAAGTTAACTTAGTGATTGGATTAGAGGGGCATGATAAATTCTACACAAATCACTAATAATATCCATCCAAACCAAGAAAACTATAGATCTCATTCATAGTGCTTGGTATGGTCCAAGGTTTAATAACTTATATCTTTTAAGGATCTACTAATATATCCTCACTTGAGATTATATAACCTTAGAATAAAAATTTTTGAAGCCAAAATTCACACATGGTAATTTTTTCATAAATCTTCTTCTTCCTTGGGGTTTTCAGCATAATACTTGAGTAATATTCATTCTATTACTTTATCTTTAAATATATAATAATATCATCCATAAATACTACCAAAAAATGATCAATGCACTCTATAAAGACGTTATTCATTAAATCCATTAGGATAGTGGTGGAAGACCAAATAGAATCACTATAAATTTACAGTATTCATACCTTGTACGGAATTTCATCTTGGTTATAACTTCTTTCTTGGCCCCAAATTGATGATATCCAGAATGAAAGTCAATCTTACAAAACTATTTAACTTCGTGAAGTTTATCTAACAATTTATCAATATGGGGTAGAGGATACTTATTCTTGATAGTGATCATGTTAAGTTATTGATAATAAATTTAGAGTCACATTGATCCATATTTCTTCTTAACAAAAAGAATAGGTATACCCAAAGGTGGTACCCTTGGACAAATGAATACCTTTTCAATATTCTCCTAGAGTTTCTTCTTCAATTCTTATAACTCAATTGGGTTCATTCTATATGGAGTATTTAAAATCGGTATTGATCCAAGAATTATTTCTATCATGATTCTGTGGAAAACTAGGAAAATATTTCAGAAATACATCAAAAAACTTCCAAAAAATAGGCATGACTTCGATGTTGAGTTTCTTCCCAACCACTTAATACAAATATCCTTCATGGATAGGAATTGAGGCCTACAAGGTAGAATTTATTTCCATTGGAAGTTTTTATTCATCCTCACATCGATAAATGATCATGGTTTTATTTGGAATATGAAATGAAAATTCCCTTAACTAGAAATTAATATGGGATCCATATAAATAAATTCAATACATGAACATAATCTCTTAAAATTCAACTAAAGGGATAATCACAAGATTTTTAGGAAGCACTTTCCTGCAAACATTAATTATAGGGTAACTATAGACTTGATATTAGACCATCATACCATTAAGATTTTTCATCGCTTACTCAATATCTAATCATTGAGTTGGTAATTCAATACCCTTTTTAAATTCCTTAAATATAAAATATAGCATATATCCATAATAAAATAAGACATTATTTGTTCTATAGTGGATGATAAGTATACCTTTAACAATTTCATTCTCATAACCCACTTTGGAAATTATGATCACATGAAATTTCACTTTGTCTTTGGTCTTAGGATTATATTGATGTTGGTTATCAAAAAATCAAATTCATGCACTGGTTGGAATAATTCCCATAATCCTTGCATTTTTAGCATTAGATAATTAGCGGTGCATTAGTTGTAACCTTCCATTCCTCTATTATATAAACCGGCCTTTTCACCACCTTTAGACATTCACCCACTCTATGACCAACCTTCCCACATTTAACACACTTCTAATTTCCCCTCAATAAATTCCCATAATGTTTCTTCCCACAATTCTAGCATGTAGATGAATGAAATTTCTTTCCACCATGTGATTTCTTCGAGTCCTCATGAGACTTGATTTTCCTTTTCTTATCAAAAATCATGAATGGTTGGAATATCCAATTTTTATTTCTACCTTGAGTGCACATTGAAAAAATTCTTCATAACTACTAAAGTACCTTATAGCTAACACCTTTTAGAGACTTGGTTTTAAGACACCAAAGAATTGATCTATTTTTATTTCAGTGTTAATGATTAAATCATAATAATACCTTACAAGTCTTATAAAATTATCTTTATAGGTACTAATATATTCATCATCCTTCTGTTTTAGGTTAAAAAATTTCTTCTCAATAATTGTATGTGGAATAAAAGGGAAGTACTTACTAAAAAATATTTTATTAAACTCATCTTATTCTAGGGATTCAATTTCTTCAACTTGAATTGTATTATTAATAAGGTTACACTATTGATTTACTTCACCTTCCAAATGTTAAAATACTAGGATAACTTATTCATGTTCTAAAAATTGAATAATATATAATATTTTATCAATGGTGTTGATCCATAGCTCAGTCATTAGTTCATCAAAATATACACTAAAAGAATGTGGACGGTGCCTTATAAAATATTCAAAAATACATTGTTACTTTATTTTATTGTTTATAAGATCATCATGATTCATGTCTTGAGATATTTTTGTGAGAATAGAAATAATATTCGGTATTATGGATTCCATAACATTTAATTTTTCAGGTTGAAAATCATTTCATTTTCCATCACATTCATTGTTAGTATGATGTCTTCTGGCTCCATCCATTGGCTAAAAGAAGAAAGGTAAAGTGTGAGAAATAATAATCCTAGTGTAAAATCACACAATCATGAAAACTCATTTATAAGATGTATAAATCATGAAATCTTATTCTCAATCTATGAAACCATAGGTTTAGCCAAGGTTATCCATGGCCAATACCAAAATTTTAAGATATTATCATAAACTTAGAATTATCCCAAAGGTTCTCACTAAATTTTTCTAATCTTAGTTTTCAAAGGTTAAATAAACCTTACTCTGATACTAATTATAGTGAACCAGAATTTTCATATATTGATATTACATCATATTATATGAATATTCATTACATTACAAAATGATCCATGACAAAATAATATAGTTCTAGTATCCTTAAAAATTTATACACATAATCAAATATGTCATAATTGTATCCCATTAGGTTATTCATATCAAGAAACCTTCTTAGACGTATCATACTTAATATATTTCTTCAAAACTCCAGGAAATGAAACATAAGAAAGGGTGAGCTTAGATGCTCAGTAAGGGTAAGTACAAGAGATATCCATGATCAGTTAAACTTAATATGAACATAAGGGTATTAAAACATAAAAATAACATTTGAAAACCATAACCTATATATAAAATATCATAATCTTGATTCATATCATAAATATTAGTATTTAAAATGATATAAATCATACATTTAATGATCCTGGCCTCAGTAGCCTAGAGATAGTGTCTTCTTTTTTATATTGTTATAATATATAAAGAATCACATCTAGAATGACTGAATAGTTTAGTAGTCTTGGTAAAATAGATATATACATGATACCCATTTTTTGGGAATAGAAAATAAAACATAGTACATTAAAAAAATTAAATTATTAACATCCTTGAAAACTCATTCAAAGGATTCATCTTCATACCTGAGGAAAGGAATCAAAATAAAGGTGAGATCAAATGCTCGGTAAGGGTTATGTATAATGGAATCCGTCATCAATAAATAATCATAATCAATATAGAATGACAAATAAATGAATAGAAATTCCATTCAAACTTGACTATCATGATAAGATAAGGCATAGTAAATGTGGTAAGGTAAATAACTGAAAACACATGTCATTTAATCAATAAATGATAATGAAATGAATACATATATAATATCATAGTGAAAATTTCAGGAATAATAATAATAATAACTGAATTATAAATGAATTTGGTGGCTAATTATTAGATGTAATGTATCGATCACATGATACATCTATCTTTAAGACCTTTCACAAGATGATTTCAAACCACAGGTAGAAACCAATTTAATTTGTACAACTAATTTTTCTCATTAGACCTTATAATGCATCAAGGGGATATATAAAATCCATTTCACAACCATCACAAAATTTATAAATAATTCATCATATATCAAGTAATTTATTTAATTTATTAATCAACGTGCCTTATCTTCAAATAACTATATTGAGTAAAGAATACAAATTTATCAATATTTCCCTAGTTAGTCAAATAACTGTCACAGTAAACATCATATGTAAAAATGGTATACAGTTTAGGAAATAATCATATCCATAATAAAATAATATGTACATTTAATTTAAATTTAAATTAAAATGAAAAATTAACAAAAAAAGTGATTGTTTTAAGATAAAGTTAACAATCACAAAAGATGGTGAAATTGCACAATAACTTTCACCACATAGTAATTTTCTCCTTGGATGAGATAATTCAAATTTAAAGTTAAAATACAATGAATTATGAATGAATCATGACATTAAATGTCAAATTTTTATTATATACACCACTTAAAAGTGAATTGGTTCATAATAACAAATAAGTCTCAATATAATGTAAATTGAGATGAAATCTTTTACATTATGCTTACTTTTGATTGAATGTTATTTAACCTACTATATAGTCGTTTTAAAAATTTTATTAACCTACACCATAACCATATAAATATTTATAATATCATTTATGATCATTTAATAACATATTATCACCCATTAATTAATAATCTTTCAATATTTTAATTGTTTCATGTTTTAATTGCCTTTTTTTATTATGCGTATTTTGTCATTAAATATCTAGTTCTTGCACATATTACATATTTTAATTATATCCAAAATAATAATCAAGAAATAATAATCATATTTTTAAATAAATTTTACTTTTAAAACCAATTATGAAATATGGTTATGAAAAATAAATAACGTTACAGTCATGGAGACGGTAGGTCGTACGTACACATGAGTAACGTAACTATTTTCCAATTATCATTATGGAAATAATTTAAATAATATAATATATTTCTGTAATTATTATGATATCATATATACCATATTATATATTTATATATATCGTCCACGTGGTTTGGTGTTGAAAATAGAGTTACATTGCTTCGTGAAGGTGGCAGTCCACACATACACGAACTGTGTTATTATCTTTAAGTGAGGGAAAATGTTAGAAATAAAATGATATATTATCTTTAAATAATAATAAATATGTTTTTAATATCATAATTCTGTTATTTATATCATATATAATCATTAATTTTATCTTTATCACCTTCCACGTGAAGTTTTGGTGAAACGTGAATCACATTGCTTCGCAACGAGGCAGTCAGTGATGCACATGATCGACATCATCATTTCTCCTATGGAAAGGAAGGTAATATATATATATATATATATATATATATATATATATATAATGACACTATAGTCTTAAATAAGTTATAAATATCATATATATACATTATATACATCATCATACTTATCTATGAAAGGTGGTGATGCAATAATGAATAAAACCGGTTCGTGAGGGGGTAGTCCTCTGTACACACAAACGATGATTTAAAAATGCATTTGATGGAATTGAGGATTGTTGTAGTTCATTCCATAGTTATAAAAACATAAAATTTTATGGAAGATAATTATTTTACTATATAATAATGGTTTAATAATAATTAAATGATGTGTACAAAGAAATAAAATAAAGATTTTTGTTGGAGAATGTTACCTCTTCTTCAGGTATCCTCATTAGGTTTGCACTAAAGCCTTTCTAAGTTGGATTTATGCCCAACATAAGGATTTTAGGATAAGGGGAGGGAATTTGGTAATTTATTTTGGTATTTATTTTCCAAAAAAAATAGGTTTTAAGGTGTTAATAAGAGAGGACATGGGGTGGCCTTTTATAAGTGAGTTGATTGACACACTTGTAATTTTTTTTAAAAATATTCAATCATTCCCATGATTTTATCATTCCAAAATCTCTCAAAATTTGTAATTTTAGAACCTATAAGAGATGAGGTAGAAATATGTCCATAAAATTGGTGATTGAAAATTTTTTAGGTAATTTATAACCCTTATCTTCTAAGATTAACCCCCCTGGTAAATCCATTTTTGCCCTAACCACGGTGATTAATTTTACTATTTTCACTATTCATTTTGATAAAAAAATTAAGTTAAACTTATTATAAATTATCAATTATTTTGATTAAAAATATGAAATCCATTTTTTCAAATCTCATGCACATAATTGAACAATTTTAATTTACAATTTATCTCATAGACATGATAAGAAAGGGAGGTTTTAAAGAGAAAATGTTCAAAAGTTTATAATTTTTTATATCAAAATTCAATATGAAAATTTTTACATTAACCTAAACTAGACTAATTTATATATAACTGATCTATTTATTATATAAAAACAATTCAAAATATAATTTAACATTATAAATAATTTAAACAAAAAGTTAGTTTTCAATTAAAATTTAGTATTTTTCACTATTCATCAAAAAATGAAAATTTTCAGAAAAAATCCCAAAAACTAACCATAAGAAAATTTTTATATGATGATTTCAAGAATTAAGTTTATTTTTTCAAATAAATTTTTTAAAATTTTTAAAAATTAGTATTAAATTATGTGCACAAAGCACCACTAAACCACCATTTAGAAAAATAAATATATTTTTTAAAAAAACATTTATTTTTATTTTAAATCATTATTATTTTATTTATAATCAATAAATAAAAAATGAAAATTTGTAAATTATATATTTTCATAATTTAGGTAATCCTATTCATACCCACTATTCTAATGGCTAGGTGATAACTATCGCATTAAATAATAATATTTTAAAAATATTTCACATTTCATTTAAACTCAGTGTTGTGTATAACTCAAGGTAAAATAGGTGTTGTGAGTAATGTAAGATAAACTAAGTGTTTCAAGTAATGAAATATATTTAAGATACTGAATTTATTTAAAAAAATAAATATACCATAAAGTCTCATGGTTTTATATCTTCTTCTAACCTTCGTGTTGCATATCGCATATGCTATTGAATAAAATGTTCTTATTTTAGAATTTTTGGGGGGTTTACTATAAAGAAATCAAAGAACATGATCCATGAGAGAATAACATTGGCATAATATATTTAATTGTGGCATAAGAATATAATATCATTCCCTTAGTAGTTGAGGCTCATTTCCCAGACTATCATAGTGGATTGGGTTCAGTCTTCATTCCATCATAGTAGTCAAGGCTCACTCCCAAGAATATCATAGTGGATAAATTACATTATTTTACTAGGTTAACTCTCCATTATGGTCCTATTTATCTCATGAGGTATCAATAAATATCCATTGTAATGAAGAGCAATACAATTCTAGGCCCACCTGTCCTTGGTTATTACAAAACCACCATCCTTAATTATAACGTAACCACCATCCTTCATTATAACATAACCACCATACTCGGTTTATAAAATAACCACACATCACATAATTAAACCCATACATATTTGTTCCACAATATTATAATACATTCATCATATCATCATATCATCACATCATAACTAGTGAAAAGAAAATGGGTTTTATAAACATTACCTCAATTCATCATAACATAACCCATGGAAAATAAATGGGTTTCATAAACATCTCGTCAACATAAAAATTAACCATATATATAAATATTAATAAATAATCTTTTAATAATAATAAACATAAAATGATGTTATCTTATATAAAAATTCCTTTAAAATATAACTGAAATATTTCTTGAGAAAAATATCCTTTCCACTTTAAATATCACTTTTAAAATAAAAATATTTCCAAAATATTATGGAAAAAATTTATTTTAAAATAAACTTTGAAAATTGTAAAGTAATATTCAAAACATTTATTGATCATGATGGTTTGAAATTCTATTAATGTATTATAAGTTAAAATAAAACATTCATTTCACATTTTTCTATAAAAATTCAAAAAGTACCTCATTCAAAAAATGACTAGATGATTCATTTTAAACTATTTTTTAAAAATTAAAACATGTTTAAAAATAGATTTAAATAATTATAGGATAATATTAAGAATAATCTTTAAAACATTTTTATAACACATGGATATGGAATAAAATGTTTTTCTACCGAAGAGAGAAATAAAGTCAATTTTTCTTGAAAACACATTTTCAGTCTCTTGAGTACCTATAGTTAGGAAAAGGAATGGAAAACATGTATTCTCAAGGAATAACCAAATTATAATAAAATTAATGTGTTTATTTATAAATTCATCATAGTATTTAATCATCATAAACTCAATCATAAATAATATTGATAGACAATGAGATTGTAACATAAAATCCTTACCACTTTGGTGAATTTTTAATTTGTAAGCCCCATAAAATAAATAACCTAATATATAAATTTAAATCCAAAAAAAATTCATAATATGAATAATAAAATATATTAATGGGTAGTATATACACCACACAAAATAAACAAGTGGTGAATATGGAATGTGTCCTACAGAAACAAAATTGAGATACACATTGGAACCTTATATATAATAAATATAGTTTTATAATTAATCTATTTCAGGACTATAATCATATATATAAAATAATATATTATTTACTTATAACCTTTTATCACCCATTTATTAAAAATTCTTTATTAAAATCATTATTGTGGGTGATAAGTGCTTCATTTTTCATGAATGTTTTGGTTTATTAGTATTGGTCCTTATACTTTTATCATAGTTAAATAATATATGGAATAATTATAATGATATAAATATCATATATATTTAATATATATATTTATATCCATCCATAAAATTTATTTATAGAAAAATTAGTTACACCGTTCATGGAGATAGTAAGTCGTACGTACACATGAACGATGCTTTCATTTTTCAACATATGTAATGAAATAAAGGTAAATATTAATTCACCTTTATAGAGTCATTAATATATTATATAAATAATATATATCCATAAAATACATCCTTATTTCCATTCATGTAAAATAGAAATGAAAAACGTATCACAATGCTTCGTGGAGGTTGTTGTCCACACGTACACTTGAGCAACATTATCATTTCCCAAAGGTTTAAAAAGTAAGAATGTAGACATGATATTATCATTAATTAAGTATAATAATTTCATAAATATCATATATAAACATTTAATCAATCATAATAACCATTCATTACATATAGTGATGGAAAATGAATTGTGTCGTTATGTGGAGACAGTAAGTCATACGTACGTACGAGTGATTGTTTCACTTACCATTTGAGGTAAAGAGGGTGAATATAGGTATTTTTATAATAATAATAAAATTTAAGAATTTTTAGGATACATAAGTTATTATTTTATAAATATTATAACATATTTATAGGAGGTAAAAGAATAATTAAAAAGAAAGTGCTTGGTTAAGGTAATTACTTATTCTTTAAAACAACTCCTTCAGATACCCTCTTAAGGAGTCTAGGGATGGCCTTTTGGGAAAAAAACCCTCTAGAATGTGTCTATAGTAGTTTATAATATTAATTTGCATATTTTGGTTGATCTATAAGGCTAAATGTATTTTAAATAAGGGAAAGGAGGGTTCCCTTTTATAATTGAGTGGAGTGGGCTCTTAGAATTGCAAAAAAGATTAAAATATATTAAAGTAATTTTGAATAAAAAAGGTCCCAAATGGAATATAAATGGGATATTTATAAAATTTTAAACCATATATTATCCCTATTTTCCTATTTTAATATTTTTATTATTTTTAAGTAATTTAATAATATATTATTTTCATAAAATATCATTATTTCCAATTTAGACACTATTCATTTAATTTGACTTAAAAGACATAAAGAAAAAGTTTTAATTAAAATATAATTATTTAAAATAACACTAATATGTCATATTAACCTAAAAAATTCGTGTAACACATTAACTCACTCAAATTATATTTATGTTAATGTTTTTAAAATCATTTAGTATATTTCTTATTAATTGGGGAAATATTTCATTAGTGTTACGTAAGTATTTAAGGCCGTTATAAAGCTAATACAAAATATAAGTAAATTTATATCATGAAAATAATTTCATTAATCTAAAAATATAAACTTATATATGTTCATAACTTTCTTTTTTCCCTATTTGTATACATAAAAGATATTCAAAACTAAAAGAGTGAAAACTTGTAACTTTCTTTGATTTTAATATTATATAGTTCATTTTTATGGATAAGTATCCCTTAAACAATTAAATTTAACG
Organism: Viscum album; assembly: GCA_963277665.1. Classification (NCBI taxonomy): domain Eukaryota; kingdom Viridiplantae; phylum Streptophyta; class Magnoliopsida; order Santalales; family Viscaceae; genus Viscum; species Viscum album. The sequence continues at coordinate 1,112,031,543 of OY728137.1, forward strand.
CTTAATGTGATAATGGTTGAATTATATATATCTTCTAACAATTAATATTAAATATTATGACATTGTCACATATTTTTAACCAATATTAACTTGATTTACCCTTTACCGAGATAATATATTTTACCATAGTCACTATTCATATTGACCAAAAATAAAAGGGACTTATTTACCAAATATGAACCTTATGATTCCAAATATGAAATAAATTTTATCAAATTAAATTTCTAAAGTTATATAAATTAATTTGAAAATAAGCGTACGACGTGCGACGAAAGCCGCTTTATAGAAAAATACATTTTTAAGCATAAAACTTAATTTATTATTATCCCATACATAGAAAAAAAATATTAGATAAATAATAAAACATTTTATTAAATATATAACATTTAAATTGAATTAAAATAATTCATCAATAATTAGTAATTTAATTTTTCAATAAAAAAACACATTGTGTGCATAAAAATAGTTTTTCAGAAAACATCTCTTTTATTTACTAAATATTTTTATTTTCATTTCAAATTAATCGACAACCAATGAATTCATTTTAGTCATATGTAAAGCATAAGTTTTTTATATTTTATTTATTCCTATTCATGTTATTCAATTAAATTTATATGTTATAGAAATATTTTAATAGTATCTTTTGGTTCCTTTTGGCTTGGTATTGCGTGTGATGCAAGATATCGAAGAAATCAAATTTATTTTAAAAAATCTATTTCAAAAAATCTCAGGGTGTTACACCACCTATACTCTATTATTAGAACTTCATGAGAATTATATATTAGTAAATGCCTTCCATAATGAAATCCTAGTATCCTTACCCACATCCGATAGCTCATTATATTTCCAAAATACCATCCTTTTAAGGCTTAATGAGTAAGCCAAAAGAGGTTTCTCTAAGAGAAGGTAATCATCTTCACCAAGATCTTCCTTTTTAATTTTTTATTTTACCACTTTAAGTTATGTACTAAAAAATAAAAAATAATATCATTAATAGAATATACTAATATTTTATTATTTTGATGGAAAAATATTTATCCATCTCCTTCTCTATCAAATGGGAAACAAAACCATTACTCATGTGTACGGAAGACTGCCAACACGCGAACTGATGTAATTTTTTTCCTCACCAACTCTCATAGATAGTCATGATAATGGAAATAATAAATATATATGATATTTATGACATTATATTGATTTTATAAATTTAATATATCGTCTAACTTCTTACCCTTTCACCCATTAATAAATGATAACGTCACTCATGTGTACGTATGGCCTACCATCACCACAAAGCAATGTGATTCATTTTCCTTTTAAAACTTTAAAGAATGATTTTAAATATTTATATAATGAATAAATATTATATTTATAACATTAATATATTTCTTAATATGATTAAAATATATCATATTCATAAGAATCATGACTTTTATGATGAAACATGAATGAGAAAATGAAGCAGTTAACACCCGAAACTGTGGTAATAATGAAATATTTTTAGCGAACGGGTGATAATATGTTATAATAGAATAATATATGATATTATAAATATTAATATGGTTACTTTATAAATTAATAAAATGTTTAAAACCATTATATAGGAGGATAAATCATGTTCAACTAATATAAAATGTGATGTGTGGGATTTTATCTCAATTTCAACTCCATTGAGATATATATAGTAATATGCACCTATTTACTTTTATGTGGTGGATATATTACCTTTTAATGTATTAAACATGAATATATATTTATTAATAATGGTTAAAGTTTTAATTCAAGTTTACTCTTTCAAGGGGTTAAAATTTAATAGTTACCAAAGAGGTAAGAGTTTAAATTAGAATCTCATTCATTGGATTTCTCTTATTTTAATTGAAGTAATATTATAATATATCCATAATGAACTCCATATATTTTCTTATCCTATGTATATTTAATTATTTTAAATACTTTCCTCTAAATTTTCGTATCTTTAGAGCTTGAATAAAGAGAATTGATTTTCAAAATAAGAGTTAATACAATTCCTCTTATTGATCAGTTATATTTTTATTCCATGTCCATATTTTTCAAAATTATTTTTAAAAAGTACATTTTATTTACTAAAATGATTTATAAAGTAAATTTTAGGTTATTATTTAATTTTTACAAGGTTTTAAAATAATATTTCTATTTTTTAAGGGATATTTTCTACTTTATTTATAAAAACTCAAAAGGAATGTTCTTTTAAAATAAAAGGAATTAATGTACTCTCTTGAAAACATAATCATTTTACTCAATTTATATTCTTCTATAATATTTCAATAAATTTATAAATAAAACTCTTTATGAAATATTATCTTAATATTTCACTTCCATTTTATTTATTTCAAAAAAAATATTATTATTTTAGTAAAAAACCTATATTTCTGATGAATTGATGGTTATATCTTATCTCTTATTAATTTTATAGTCATTAATTTTATCTTGAAACATTCACCTTATTATGATCATTTTTCATTGAATATTCAATTACTATTAAATATATATATTCTTTGTTTCATGGATATGATTATTTCTTAAATTTTATACCATTTATATATACAGTGTTTTATTATATATGTTATTTGATTGATAGGGGAAATCGTGATATTCTATATCCTTTACTCAGTATAGATATTTATTTATAGGGAATATTTTTTATGAATTAAATTGATCATTAAATATATGATAAATTCATTATACATGCAGTGACGGTTGGGAATTGGAATTTTATATCCCCTCAATGCATCAACAAGTCTCATGAGACAAACTAGTTGACCAAACTTATTTAATGTATTTTTGGCATATACCTACCTATATATTAAACTATCTTGGAACAAGGCCTTAACAGTAATGATATCAGGATGTTTTAGATCATGATGTCAAATATTTTTCATTTCCTACATTGAGGATTCAATTATTATTATCTATGAGATTAATACATTGATATTATCCATGGATTCATTTCAGGATCAAGTTATTGATTAAATGGAATGTGTTTTCAATTATTTATCATTACATATTTATTATTCCTTATTTACTCATGATGCCTTCTATTGTATGTAACTCTTAATGATAATTTTTAGATCATCCTTATTTTTTTCCTATTTTTTGAGATATGAAGAAATAATCTTTGAATGATTTCATGGATGTAGAATATATACTTTCTCTATCTTTTATATTTTATTTCCAATTTAAAATGGGAATAATGATTGTATCTGGTTATTAAATACTACTAAACTAATCAATTCTTGGTGATTTGATCCCTTATAAATTATTAAAATGTAATAAAGTAGACACTAACTCTGGGTTACTAGAGTTGGGTTTGTTACACTATTATTTTTCTATGGGTATATAAATTAAATAATAGATCTGATACCAATTTAAAATCTTAGGGATCAATTGATATTAATAAGTTATGAATTAGTGACGTAAAATTATTAAAAAAATTTAAAAAAATTCTTCAACTAGAAATAATGCATCCTACATAATCAATTAGTAATAAATGGTTTTAAAAATTCTAATTCATATAAAACTATCTAAACTAAACTTGAAACAAAAATAGTAAGAAAAATATATGTTTTTCTTAGTATATAATTAGTGATATCCGACACGCGCATTGCAACACGTGAAAATTTGAAATATTAATTTACCTAACAACTACTATATAAGTGGCGAGTAGGGTCAAACTAGAGAGATAATGTGATTAGACACTAGGAATATCCTCTTGGAAAAGTGTTTAATAAAATGAGTTCTTCATGTGATTAACAACTAAGAAGTTCTAAAAACTAAATCACTATTTTAAAATGACTATTTAAATTAACTATAACTATCTAAGTGAACTAAATTAAGCTTTGAAATAAACTGGAAGAGATGGAAGTGTAAGAGTCGCGACGTCCGTTTAGGTGCATCCAATTTCAATTATTTAATTCCCACATCTAAATATTCATTTATTCAATTATCACCGACTCCAATTTTAATAAAAAAATTATCTGGTCTCATTCTCTGATGTTAGAAAGTATTCTAATTTTCACACAAATTATCTTTCATTTCGTTCTATTCCCTGATGAATAATTTGTGCATCATTATAGTACGGAATCGCTTGGTGAAATACAATGACCCATTTCTCACAAAGATGAAGTATCTATATACATCGGGTTTGCTCACATGATATTACTGATTAAGTATCACTCATGAAAGTTTGAAAGATATTTCACACAAAATATTAATTTTTTCGATTAATATATTTATTTATTTATAATTCGCTCATGCGCTTGATCGAATTACAGATAAATAAATTCTCTGATGAACTCCCGTCCATGATTACTTATTAGGTATCACATGAATAGGCACCAAATATTGCATGAAAAGCCCAATTACAATTAATTTAAACACAAATATAATTAATTAAATAAACATCACATTAAAATTAATTCAAAATGCAATCAAACAAGGTTAAAAAATAATTACATGCAATTACCATCACTTACGTCACAACTCTGACACTAATGAAATTATCCCACCATCATGCAAACATGACATGAAAAATAAATAAATAAAGTCACCATGTTCGTTTCAATTCAAGTACCACCACAAGACACCATAGATGATTGCAAAATAATAACCTTCAATTTGTGGATCACTACAATGTCTAACCACACCATCATGCCACTGAAAAAATGATTGGATATGTATTCTCTCTTGGTGTGCAATGTCGATCTCCAAAAGTGACACAAAACTCTGTGGATGTCGATGATGTGCGTAGAACATCGCTGCACTCCCAGAATTAGGAATATATGGTAGCTATCTATTATGTTAGTTAGTGGAGGAGGTCGTTTGGCTGGTGGTTTGATCCTGGTTTGGACCGAGGAGAGGTCGTCACCGGTTTCCATGCGTTGGAGTGGTATCCGGTTGTGTGTGTTTTGGGTGAAAGAAGAAGGGTATGAGATGGGGATGGGAATGAGAGAGGGGGAGAGGGTAAAGGGAATGGGGCGAGTGAGTGGGAAGGGATAGGGGGTCGCTGGCTGAGTGGGACAAGGGGGTAATGGGGGGTGAGTGAGAGGGGATAGGGAGAGGCGATGGGTTTGGGGGGGATAGGGGGTGTGGCAGGTCTAAGGGGTGAGTATTAGAGAGGGGCTTGGGTGTAGGGTCTTGGACAAAGGGGATAGGGTGTGGGGTAGAAATGGGGATAGGGGGCAGTTCAAGGGGAGTGGAGATAGCTGAGGGGAGTGGTTGGGATATGGGGGTTTGGTGGGTGAGAGTGAAGCAGGTTTGAGTGGGGAGTTGAGGGGAGCGGCTGGGATATAGTGGTTTGGTGGGTGATAGTGGGGTGAGGTGAGTGGGGGAGATGGAGAGGGAATAGAAGAGGGGGGGCGGGTAAAAGGGAGGTGGGGTAGGCATGGGTAGTTTGGGGGGAATAAAAAAATAAAATAAAATAAATGTTAAATTCAAATTTAAAAAAACTAATTATCTAATTAAGTTAAATAATGATAATAATGATAATAATAATAATAAATAGTAATAATAATTAAATATTAATGAACATGTAAGTAAATATAATACTACTATTAAATATAATAATAAACTAATAAAAATCTATTTTATCAATACAAAAAAATGAAATAAAATAAAATACTAATAGAGAATTAAAATATACAGAAAAATTAATAAAATGAACTAAACTAACATTGATGACACTAATAATATTAATATAATGGTAAATATAATATATAAAATTAATATAACTAATAAAAATAATAAATTTATAATATATGTATATAAATTAACTAAATATTATCAAAATATCTAAACTACTACAAAACTACAAAAATAAACTAAAAATATAAAAAATGGTTAAACTAATTAATTAAAACTAAGTTATAAAATTATAAAAATAAATGAAAAATCCATGTACATCAAATACCTCACACTTAAACTTTTTCACTCCTGGGAAAAACAATTAGAAATAAATCACAAGTGGACCTGTAGAAAAATCAAAACATCAAAATTAAAAGTTCAAAATTTTCCAATCACTTTTTACCAACAAAATATCATGCTTCATTTAAAACTCCAATTTTCAAAAACTATTTTTCTTTCACTCGCATTATTTACAAAATAAGTACGTGCACTCATGTATCATGTGACCTACCTCGCTATCACTCTCATATCACAAAATATTTGATCAAAGTCATGCTCAATTATCATACACATGCATTCTTACCATATTCTTTCCATAAATTTCACATCTCCACTAGTGTAAATCAAAATAATTCACCAATATCAAGGAATTTACATGAGGTTCAAATGTCTCTACAGCTGTAGGATGGTGGGTAAAAAAAATTGACAGCTTTTTGGTAAAAAGGAGGCTTTAATCTTAAAATAAATGCATGATAAATGTCAATTAAAATGTATCCCTCAAAATCTCACTCCCCCGCACATAAAACAATACTTTTCCCTAAGAATATGATAATCCAATGTTTCACTTTTTTTAAGGGACACAAATCGCGCAAAAAGGATGGGCAGAAAAACTAATAAGTATCCACTCTAAATCCCCATGAAATAAATGTTAGACAAAAATCCCAAATAATGGTACAAAAATAGCATGTATGCTGTAACATATCAGTGAAAGTAGGTAATATATAAAACTCTACATCTCTTGGAGTAATAGATCATCACTTTTATAGGTATCCCTAAAAGAGAGGGTTACCTCGTAATGACCACCATTGTACTCATTATTGGAACCCAAAAGATTCTATATTCCCATAAAAAAATACCTGTAATGAATGTGGATACTATGAAATAGAAATCATATAACCATGAAAGAATAATGTCAATCCATGTGCATCAAATGACTAACTACCCATCAAACAACCCACTTAATGATTAAATTTCTCCCCCACACTTAGATTGAAAATTATCATGAAAATATTCAAGAAATGGGTAGGGAAGGGTATCGGCTATGGGATTATACTAATAGAATTCTTGAGGGATTCTATGGGTTATACGAAGGAGAAAATGTATGGGTGGATCATTGGGTCAAAGGGGCTAATGAATCAAAGAGATGCCTCATTCATTTTAGTGAAAATTTCAAAATTCATATCTCTTTGAGGGAAAAAAATAGAAAGTTATAGAAGACAAAACATGGTTAATATTTTTTCAAGAAAAAGAGAAACATAACATGGTGTAAAATGGGCTAAAGACCTCATGGGTATGGAAATATAATGTTGGAAAACACAGATGAGTATGAGTGCAAATAAGTGTCTCAAAAATATTCAAGTTTTTGAAAAACATTTTTGAAGTATGAAATAATATCAGCAATCACCTAAGTCATGAGATCAAGGATCAAAGCATTCCAAACAAGAATCAGGTGCTCAAACTATCTAGGGACACAAGTGGTATTCCCCCAATTGTGTTATGAAAAAAATACAGTGGCTTTCATGTGGGTTTATCAATGAAAATAATGTTAGTTTTTTTTAATTTTTCAAAATTTTCTTATTGACTTTCTTGTTAGTTTACATAGTGTTTTGTAAGCATAAAATATATAAAAAAGAAAACACTTCCATGTGTAAATGCAGATAGACATGGGGAAGCTATCTATATCTGATGAAGCTCCAAAAATGGTAAACCTGTAAAACCTACACATTGACAGCACATACTCACATCATATCAAATAAGCCACCCCATTATCAAAAGAATGTCGATGATAAATATATTTAGGGTTAATTCAAATCAACTGTAGCGCCAGGATAAAATATATTACAATAAATGCATGCCTTTTTATTTTATTTTTAAAAAAACTAAATGAAATTAAATTAAATGCAGTGAAAGGAAAACAAACAAAAGATGGTTTTCTCCCATCAAGCACTAAGTTTACTTCATCTTTAGCCAGACGTTGCTGAAACTCTACTAGGATCAAATGTAAATGTATACCATGCATCTTCTTCTCTATCAGTGGGAGTGTGGAATCCATTTGTTGAAGATGGTTTTATCTTGCAAGTTGTATAATATCTCAATGGAAGCTTGCTAGAAAAATTAATGTTTGGAATTAAATGAAAATAGGAAAACTCACAAGGGAATGAATATACCTCGCTTAAGGAAATACTCACCAATTAATTGAATTTTGGGAAAAGGTTTTCAATATAAAGATCAAGAAGATTAACTCTTTCAATTTTCACAGGTGAAAAAATGCCTTTACCAGACTCCTTTAGTGGTTGGCTTATATCGATCACATCCTTGAATGCAGTATCTGAGTTGATGATGTATCCCAATTCATTTTCACACCCATCCATTAGTACAGGGAAATTTATTGGTTTCCAACTCAAATCATGCTCGATGGTTTCATTTATTATTCCAATGTCAGAAATATTATTAGCATATGTGGGTATTTCAAGTGAAGTGTTTTTAACCTTGATGCATGGAGAAAGTGGTATGGGGTCAATTAGAGAAGATGACTCTATTTTTTCAAGAATGACATATTTTTCAAAATGTTCTTCTATACTGCTCACATCATATTTTTCTGTTGGTACATGTTTCACCACAAACATAGGATCCTCCAAGAAATCCCATTATTCCATTGTTTCTAGAAAAATATGAGTGTTTTCTATCACCATCACTAATTGATTTTCTGACTCAAGAAATGTATTAGATGTCTCAATTTTAGAAAAAAAAATTTGACTCACAAATATTTTCATATAGAGGCAATCCAATGTCATTTGAATAAATGTTATCTTGTGTGTTTCAATCCATTGTGTCTTGGTTCAATTTTGAATCTATCATGGTAAAAAATGTTCCTAGTTCAATGTCTTCTTCATCCTCAAAAGGTTCAATTTGATAGATATTGAATGTTTTCTTTTTCACTTTAGGATGGCTGGGTTGTGAACTCAGAGATGGAGGACATGAAATCACATTTTTTGAGGGACCATTATATTCAATAGGGTGGAAGACCAAGCTCTAATATTCTACAAATGTGATTATATTTGAATAATTAAATTGTGATGGAGGGTATTTGTCAATTTTATGATAAGAAGGCAAATCAATCTCATTATCAGATGCGGAACATAAATATTGTTCAAATGGAACCTCAGTTGCACTCTCCTCAAAATAATTGTTTTGAATTAGATCATCATGTGGAAATGAGGTAGCTTGTTCAGAAATATGATTCATTTGACTTACTAAATTCTTCAATTGATTTTCTAGATCTTTTTTTGTGGAAACCAACATTGCATTACGTTCATCTTGAAGTTCAAACCTATGATTTATCTCAGTGATATCATAATGCAACATGTTCTCAATTATTGAATCATTTGTTTCAAATGAATTATCAAGTTCTAAATTTTCAAGAATTATTTGATTTTTAAAATGATTAAAAAATGTATAGGAACTTGTTTCATAGCATGATGAAACATTCTCATATGGATAAAATCATGGAGTTGAATAAATATCATTGAAATACATAGCATTACCTGGAGAGCTCATGTGTGGTGAATCATTATACATCATACCCTGAGTTGGACCTGTGTAGGGAAGGTACTGTTTGTAATTGTGCGATGCGACCCACGTCATTATGAACTTCTCGGTGTCTTGAAAATCCCTGCAATGAAAAATTCCCAGAGTAGTAAATTGTTTTTTTAAGTTTTTTTTATTTTTTTTATTTTTGATCTAAATCACTCTTTTAAATAAACTCCTAATGCTATTATTCACCATAGAAATGGCACCATAAATTTGGCACATGCGTCGCAACATGTGAAAATTTGAAATATTTATTTACCTACCAACTACTGTAGAAGCAGCGATAAGGGTAGAACCACAAAGAGAATGTGAGTAGACACTAGGAATATCCTCTTGGAAAAGTATTCAGGAAAATGAGTTCTTCATGTTATTAACAAATAAGAAGTTCTAAAAACTAAATCACTATTTTAAAATCACTATTCAAATTAACTACAACTATCTAAGAAAACTAAATTGAGCTATGAAATAAACTGGTGGAGATGGAATTTTTAGTGTCGCGACATTTATTCAGGTGCATGTAATGTCAATTATTTAATTCCCACATCTGAAAATTAATTTATTCAATTATAAATTATTCTAATTTTAATCAAAATATTATTTGGTATCGTTCTCTAATGTTAGACAATATTCTAATTTTTAAAAAAATTATCCTTCATTTTGTTCATTGTCCCGACAAATAATTTGTGTCTCGTTATAACACTGAATTTCTTGGTGAAATACAACAACCCATTTCTCACAGAGTCTAAGTATCTACCTACGTCGGGTTTATTCACATGAGATTATTAATTAAGTATCACTCATGAAAATTTCAAGGAGAGTTCACACAAAATATTAATTTTTTAGATTAATATATTTATTTATTAATAATTCACTCACGTGCTTGATCAAATTACAGATAAATAAATTCTCTGATGAACTCCTGCCCATGATTACTTATTAGGTATCACACGAACGGGCACCAAATCTTGCATGCAGAGCCCAATGACAATTAATTTAAACATAGATATAATTAATTAATAAAACATCTAATTAAAATTAATTCAATAGGAAATCAAACATGGTTAAAAAATAATGACTTTAAATTACCATCACTTACATCGCAAACACAACATGAAAAATAAACAAATAAAGTCACCATGTTCGTGTCAACATGAGTACCACTGCAATCCACTGTAGATGATCGCAAAATAATAACCTTCAATCTATGGATCTCTGCAATGTCAAACCACATCATCATGCCACCTTAAAAAATGATTGAACCGGTATTCTCTCTTGGTGCGCACTATAGATCTCCAAAAGTGACACGAACCTCCATGGATGTCGATGATGTTCCTGGACCATAGTTGCACTCCTTGAATGAAGAAGTCATGATCCCTGACCGTTATTCTATTCAGAAGAGGAGGTCAGTTCGAATGGTGGTTTGATGATGGTTCTGACCGATGAGAGGTCGCCACTCGTTTCCACACGTAGAAGTGGTATCCGGTTGTGTGTTAGTTGGGTGGAAGTAGAAGGGGGAGATGGGGATAGGGAGGCGAGAGGGGGAGGGGGTAAAGGGAATAGGGTGGGTGAGTGGGAGGGGATAGGGGGCCTCTGGATGAGTGGGGAGAGGGGGGTAATGGGGGGCGGCAGGTGAGTGAGAGGGGATAGGGAGAGGTGCTTGGTACGGGGGGATAGGGGGGTGCGGTGGGTCTAGGGGTGAGTATTGGAGAGGGGATGGGGAATGGTGTCTTAGAGAGTGGGAATGGGGAATGGGATAGATAGGGGGGTATGGGGTGATTCAAGGGGAATGGGGGTAATGGAGGAGAGAATCTAGGATATAGGGTTCTGATGGGTGAGAGTGGAGCGGGTTTAAATGGGGAGTCGATGGGAGCGGCTGGGATATAGGGGTCCGGCAGGTGAGAGTGGGGTGAGGTGAGAGGGGGAGTTGGTGAGGGAATAGGAGAGAGGGGAGTGGGTCAAAGGGAGGTGGGGTAGGCATGGGTAGTTAGGGGGATAAAAAATAAAATAAAATAAATGTTAAATTCAAATTAAAAAAATTAATTATCAAATAAAGTTAAATAAAAAAATAATGATAATAAGATTAATATTAATAAATATTAATAATAATTAAATATTAATAATAATTAAATATTAATGCACATGTAATTAAATATAATAATACTATTAAATATAATAATAAACAAATAAAAAAACAATTTCATTAATGTAACAAAAAAATAAAATAAAATAAAATAATAATAGAGGATTAAAATTTACATAAAAATTAATAAAATAAACTAAACTAACATTAAAAAACTAATAATATTAATATAATGGTAAATATAATATATAAAATTAATATAAATAATAAAAATACTAAATTTCTAATATAAGTATATAAATTAACTAAAAATTATCAAAATATCTAAACTACTAAAAAAATACAAAAATAAACTAAAAATATAAATAATGTTTAAACTAATTAATTAAAACTAAGTTATAAAATTATAAAAATACTTGTTAAATCCATGTACATAAATATCCCATTACACAAATAATTTTAGTTTTTCCTTAGTATATAATGAGTGATATCTTATTACACAAATAATTTTTACATTAACCAATAATTTAAATTTCATAGATTTTTACCCTTCATAAGAGTAATATACCGTCTATATTTTTTCCACCATATATCTTCTCATATGTTCTTTTTATCTTTAATGAGGATAACCACTCATATTATTAAAAACCTTATTAAATTTCTTTAAGATTCTCAAAGTAACCTCAATGATACTTAAAATTATCTTCGACTAGTAATATTTTCAAAATAATCTCATTATATGTTTTAAGTGTATAAATAATCTCTATTATTAAAATAACACACTCTCATGATTATTTAAAAATAATTATATACTTTTGAATAATATTTTAGTAAAAATAGAAGCTTATTATTTAATAAAATGTGTATAATATGAAGGAATATGATAAGATCATCATTCCCCAGACCTACACCCCCAAATCTTGTGCTCATAGACACATAATTCACATAATTTATTTGATACCAGCTATAAAAGCCAATATATAATCATCCATAACTACAAAATAAGAATTATTATTTCATATCTTACATTTATAAGGATATTTTTAGGTTTATAGTTTTATAGAATTAGGAAACATCATAGACTAATAAATTTCATGTCTTTCTCAACCAAATGATATTTTTCATTATATATAAGAAACTAATTAATTCATGATAATTCTTCAACATCTCCCATAAATTCTTCCACACGTTATATCCTTCTAAAAATTTCATGTGTATTAATTTTATTTATAATTTATGGAATAAAAACATAAAAAAGAGGTGATATCAAATACTCAATAAGGGAAACATATAACTGAATCAATCATGGCATAAACATGGATAAATATTATGAAAATAATGGGTAAAAAATATGAAGCTATAATCAACTTGAAACTGAGAGAATTTTATATCTATTTTAATAAATGAAAACATGTATATCAATAATACTTATCTCATACTGATAGAATATATAATGGCGAACATCAAAACTAGCTATCAAGACCTTGTTCCAAGACACTTTACTTGTCATCAAGATTACATTCAAGCCATCTTGTTGTATAAGAAAGGCATATGCCAAATACCCAAAATTATTTTGTCTCATGAGATATATTGATGTATCAAGGGGATATAGAATTTAAATACCCACCTTTCACCTAATTATGTTCAATAGATTCACCATAACATTCATTGATACCTTTCATACCATTACCTGAGTAACCTCTTACTCAATAAAACTTGGCTATATGTATAATGAGAAATATGGAAATCAAATACATAATCAACCTATGTTTGTAGTCAATAATCATCAAGAATATCAATAATTTTATCTATGTCGATAAAAGATATTGCATGACCATAACTCATCATGGGAAAGAAGGTGGTTGATCAAAAAATACATTAAAAACTTAATGATAATCATCCTTATTAGAATAAAAATATATGGTATGCCAATAATTTTCTTCGTGTCAATAAAATCATACCTTCTAGATGAACATCATCTAATTTGAGTTATATAAAATTTGATGTTCACAATGTATAGAACAATTGGTATACAACTAATTCAATACTAGAATATCATGATCATAATATATCCATAGAAAGAATCTAGATGGTTTCAAAATAACATATCTCTAATATAATAAAGTAAACCTAGAAGGATATTTACATAGATGAAAAACCTACTCATAAAAGAATGATTGAACGATACCACCCAAGAAGGGGTTATGAATTCTATTATTTAGTACTGAGAGTTTATTCCTCTAAAATATAAATATAAATTAAAGTATAAATAGTGAAACATAAACCCTATTAGGTTAAATCCTTTTGAAAATGAAAATAAAAATGGAACTGAAACTTAAAATAGCTTCTAGAAAACATTTTTAACATTGATATAAAAGTGATAGTTACGGGTCACTTACAAAATTATTTTTCAAAATATAAAGTGAAAAATATTTTAAAATAATTAATTTTTAAAATAAACTTAAATAATAGGTTCTTGAAAATACATATGGTTTTTCTTGAATAAATGTGTAGAGGAAGTAAAAACATATGAAATTAAAGGAAAGCCCCTTTTTATTATTTTCAAAAATTCCTTATTCAAAACTCAAATTTTAAATAGATTAATAAAACATTATTTTTATTGAAACTTCATTTTCTCAAATATTATTATAAATTAACATAAAATATTATGGTTTTAGAACACAATTATGGAAGAGAAATTTTCAAGATAAAATGTTATAACTCAAAGAAGGGGACTTGAGTTACCAAGAATCCTAACTATAAGGTAAGCAACTATATCAATAAACACTTGAATAAGGGAACATTATTTGGATATTAAATCTCAATAAATAAAAATATTATTATTAAAATATTTCTATGGGTTTTTAATAAAACATATAAAGAAAACATGGTGCACAAAATGTATTACGTCTCAATGAATCAAAATTGAGACCAAGAAAACCATTATGGCTTTAGAAACTTTCAAATCAAACCCCTTGAAAGATATGGAATGAAAATGAACTTAAAATACCATTATTAAAAGATAATTTATGATATTATATCTCAAATATTTATTTTATATATAATATAAATTAAATTGGGTGCATAATAGAAAGTGTGTCACAAAAAAGGAAATTTTTAGACTAAACCCTTACCTCTTGTCCTGACTTCCATCAGCATACATTAACCTCTTATATCAAAAACATAGATATCTTAATAAATTAATTAAAAAACTTAATCATATCTATTTTCATTTATACTTTTCATAAATAGTTATTCTCTATATTAATTCATTCAATTTTCCACATAATGTGTTTTTAGTTTTGATCTTTTGTACTAGTTGTATAATAATGATGTTTGTATTATTTTTTATTCCAAATTTAATCATTAATATATTATTAATTTTAATTATAGGGATGTTTTATAATTATTTAAGATGTTCCAAAATACTTTTATGAGTGTTTTACTCTTTATACTTGAAGACTAAATTAATAGGAAGCATGTTTTGGTGATTCCTAACAATCGAAGGGTGATTTATTAATTGATGAATTAAATGTTGATGTAACATTACTAGAAAAAAAACATTATTTACATATTCATATCATATTATACCATTAAATATATTCTCATATTCATCTATTACATAAATTTATAGTATTTCTCAAGTGGGTGGTTAAACCGACCCAAACATGAACCCACCGTGATTAATGGATGATTATGAGATGTTTTAGTCATAATATCATTATACCTGAAGAATAATGATCATATTTAGTGTTTATTTGTGTTATATATCATAATTATAATTAATTATATGAATAATTAATGGGTATTAAAATATTATAAAACTTGAATAAATGGTTATCCTCTTAGTATGCATATTTTAAATGATTAAATTAACGATGATCATTTTTTGATCATATCATTAACAGGTACTCTAATTTATCATAAAATAACCTTAGTTATAGAATAATAATTATTTTTATCCTTTAATAATATCCCTATATCTAACCTTTTATGGTAGTTATGGAAAATAATACGCATTCTGTTGTGGAGGCGGTAGTCCGCACAACGCTTGAACAACAGTTTTGTTTTTCTTAATGGATGGAGTATATGAATAAAAAATGATATTACCCATAATATAGAAAAAAATAGTATATAAAAGATACTAATATAATTATATTATTTTGTTAAGAATAAATTTTATATAATATAATTAAGAATAAAAACTAAGTAGTTAATAATACTCACGCCAGAGACATGAATTTTCCTTGAAAGTCTCCATGGAAATAAAGGAATAATGATAACTAATGTTGAATAGAATCTTTTAAAAGTGTAATAGAGTTATAGGAGGATAAAATTTTCAGATTTTTAAGAGTAATTTTTAATTAATGGTGTGTCTTGTAGTGGTGAAAGTGTTTCCCTTTTATAAGTAAACGGAAGGGTAGTTTTGGAAGTAACCCTTACATTTTCAATAATTTAAGGTTTCTATTCAAGCATAAATTGAAAAAAAAAATGTAAAAATATGAGAGTAAAATTATTTTTGGACGAAAACCACCTCAAAAACTCCTTTTTTAGACAAATTTTAGTGTTTTAAGTCATTCGTTTTAACTTTTTTTCTTTTACCCAAATTTATTTTTACCTTGGAAATTAATTTCTAATCATAGTAATTAATTTTAATGACATTGTAACACCCTGATATTTTATGAGATATATTTTTTTTAATTTCTTTGATGTATTATATTTTACACTACACCAATATTATCTTGTACTATACGCAACACCGTATTAGCTTGCAGTATATGTAACACTATTCTTGGCTTCTATTACACACAATTTCAAGTACATTTTGTGGAAATTATTCTACGCGACATTAAGTATATATTTTGTTTAATGTATAAATCAAATAAGTTTTGATTATTTTATATGCAACACCAAATGGAGCTTGCACTACACGCATCCCTGACTTGGCTTACATTACACGCAATCACGACCTTCCTCGATAGCGTATGTAGTACGCAGTATTGGGTTTCACTAAACAACGATATATTGTTATAATATTATTATGAACTAGCTTTTATGAATAGTATTAACTAAATTTTGAATTTTATAACATTATTATTCATCTTAAACATTTTTTAGAACATGGTATGAGAACAAAATAAATATTTTCGGGTAAAATAAGTATTTTTCAAAAAATGCAGTTTTGTCGCCTTTTGATGGCGCGCCGACTTTAAATCTAGTTTTTGACATTTTTATAAGTTTAATTTGGAAAAATAAAATTCATATTTGGAATCAGGATATAAAAATTTACTTTGGATAAAATTTTCATATTATTCTGATAACTTTCATATTTTAATGAATATTAAAAACACGCTATATTTTAATTAAAAAACAAATTTTTCCATCGTAATAATTTATATGGTTAAATTATAATATTTAATGGTTTTAAAGTATAAATAGAATATATTTTTACAATTTAATATAATTTATATCATTATCATTGATTTCACGTTGAATTCATAGGTAAAATCATTTCAATCTTTTGCAATGTTTTAACATTTAAAACTCGTTTTCTTAACAATGGGATTATTTTTAAATTAATTTATGAAACTTATGTGATTTGAATTTGGAAAAATGTATTCCATATTTGGAATCAGTGGGTCCAAATTATGTTAATAGGCTACTTTTTATTTTTGGGCATAGTGAATAGTAACTACAGTAAATTTTATTTACCATAGTTAAAGGTAAATCGGGTAATTAAGGGTAAATATAATATTATAAAATTACCCTAAAACGTATATTAATATAATTGGATGATTATATTTCGTCCTAAGAAATATTTGGGTTGAAATGGAATCCATTGGAACCCACTTGGATGTGATTAAGACCTTTAATTTATTTTATTTTAAAGAAAGTGAAATATGTCTCAGTCAAACTTTAATAATTAAAGTATTTTTAATATAAGTTTATACAGAATATAAATTCGATTATAAATACTAATTTTAAATCTAATTTTTTTTTATTTGTTATATTAATTTATTTATAATTTTTAAGAGATATTTAATTACCTTAATATCTTATACTTTAATGATGCAGAAATTATTTAGTTAGAAAAAAATCAATAATATAGTTTTTATTACAATAATAATACCCATCAAAAGGACCACAAACTTGACCAAACCTTATTGGTAGAGTATATCTATACCCTAATCATCCAAGGGTCGAATTATGGACCATTTTTAGCCTTATAAAACAGATTAGGACATTTATATTATTTTATTTTAAATGATGTCAAAGTTGTCACCTTCATGCTTTAATAGAGATAAAATTTTAAAAGTTGGTTGTTTTAGAAGATAAATTCTAATAAAAGTATTATTATGAAATCTATTATATTTATATTCATCATAGTATTTTATTTTTAATTTTTATACAATAAATAAGTATATTAAATAATTATACAAAAATGTTGTATTAATTATTTTATTCATAGAAATATCAAATAAATGATTTTAAAAGTATTAAAATAAATATTATATGAACTACTTAATGTGATCCACGAATTTACTAAATGAATATGACTTTTTAGTAATCTATTAAATAGTTTTTGTCAAAAATATATTCTCTATGGATTTTATTTAAATTCAAATAAATGAATTGTGTCAAAATTGACACTATTGATATTTTATATTATTAAATTGTTTAAAAATCACAAAAATATTTAAAAAATTACAAATTAAAATTTATATTATCTAAAATGAAATAAAGTATCAAATTATGTATAATTAAAAACACATAAGTAAGTATTTATAAACATATAAAATTTACAACATTATTACCACAAATAAAATTAAATAGATTAAATAAGGATAAATCAAAATGATACGGTTTAAAATAAAATCAAAACATGTATAAATTTAATTATTAGATGATATTAAAACCCTATATTATCGAATATTTTAATTTGAGTCACTTTTGAAGTTTTTATGTGGGGTTTGGGTTTATTATAAATTAATATTTTAGAGGTTTCCAAAAGTTCCCCTCTCCTCTCTTATAAAAGGGCACCTCCTCCCTCTCCTCCTCACAACATTTTGAGCCTTCAATACTGGCCAACCCCTGAACATTACTCTTATCAACTGAACTAGTAACATTATAGAGGTTCTGGTCTTCTCAAAAGACCAACTCTAGTCCCTTAAGAGGAGGTTTAGAAGAGGCGCGTCGAAGAAGAGGTAATATCCTTTACCGATTCTTTCAAGGTCATTTCTTCTTCTACTTCCTCTTATTTTGTTGTTTCATAATAAATTAATAACATAAGTATCAATAATATACTGATATGTTATTATTAATATGAACCAACCCTATTTCACCTTCTATCCATCATACGGAAAATGAAATCACCGCGTGTGCGTATGTACGGAATATCGTCTCCACGTCGTGGTGTAATCTGTTTTTCCACCACCACCTTACTTGGATGGTTATAATGGTGTAAAGAATAAATATATGTGGTTATTATAACATGATACTAATTATGAGATATTATATCATTCACTCTAATTCAATTCAATAATTATGGGAACGATATCATCGCTCGTGCATACGTACGGATTACTGTCTCCATGACGCGATGAGATTCATTCTCCAAGTTAACCATTCAAGAATGGTTATAAAGTATATATATTAAATAATAATAAAATATATGACATATTAATAATACTGGATTTATGTATATGTTATTTACTTACTTCCATTCAATCTAATAAGGAAACAAAAACAGCGTTCATGCGTACGTACGGCCTACCGTCCCCATGAACAGTGTATTTCTTTCCATTTATTGATCTATTATATATATTTATATTCTGAATATATATTATTTATAAATAATGTTTTACATTCTGGAAGTAATTAATCAAGATCTAAGTAATTATATGAATAATTATAAGTCAAAACACGGATGATAAATGAAACGATTTTACCCAAAACGCTGCTTTAACATTGAATTGACAAATGAACGGGTAATATAAAGTCTTAAGTGAATCATATATGATATCATAAATATTATTATGGTTAATTTAAAATTTAATAGTATGTTTAAACCCACTATATAGGAGTCTCGTACACATACAAAAGAAATTGGACATAAGGTAAGGGATAACTATTCTAATCTCGTTCTTATCCGAGATTGTTTATTCGTAAGTATTTACTGGGGTTATTGTTATCATCCATGTCCATATTTTATAAAAATGTATTAATTTATGTTTAAATTCATTTTTAACCATTTTTAAATTTTACCACATGTTATGGAAGTAATCTTTATTTTGTTTACCATACGATGTATTTTTGACTTTTCTGTTAAAAGTACGAGGAGAATGTTTTTTTTAACTTATACGGCATGAAAGGATTTTTATGATTTCATAGAACATTATTTCCATGAATATTCCTTTAAATTTTTTCAATTTTATTTTCAATTAACTTCTTTTAGTTTAAAATTGTATGAAATATTGAGAAAGGAAAAAAAATTGAAGTATAAAGGATATTTTCCTCAAGAATGGAGTTTAAGTGTTTTATCAAAATTATTTTCCATCTAAGATAATATAGGGTTATTTTTCTATCCCTATTTTTAAATTAATTTGTTTATGTTATGATGGAATTATTTTTATGAAGTCCTTTTATCTTATATAGATTATGTTATGATGGCATGATGTTTAAGAATCCCATTTTTATTACATTGGTTATGTTATGATGTATGATTTATGTTTTTGTGGCACACATAAGAATGGTTTCATTATGAGATGGGTGGGACCTATATCTCCCTATAATACATTGGGTAAAGATTTATATCTCATGAGATAGACAT
This sequence comes from Viscum album, assembly GCA_963277665.1. NCBI lineage: Eukaryota > Viridiplantae > Streptophyta > Magnoliopsida > Santalales > Viscaceae > Viscum > Viscum album. The sequence goes on from OY728137.1 coordinate 1,112,051,981, forward strand.
GGATGGAACAGAAAGTGAATCCGGTTCAGTAATACAGGGCTCGAACGACAAGTAAACTCGGTTCAGTAATGGACTTTTTCCACTATGATGGTCTTGGCAGCAATGCCTTGACTACTATAAAAATAATAACATGTGCTTAATGGATGCCACAATTATATGTTTTATTCTCAAGCTAGTTTATCATGATTAATGTTACTTTATGATCTATGCCTTATGTACTACCAAGATTTATGTCATTGCTCATGATTTTGATGTTTTATGTTCATGTTTTTACATTCAAATGCTTATGGATTGTTTTTAAGTTCTCCATGTTTTCCCTTAATGAGAATTTGATCTCACCCTTTATATGTTTTATTTTCACCAAGATATAAATAAAGGTTTTAGGTAAGAAAACAAAAGGGGTAGATCTTTATGGGAGATGTTGAAGATTATTTTCCTCAGGATATAAAGAAAGGTTTTAGGTAAGAAAACAAAAGGGGGAGATCTTTATGGAAGATGTTGAAGATTCCTTTACCCGGGATATAAAGAAAGGTTTTAAGTGAGCAAACAAAATGGAAAGATCTTTATGGGAGATGTTTAAGATCTTTCACCATGATTATAAGATTATGTTCCAAGTTTCCAAAGACACTAAACTAATACATTCTTTGGGCGTCTGTTTTTGTTATGTATTATGTATTCTGCAAAAGTAATGTAATGTCTATGTACGTCAAGTATGGGTCTCTACAGACATGTATTTATAATGACCTTTATACCTAATTTGATGTCACGACCCGTCCTCGGGGCTCATGTCGTGACTACCCCAAGCCCGCCTTCCATAGGTCAGGGGCTGGCGACTAGCACCAAAGGCGTAAATCCCGATAACTGGGAAGGCATTGCCTTTATAAAAGTAACAAAACACCACAGAGTACAAGCGGAAGTAAAACACTAAGTACAAAAAGAAGTGATGAAAAGTAAATGGGCCAGAATACAAACCCAAAAGAAAGTACAACTACAACTGAACAAAGTACAACAGAAAAGACAACAGCTGGAGGGACGGAAGCGGCTCCTGGGTTGTCCTCCTCGGATCCTACCTGAAGGGTAGGTACAGATGGCGCAGCTCCTGGATCGTCCACCACGAATCCTACCTGAAGGGTAGGTACAGATAGCCTCCACAGTGCTCTCGTCCGTCAACCTCCTCCGAGTGTCGTCTCACCGTGAAGTCCACCTCCGGACACTGACTTGTCGTGTAGTCCACCTCCGGGTACCGTCCAGTCCTCGAACACTCGGCCTCCGTCAGCACTGCCTGTCGTCTGCAACCAACACAACGAGGTGCGGGCATAGCCCGTGCATGGGTGAGTATAACGATACTCAGTAGGGACCCCGAGACCCTCAAGGTCTCACTAAATCCAACAAGGATAACCACAAGAAGATCTCAACAGATAAACTCTACTTAGGTATATGCCCATACATATACCTAAGTTATCAAGTAACTCATCTCAATCATGAGGAAACACACGGATCATGAGATCAACGCATAACCACTACCCAGGTATATTCCCATACATATACCTAAGTTATCAAGTAACCCATCTCAATCATGAGGAAACACAAAGGTCAAAAGTCTCATCTCAAACCAGGATTTTCATTATCGAAACCGTAACTGCTGAAGAGATCCGTCTCTAGAGTGTACAGTGGTCCTGTCACGACTCCGAGGTACTGCTCACTAACCTAAGACTGCTGAGGTACTCCTCCTGTCGAGTACCGCGGGCCAGCCACCCAAACACAGTAGTGCTTCCCGCCGAGGTATGTCACTCAAACACAGTAGTGCACACCCCCTAGTAGCCTGCAGAGGTACTCTACGGACGAGTACCGCGGGTCTGCACTATCACACAGGTAGTGCTCCGTCTGCCATGGGTCTGCACCCAAACAAAGTAGTGCTCCGTCCACTGGGCTAGTCGACTCACTCCAAGTCGAGTCGGTCAAGCAGTCGGCAGGTCTCAGTCGGCTACACGGTCTCCGTACTCCGCACGCTCGTCTCTGGGAGGGTCCGCTCCACGAGCTGCAAGTCGATACTCCAAGTATCTCAAGGTCCCACGAAGAAGTATCTCAAAGGACCACCTCGTCACAGGGGTCTCAACGCAACAGACGGCGCGTTGATCGGACGCCCGGTCTGTGAGTTATTAGACTTTTCGTCCCAGGGGCCCGGTTGGTTTTGTGAGTGAACCAAACCCAGCTGTATCTCAACTGTACCCCGAGCTCTCATAGGGTATACTCATAGGGACCGTTTCTCAACGTGATCGTCAATGCCGCTGACGTTTCGTCAAACAGACGTCCTGTCTGAAAGTTATCAGCTTTTCCGTTCCAGGGGCCCGGTTGGATTCCGGGTGCGATCCAACCCGGCCACCACCAACTGTATCCAAAACTCGGGCGAAGGATGTCAAAAGTTCCGTATCGTCAACAGGAACTCAACGCAACAGACGACGAGTCAATCGGACGCCCGGTCTGAGAGTTATTGGCTTTTTCATCCCAGGGGCCTGGTTGGTTTTTAAGGCAAAACCAACCCGACCGTACTCCACCTGCACCCAAACCCCGGGCGGAGTGAGCCAAAAGATCTGTCTCACTAAGAGGAAACTAACAAAGCTGACGGTACGTCAATCGGACGTCCGTAGCTCAAGATATGAGCATTTCCGCTCCGAGGGCCCGGTTGGTTTCGTGTACGAACCAACCCGGCCGAACCCAAAGTATTCTGAAACTTTGAGTGCGATAAACCGAAACGTCCGACTCACTCCAAAGATTGTGTTGCCGCTGACGGCGAGTCGTTTGGAGGCTCGTAGCTCAAGTTACGGGCGTTTGAACGAAAGTCGTCCGAAGACGGGGGGGTCCGGGCCCGGGCCGACCCGGCCCGACCCCCCCTGGTTGGCCCGAACCGGGTCGGGTCCGACCCAGTTGGCCCGGCCCGGCCCGGCCAGGGCCGGTCCGGCTCGGCTCGGCTGAGCGTCCAAGCGGCCGACGCGGGGGAAAGCCGTCACCACGCGTGACACCCCTGCGGCACCCGCGGGGTGTCGGCCAGACAGCCGGACGTGGCACGTGACAACCCCGCGACACCCGCGGGGTGCCGCGGGACAACCCCGCGGTACCCGCGGGGTGTCGCGCTGGACACCCGCGGCACCCGCGGGGTGCCGCCCTTCCGGCCGTCGGCGCCGCCGCGCCGGCGACCCGCGCCGCCACCGGCTTCCGCGGGCCGCCGGAGTCGCTCTAGTGGCCCGTTTTCCTTCCCGTCTATGCCGTTGTTCCTCCCGGGTTCCGTTCTTTACTGCGGGATCATCAAACATCCGTTGCGGCACGTTCCGTCGTTGCCCGTCAAATCCGCACAAGAACAAAGAACGGCGGAGGGTTGTCGGGCCGTGTTCGTTTGCCCGCACCCTCCGCGTTAGATATAAACAACGGGAGAAATTAAAGTTCAACACATGAACGCATATCCGAAACAATTTTTAATGAAATAAAATTGTTTCATAAAAACGGGTTCCTTATTTGAACGGAAAAAACAATTTTAATAATTTTAAAATTGTTCACAAATCCAGTTCTTTAACTTTTTAAAGAAACAATTACGGGAATATAAAAAGAAAAAGGGGGTAATTCCCAAAATAAATCCCTACCTCGCCGTCGTTTTCGGATGCGAGGTCGTCGCGGAATTCACCGTCGCGGAAAGAGATGATCGTCACACCGCGGAAGGGCGTCGCGTCGACGATCTCCGAGGACCAAGAACATACGGATTTAATTAATAATAATTAAATCCATGTTGTTGTTGAAATCCAAAAAGAAAATAAAAATAAACGCAACCCCCTACCTTGGTTGTTGTCGATCGAAGGCTGTCGCGGGGTTGGATCATCGCGGAAGAAGCGTCGCGAAGGGATATCCGTTGGCGTCGCGGTACAAGGCTTCGCGTCGTTGATCTCCGCAGGTTTGGCGTTCTTCGCGTTCTTCGCGTTCTTCGCCGAAGAAGAACGCTTTCCTCCAAATCCTCTCCACGCCACAAGTTTCAACCCAAAATAAAATAAGCTTAAGCCTTATTTTATATACACAACTAAACATTTGAATTTCAAAAGATAAGAAACGAACCATTAATTCGTAGAATTAATTCAACGAAAGAAACAGCTCATTTAATTTACGAAAGAAACAGCCCAATTAAATGGTCTGTTAAGATTCTAAGAAAAGGCGTCAGTTGACTTTCATAAAGATGGGTTTTCGCGGGTGCGTTACTTAGCGGAAAGAAACGGCGGGGCTCGTGCGGGCCCCACCTCACAAATATCCTACAAAGGGGGTAGGATATTTCTGGATAGCATCCTATCTGGTTCCACTCAGTTCAAGCCGCCTTTAAGTGGCTTCAAGTGGTTTCTAAGTGGCTTAAGTGAAATAAAATAAAGTTGTCGAAAAATTATTTTATTTCTTAACTTTAAGCCCGAAAATTAAAAACCACACCCGAGCAAACGCAACTCCGGAAGAGGCGTTTCTAAGCGAATATCGGCGCTGCGATTTCATCGGATCCCTCAGAATTCGATTCCAGGCACCGGTTCAAAAGTTAGAAAAACCCGCACGTTCGTTCACTGAACGTACCCGAGCCAAACATCAAAAAATGATTTCGGGCACACCGGGCCTCGGAATCAGGCGCCGTCAGAAGCTGCGCTCTTGTAAAACTCCAAAGAAAATTAAGAAAAAAATTTCCTTGAAATTTACGGGTCTTTACATTTGATACTTATAATTTCAAATTTAAAAATAATTTTATCAAATAAAATTTCATATATTGTGAAAAGTTAATTTTAAACTAAACACACTTAATCGTGAAAAATCAATTTTTAAAAGAAATAACATTTTTATGCTATAAATTTCTATATAAGAAAAAATTATATTAGATTCTAATTTTAATGAATAAAATTTTTTTATTATAAAAAATAAAGGGTATGAGGCTTTTAAGGTAATTAAAAATTTAATCTTCCTTGAACATAATTGATTCAAAGAAAAGACTGAAACTCGTTTTTATATTAATGTAACATTTTAATTGGTTATAAAAAATTTTATATTAAGTTTTCTAAGTTAAAATAATATTTAAAAAGAATAATTTTTCCCCAAAATCTTATTTAATTACTTAAAATGTTTTATAATTTCCAAGTTCATTCTTATATAATAATAAATTCATGTAAATTAATAATTTCATGAAAATCGTGTTTTTCAACTAAAAACTGACCTTTTCAGAAAAAGATAAAAAATTCATACCAAGTAAATTTTTGATCTGAGTAATTAAAAAATTAATATAATTTTATCAATTCCAAATTCAAAAATTTATATATTTAATTTTTGTATAACTCATAAAATATAATGAAAAATCATTTTTATTGGAAAATGATATTTTCAAATATTAACTATTATTATTATTATTTCATATAACTTACCAAATAAATTGGTGTTAACATATTATTAATATTAAATATAATATATCATTAATCATATGTTTCTCTAAATAGACATTTTTATCGCATAAAAAGGATTTTTTTAGAAAAAATGATTTTCTGAACAATAAATGATCTTATTAGTCATTTTATATAAAATAATTGAATTTAATTTATATTAAAAGTAGTCTTTACTTTATATATACATATAATTGATAAATTTTTTATTATTATTCACTCATGTTAATTAAATATCTAGGTTTTTAACAATATAAACATACTAAAAAAATAGCTTGGTATTGTGTGTGGAGCAAGCTATTAAACACATTGACTTATTTAAAGGTAATAGTTTTTGGGAAATAAATTTTAATCCTATTAAAAAAATTCATCCTCACAATTTGAACCACAATATCAGAGTAATTTATATTGATAATTTATATATAACTATACATATCTAGATGATCATGGGTTTATGTTGGTTTTATAATGATAAAAAATCATTATAACCACTTTATAAGGAGAGCTAACCCATTCCTAATTTCACATAGAATTATACTAATGGTTGTAGATATAGATCCATAAGGAATAACTTACCATAAAGTATAAAAATTATTTATATGATAATCATACCAATTTGGGTTTTTATTAATAACTCAATATCCAGTATTCAGTGAAAAATTACATGAAATGGGACTCTAGAAGATTTAGAGTGAACACTAACTAGATGATTCATCAGTAGGATTTTTCTTTTTCACACAGTTATTGGTTAATATCTCCCTCATTTTCCCTTGTATTGGTACATTGAGTCACATAATGTCCAACTCTCTTTCAATTTAAGTGGAAAATATTTTTAGATTATCTATTTTCCTTACACTTGTGAGTGTGGTGACCTTCAACTCCACACTTATAGAATTTACCTATCCCTTTAAGTCAATTTCACCCATTTTTCTTCCCACACTTTTGATATATATAAAATTGAATATTTTTCCCTTTATCATCTCTGTCACTTGATCTTTCATGAGACTTCATATTTATCTTTCTTAATGTGTTTGGTATTTTGACTATGTTCGCATTGTTAATTATATTTCATGATAGATGGATTGGTATAATAACAAGGATTCTCACCCAAGCTCCCATTCTGATACGTTGTTCATTGAGGTACTTTCTATATAATCCCTTACACCCATGTTTTATTCTAGTTATATCCATTACTAAAACCAAAAGAGTTAATAGGAGTGAAAATCATTATAAGTTAATTATCATAAATATCCATAATAAAATTGAACCTTAAGATGCATATCATGTTATTTTATAGTTCTTAAAAATAAACTTGTATTAGAATCAATTAAACCTATATCACTCTCCATTTAGCATATATCATTCTTGGTTCAAACTAGGTTACTTGAGTTGGGTTCTCTCATGATTTTTTACATAATTCCTAAAATAAATATCCTAAATTACCATGAACTTTCTTAAAATATTATAAACCTAATAATCATTGAAATTTATGCTCTCAAAATCCAACTTATCCTTCCACAAACAACATTAATAATTAATAAAATCATATAACCAATTGTATATATACCCTAATCACATGCTCTCAATAAAATTCCTTTATAAAAGCCTATTTTAATCTCTAAGACATTAAAACACAATTAAATTATATATTCCTATAAAAATTTGCTCTATATTTAATCCTCAAATTGTATTAACCCTAAGTTTATACACTAGTCACTATATATCATAATCAAAAAAATGAAATGAAACTATATAAAAATATCATGAATAAATTATCAATCCCAAGGTTTCCAATTAATATCTAACTCATTTTTCTCAAAGTAAATCAACCCTTTATTACCACAACATCAAAAATGTGTTAAACCTAAGGTTTTTTCATACATCAATCATGTGTTCACCAATATTTATCCCCAAAATATAACCATATCATAAAATAAATTTTCAAGTTAATTTATACCATTTAATATCTGTTTTCATTCCTTTAAAGTGAAACTGATGAAGAATAATCCTTTGATATTTCACATAATCCTCATAAATTTTAAAATATAACAGAATATCATTTATAAATATCACTAAATAATAGAGATAGTTAATAGTTTCAAGATAATATCAATCTCACTACCTTGGATAATACTAATAAACACTCCTTTTCTATCATAATAGGAATATACTAATATTCTCAACCATTAAATATGCTCTTTTATTCGATTATAATAAATAGTGGTTTCCAATTGCAAAGCTTTCTTAGTTCATTATTGTGATCATATTTCATCCAAATACTAAAACCAAATTGGTTATGATAATATCCAAAATATTTCTATGAAAATATAAATAGTAATATGTACTCCTTTATGATACCTTTATTTTTAACATATGATACTTTTAGATCAACCTATGACTCTCTTTGTTAAATCCTTAGTTATCCATGGAATTTTTTTGTTAGATCCTCTAACCAAATTAATTAACACCATTATTAAATCATTAAAAATGGGTTTTAAATATAATGTTATTAAATAGATAATATATATTTGGAGTTTATATCCAAGTGTGTAGTCATAGTCCCACTCATCATGCATTACAATGTTGATTGAGTCAATTTCCAACCAACCCTTTTCGAAGTGATTACCCCTAGGAGCATTTGTGCCACAGCCAAATCCAGTTTCAGGTATACTGATAGGGATGTATTTCTAAGAAAACAACCTACTTGAGACTTTACCAATATTTTTAGACATCATACTATAATTAGATTCATCTCTAGGGTTTTCACTAAGGTTCTCTAACCCTAATCCCCAAATAAAATATTTAGTATTACCATAACATTAAATCATATACTATCTTAAAGGGTTATTTATACCATAGAAATTTTTATCAACCTTAACTTATCAACCCTTAAATTATCCTAAACAAATTCCTTAATATCTAAAGTTATATAAACCCATCCTTTGATATCAAATATGATTTCCCAGACCTACACTCCCAGATCTGGTTCTCATAGACATATAATTTACATACCTTCTTTGATTCCAACTATAAAATACAAGATATAATCACCCTTAATAAAAAAATAAAAATGATTATTTCATATCTTATATTCCAAAGGATATTTTTAGGTTTATAGCTTTAGAAAATTATTACACATCGTAGACTAATAAATTTCATGTCATTCTCAACTAATGGAAATTTTCCATTTCATGTAAGAAATAATTTAATTCATGATAAGTCTTCAACAATTTTCATAAATTATTCCACATGTGTTATCCTTATAAACATTTCATGTGTATTAAATTTTTTTATATACTGGGGAGTGGAAACATAAGAATTGGGTGAGCTCAAATGCTCAACAATGGAAACAAATAAGTGAACCAATGATGTTATAAATATGGTAGAAATATTATGGTAGGAATAGGTAAACAACATGAATCCATAATTAGTTTGAAACTGAGATCATTATATATTCATTAAAATAAATGAAAACATGGATATTAATAATATTGCTTTCATACTGATGGAATGCATAATGTAGAACATTAAAAATCTGATGATAAGGCCTTGTGCCAAGACACTTTTCTTATCATTGATAATACAATCAAGATATTTTAATAAATTGGGAAATAATACAACAAATACTCATACTTTTTTGGTTATATAATACCTCTTGATGCATTGAGGGGACATGTAATTTCAAGACCCCCCCCCCATCACCTAATTATGTCCAATGCATTCACTATAAGAGTCATCAAGACCATTAATACCATTCCATGAGAAACTTATTACTTAATAAAACTTTTCTATCTATATAATGATAAATATTTAAATCAAATACATGATAAACCTATATTAGTAGTCAATAATAATCAATAATTTTAATACTTTTCCCCATATCAAAGAAAGGGATAAAATGATCATAACTCATCTTGAGAAAGAGGTGGATGATCAAAAAATATATAGTGAACTTTACAATAATAATCCACATTGTAATAATAATATATGTCATACCAATACTTTTTCACATGTCAATAGAATATAATACTTTCTAGGTGAACATTGTAATGTTCTAGATTTGGGTGCCACCCCAAGGTGCCCCAAACCCAGTTGGTTACATAACCTAAAGTGAATTCCCCCAAACACAAGAGGCTACCAGATAGCAGCGAGGGTCGAGGTATGATAATTGGGAAATATTCCCTCATTGGTAGAGTATACATAGTGGAAAAAATAGTAAACAATAGCGAAAGCAGTAATTCCATATAATATAAATAAAAAACGGAAGACTAAAATAAATCCAATGGAAGCCACAGTATATATATATATATATATATATATGGTGCATGGAATATGTATCTAAGAAAATTTCCAAACAAGTCACAATGCTAGAAAGAAATATAGAACCCAAATTACAAATGAAACAAGTAAACTTCAGTAGCATCACAAGCCTCATCTTGGTCCCATGCTCTCCAGCTCCAATAACAATCAAGTACCTGGTGAAGAAGGGTGTTTTCCCTTATCTATAACTACAATAATATAATATTTATGGGTCCAAAACATGAACCAAAAAGGGTGTGAGATGAATCCCATTAGGTAACCACCAAAATATCTATGCCTAACTATCATTGAATATATATAGCAGGTAATATACATAAATGAAGAAATAAACTAGAAAGTACTCAAAATTAAATAGTCTTATAGATTTCAATTATATTCACTTACATTTAATATTCATCATTTGAATCATGTAATCTCGGGATCTAGCCTAATCTCTATATCCACCTATGTAATAGTAACAAAACAAATGTCTCAAAAGACCATCTAAACAAATCAATTAAGACCAGGTCCAAGCTTGTTATTTGGCTTGGAAGACATGTCACAATCATTCAATCATTCATAAACAACCATCTAGGAAAGCCCTCACAGTCTAACCACTTTGGTTTAACATAACACAAATTCATTAAATAATGACCCTCTGGGATGCTCTCATGGTCTAACCTCTTTTGTCTAACATAGCACTAATCATTTACAAACAACCACCTGGGAAGCTCTCATGGTCAATACCCCTTGGTCAACATAGCATCAATAAATTAAAATAACCACATGGGAATCTCTCATGTTCTAAACTGTTAGGTCCACAAGGCTTAATACCCTGAGAGGGTGGGTGAATCAGGGTATGACTAATTTAAAATTAAATCCCATTCTGATCTTGTTTTGTTGTTAAGAAAAACACTCTTCTCTCTCTTTCTTGTTGCAAAATATAAATAGAAAGTAAAGCAAGCACAGGACACAGAAATTTTACTAGGTTCACTGCTAAGGGCTACATCTAAGGAGTATACGCCGACAGGTTGCTGGTCGTACCAAATTCCACTAAACTTTACTAGATGTGGATTACAAGGTTCGGGCACAGTCACTCTATCCCAGGCTCACTGCCTTTACAATGTTTAGGGTCAGCTCACTGCTTTCTCAAGGGTCACTCCCTGTTTCTCTCTCTCTCTGGCTCACTGCCGGTGGAGAGGATCACCTTCTTCCTCTTCCTTCGCTCACTGCTCTGGAAAGGATCCACTCACAGTTTATAGACCTATAGTTATCTTAATTTGCATGAAGGAATGCATCTTCCTCTATATGTAGATGCTCTGTTGAAGTCCAGATTTCACCCGTAGATGAATCTCACTTTGCACCAAAGGTATTGGGAAAACTTCCAGCTTCCACGCAGCCCAAAAACACTGCTGAAAAAACAACCTTACTTGGCGCGCAAGTCGACCTCGGCATGCAAGTATCAGCACGCAAGTCACAACTGGCGTGCAAGTCCTCCTCAGACACTTGCGTGACACAAGCTTCTCCAACTCCAAACTTGCACGACTATCTTCCTTTTAATCCCAAACCAATAGTGGTGTGCAACTACCAACCGGCGCACAGCTTCTAACACCGGCGCGCAACTTCACCTGTGCGACCACACACCACTTGCACGACCACCACACCTGTGTGACGAGATCTCGGATTTTTCAAAGTGTTGAACTCCATTGATAAATGAGGAGGGGTGTTTCAATATTTATAGGCAATTTGACCACCCTGCACAACGGCATGCAAGCCTCCCTTCGGCGCGCAAGTCTCGGTGCGTAGGTCTCTGCCCCTGCAAGTCACTTGCATGACCCACTTCCAAACTTGCACAAACCTTTTTTTTTTGCCATATTTTGAAGTTTTGATCTTGAAAAACAACAGGCGCGCAAGTTTCTAATCCTCCTAGGCACTGGCGCGCAAGTCCTTTCTCTTGGCGCGCAGGTCACCTACGCGATAAAATAAATACTTGCGCGACCCTTATCCCTTTGCCATATTTTGATGATCTGATCTTGAAAAACAACAGGCGCCCAAGTTTCCAAGCCATCAAGTACACGGCGCACAAGTCCCTTTTCCAAAAACTACTTTTCATCATTTGTCAATTTTCAGGCCCAAAAATTTGGCAAACAATGGAAAACGGCACCACCTTGTATCTTTTCTTTTTGTACCTCCTTCATATCATCCATTCTTTTGTCAAAGTTCTTGAATAAAACATTGATCGTTAACCACATCTCTTGATCTTATCATGCTACCATGAAATCCCCTTTGTTAACAAATTTGTATGTCATGATTTTCTTTGTCAACAATCACAGCACAGTTGTTCACTTTGTCAACAAACACAATCACCTCAAAAATGCTTCAATGATACCTTGAGGGATTTTTTCCCAACATAAACCCTTGGATCGATGACCAAATTTATGATCCCACAGTTAATACCCCTGGGTGAACATAATAGTAAAACATAAATAAATGACCTTACCTAGATAATCTCTTACAGTCAAATCTTCCTTGGTAAAACTTCCAGAATTCATATCAGAGATATCTCATATAATCCGTAACTCCATCCTAACAAAAAAAGGCATGAAAAACAAGGAAATCCTAATAGGAAACCTAGACCAAACGGCCATAAATAGTCAATCAAGGGAAACTCACCCACGGGGTGTCCCGTAACCAAGGTATTTAACCTTACGCATATAAAACTACCCTTTATCAATCAACCAAACCATAACAGGTAATAAACAGGGTTTGATTTCAAAACACACAATACCCCAACATTGGTGTATAGAACTTTTATCATATATAATCGAAAGAAAAACAACTAAAGGCACAAACCGCCTAACTTGATGTATCATGATTGATATACTTGAACCCCATCCATTGAATCGGCCTAGAACAACGTAGATCTACAAAATATGAAAAACTCCCAACCCTGAAAAAATCACGATAGAGGAAGAATCAGTAAGAAAGGCTCTAGGGATCTTGAGAACTCACTGGTGGGATTCCAACGCACCTGACGGTGTCTCAATTGAAGGTCTAATGGAGAATCAGTGGTTTGATCTTCATTCGTCATTCTCGACCACTCTTGTATGAAACACAGGAAGAAAAAGTCGGTTTTGGACATGAGACGCAACCCTGATCTAATATATCAAATAAAAATAAAACTACATGGTGTGTTCATTAAATTTACATGCCATGTAGTAGCTTTAACCGGCCCCCGGATTAAGTAGTCTGCCAGGTCATTACGTGGCCATGTACTCAGTGGTTACACGGCTAGTACATGGCTTTATGTGGCAATCAGGTACATGACGTGTACTCATAAGTACACGGTGTGTACTCATAAGTACACTGTGTGTACTCATAAAAAATACCATTTCTTCCATTTTCTCAAAAACAACCAGAAATCAAGATCTATACCTAAAATTAATATTTGGGTTCTTAAAAACTTCCCCCCTTAAAGAAATTCATCCTATAATTTCCCTTCGAAGGGTAGTGAAGAAGAAACCTCAAAAAAATCTGGTCATTGAGATCATACGTCAGCCTCCCTCCCCCAATTCTCGTCTTGCACTCAGTCGTGCTTCCATAGCACCTATACCAGAAGAGCAAACCATCCATAGAGAACCTTTGTGCTGCAATCCATAATCCAAGTAGGTTACTCCTCAAAGGATTAATCCACCTATAACTCAACCTCATCAGGTTGAAAAACATGATACGGGTCTGAAAATTAATTTCATAGATGAGAAACATGAAAGACTTCGTGCATAGTCGGGTACCTCTGGGGTAACTGCAACCGATAAGCAATCAGCCCGAATCTCTCTAAAACCTCAAACGACCTGACGTATCTTAGTGAAAGCTTCCCCTGCCTCTTAATGCTCTAGTGTCCCAACCTCAGTGAGACATGTAAGAAAACATGATCTCTGACCTCAAACTTCATAAGTCATCTTTGTCGGTCAACATAATATTTCTGGTGAGATTGTGTAGTATCCATCCCTTTTTTAATCAACTTCACCTGGTTCGTGGCCTCCTAGACAAGACGAGGTCCTATCATAGCTACCTCTCTTACCTCTAAGCAAGATAGGGGTGATTGGAATGGTCTACCATACAAATACTCATAAGGTTTCATCAAAATCATTGACTGAAAACTATTGTTGTAGGAAATCTCAACTAGGGGTATGTGTCTCTCCTAAGACACCCTGAAATCTAAGACGCATTCTCAAAGCATGCCCTCCAAAACGTGAATCGTGTGCTCGAATTAGCCATTTGTCTTGGGATGGTAAGTCATACTCAGAAGTACCTATGTACCCAAATCCCTCTATATTACCTACTAGACACGAGAAGTAAACCAAGCGTCCCTATTAGAAACAATAGAGTGAGGAACCCCATAAAAACGTACTATCTCTCAGATGTACAACTTTCCAATCTCATGAACACTGAAGGTTTCCTTAATTGGTATGAAATGTGTGACATTCGTGAGCCTGTCAATAACAACATAAATCACATCATTCCCTCGATGTGACCTCAGTAAACCTGTGACTAAATCCATTATGACATCATTCCACTTCCACTCGCGAATTTTTAACTACTGTAAAAGCATTACTGGTTGCTGATTCTCCAACTTCACCTACTGACATGTGGAACATCTCATAAAAAACCAGCAACATCCCTTTTCATGTTTGTACACTAATACTAATGATGTAAATCTTGATATATCTTGGTGACACCAGGATGAACTTCCCATTCGGAGGCATGAAAATATCGCAAAAACTCCTCGTGTATGTTTTCTGACACCCATACGCGTCCATGAAAATGAAAAACCTCATCCTCGACTATGGTCTATCCAGGAGTAGGGTCCTCACCTGACACACTCTATCTTAGGACTATGCCTTCAAAATCAGATAGTTTCCTCATTCTCAATTGATTCAGTAGAGTAGAGGTGATAGCTATATAAGAAATAAACGTATTCCCCTATTTTTCATGGACCACCAAATCAATCTCAGAGAACAGAGCCATAAGGTTCCACTCACTTTTGTCCTCCTAAACTTTCTGCATCTGAGTTCCCCTACTCAACGCATCAGCCACTTCATTTCCTTTATCAAGCATGTAGGTAGGCTCAAGGTCAAAATACTAAAGGTACTCAAACCACCATCATTGTCTCAAATTCATATCACGCTGAGTATAGAGATATTTGAGTCTTGTATGGTCAGTGTATACCAAAAAATGATCTCCAAAAAGATAATGTATCCAATAGTGCAAGGCATGCACAACAGAAGCCAACTCGAGATTGTGCATTGGTTAATTCCTCTCATGTGGCCCCAACTGTCGAGACCCCTATGCAATTACTCCTTCCCCCTTCATAAGCATTTCTCCTTACCCGATACCTGATGCATCACAGTAAGTGGTATAACACTTTCCTAGATCTAGAAAAATTAGTATCATTGTTGAATTCAATCTTCCTTTCAGCTTCTAAATGGCTTAATTGTAAGAATCTATTCACAAGTACTGTGCACCCTTCTTAGTCATGCCCATCAGTGATGTTTCTAAGAATGAAAAGTCTTTAATAAATCACCTTTAGTAACCATCCAGCCCCAAAAAACTTTGTACCTAAAATATGTTCCTCGGCTACTCCCAGGAAACTACTGGTATCACTTTCTCTAAGTCTACTAATACTCCTGTATTTGAGATAACATTACCCAAGAAATGAATCTGGTCCATCCAAAAGTGGCACTTTGAGAGTTTATCATATAACTGATTCTATCTCAGTGTACTCAATATGGTCTCAAGATGGATGGCATGGTCATTTCAAGTGTGAGATTACACCAAGATATCATCCACAAATACTACCAAAAAATAATCCAAGTAAGGATGGAGCACTCGGTTCATCAGTGCCATGAAAAATGTCGACACATTCATGAGATTGAACAATATAACCAAATACTAGTATAGACCATACCTTCTTCGAAAGGCTGTAAGAGGTATATCTGATGGTATAACGTGCAAATGATGATAACCAGATCTCAAGTCAATATTTGAGAACACCCGGGCTCCTCAAAGCTGATCAAAGAGATCGCCAATCCTTATCAACGGATATTGGTTCTTGACCATTATCTAGTTCAACTTCTAATAATCCACACAAAGTCTGAGGGTACTATCAACTTTCTTCACATAAAGAATAGATAAACCCTATGGAGAAGTACAGGGTTGGATGAAACCCTTAGCCTGCAACTCCTCTAACTATTTCTTGAGCTCCTGTAACTCTATTATAGCCATCCTATATGAAGGAATGGACATCGGTTCCACTCCAAGAACAAGATCAATAAAGAAATCCACCTCTCACTCTGAAGGTAAACCTGAAAACTTTTCTAGAAAGACATCTCTAAAACGATTCACCACGGGAAAAAACTCTATTTGTGAAGTCCCTTGTTCATCTAGATATAAACTAGTAATATGGGTTGTAATTACTCCTAGCCCATAATTCTTCAGTCCATATCTACTCTCCTGGACATTCCATTCTCCCTTGTGTAGAAAATATCCACCCTTTAGTGATGTGAAACTCACCCTTTGGAAATATCAGTCAACAAAGGCCTGAAAGGAGAGCAACTAATATATTCCGAGAATGAATTAAAAGTCTTTAATATCTAATACATAGTGGTCCCACAAGAAGTGACACCCACCAACCTTAAGAGGTCACTCCTTTCACTGATGTACACTAGTAATTCTAATCCCTGACAGAGTTTATAGCATCATAACATCATCAGAAGTGAAGATACAGAGCCTGTGGCTCTCCAAAATAGCAGTTGATATAAAACTATGGGAATCCCCTATATCAAAAAGAGTAGAAGATAAAACTGAGGAAACTATAATCTTACCTCTAACAATAGAGGTTCTATGATCCTGATCCTTATGGTTTTGTTCCATTGCAAATGCCTGACCTATACTGCAGCCCTGCGACCCTGCCTAGCTACCCTGATCTTGTCCACCCTACTGTCAATGAAAACCTGATGTCTGGCTTCCATAACCATAACCACATCCTCGTCCTGAAAACCCCAATTTTCTAACTAATGATAAACTTGTGGTCTTAATCCTAAATGTACAATCACCAAAAATTCCCTCTCACTCTCTGTTGGTAAGAAATTCCTGAAAAAATGCTGAATGTGGCTCATCCTACCACAAGATCGGCACTTCACTGGGTCCCTCGGGAAATGTGGTCTCGTATTCCCACTCTTCCTGCACTGGTATCACACCACATAGATACCTGAAGAAACATATCATGAAATATCCCTATGGCACTTTCTGCTATCAGTTGAAAAAGTACCAACTCTGGATGTTGATCGTACCACGATTCACTGTGTAATTTTCACCTTTACATCATTGTGCTAAACTTGTTTTATATTGAAAATTATAAAAATAATGACAAGTTTCATTTCATTTTATAATCATTTTTTTGTTTTTATCACTATTAAATAGGGAAATGTTACTTGTTTTGATGATTCCATTGCAGGAGGAGGTGATTTAAGGGCCCATGGTGATGTCCAAGAAAAATGGGCCAAACTGCGCAAGATCCAAGAAAACCAGTGGACTCATCCACACACTGATCCTGACCCATGATTTCAAATGGGCTCAAATTTTGTTATCCGGTCCAACATTCATTGGGCTACATTTTATATGAAGAAACCCAAGACTCATTCGGCAATCTGGTTGCCCAACCGACCTGATCTATCCAGTACACCGCATCTGCATGAAGTCAAAAGTGGTGTGTTGTGATTTATCCATATCTCAGAATATAGGTGTCCAAATGATTCAAAACTTTTGTTGGAGACATACAAGAGGGGGGATAAAACTTTTTTATTTTCAAAAGGTCGAGATAAGGCTTCCTGGAGTTCTAAACTCATGTGACAAGTGGTTTTAAGAAACCCGAGTTCTCAAAACCACCTTCCCATTTTCCTATAAAATGACACCTTGGGATCCCCATTTGTAAGTTCGGAAAAGATTCAAAGCTCTGGTATTTTGGAGACCCAAATAAGTCCTCTAATAATCCAAGGAGTTCTGGAGGCCCCTATCCTCATAGAGGAATCAAGGATGAAGGAGAAGTTCCACCTGAGCTTCATCCTCCTCCCGATGTCGAGCTAAACAGTGGACGGTCATTTCGAGGGAGCTACACACACTTGGGAGGGAGTTCCAACACTTTTTATTCTACTGGTTTTTTGTAATTTTTGTGCTAAATATTTCAATTATTTCTTATCTTTACATTATTATTCTCTGATTGCATTTCTATTGTTAAAATTAAGTAAAATACTTTTTATTTCAACACCGATTGGGTTGAGATTTCAAGTGGGAATCTTGGGTTGTTCCGATTGGACAAGAAAAGAGTCATATTTATCTCACACATACATAAGATTCTAGTATTCTTTGGTATCCCTTATTCTCTATGCTTTATACCCAAACCTTGACAACATGATTGTTGTGTCAGGGGGTGGTTCTTTGAGCATCGTTTAAGAGGCAAGAGGGAAATTGAGATCTTGAAAACCCTCAACCAAAGGATTCAATTAAACCATGTGTTTTTTCATAATGATGAACTCACCAAGATGTGTAGTGAACATAAAATGATCTCATTATATCATAATTCTAAAACACCACTTTTATTTATCAACTATTAAACTCTTTAAATTAAGTAATTTACTTAAGTCTATTTTCAAAACCACTCCCCTCTTTTGGTAATTCTTATTAAAAATACATACTCGAAACCTATCAAATATCCTTGAGAAATGGACTAAGGTATTCCCTAGACTACAAATAAATCTTAAATTCATAATCAATTTGACGTTCCATGACAACATGATCAAATTTTTGCTCCGTTGCCGGGAGGCTCTTTGGTTTTAGTGCGTTTTTTTTATAATTTTTTTAGTAAATTTTGTGAATGTTTGTTTGTTTTATCTTCTACATTTACATTTATTATTGTGTTCTAATTCATTTCTTGCATAGGTTCTGTGTATGACATGTTCTAATTTGGGAGAATTATAACCTTTTGAACCCGAACCAGAGAGGATCCTACATCAACGACCCTGATATACACAAGAGGAACCTGTGAAGGAGGATGCACAAAACTTTAACATTCATCTTGATCCTTCTTATTATTCTTCGAGAACCCACATTAAAACTGAAATTAATGTGAATAACATGGCTGAAAACAATTGACCACTAAAATAACTAACCTCTCTTGATGTTGATATCCAACCCACCTATATTCAATTACAAGGTGAGGAACCCAATTTTGAACTAAAATCTAGTTTAATTCATCTATTACCAAGATTCCATGGACTTCCAGAAGAGGATCCACACAAGCATTTAAAAGAATTTCATATTGTGTGTTCTACATTAAAACCTTAAAATGTGGATGAAGAACAAGTAAAGCTTAGAGTATTCCCCTTTTCTTTTGAATATACAGAAAAATATTGGTTATATTATGTTAATTCCCCAATAAGAGGTTGGGCGAACAGGAAACACCTTTTCCTTGAAAAATATTTCCCAGCCACTCAAACTACAACAATAAGGAAATAAATTTGTGGGATAAGAAAATATCAAGGGGAAACATTAAATGAATATTAGGAACACTTTAAAAGGTTATTTTCAAGTTTCCCACACCACCAAATAAGTGATCAACTTTTAATTCAATATTTTTATGAAGTATTAATCCCTATTGGTCGAAATATGATCGATTCTACTGCAGGTGGTGCGCTAGTTGATAAGACCCCAATTTCTGCAAGAACCCTGAGTGAGAACATGGTGCAAAATACACAACAATTTGGTTCAAGGTCTAATGTATTGATTTGAGGTGTCCATGAGGTACAAAGTACTGAATTTGAGAAGTAGGTGGACACAAAGTTTGAAGAGGTAAGTACCCTTCTTCAACAACTTACTCTTTACCAAGGGAAATACCAATCTCCTCCTCCCATCCATTGTGGTATATGTTCTTCTAATACCCACTACTCTGACCAATTTCTTCAATTGAGAGAAACATCTAAGATTTATGAGGCAATATTTCCAAGATACCCCTATAACCAACCCTTTAGGCAAGAACCTTACTATCCATCCAACCCAGGGTGTAAGGAGAACCAAGCCTATAGGCAAGGGGGTATTCAAACTAACCTCAACAATAATGGAACCAACCGGGGTAGAGTAGTTATACACCAACACCACCCAGAAATCATCAACCACCGAAAAGGCCTTTCCAACAAACCCCTCCAAAACCCGAGCCTATCCTAGAAGATATGATGAAACAAATGGATGCCAATAATATACAATTCCAAAAAACCACTCAGGTAGCTATACAAGACCTCAAAACCCAATTAGGCCAACTATCTAACTCAGTGGGTGAAATTCAAAGTCATAGATCAGGTAAACTTCCTTCTCAACTAGTAGTTAACCCTAGGGATAAAGTAAATGTTAGTGTCATTACCCTTAGGAGTGGAAAACAACTAGAAAGTAAAATGAATCCTTTATTAGAGTTATCCTCTCTAGAGGAAACCTCCATCCCAACCATTAATAATGTTCCAAATGTTGAAGAACCTTGTCCTGAGAGAATCCCTTCCAAAGGAAAGAGTGTGTATATTGATGAGTCACCTATCCCAAACATTCATCTTCCATTTCCTCAAAGTTCCACCCAACCAAGAAAAAAAAGGAAACTGAACTTGATAAGGAAATATTGGAAATTTTCAAGAAAGTGCAGGTTAACATCCCATTGATTGATGTTGTGAAGAAAATTCCACGATACACCAAGTTTCTAAAGTAGATGTGTACACACCGAAGGAAACTTCGAGGTGATGATAAAGTGAGATTGGGGAGGAATGATTCAGAATTGATAGAGCTAGCACTTCCTACCAAGTGCAATGATCCTAGAACATTCTCAATTTCATGCACCAAAGGAGAGTATTCTTTTTCTAATGCTATGATTGATTTAGGTGCCTCTATAAATGTGATGCCTCACTCCATTTACTCTACATTGCAGGTCAGGGAACTGAATCCCACTGGAATTATTGTTCAACTAGATAACCGGAGTACCGCACACCCCTCTAGTGTGTTATAGGATGTTTTTGTGAGGGTCCAAAATTTAATTTTTCCTGCTGACTTTTATGTGCTTAAAATGGAGGATGATAGGATGAATGGACATGCCTTGATTATATTGGGGCGACCCTTCTTTATAACCTCCAAAACCATAATTAATGTTCATAATGGTACATTATCTATGGAGTTTGGTGGTGAAATTGTCCACTTCAACATCCTTGATGCCTTGAAGCACCCTCATAAGAACATTCCTCTCTCTCTCTCTGTTAATTCAATTGATGTACTTCCATCACCTAAAAATACAACATGTCTTTCCCCTGATCCCCTTTCTTAGTTTTCTTCATTGATTGAAATTATAGGTAATGAATCATACATTGATCATTTTAGTGGTATAAAAAAGTTTCATGCATGTTTATTAATTGATAATTTCTTAAACACCAAGGATCCAATGACCATTGATGATACTGCTAATCTTGTAAAAGCTCATTCCTCATATGAGGATAATACCATTGAGCGGTTAGATGAGATTAGTGACCTCTCACTTTCACACACACTCCCATCAATCCAAAATCCTCCTGAATTAGAACTGAAACAACTACCTCAAGATTTAAAATATTCATATCTTGAGAATGGAAACAAGTTTCCCATCATCATTGTTATTTCACTCCCTCCTGAGCATGAATTGTGACTGCATGAACTATTGAGGGAGAATAAACAAGATTTGGGATGGAAACTTGCTGACATTCCTGGTATTAGCCCATCAATTTGTACACATCATATTTTGTTAGATGATGAGGCTAAACCAGTGAGGCAGGCACAACGTCGAATGAACCCAAACCTCCTAGAAGATTTGAAAAATGAAGTAACAAAATTATTGGCTGTTGGAATCATTTACCCCATCTCTGAGTGCCAATGGGTCAGTCCTATTCAAGTAGTTCCTAAAAAGACTAGCCTTACAGTAATCAAAAATGAAAATAATAAATTAGTTCCAACTCGCGTGCAGAATAGTTGGCGTGTCTGTATAGACTATCACCGACTAAACCAACACACTAGGAAAGACTATTTACCTTTTCCATTCATTGACCAAATGCTAGAGAGGCTAGAAGGTAAGTCCCACTACTGTTTCCTTGATGGATATTCTGGATACTTTAATATTCATATTGCCCCTGAGGACCAAGAAAAGACTACCTTCACTTGTCCCTTTGGCACATTTTCATATAGGAGGATGCCATTTGGTCTGTGCAATGCTCTAGGTACATTCCAGCGATGCATGGTTAGTATTTTTTTAGATTACCTAGAGAACTACATGGAAGTATTCATGGATAATTTTACTATTTATGGATCCTCTTTTGATGAATGTTTGAGTAGTCTTGCTTCAGTCCTACATCAATGTATTGAAAATAATCTCATATTAAATTATGATAAATTCCATTTCATGGTGTGACAAGGTATAGTTTCGGGGCATGTCATTTATGGGGATGGTATTTAAGTAGATAAATCAAAAGTGAATGTCATTTCTTTCTTACCATTCCCAAAAAATGTATGGGATGTGTGGTCTTTCCTTGGTCATGCTAGATTTTACCGTCGTTTCATTTGTGACTTTAGTAAAATTTCTCTCCCCCTCTCCTGATTACTCCAAAAAAAATTAATTTGGTTTTGATAAAGAATGTGAGGAATATTTTAATAATTTAAAATGGAGTCTCACGTCACCCCCATTAATCCAACCACCTTGGTGGGATTTACCATTTGAGCTCATGTGTGATGCCTCTAACTATGCAGTTGGGGAAGTCTTGTCACAAAGGGTCGATTGAGCTCCACATTTCATTGCCTATGACTCACGTATTTTGGACCATGCCCAAGAAAACTACACCACAAATGAAAAATAATTTCTTTCCATTGTATTTGTCTTGGAAAAATTCAGGTCATACCTTTTGGGGTATAAAGTCATTGTGTTCTTAGACCATGCAGCCCTCTGGTATCTCCTTAAGAAACTGGAAGCCAAGCCACATCTCATTCCCTGGATGGTCATCCTTCAATAATTTAATCAAGAAATTAGAGATAAAAAGGATAAGAGAATGTGGTGGCTGACCATATCAATATGATTCCACCATCCTCAGATGTTGAATTATCCCCCTGTATTCCTATAAATGATATGTTTCCCGATGAGCAATTGTACCGAGTGCAAGAAGTTATTCCTTGGTATGATGAAATTGTAAATTATTTGGTAGCATCTTTCATTCCTACTAATTTCAATAAAAACCAAGATACTCATCTAAAACATGAGTCTCATTGGTAAATTTGGGATGACCCCTACCTCTGGCACACATGTAGTGATCAAGTCCTAAGGCGTTGTGTTCCTGATAGCAAGTTTCAGTTTGTCCTTAGATTTTGTCACACTCTTGCTTGTGGGGTCCACTTTGTTCCCCAACAGACTACTCCCAAGGTCCTTGATTCTGGTCTCTTTTGGAAAACACTTTTTCAGGATTCCCATGATTTTTGAAAATCTTGTCCTCATTTTCAAAGAATGGGGAATGTCTCTAAAAGAAATGAAATGCCACAACAACCATTGCTCTTTCATGACATTTTTTATGTTTGGGGCATTGAATTTATGGGTCCATTTACCAATTCCTTTAGCAACTTGTACATTCTTCTGGTGGTCGATTATGTTTCAAAATGGGTAGAGGCTCGAGCCACAAGGAAAAATGATTCCAAAACAGTTGTGAAATTTTTGAGAACTCAGATCTTTTGTAGGTTTGGATTACCTAGGTTCATCATTAGTGACCAAGGTTCTCATTTCTACAACTGAAAAATTCAATCAATTTTGTGTCGGTATGGGGTTGGTCATAAAATGTCTACTACATATCACCCACAAACCAATAGTCAATCTGAGGTGTCAAATAGAGAAGTAAAAAAATTCTTGAAAAAATGGTTCAACCCAATAGAAAAGATTGGAGTCTTCGACTTGATGATTCATTATGGGCCTACTGTACTGCTTTCAAAACTCCCATTGGAATGTCACCCTATCGTCTTGTGTTTGGAAAGAGTTGTCAGCTCTTTGTTGATATTGAGCATCGGGCCTACTGGGCCATCAAACAATGCAATTCCAATCATTCTGGTGAAGGTGCTCAAAGGAAGTTGCAGATTCGTGAGCTAGAAGAAATGAGAAGAGATGCATATGAGAACTCCAGGATTTATAAGGAGCGTACCAAGGCTTCCCACAACCATCTCATCCTTCATCGTCAGTTTCAAATTGGGTAGAAGGTCCTTCTTTATAATTCAAGGATTAAGTTGCATCCAGGTAAGCTTAGTTACCGCTGGTCTGGCCCATACACTGTCAATGGGAAATGGCTAAAGCACTTCTATGAAGCCCTTTTGGAGTTCTTGATGAAGTAACTCCATGTTCAAGAAGTAACATACCAGTGACACATGCCAGGTTTTATCATTCCTTCTATCCTTCTTAATTATTACAGTGAGCACACTGCACATTATAGGTGTGGGGGATGGGTACATTCCTGGGTTAGATAGGAATTTTCATCATTTTTTTTCTCTTTATTTCTTCTATTTTTAACCTTCTTTATGGTTTTTCACTTTTCCCCATCTTTTTGAGTTCATTTGGGTTTCCATTATCTTTCTTCTTTCTTCTCTTTTTTGCCTTCTTTATGGAATTTTCATTTCCCCCCCCCATCAAAAATTTCAAAGTTCCATGATTTGGTGACCATAAGGGGGGGAAAGTAAAGATACCATAAATAATGGCAAAAAAGAATATTTTTATGGAGTTAACATCAGGGATTGATTTTTAGTGAATTGGTTTTCTATCAATTATATAAATGGTTGTATCACTATGAAACATTTGAGATGATTGATTCCCCTTATGTGAGTGGTTTTTGGGAAAACTATGTCACTAATATCTCCATAAATTTTTGCACCAAACCACGAATTGTGAATATTTCTTACTTAATATAAGGTAAATATATGTTAGGTTAATATTTTTTCAGCTTTAAATGATATTTCCATATGTTCGTTCCTTATCTGATCTGTTTCATTACTATACCAGACTGACCTATGTGTGTGTACCTAATGTTCGACTATTGTACGCCCTAAAAAATAGGTTGTGTCTTGGGCAGTTCAAAAACCACTCCTCCTCAACATTTGATCTTCATATAAATATTTCAATTATTGTCATGAGGAGATCAAACAAGGGTTGAGAGATGAGTGTGAGATTTATTCCAAATGAAACTTCTAAAAACCAAAAATAATAAATGAGGGGAGTGATTAAATGTACAACATATGGGGATATCTAGGTTGGGAGCTTATGGTTTGACTTATGGGAATGCTTAAGTGAGTGGGTCTTGAAATATGATTGCAAAGGATGTAGGGTGGGTTCGGTGAAAATTCATTTAAAGATGAATAATTTTAAAATAACCTATATTTATTGGATAGAAAGTGGAAAGAATATCATGGAATGGTTTTCATACAAACACATAGAGAGTTAGTGTAATGGTTGACTTCTGAATTCCTTTCTCATGTTGGTGTCATAAATCTCTCTGAATTTCATTGTGATATGATTTATGAGACATCTTTTTCTATTTTCACTAGGAAGAACTCCTTGGTGTGGTTCATGCATTGATCACATTACTTTAGTGAATTAAAATTTCCTCAAATGTTAAATCTTCAAGATGTTGGTAATATATATAAGCCTCATTTTATTTGGATATATGACTTTTCCCAGGAGTGAAAATGTTTAGGTGTGGGGGTTGATCATACCATGATTCACTGTGTAATTTTCACCTTTACACCATTGTGCTAAATTTGTTTTATATTGAAAATTATAAAAATAATGACAGGTTTAGTTCTATGTTTTAATAATTTTTTTGTGTTTATCACTGTTAAAAAGGTAAGTGTTACTTGTTTTGATGATTCCATTGCAGGAGGAGGTGATTTGGAGGGCCCATGGTGATGTCCAAGAAAAATGGTCCAAACTGTGCAAGATCCAAGCACACCAGTCGACTCATCTGCACACTGCTCCTAAACCATGATTCCAAATGGGCTTAAATTTTTTTTTCTGGTCCAAAATTAATTGGGTTACATTTAATATGAATAAATCCAAGACTAATTCGGCCATATGGTTGCCCAACCGACCTGATATGTCTAGCACACTGCATCTGCACGGAGTCAAATGTGGTGTGCTGTGATTTTGTCCATATCTCAGGATATAGGTGTCCAAATAGTACCAAACTTTCGGTGGAGACATCCAAGAGGTGAGGATACAGATTTTTTATTTTCTCCAAATCTAGATAAGGCTGTCTGGAGGTCAAAACTCATGTGAAAAGTGGTTTCAAGAAACCCAGGTGCTCAAAACCACCTTCTCATTTTCCTATAAAATGAATCCTTGGGCTCCCCATTTGTAATTTCGGCCAAGAGGAAAAGCTATGGTATTTTAGAGACCAAAATAAGTCCTCTAATAATCCAAGGAGTTATGGAGGCCCTTATCCTCATAGGAGAATCAAGGATGAAGGCGAAGTTCCACCCAAGCTTCCTCCTCCTCCCGTTGTCGAGCTAAACGGTGAACGGTCATTTTGAGGGATCTACACACACTTGGGAGGGAGTTTTGGAAATTTTTATTCTACTAGTTTTGTGTAATTTTTGTGATAAATATTTCACTTATTTATTATCTTGACATTATTCTTCTTTGATTGAATTTCTAGTGTTAAAATTAAGTGAAACACTTTTTATTTCAACACCGATTGGGTTGAGATTTCAAGTGGTAATCTTGGGTTGTTCCGATTGGACAAGACAAGAGTACTATTTATATCACACATACATAATATTCCATTATGATTTGGTATCCTTTATTCTCTATGATTGATACCCAAACCTTGACAATACTATTGTTGTGTCAAGGGGTGGTTCTTTGAGCATCGTTTAAGAGGCAAGAGGGAAGTTGAGATCTTGACAACCCTCAACCAAAGAATTCCATTAAACCATGTGTATTTTCAAAATGATGAACTCACCAAGATGTGTAGTGAACTTGAAATGATCTCATTATCTCATAATTCTAAAACACCACTTTTATTTATCAATATTAAACTCTTTAAATTAAGTAATTTACTTAAGTCTGTTTTCAAAATCACTCCCCTCTTTTAGTAATTCTTATTAAAAATACATACTCAAAACCTATCAACTCTCCTTGATAAATGACCTAGGGTCTTCCCTAGACTACAAATAAATCTTAAAATCATAATCAATTTCACGTTTCATGATAGCACGGTTAGATGCTGAACCGCCCTGACTCATAGCTCCTAACTCTCTCAGATTACGCTCAGTAATCACCACCTAATTGACTATATTAGTCATTGAAGTCAACTTGAAAACATTCACATGTGATAGGATGTCATACATGAGACCATCCTCAAATCTCTTAGCTAGTGATAACTCATCACCTCCCAAAACAGGTGTGAAGATCTAAAGCTCTGTATAGTGAGAAGGGTAATCCATCACTGAAAGAGTGCCCTTCTCTAAATTCAAGAACTACCAAGATCAGTCGGCCCTCAATGACTTGGGGTATAATTAATCATAGAAGGTCCTATGAAACTCTTCTCAAGACATATCTAGATGAAATCCTACATGTGAGATAACATCCCACCATCTCTTGGTAGAATCACACAACATGTAATTCGGGAGCTTCACCCTCCTCTCTAGAGGCATCTCTGATGCTCAAAGATAGAAATCATAGCCTCCAACCATGACTATGTAGTATGTGGTCCTACATCCTCTGAAAAAAGTGGGAGGATGTGGTTTCTAGAACACCCTCATTAACTCTTCCACAGTCGGGGCAGGATTTGGTGCTCCCTCAAAATTTTGCATCATCCTCATAAATCCTTCACAGAACTGTGAATCATCACCTACGTCTGGTATAACAGCTAGTTCCAAGACATGCATCATGGGAGGATCTTCTGGTAGTCCTTGATCAACCATTTTTAGTGTCTGATCATCGCTATGTACCTGGTATACAACTGGAGGACGTCTTGGTGGCATGACTCTGCAAGGTCAAGTGCATACCTCAATTCAAAATTATCAAGGACAACAACTTAGATGTATAAGAATGGAACATGAGAAATAAATAATTCAAGTTTTACAAAAGAGGGTTATACGGCATGTAGAACCACTACACAATGTGTTCCCTTAAGCCATAACATGGTTGTGTACCTCTGTCAACCTGGCCGTGTAACTCCCCATACACATGGCATGTTCCTCCTCAAACATGGCATGTACTTGAATATTCTATCCTACCCAAATTCATCTACACAGCTGGAACTACATGGTTCTCTCCTCCTGTAACACTACACGGAATTCACACTTTACGCACATTGTGTACCACGTAAGTTCCATTTTCCCATGTTGTTAGTCACATGACCGGATACACGGTCAATTACTACACGGTGTGTACAATATAGACATGGCATGTACAACCCACATTTCATCCACCCGTGTCGTTAGTCACACAGTCGGATACATGGCTGAATAAAGATGGTGTGTACTCCCAGTACATGGTGTGTTCTACCAAAAGTTTATGAATCTCATGTCTCTACTCACATAGTCAGTCACATGGTCAAAAACTACACTGTGTGTACATATGGTACACGGTGTGTACTTAATAAAATTTATTTCTTCTAGAACATAAGAACACATGGCGTGTTTCTATAACATCACATGTTGTGTTTTCTAGGTTTCCGGATAGTAAGCCTCTAAAACTATTTTGAAACTCCCAAAAACATAAAATTTTTACCAAGGAATGAAAAGTTCCGATCTGTGAGATCACATACCCCTGTGAATCAAAGTTTTTCATCCTTATTTATATCATTTAACATAATTCAATTCAAGTTCAAACATGATCTACCAAATTTCGATCCAAGAGGGCCCATAAAACCTCAGGGACCAAAGCTTGGCGTCCATCCAAATGAAACCTTACGTATACCAATACCCTATCAAAATAATAGGTATTTCTATCATGGACTCTATCACAACAAAATGCATATCTAGCTCAATATCTATCACAAAAACATGCAATCAGTAATGCTCCTTAAATGGCATGACAAGAATGCATGACATGTGATCTCTAAAAAGTGCCTATATGATGAATGAGATGGAATACCCTCATCTTATTGGGTTGAAACAAAATAAAACCACAATTATATCAATAATAACAGTACAAAACAAGTGTGTCACCCAATGGTGAAATCAAATCAACTGTAACAATTTCAAAACCAGAAAAAATTGCAATATTCGTTGTAACTTGGATTTTCCCAATACATGGGGTAGCTACCCCCCGAGCACAGATTACTACCAACTACATATTCCTTCATATCCCAGTTTATAGGCTCCAAATAGCAGGGCAAAGAAGAAAATAAGTTCCCTTTGATACCACTTTTTAACATCCTGGATCTGGGTTCCACCCCAAGGTTCCCCAAACCCAGTTGGTCACATAACCTCAAGTGCATTTCCCCAAACTCCAGAGGCTACTGACTAGCATTGAGGTCCAAGGTGTGATAATGGGGAAACTATTCCCTCATTGGAAAAGTATTCAAAACAAAAAACAAATAGTAAACAATAGTGAAAGCAGTAATACCATACAATAGAAATAAATAGTAGAAGAATAAATAAATTCAACATAAGACAATATATATATGTGTGTGATGCATGAAATATATATATAAGAAAACAGTCAAAAAGTGAAAATGCTAAAAATCAATACAGAACCAAAAGTAAAAAATAAAAAAGTAAACTCCAGCAGCATCACAAGCCTTATCATGGTCTCATTCACTCCACTTCCAATATCAATCAAGTACATGATGAAGAAGGGCACTTTACCTTATCTATACCTGCAACCATATAATCTGTTTGGTCCCAAAACATGACCCAAAAAGGGTATGAGATGAATCCTAGTAGGCAACCACTAAAAGATATATGCCTAACTATTAGTGAATATATATAACAGGTAATATGTAGAAATGAAGCAATAAACTTGGAAGTACTCGAAAGTAAATAGTATTATAGTTTTCAATTACATTCATTTACATTTATTATTCATCCTTTAAATCATGTAATCTTAGGATCTAGCCTAAGATATATATCCCCCTATGTAATAGTAAAAATATATATGTCTTAGAAGACAATCTAAACAAATCAAGTATGACTGAGTCCAATCTTGTGCTTTGGCTTGGAAAACTCATCACAATCATTCAATCATTAAATAATTCATAAACAACCCTCTAGGAAATACCTCATAGTATAACCCCTTTGGTTTAACATAACACCAATTCATTAAATAATGATCCTCTAGGAATATCCCATGGTATAACCCCTTTGGTCTAACATAACACTAATCTTTTAAAAACGACCACCTAGGAATCTCTCACGGTCAATACCCATTAGTCAACATAGCATCAATAAATTACAAATGACCACCTGGGAAGTTCTCATGGTCTAAACCCCTGGGTCGATGACCACCTCTAATCTCTCACATTCAATACACCTGGGTCAACATAATAGTAAAACATACATAAATGAACCTACCTCAAGAAGCTCTCACAGTAAAATTCCCCTTGGACAAAACTTCCAAAATTCATATCACAGGCATATCATATAATCAGTAACTCCATCCTAACAAAACAGGGCATGGAAAACAAAGAAACCCTAACTGTAAACCTAGACCAAATGGCCATAAATAGTCAATCAAGGGAAAAACACTAACTGGGTGTCCCATAACCAAGGTATTAAACCTTATGCATACACAACTAACCCTTATCAATCAACCAAACCATAACAGGTAATAAATTGGGTTTAATTTTAAAAAACACAATACCCTAACAAGGGTATACAGAACTTTAGCATATAAAGTCTAAAGACAAACAACTAAAGGCACAAACCACCAACCATGATGTCTCATGATCGATATACTTGAACGTCGACCCTTAAATCGTCCTAGAACGGTATAGATCTACAAAATATGAAAAAATACCAACCTTTAAAAACTCATGAGATAGGAAGAATATGGAAGAAATGATCTAGGTTTTTTGATAACTCATTAGTGGGATTCCAACGCACTTGACGGCATCTCAATCAGAGGTCAAACAGAGAATCGGGGGTTTATCTTCATTTTTCATTCCCGAGTGCTCTTGTACGAAACACAGGAAGAAGAGGCCAGTTCTAGACATGAGACGTGACCCCTCTTTGATATATCAAATAAAAAGAAAAACTAAATAGTGTATTTATTAAATGTACACACTGTGTAGTATCCTTAACCGGCCCTCGGCTTAAGCGGTCTGCCAAGTCATCACACGACCATGTCCTCGGCAGTTACACGACCAATACATGGCTATACGTGGAAACCGGGTACACGACATGTACTCATAAGTACATATCTTGTACTTATAAAAAACTCCAATTCCTTAATTTTCCTAAAAAACAACCCAAAATAAAGATCCATACCTGAAAAACATACTCAAAAAAGAATTCTTAAATGATACCACCTAAGAAGAGATCAAGAATTTGATTGTTTTTTACTTTGATTTCATTCCCCTAAAAGATAAATATATATTATATTATAAATACTAAATATAAAATCTATTAGATTAAATCATTTTTAAAATTAAAATAAAAATGGAATGAAAACTTAAAATATCTTTTAGAAAACATTTTTAATATTAAAGCAAAAGAGATAGTTATAGGAAACTTACAAAAATTATTTTTAAAAAGGTGAAGTGTAAAATATTTTTAAAAAAATAATTTTAAAAATAATATTAAAAAATATTTCCTTTAAAATAAATAATGTTTTTCTTGTAGAAATGTGGATAGGAAGACAAAACATATGAAAGTGAAAGGAAAATCCCTTTTAATATTTTCCAAAAAACTCTTATTCAAAACTCACATTGTAAAAATATTAATAAAAAATTATTTATATCAACACTTAATTTTAAAAAATATTATTATAAATTACCATAAAATATTATGGTGGGAAAACCAAATTATGGAAGAATAATGTTTAATATAAAACATTATAACTCAAAGAAAAGAATTTTTTATAACAAAAATCCTTACTACTGGGGAAAAACTGTATCAATAACCAATTGAATAAGGGAACATAATTTGACTATTAAATCCCATTAAATAAACATATTATGATAAAAATATATCCATGTTCATACAATAAACAATAAAAATAAAACATGGTAAACAAAATGTATTATGTCCCAAAGAATCAGAATTGAGACAAAGAAAACCCTTACAACTTTGGAAAGTTTCAAATCAAAACCCCTTAAAAGGGAGGGATTATGAATAAACTTAAAATAATATTATTAAAAGATAAATCATAATATTATATCACAAATAAGAAATATATACACCATATAAATTAAATTCGTTGCATAATAGAATTGTGTCTCAAAGAATAAAAAATTGAGAGGAAACCCTTACCTCTTATCTTGAATTTCATGAATATACATTAATCTCTTAGATCAAAAACACAGTTACCATAATAAATTAATTCATAACCACAAACATATCCATTTTAATGTATACTTTTCATAAACAATCATTCTCTACATGAATTCTTCTGATTTTACACATCGGATGTTTTTAGTTTTGATCGTTTATACTAGTTTCATAATAGTGGTGTCTATAATCATTTTTCTTCCAAATTTTATTATTAATAGTTTATTAATTTTAATAATAGGGTTTTTTTATAATTATTTAATTCATAACATAATCCTTTAATGAGTTTTTTATTCTTTATCCTTGAATAGGAAATTGATAAGAAGCATGTTTTAGTGATTCTAAACAATCTAAGGGTGTTTTCTTAATTGATGAATTAAATGTTGATATAAAATAACTAAAAAAAATTATTTATAAATTTATATATTATTATACTAATAAATAAGTTATCATAGTCATATATTACATAAATGAATATTATCATTCAATTTGTTGGTTAAACTGACACAAACATGAACCTTCCATGATTAATGGATGATTATGAGATAGTTTAGTTGTAATATAATTATAATACAAGAATAATGATCTTTTATAGTGTTTATTAGTGTGATATATCATAATTATAATTAATTTTAATAACAATTAATGGATGTGAAAATATTATACAATTTGAATAAACGGTTATCCTCTTAGTATGCTTGTTTTAAATGATTAAATTAACGAAGATCTTTTGTTGATCATGACATTAAAAGGTTATATAATTTTTCATACCAAAACCTTAATTATATCATTAAAATAATATTTATACTTTAATACCATAGAAATATCCAACCTTATAAGGCAAATATGGAAAATAAAACTCATTGCATCATGGAAGCGATAGTTTTCACAACGCTCAAATAATGGTTTTATTTTTCTTAATGAATGGGATGTATGAAAAAATAATAATAATATCCTTAATATAGTGAAATTAAATTATATAAAAGATAATAATATCATTATATTAGTGTGATTATAATAAATTTTAAATATTATTATTAAGAAGTAAAACTAAGTAGTTGACAATACTCACGTTGGGGGCTTAAATTTTCCTTGGAAGTCTTCTTATAAATGAAGCCCTTATGATAACTAATGGTGACAACAAACTATTTAAAGTGAAATATGGTTCTAGGAGGATAAAATTGGTATATTTAAGATATTAAATTTAAAGTAAAGTTCTATCTTTAAGTGGTGTAAGGTTTTCTCTTTTATAAGAGAAGGTAAGGGTAGCTTTAGGAGTAACCATTATATCTTCAATAATATAAGGTGATTATTCAAGTGTTGAAGGCCACAAAATAGAAAAAAAAAATATGATATTGGAATGATTATGGGTCAAAACCCATCTCAACCACTCATGTTTTATACAAATTAAAGTATTTTAAAGCTTTTTGTTTTAACTTTTTGTCTTTTACACTAATTTACTTTTTCCTTTGTAGTTAATTTTTAATATTTGTAATAAATTTTAATGAAAAATATTAAGATTAACCTTTATACTTAATTTTATAATTATAATTTGAAATTTGAAAATAATGTTATCAAATAAAATTTCTAATGGTGTAAAATGTTAATTTTTAACTAAACACACTTAATCTCCTAAAAATTATTTATGTACAAATAACGTTTCTATGATTTAAATTTATATATAAGATAAAATTAACTAGGATACTGATTTTAAAGTCATAAATTGATTTATTATAAAAAAAGGTTTTTTTCTTTTAATTCAATCAAAAACTGAATATCCCTTTAAAATACTTGATTCAAATAAAATACTAAAAATAGTTTTTATATTAATGTAACATTTTAATTAGCTATAAAAATGTTTTCCATGGGTTTTATAAGTTAAAATAAAAAATTAAATTGAATAATTTTATTCCTAAAATTAATATTTGATTACTTAAAAGTTTTTATAATTTATTTGGTCGTTATATTATAACTTTAAAGTCATATAAATTACAAGCTTCATGAAAACTGAATTTTTCTACAAAAAAATGACATTTCCTGAAAAATATTGAAAATAAATACTAATTAAATTTTGATATGAGGAATTAAAAAATGGATTTGATTTTATAAATTTAAAATTACCAAATTTATAAATTCAATTTTTTAATAAAATCATAAAATATAATAAAAAGGCTTTTTTTAGAAAATGGAATTTTCAAATATGAAATTTTATTATTCTTATTTCATATCATTTACCAACTAAATTTGTATTAACAAATTATTAATATAACAAATAATTTATCATTAATGTTATGTTTCTTGAAATATAAATGTGTATTGCATAAAATGAATTTTTTTTAGAAAAATAATTTTCTAAATAGTAAATGATCTTATTGGTCATTTTAGGTAAAATAATTGAATTTAATTCATATTAAAATTAGAATTTATTATATATATATATATATATGTGTGTGTGTAATTCAAGAAGTGTTTATTCTTATTCAGTCATTATAATTCAACTAATAGGTTCTTGATAGTCTAAATATATCACAACTTCATTTTAGTTCGGTGTCATATGAGGAGAAATCTATCGAACCCATTGACTTATTTAAGGATAATTATATATTAGAATTTAGGGGCGCTACAAAGAGTATATAAACCTAAAATCTACTAGTCACATATCTATTTTTTATTAAATGATCTTAAATATAAATCAAAAATAAGATCAAGGATTAATCAAAAAATATATCACTTGATTTTATAAAAATTCAAAAGTATTTATCTCATGATAAAGTAAATTATAGAACTTGAAATGCCATGAGATAACTATATATTAATTAATTTTTTCATCACTTCATTTTTTTAATAATATTAATCTTCAATAAAACATACAGTCTTCCTAAAAATCAACTTATCTCTCTATTTTCATTTATATTTTATGAAATTTATCTTCTCAAAAAAAAATATAAGGATAAAATCAACAATAATGTGAAAATATCCACCCCTTTTAAATATAAATATAATATTCCATGAGATCCATAATTCATGTTTGATGGTTGGATATCCAAATATTTAATCATAAAATTTTAGTGTTTCCCCACTCTCAAAATGGAATTAAATTATAGATTACAATAAATCAAATAGAATGGGAAATAATTAAATCACCCTCATTAAAATAATTTAACTTGGTTTAATTCCTAGTCAGCATATTGTTTCTTTTATTGGATTTATAGTTTACATTCACTATAACTTAGATTATACTTAATTATTTTACTAGGTAACTCAAATCACCACCTAAACTTCCATGAAAGGTGGTTATAACTCCAATGTTGGAAAAATATATGTTCTATAATAATCTATATACAAAACATGTGGTTTATCCTTATCCTCTTCTCATGCACATCTATTATTTCATAAATAAATATTCAAACTATATTTAATGATCCTTGTACACATACATCATTTTCAATGCATGTCAAATAAAAATTAATCAAAATTTATATTGCATGAATATTGATTATGAGGATCCTCAAGGGGAACATAAATTGAATTATGTTCAATGTAGATAAAATTGGTATTAAATACTTTATAGTAGATAGAACATAGATTATTTACTCCTTAAATATTTATTTATCTTTATTTGAGCTCAAAAAGTTCCTCATACTTCCTCTTTATCTTTAAAAACTACAATAAACTACCGATTATTATATATCAGTATAAAATATATTTATAAGAATAATTATCAAGATATATATTGAATAAAATACTTAGAATATAAATAAATTTTCACATATTGACTCCATGAGAACTATTAATCCACATATAAATTCATCTCATGATAAATATTCAAGAACTTTATCATGGATTCTACCACAACCTCTTCATGATATTCATAAAGTGAACTTCTCATCATTGGAAAACCTAAATATTACTATTAATTAGGAGATATTTCTTTTAAAAAAATTTATTTAATATTAATATAAGATAAACTTATGTTCATCATATTTATGGGAACTTTAAGTGACAACCTTAAAAAACTGGTTATTTTTTAGCACCTCAGGTGATCTCTACTTACAATGAACCTCATCAAATACTTTAACAATTTAACTTCTCCACATGAGTACATATCAAACACAAAACTAATATGTGTGTTTGTGATAAATTTTAGTGTATATTGTGCTCTTTTTAATATAATAAAACCCATGGAATACTCCTATGAGAAACTTCTTTCCACCAAATAATCAAATAGAGTGATTTTTTTAAGAATATTTATTTATTTATGATCAAAATTATCTTGGCTTACAGAAACTTCTCACTCTACTTCACTTGTATTTTCATCATTCACTTCCCATGGATTTTGAAATACTTAACCATTCATTTACATAATAAGATCTTTTTCTTGACAAATCACATGGATTTCTCTTCTCAATCAATCATCTTCTTTTATCTCCCTTTCTGAAATCTTTTATTATTATATCTTATATATTCTCTTTTCATGATATTCATCATTAATAAGTTTTTTTCCTTCTCATGGTCTTATTATAATGCTTAAAAAATAAATAAAACATGATACTAACAAGGAAAATTTATTTATATTTATTAATTTAAATAACTATTGTGAATATATCAAGTAAATGTTTTAGTACTTCTAGAAAATTGAATAATGATACCTCAAATTAATCTATTTTTTATTCTCCACCCATTGGGCATGTTTCTTACAAGGTTTGTTTTTCAAAAAATGTTGAAAAATTATTCTAGGTTATAAATAAGGTATAATACATTCCCTATAAAAAAATAAACCAAATGGTAACATTCTTTCCAAATTAGAAAAACACACACCAGAAACTGTTAATTTGAACTGATTTTAGAGTGAATGTGTGGAAAAAAAGTACAAAACCTAAAACAAAAATATTTCCCAAAAAATGAACTATTTAGATAAATATTTGTCCAATACCTCAATATAGGATACCCATGAACTACCAAATTCAACCCAGTATCCATTTATCCCAATAAAGTGACTCTCACATTTATCCCACATCTAAAGATAAGAAACAAATTCATCAAAAAAATTGACAATCCCTACCAGTGTGTAGTTTTCATAATAAAGATTTGTTATGAAACTATCTAGTCAAATAGAAATCAATTTATACTCTAATAATGTAGTTCTTATTATAAACACAATAAAAAATTTAATGAAAATAGTGCTAGAGAAAAATTAATATATAAAAAGGGAATTGACTTATATATCATTGTTCAAGGGACCCAACCATGTTGATAGGAAAATTAAACACCCCAAAAAAATATTGAACACCATCACATAAAAAACAAGGATCCATTATTTATAACACTGAATACTAAATTTGAACACCTAGACCTTCCATAAAACATCAAAAATCCACCACCGCTCATGAAACACATATAAATTCAAGTGATGTATTGAACTAAAAAAATGTACGATTTATACCAAAATCCATATACACCAAACTATATAATTAATACCATTTAGATATTAAATAAACTTATATTACCTCAAAAATAATAAATTCACTGCTAATAAGAAATGGATGGAAGTGTGAGTGTAAACCAAATCCTAAAAAAGACACCAATAATATTGGAAAAGCTTTTATAATTC
The DNA here is from genome assembly GCA_963277665.1 of Viscum album. Classification (NCBI taxonomy): domain Eukaryota; kingdom Viridiplantae; phylum Streptophyta; class Magnoliopsida; order Santalales; family Viscaceae; genus Viscum; species Viscum album. Next base: position 1,112,089,898 of record OY728137.1, read on the forward strand.
CAAATAAAAATCCATATATATTATATTTATGATGAATTATTCCAATTAGAGGAAAATACATACCTTTAACATCCATACCATCTCTAAAAATCTATTTACACCTAAAGAGAGTTGTAAGAAGTCAATCGATGTTCAATGTAAAATGTTGTTGTTTTCTTGGATGAAAGTTATGAAAGTAGATAATCTAATAACCTCCATAAATTTTAAATAACCACCAAATCAAAGATAAAATACTTTATATTCATTTTATAAAGTATTTCAATCAAATCAGACATGTATATATCTCAAAAAATATATATTGTCTTTAGAATAAGACATCACCTATATCAAACTAAGAGAAAATGATCATTATACATGATATAGTTTGTGCATGAAAGATTAGATGCAATGAAGTTAGAGAATAAAATTCATCTATGAAGGTGACTATGATGAATTATAATCTGCATTTGGCAATGAATTTTTATTTTTATAGATCACCCTTTTCAATATTTTTTTTATTCTCTCACCTACAAACTTTAACTCTCATAGGTGAGGATTTTCTAGTGATGGTATATGGTTTGTACATGTCTGAATGGTCTTAGTTATCTTTTCTAATTATTTTTATTTTATTATGACTCAACCCTTTCATGATTATGGGTCAATGAATTATGTGTTATTTTTTTCTTAACTTAAGTAGTTATTTATTCATGGTTATGTTTATTAATCCATGGTATATTGAGTTTAATTTTTTGATAGTTTCATGTTTTTTATGCGATGTTGTTCATGTACTATTTGGTTTATTTCATTTCAACCTCAACCTGTATGATTCACATGGTTGGTGATTTATAAGTCTATTCCCATTTCATATTCTAATCATTATCTTGTAATGTTAGTTGACGTATTTTGGATTGTGCTTAACATGATACTACATTACAAAAGTAGAACTTGATTCATATTTCGTGAGTTTTATTAAATCTATTGCTTATATGTATTGTATACTAGTATATAATGATAATTTTTTTGATAAAGTAATTTATATTTTTTAGATATAATGAATACAAGAGTCAATTTTTTGGATAGAGAGGTGATGGGTTGACCTGGGAGGTTTCAAGAGTATCACAAATTGGGATCTTGGATGAAGTGAAATTGATTAGTTCTTTCATCACATATCGATTTTTGTTTTGATATATTTTTTTCTTTTTTTATATAATTCTCTATGTTATGGGATGTAATGTCTTGGTTTTTAGTTTTTTGGGTTTTGTGGAAAAAAATACCAACTACAATTTATTTGATACATGTATTATGCCTTATTTCTATACTGAAATAGATTTTTCACTTTTTACAAAAATAATGATGCATAAAAACTTTAGAAAAATATCTCATCTCATAAAAATAATTTTGGTATAGCCTAAAATCACACATGTTTTTCATAGACCCAATTTTCCCATGCTGATAAAGGTTTTTAAATATTTAAATAATTACATGGTACCATAGAAAAAAATATTTCATATTAATTCCAATTATATAATTCATATCTATATCATTGTTCAAGGCATCATGATATCCTATATCAGTTCCCCTTATATGATATCCAGTGATATCATGTAACTCTTATTGTGATGTAATGAATTAAAATTATCACATAACAAAATACTTATAATACTATTGTGTTATATATCATAGGGATTGGTATCACCTCTTATCAACACCTCCTTTGGGTTTTATAAATAATAAACACTTTTTTAGGTTAGGTGGGAACCTATACAAGCTGGTAATTTTAGAGGGATCCAAAAACAAAAATGGGGTAAACTAACAACACAAAATAACAAAGTGTGGAAGAACATTTATGTAAGAGGGAATCAATTCATGTACCCAAAAATCCTATTCTATCACTTTATCCACATAAAATTACTTATGATATTACTTACCCACTTTATTACCTTGGTAATCCAAAAAAATAGCCTTTGAATTGAGGAACCATCATAGCAGCCACTAATGTGACTAGATGATCATTAGACTCTAGAAATGCCAAAAAAACCATGATCATTGGATAAGTATCATAAACATAAACAAAATTGGTTAGGTACATAGTAATGGAGTAATGTATGAAACTATTATCATTTCTATAAGATAGAATTATCACCATAAAGGGGTGTATCCTCCATCTTTTCAGGTCAAGAAACACAACAAACACAAAACTCCACCCCTTGATTCCCACCACAGAATAATCTCCTTAAAAGAAATCATTTTCCATTGTGACACAATGAAAGATATAATGAGGATGTGTGAAACCAAAAACATAAACCCCATCACTGTTGGGAAAAAAATTATGATTAAATTCCATGGGATGACTGGGATAACCACCACCTCAAGTCACGAAGGGAAACAAAGACAAAGTTGGATCTAAGGGTCAAGCACTACCATTGAAGGGCTAGGAGAAACCATAAAAGGATTAAAAATAAGGTTCAAATTCTATAGTCTAAGACTATTGAAGAATATCCTCAACTAAAAAAAACTATAAAGGGTGGAGAATAGAGGAAGGATGAGACATCCATCGCCAATAATATTAGATGAAAAACTAAGACGGTAGTGAAAACATATAAAAAGAAACAATGAAAGAAAGAGAACATAACATACATAACCATACGAAAATATAAAAAATGTCAATATTCTAATAGAAATTAAATGTAAACCCAACCATGTTAAGGTAATTATTTGTTATATTCCTTCCACATGAAAAAAGAGGGTTCACACTAGCCACACCACATCTAAGGAGGGTTCACATTGGAATATCTCTCTTCCTATATATGTTGATTCTGGAGGGAAATATGTGGGGAAAATAAATGGGTAATAAAGTGATAAATAAATATTTATAATGATAAAATAAAAAAAATGATAGATTAATGGTTGGAGGAAACAAAACACAATGCATCAAAAGTGATAGAGAAGCTTTAAGAAATTGAGACAAAATGGATTAGAGGGGGAAACATTACTAATATCATTATAGGAAGAAAACAATAATAAATTTTGATAAAGGATTGAATAATATGTAATCTGGTAGAAAGAAATAAATTCAAGGTGTTAAGACAGATGAAGGGTAAGTGAAGGATGATAGATGGAAAAGAACGTCATCTCCACCCACGGAAAAATGAAGAGGAGGCATCAACTTCCTAAAAAAACTCAAATAAAAAAACCTAAAATTATATTTTTGAAATAAATATTCGATAAAGACTGTATATCATATTTTATAATATATGTGTGTCGTATAGTGAAACTTTCATATTGTTAAGGTGTATCGTATGCCTTAAGGGTATATCGTTGGTTATGATATATGATATTGTAACTCTATTGCCTTTGTTATTTTTTACCATATGATATGTTGATATAATAATTCATTATCAAAGTCAATGTATTTGAATTATCACCCACACTAGATATCATTCATGTATATGTAATGTATGGAGAATCATAATGTAATGTTTGGGATTTCGGGCCACCGGTTTGGGCTTCAGGTCCTCTAAGGCCTTCAGGACACCCAAGGCCTTCGGGCCAGTAAGGCCTTCGGGCCACCTCAAGGCCTTCAGGCCACCTCAACGCCTTTGGTCCACCTCAAGGCCTTCGGGCCACCTGAAATTATGCTTAAATTATCAGACAGACTATACAAGGAGCAGACTCTATATGGGGATTCAGATCAGGTGCATTCACTAGAGCAGAAGCTAAGAGGATTTTTTAGAAAGAGAGGATATGTAATTGCCATCGGGACCAGCCTGTGCTTGCATAGGAAGCCTATCCAAACAACCATGCAAAGGTTGAGAGTTGATATCATGATGAAGAAGCTGGAAGAAAGAGCTCCAAGTATAATCTATATATTTCCTAATACCTATGGGTCATGTAATCTATGAGCCTACAGGCCTTATAAGGGTTCCCCCTCATCCCTTGAAAGGGGGGTTATCAAAATCAATAAAAAAGAAGGCCTTCAGGCCATTCAGGCTAATGTATTTATAGGTATGGATTAAAAATGGTTTTGTAACTAAATACATTACCTCATATGTTATATAATGTATGAGTTACTTCTTTATCGCTCAAGGTGTGTACTTGAGGGCTTATAAAAGGAGGTTGTTCCATGAGTTGGTGATAAAGGAAATCTTACCCAGTCCTTTTCCAATTCTACCTCTTCTTGAAGCTCTCTTCTCCTTTCTTATTTTTTGTGAGAGAAACTGGCATGTTGTAAAGTTAATGAGAGTCCCACCCATGTTATGTGTGATTCACATCAACCCATGGATACACCATGGAGGTAGGATTACTTTGATTTCCCAATATTTATTTTTATTAACCGTAGTGATTGAATATAAAGAATAGTGTCATTCATCGGTGTAAAGTACACAAAGTTATTCATTTTAGTTTATAAATTGTTTCCATTTAAAGCATGTTTGATCTAGGTTTTATGGTTTTCTTATTATTTATACCATTTTTATTGAGTGGAAATTGATCCTAAGAAACCCAATGATTTTTATATATCAAAACATGTTATGGTAATTTCTTTTATCTCTATGGTAATATATAACACAAACATCAATATCTTATATCAATATAAAAAAAATAAGATCCAATGTACATAAACAAGTCATGATATCCATATACATATAAAATATAATGATATATATAAATCATTTTCTATGATGTTATTTTTATCATAATATTTTAAAATTTCTAAAATACTAATAATTCTTGAAATATTTTTCTAAATTGGATATAATGACACTAAAGGGTTTCTTATACATTAAACATGTAAAATGTACAATAAATAAACTCATTCACCCATATTATCTAAAATTGGTATGAAGAAAAATAATTTATAAAATAAATGAAGAACATAAATCATTTCTTTACTTTAACTTCAATAAACCATGAGTCTGATGATCAAAAATAAGTAACAACCAACAGGTTCTTTCCTCATCAATTAATCCATCAACTATAAAATCACAAAAAAAAAATAGGATTTATCTACATGATCAATATTTTTTAGAAACTATACTATAAAGTAATGAATAGAAAGTGGGATCTTATGTATTAGAAGTGGGAATATGGATATATTGATTTTATGTCTCTAACTCCTTATATATGTGAGATATTTATGTGAAACTAAGGTCATTTCTTGAGGATAGATATGGTAAATATCACTTCATGTGATATTTAGGTGTAAGTCTTGTGATATGAGATATCACACCATTTTTTTACTACATGATATTCTTCTGTATAATATATAACTACACTCAGTCAGCAAGTCATGTAATGATGTGTTATAATGGATTCATAACTTGATGTATAAATTGTTTAAGTGTTAAATAGAACAATAAAGTCTTGATTTGTTAATATAGTGGATGTCATATATAGATGTAGAATATAATTATTAATAAGGAAACAATTGAGAAATTTTCAAATCTTGGGACTCCTTCATTAAATAAAGGAAATATTTAAAAGAGATATAAGGAATCAAAAAAAAGGGAATGATCAATTTGAACTTGAAAAACTCTATAGGTTAAAGGTCACTTATTTTATCCTCATCGTTGAAATTTTTAGGTACTGGTATTTCATGAGTAATGATAATTCCAATGTATATTATTATAATACAAATAGTCAATGGATTACCTATTAAGATATAATTAATTTAGTTATTTCTTAGAGATCCTCATCAAATATTTTGAGGAATATGGATCAATATAATTAGGAAAAGGAATGTTATTTATTTGTTTATATATCTTCTAAACCTCACCTATATAGATCTTTATATTATATTTTTTTAAGCTATATTTAGACTTTATAGAATTCAAAAAATCCCATAAATGTAACCTTACATCATTTAATTAAGGGGTTAATTTAATCCTAACATTTATATAACACTGGAACAAAATTTATTTCGGTTTAAGTCATATATTTTAATATATGATTTAAACTATGCCTACTTTAATTCTCATAATAATTCTAGGATTAATGAAATACATTCAATATTTATCTCTACATCCTTTTATGAAATGTAAATAAAAATATATGATAGTGAAGTGGAAGTTATTACAAACATGTAGGCAGTTATTATGTGATACCACATGTTATAATAATGCCATATATATCACATAAAGTGATATACTATGCATCATTGTCTGCTAAATGACCTTTTCATATATATTTCATTATAAACATGTTATCATAGTGTAGAAATTCATGTTCATGAGTGTGAACATAGAAATTTAATCAAATAATATAATCCATGAGAACATTCAATAAAGATAAAAGGTTAAAGAATAATTCAACAAACATAAATCATTACATGGTTTGTTTTTTGAATGAAATTATGATAATTCGTGTTCCTTTAATAATTTTTTTTCATATCTATAAAAAAATGTTAAAATTAAGAATATTATATTAAAATAATTAATTTTAATAATTTAAAAAAATCAAGTATAAATCTCAAAATTATATCAATTTATACTCTAAAAATTGATCATTATGAGTTTATAAGTATATGGGTAAAAATAAGAACAAGAAGAAAAATTGAAATCAGTTAAATATCTCCATTACTTCTCTTTGGATGCACTAACCCCTAATAATGTAATATATGGGAATTTTGTTAGTAACTAATGTAACTTGGACTCAAAATATGTCAGGGTTCCAATGGTTTAAGTTATTTTTCCTTTTTTATTATGTTCCTCATATTTAAATTTGTGAATAACCTCAAAAATGGTTATATATTGACAAATACATTTTTACATGTTATTCTATGAATTATATTTTAAATTTAATTAGAATAGTACTAATTAGACAAACCTATACTAATTTATGGTCTATTTAGTTTGATTCATATTATTACCCTATAGAACATATTATATCACCATAAATCATAAAACCAAAAAAATAATTTTTAAATTTAGATCAATGTAAAGAATGTTATGTTAAAAACACCAACAAGGTGTCTAATTGAGTAAATTTATGAAATATTTCAATTTTGAAATTAATATGTGAAACAATGAAAATCATCCAAGCATATAGCCCTAAATATCAATAAAAGTTATATATTGATCCATGATGTGACTATATCCATTAAATCCATGATACAAAAGCACCTTATCCTTCCATGATATTATCAAATATAGTTAATTTTCCATCTTAACCATATTTTCATATAATTAATAAAAAATATAAATAGAATTAAAAATGATTTAATGATGTGATATTAAAACCCATAAATAATGTAAAAATGTATTGAAGGATGAGAATATATAATAAATCGTTATGTAATTATAAGGTAATATACTTATTTCTTGGAAAAAATATAATCATATATTTTTATATTTTGCATGAAATACTTTCTTCTTCATGTCCTCCATTCATCTATACATTTAAAATAATGTATTTTTATTTACTACCCTTCAATTAAAATTTATAACTATTTATCTAGTATGGGGAGTCTTAATTTTTATCATAACATTTTTTATTAGGGTTTAGAGAAACTATTATGCACTTACTCACTCGTATTCATCCATGTGACTCCTTTAATGATCCATAAATTTATTGGTCATTATTTTTAGAGGAAATTTGATTGTTTATTTATAAATTAGGGTATGTATTTATAATAGGATTTTTTATTAGTCTTATGAGGGTTGTAACATCTATATGAGTTTTTTTATGTGTTTTGACACCTGGGAAGTGTTTTAGGTGCTCAAGTGAATATTAGAGCGAGGTCGGGGAGAATTTTTCTGATTTTTTATATAGTAGGGCCATCACACCATGATAGGTGAGGGTGAAACCATAAATTTGGGTTAGTCAAGTATTCATTACATGGCCAAGTAAGTACCAAAACATGGAGGATATAGGTTACATCATGGCCTATGGGTGTCACGACATGAAAAACTTTTGATATGTAATTTATCAATAAGGGAAATATACTAATTCATGGATTTTATGTTGTGTCCTAGGGTGAAACACTGAGATGATAACTATTACATTGGGGTATAAGGAATATTATTCTCTTCCTTATGGATTTTTGTAGATAAATAATAGTCATTACATGAACCTTGGTATCACACCATGACGGCTGATAATGAGGAGGTTTCATGGATGGTAACATGAAGGACGCACCATGAGAAGGGAGGTAGCACCTTGGGGGTTTGTCCCTTTCCTGGGTGAGGTGTGTCATGCCACAACCAGTAGGGGTTGTGCTATTATGGAGGCATAAATTGGTAATGGTCCCTCTGTCTGTGGGTGTTCAAGCCATAACCAAGTGCATAGTATGTTTCTTTAATAAGGATAGACCCATATTTTTTTGATTAGTCCCCATTCGGGAATTATGTTGAATGGCCATGCGGGGAAGGTCATTTTGGCCAGATCCTACCCCTTTCTTTCTCATGTTTTATTCCCCTTTGTGTGGGATTATTCCTTGGAATTTACTATAGTGATTCAAGGTAATGTCATCACTTTATTCCCTATGTTGTTATTTTTAGGTATTTTATCTATTTTTTGGTAGTTCATTCTAGGTTATGGTTCCATATGAGGGTGGAATAACTCATCTAAGAAAGTGTGGATTTTTCTCTTCTTGCCTAGGGGATGTCCCAAGAGGATGCATTTATGAGGTTTTATATAGTTTAAATGATTTATAGTTTCTTAATGAGTTTTCCAATAATTTTAGATTTTGGATTAAATTAAATAATTAGTTATTAGGATTTGTGGTATAATATAGAAGATAGGGCATTGATACGTACTTGGATGAGGGATGCATGGGTTCAATTGAGGAATAGTAGAGAATCACAAGGGTGGTAACTCCATGTTTTATTTAGGTTGTCCCTTTAATAAAAAAATAATATGATTTTTTATGCATGAGTTTCCATTTCAATATGTTTTCATGGTATTGGGTAAAAGGGTAAAGATCTATATTTCCCTATAGAAATAGAAATACTAAGTGATATTTAAAACTTAGGGTAATTTCATATCACTCAATGACTATGTATAAAAGGGGAGAAGATTTTTTTATTAGTATCAACTATCCTTGGTGGTTTTCCTATGGCTAGTTGGCAGGCATGAGAGGCTTAGGGATAGTAGTGGTGGGTAAGATTGTTTTAAGTCCCACACCTAATAGAAACACCATTTTAAGGGTGGAGTGAAATCTTGGTGTGTTCTATGAGAAAGATGAGTACTTAGTACTAGATGTGGTGTGGTGTATAGTGGTTCCTCTAAATGATATTTTTGATAGGTCTCATAAGGGATATAAGTGGTGGGACCTAGATATGGGTCATGGGAATGGTCAAAATGACTTAGAATCATGTTTCTAATAGGCTTAAAGTGTATTTCTTGAAATGATCCCTCATTAGCGGGAGTGGGTGTACTGTAACATTTTCCTGTGGTTTTTAACTAGACTTTGAGGCCTATTTTGGGTAGATCTTGTAGGCTAATATGACACCATGGGGTGTTGGATGTGGCTCAGTGCCTATGAGAAGAGAATAGGACAGGCCTAAAGACCCTAGTAGATGACCTTGTAAATATGGGGATAAGGATAACGGGTTCGGTGTGAGGTGATTTTGAGATTGGAATAGTCTTTAAGATATATACCTATGATTATAGATAGACTCTTAGGTTATCTATGGGATATTGGTCGGATAAGTTAATGAGATTATGTAATGGGTTGTATGCCTTGATTATTATCTCATGTGTGTAACATGTTCTGTGATTCTAGATGATGGGACTACATGTATGGATCCTACCTTGAGTGATAATTTAGTTGGAAAGATATACTTATTGATGTGGTTGGATGCTGATGGATGGATTACCCTATGGAATAGGTGATGGTTTGGGCCTTATAGTGTTCCCTTCCCTAAGAGGTAATGGGTTGGGTACTTCCAGTGCACCCTTCCCTATAAGGGAATGGGTTTGGATATATTTAGTATACCTTCACCTATGATGTAATGGGTTAGGAACTATTTATTGTTCCCTTCCCTATGATGGAATGGGTAGGAATCTATTCAGATTTCCCTTCCCTATGAGGGAATGAGTTGGGATCTATTTAGTGTGTCCTTCCCTATGGGGAGTGGCTTGGGTACTATTTACTGTTTCCTTCCATATAAGGGAATGGGTTTGGATCTATTTAGTGTACATTTACCTATGAATAAATATGTTTGGATCTATCAGTTCGGCCTTCCATGGTGAGGTATTTATCTTGGTTATTATTCAATTCAGTCTTCCCTAAAAGGTATTAACTAGGGTACTTGATATAGACCCTACCTTGAGAGTGATTTTACAAGTTTTGACATGGTATGGAACCCTAATTCAAATCTTTTGGAATAGTTCAAGGTTTGTGGAATGAGATAACTAAATTCCATTCTAGGTTAAAGCAGGTTAGGTTGAGTATCATGGTGGACTAGTTAGTACACGAGTACCTGATGTGCATGTTTGTTTTATTCTATTTATTTTCCTCATGCATACAAATGAATATAATAGTTTATATTAGGATAAATTGATGAGAACCTAGTGATATGTATTTATCACACACTTCATGGGAACTTTAGTGTGTGTGTAGTCCTTATGTATATTGGTTGATCACAAAAGTTCAATGGATCTGGATGGGGTATCTCGATAGGATTATAGACTGAGATGAGGTGTGTCTTGGGAATGGTAATAGATCCTAATATGTACTTTATTATTTGGTTTATTTTTATATGCAATCTTCTAAGTGGGATATTAATTTATGTATGGTTGTATGACTTATACATGAAAACATTTAATTTGTTATAACATGGAGGTAAATTATTTATTATGAATACTCTTATGTTTTACTATGTATCATTTTTTGTTGTTTTTATTATTATTGATGATTATGATATCTTGGTAATATTCTCCCCAGCATATGATTTAGTACCTCACCACTATTATGTAGCCTCTTACATATAGGGATGCACGTTTGAGGTTATGTGAAACTCTGGTCAGGACACTGGTGAGTGGTCTCAGGCCAAATCATAATAAAATAGTATCATAGTGTCTTTTTATTTTCTTAATATTGGGGATATGGTAAACAAGGAATAAGGATGTGTCAGAGCTTGTGATGGACCTCAAATAGGTGAGTCATAAACACCTTTATAGTGGGAATTATAGGTTATAGGGGTTATGATATTTCTATTATTGTTTTTTATTATCATGTTTGATATTTTCACTAAAATGTGATATGTTTATTAGTGTTTTTTATTTATGGTTTTATCTCTTAAAATATTGGTAAGGGGCATGTTTTCATGCACCATATTTTACATATATGATTCAAATGATATCAGTGTTCTTCTATGTAATTTATTTCTCAAAAGGTAGGGGTTTTAGTTGTTTAAAGTATCAATAATAACTTATATACAATTTTCTCATATACCTTATTGGTAGCATTATACTCAACTAAACCATGGTATTTTCTTTTGATGAAAGCTCATGTGGATCTTATGGTGATATAATCTCTAGTGATGGATATATGCTTCATATATTTAGGGGATTTATAATAAAGCTTGGTGGGTCATATTAGATATTGGATATTTGAGAGATGATCTAAGGATTAGCACGAGTTTCCTTGAGGTTGTGAATACCCTTGAGAGGGTGGTGGAAATTCATGTGTAAATGCTTTGGGTTTTTTATATTGGAAGTGATTAGGGTGCTTTAGGTATCAAATTTGGGTTTATATGGTAGAATAAGTTGGATTCTTGGCCCTATTGATTCTAGATGTTCTTTTCAATGGTGAAGTGGTAGAATGGATGGACAGTTTATAGTTTTGTAATGATTCCTAAGTGGTGGGTGGTCGTGTGGTTGTCCTTAGAATGAGTGAAATAACTCAGGCTCATTAAAAGAGGATCATTGAGAATTATTTTAGTAATATGGTATTAAAATCTTATATAGATTATGGTAATTTGTTTATGTAAATGATCCTATGTTGGATAACACATAGCTCATTGTAGGATGAGTTCGGTTGAGTGATCAAGTGATATGGGAACATACACTCAGTAGGTTTAGATGAGACCAATTAGGATAATGGGTAAGAACCTATCAAAAGTTTCCTTTGAGGATCACTCTAACTTAAGGAAGATAGTTAGTTTTTTCATGAATTTTGGGGGAACTCTCGATGTGTGAAGGTAAATTTCATGCTAGTTCAGTGTGGTTATTGTTGGTGTGTAGATCGGTGTGAGACCAAGTGTGGGCCGAGAACCAATTTGATCGGTTAAATTATTATGGGAATGGAATTATAGAGTTTCATTGAGAATATTAGGTTTTTATTTTATGATAATAGGGGACTTATAATATGTATTTAAGTACCATGGAATATTCGATCTTAAATTGGTCCTTGATGGGGGTTATCATAATGGATGAGAATAGATTTGGGAGAGATGCATGCATGAAAAGATGGAACCTATCAAGAATTTCACTAGAGGAGTGGTGTAAGTGAATACATATGGTATGGAGTGTAAAATTTTATATTGGAGGGTTTTACCATCCTTTCATGTGAAATTTGGGTGATTGATGATGATGAAATTCTTGGTGAGGTGGGAATGGGTAGTGATTGGTGTTTTGGGTTAGTTCTAGGGTATGAGTGGGGTGGTCATGTCTAGTCATTGTGTTTATAAATAGACATGACATGGGCTATAGAGATTGGGTGTTTGGTTCAACTAAGTGATGATAAGGATACTCTTATAGTGGGGGAATCTTATCATCCATATAGGTACAAACCTCATGTTAGAAGGGTCATAGATACAGTGAGACCAGTTGGTGGATGGTTGACATGACACAAAGATGCTAGTGTGCATGTAGATTTTATTTTTCTAGTTCCTTAGTGAATAATAGATTTGGAATTTGGATATATTATAAAATGTAATTCAAGTGTTTGTATTAGGATTGGGATGGTGTTAATGTGATCTATGAGTGAGTTGGATTAGAGGTTCATCAATTCTTGTAGTAGAGTATGAAATTTGGTCTGGGTAGTGGAGAAACCAACCATGGAAATACACTAAGTGTTTGGTTCAAACATCATTGTGGATTTTTAGGTGATTCTATAATAACTCTATGGGTAAAGGTATCTTAATCAGGAGATATTATTATGTGTTGGTAGATGAGGCTGAGTCTTTTTTGGGAGAGGATGGATAGAGAAGGTTCAGTCAATTGTTTTGCATAGAATTGGGTGTTGTGTGGTGGAAAACATATTTATCATGTTTATGGGCCATTAAAAGTGTGATTTTAGTAGGAAATTCCTTTGGTGGGGAGCATCATATCCATAATTGACCTCTGTGAGTGGAATATTATAGTGGGTAGCACCATAATATTTGGAATGAATCAATTGATGACACTTCAATGTATTGGGAAAAACAAGTGTCTTTAATAATTGTCTTAGTGTTAGAGATAGCATGAGTGGGTATCTTGGATTTTGATAAATAGTGCACCTAATGTTTTGGTTGGGAAATATAAATTCATTTGGAATTTTAGGATGGAACTTGGTGATTTAGTCGTGAATGGAAAACCAAGGAGGGTCTAGAATGATGTTTTAGGACCACCATGGCTTCTTGAGGATGAGAAATGTTATGGTGGGGAGTTTTAATAAACCATAAATTTACAAGTATTTGTTTTTTAATTAAATTTTAATTTTTGGTCCTAAGGTGGGGGTAAATTGAAAATCAGGATTTATAGGGTTGTAACATTGTTAAAAGATGTTTTTAGAAGTGGTTTGAGGACTAGATGTGTTTCGATCACTCGGGTAAATATCAGAGCAGGGTTGGGGGGGCCCCTTTGCTGATTTTTTGTATAAAAGGCCATTCACACCGTGATAGGTGATGGTTAAGCCTTAAAATTGTGTTAGTTGAGGATCCAAACCATATCTAGATTGTAAATATGACATGGATGGTGAAATTTACTCCATGGGTGATGGGTATCGTAGTGTGGTGTACTTTTTATGTGGGGTTTTTTTCTAAGAGAAACAACCTTATGTAGGGAGATCACACTGTGGCCTAAGGTACCATATCATGATGATGACTCTTATATATAGTTTTAAGGACTCTTGTAGTTTTCCTTGTGATTTTTTAAAAATAAATATGAGCCACACCATGACCCTTGGTTCCATTCCCTAACATCTTGACATGAGTTGATGTCATGGTGGGTAGCATTGTGGTCACACCACATGAGGGGAGGCAAAGTTGTGGGGTTTTAGGCCTTACCCAGGTGACATGTGTCACACTGTAGACCATAGGAATCATGTATTTATAGAGGTGGGTAAGGGTGTTGGGACCTCTACCCAATAGCAGTCACACCGCGACCAAGTATGATCACATCGTGACCAAGCGCCTGGGCTATTTTTTAATAGGGGTAGACCTATATTTTTAGGGCCATCCCCCCTTTGGGTTTTAGGTAAAATTTCCACATAGATTTGGACATTTCATCTATCTCCTCTCCTTTATTCCTATAATTTGATCCTCCTTTATGAGGATTTATTTCTTGGTATTTCCCCTAATGATTCAATGTAAGTTACTCCCTTTGTTCCCTCGATTATTCTTGTGGATTTTCCCTATTTTTAGGTGGTTTTGTCTAAGGTTTTAGTGATGGTTCCACATTATAGAGCACGAATTGAGGTAGTATTATGGGTCATTTTTTCATATTGGATAGGGTACATCCCAATATGACTAAATTATAAGGTTTTATGTGGTTTCGATGATGTGGCATTGCTCAATGAGTTTTTTAGTGATTATGAAGCTTCGGATTAAATTAAATAATTAATTATTGGGATTTTTTGGGGTGAGAAAGAATATCAGGTGTTGATATGATCTTGGTCAAGTAATAGATGTTCTTTTATGAGGATAAGAGAAGCATCGCGAGGATGGTAACTTAATGTTCAAGGTAGGTGGTCCCATTAAAAAATAACTATATACTTGTTTATGCATGAGTGTACATGAATGCATGTTTTCATGGGGCCATATTATGGGATAAGGGATAAGAGTTCCCTAAATATCGAGATAAAGTAAGTGACCTTTATAACTTAGGGTAATTTGGGATCACCTAGTGGCTATGTCACTATGGGGAAATGATTCTAGATTAGTAGCAAGTAACCAATTAGTTATCCAAGGGATAATTGGGTTGGAATGAGAGTTTTATGAATAATTGTGATGGGTGAGATAGTGGTAAGTATCATGCCTAATGAAGTTTTCCTTTTTAGGGTTGAGTGAAATCTTGGTGTGCACTATGAGCGGGATGAGTCCTTTGGGACTAGACATGGTGTGACAGATAAGGGATAATCCAAATGATGGGTTGAAGATCTATTAATAGGTAGATAATTGTTAGGACCTACACATGGGTCATGGGAATATTTGGAATGACATGACATTGGATTTACAAGGGGCTTAGAGTGAGTTTCTTTGGATAGTCCTTGGTTAGAGGGATCAAGTGTGAAGCAAGATTTTGATAGGATTTTAGACTATCCTTTAACTCCATGGTTGAATATCACCTGCAGGATGAGATGACACCATGGGTTATTGGATGTGGCTTGCTATTAGTGAACATAGATTATGACAGTCCTGAAGAACCTTAGTGGATGCCCTCACTGGTGAGATAATAAGGATGACAAGTTCAATGTGAGGTACTTGTGTGACCAAAATGGTCTTAAGGAGATTGGATTGGGATACTAGATGTACATCAAGGTTTTTTTGGTATATAGGGATAGGTTCCAAGTGACTAGAACCCTAGGATATGCTTTTGAGATTATGGGATGGGTTGCGAGCCCTGCTTGTTGTCACATGTGTGTGTCCAGTTGTGTGATGCTAGATGACAAGATCATATGGATGGATCATGACTTGAGTGAGAAGGTAGTTGTTGGGATATACTTGTTGATGTATTTGGATGATGATATATAGATTCCCATGTAGAATATGGGATGGTCCATACCATACAATGTTACCTTCACTGAGAGGTAATGGGTTGGGTACTTATAGTGTTCCCTTCGCTATGAGGGAATGGGTTGTGATATATTCAGTGCACAATTCCCTATAAGGTAATGTTTTTGGGTATATTTAGTGCACCCTTCCATATGATGAAATGGGTTTGGATCTATCTATTTAGTGTGGCCTTCCCTACAGTGAGTAGATTGGGTGTTATTCAATGATCCCTTCCCTATAAGGGAATGGGTTCGGATATATTCAGTGTTTTATTTTCTATGAGGGAATGGTTTGGGATCTATTAGTGCATCCTTCTCTAATAAGGGATTTTTATTGGGTATTATTTAGTGTGTCTTTCCTTATGGAGGATTTATTGGGGTACTTGATATACACCCTGATCTAAGGATATAGGTAGAAGTAGAGGCACGGTATGGAACCCTACCCTATATATTTTGGTATGGGTCAAGGTTTGTGGCATAAGAAAACTAAATTTGAGCATAGGTCATAGTAGGTTTGGTCAGGCATTATGGTAGATTGGTTAGAACATGATGACCTAACATGAATGTTTATTTATACCATTTATTTTATTCATTAATACACATAGATTTGATAGCATATATTAGGGACACTTGGTGAGATCCTACTAAGATGTATTTATCACACCTTACATTGGTAATCTGGTGCATGTGACCTTATGGTTTCTTTATAGGTTGAGCATATATGTTTAGTGGATCAAGATGAGACACCTTGATGAGATTAGAGACTAGAATGAGGTGAGGATTAGGTATGGTAGTAGATCCTATAGTGTGCTTTATTTTTATGTTTATTTATATGTGTGATTGACACAGTGGGATATTAGTTGATGTATGACTATATAAATTATGCATGATATCATTTAATTTATTATTTCATGGATGTTAAATATTTATTCTGTGTACTTTGATGTTTAATTTTGGATGATGTTTATTTATTTTTATAATTATTGATGATTATAATAATAGGGGAATATTCACCCACAATGCATGATTTAGGACCTTGATTATAATCATTATTATAGGGAATATAAGTAGGTAATCTTAAGATCATGTCATTCTCTGGTCAGGAAACTAGTGAGTGGTCTTAGACTAAGACATGACACCACCTTCAGTGGACCTACACCCTCAGTGATAACCCGAGTGATTAGTTCAGTTGCCTCCACTTTAGGATTTACTTCCACAATCTCTTCACTCCTACTCTTTATGAATCCTACATTAAAGGACTTACACCCTAGATGTCATGATCTACTCCCACCAGAACCCCTCTTGGGATGATAGTGAATACAAGAGTGGTCACTAAACCCCACCTTCAATAATCCATGGGTTAATAACTAGCACCAAGGTTATAGAACACACAACTCAACACCAGCTATAACCAAAAATGAAAAAACTCCACTTCCTAGAATAACTAACAACACCAAATGATTTTTTATCTCTATTTGATTCTTATTATTAAAATATCAACCCTTAATGTTATCTTTTTAATTCATGTTTAACAATATTATTAATATTTATTCAAACCCTATGTACAATACCTTTACTTTAAAACTTAACTATTTCCATTCAATAATAGTTAAGCTATAACAAATTATCATTCATAAATTAATTCATAATTGCAAAATAATTTATGTATCCCTTTAGATAATTATAACTTTACCAATAATCAATATAATCCTTTCCTATTAATTCAATTATTAATTCATTATCATTCATACTTTTGGGGCCCTAAGATGCAGCTACGTCTACTAAAAGAAATAAAAACCCTAAAAAATAATTAAAAATAGCATAAAAATATCATTTCCAACTCAATATGATAACTAAAACAACCCCATCACCTTTCCACACCATCAACCACCACCATCACGACATCATAAACATCCCATACCTCACCATATCAACCAGTCGTACTAGGTTTCAATTCAAATCATAAAAAGGGTATCAAAATTCTAGAAACTATATTAGTAAAAAAATCAAACAATAATAAACGTATATAAATATAAAATAAAACTTAAATTAATAAAATCGATCTTATATTTAAAAAAACCCAATCATAAATAAATTTTTTTATTAATTCAATATTACAATATTCCCCTCATTTACCATATTTAATTATCAATCAGTTATGAGCACTATAAAAAATACCAACTATATTTTTCAATAATAATCAACATAATTGAAATACAATAATTTCAGTGAATAATAATAATAAAATATTTTCAACTCATAATTAAATAAATTTAAACAATTCCAAAACAAAATAATAATAATTAAAAAATCCTTAATTATTATTCTCTTCTTTACCATATTTATGTTATTTAACCATTTCTAAACATTGTAATCAAACAAAAATGGGAAAATTACATAATAAAACCAAAACTCAATCTATAAAATATCATATGATCAAAATCATGAATAATTGCTTAAGCACATGTGCTTCACAACCTTCCCCTTCCAATTAATTTAATTATGGTTTATTATCTTCTTAGGTTAATTAAATAATTTTACCTAAATAAAACTAAAGCATCATAATCCCATATCCATGCATTATATTATAGAATAATATAATTTTAGAATTTCATCTCTTGAAACAAATCTTTGATGGTCGCTAAGAAATAACATAATAATTAACGGAGAACAAATGGCCACAAATCCTAAAAATGAACTCACAAACCCTAATAATGTCACCATATATTAAAACCTCCATCAAAACCAGCCTCAAAACCAATAAAAAAAAATTCATGGAATTATAAGAAAAAATAAGAAGAGAATGAATAAAAATGAAGGAAGATAGGAAAGATATATACCTTGGGATCATGAGAGAATTTTCATAAAAAATAGGAGCTGAAGGATTGATTTCAAGATCCTATAACTACCAATAAATGCTCCCAAAAAAACCTAGTGTTTGAGAAATGAGGGAAAAATGAATATAAGTGGCTACCTAAATTTATAATAAAAACTAGAGACATGGAATCAAAACATGGTGTATAGAACCAAAAAGCAACAATATCTAGATTTGATAATCAGGATGCAACCCTCTTATATGATTTTCCCCCTTTATCATGGTCAAAAAAAATTGGAAAATTATATCAAATGTAATAACATTTCAATATGAGGCATCGTATTATAATTCCTGAATCTTTGGGAATTAAAATGAAATTCTCAACCTCCTCCTTCAAACTAAATTGATCTCAGACCACACTCGCATCATATCTTAGGAACCAATATACATTTATCCCTAAAAGAAAAAACTAAGTAATACTAATAGAATAAGATTCATGGAACAACATATATAATCATGGAAAAATGTTCTTTATGTATTATTATATAAAAAAGCCAATATTTACATAAGATTAAGAAAACAAAACTTGACAATACCCTTCACTCTAAAATATTACTGACTACGCCACAACATTCCAAGCCATTCCAAATTACCTTTATCAACCAACCAACCATCGTGAAAATCACCAAGTCTATGATACAGTGAAATATACTAGCTAAATTTTTTGTTAAAACTCTCCTATCTCTCACCAGGCTACCTATAAATACTCATTAACACCTTTAAAACTATAAAATTTCAAATAAAGGTTCTGAAAAATTCTAGGCCTTTAAATTTTATAATTATCAAAAAAATGTTCCTCAAGAATAAAAACCAAACTTACGGAGATAATAGAATAACTATGAATCCAAAATATTATGAGATACCTCTAGAACATAAATCTTTCCATCATAAAATAACATCAAACACATCACATTATATGGATAAATAACTCAAATCATAGTGTTTGGGAGTAGTTGTGGACCCTTTAAATAATGAGGTAGTTGTTTCTTAGGTATCCCCAAAAAATGTTGGGGAGTTTTAGAAATTTCCTTGTTCATGAAAGATATTATAGGATTTTTTTATAGGATTTTATTGGATTGTGTCTCCTTTAACAACTATGACTAGAAAATATCAGGCCTTTATATGGACCAAATAATGTTAGACCACTTTTTTAATACCTAAAATAAAAGTTTTTAAATTATTTTTTTATTTGATTTCCTAAATAATGAGTTAGGATTAATGTTTCCTTTGATACTTCACATCTTGTATTGGGTTGTTTTATAATACAATATAGGGTTTGTTATCTTCTACGGGTCTCTAAATTTTTGACCTCATGAACACAACTATTCTTATTGTGATCTTGAGATTCCTGCAATTGTGTTTACCTTGAATCTATGGTGACACTATCTCAGTGGTGAGAGTTTTGAGATCTTCACAGATCATAAGATCTTTAGATATATTTTATCATAAAGTGGTTTAAATTTGTGTCAGTGATGGTGGATGAAGTTCTTGTAGAATTAAGACTTATAAATTTCTTATACACTGGGGAAGATAATTTTAATAGCTAATACACTAAGTTATAATTCTCGTGGAGATATTTTTTTATGAGTATAGGTATGAGTTGTGATTGATGTAGGAGCTTGTGGTGTTAAATCATGATATAGATAAATTTAGTGGTTGAGTTTGTCTTAATTAAATGAAAATGTAGTTATCCTTAGTGAAGTAAGTAGATGAATCTTATTGTGGAGACTCCGAGGTGGGTGTTTAGCATAATCATGAGTTTATAGATATTCCCTCAAGGTATGGTCTAAATATGATCACTATAAGATGTTATCTAATGGGAGACTCTTCATTCCACAAATAGTGCTTGATGTGTTTCTTTACGAGTTTCATAGATACAACTTAGTAATACATCATGGTGTGACTAAGATGAAACATACCTTTCAGAGTTATTTTTTAGGGTTGGAGATAAAGAGTTTGGTGATGGATTTTGTTCCTTGGTGTTTTGTTTTCTAGAAGACAAAGTTTTGATATCATATTTCCATTAGTTTGTTGCAACTATTGGATATTCCTCATTGGAAGTGGGAATACATCTTTATGGATTTAAATACTATTTTCCCATGATATAATGGTGTATATGATTCTATTTGGGTAATTATAAATTGGTTGAATAATTCATACCACTTCTTGAAAATCAAGAATTTGAATGTAGTGGATGTTCTATCAAAGCGGTATATGAAGGGGATTGTGTAGATTTATTGGGTTCTAAGAAATTTCATCACTGATCATGATCCTTGTTTTAACTTAAATGTATGGAGAGGTATTTGGTGTGATTTTGGATCTTATATATTCATCAACTTATCATTTCATCCACATATGAATGGTCAGATGGAATGGACTATTCAAACTTTAAAATACAAGTTGTGTGCATTTTTTCTAGATTTTGGATGTTTATGGGTGAAACTCCTACCCTTGGTTGAGTTCACCTATAATATTAGTTATAAAATATCCATTTGTATGGATTAATTTAAAGAAATGATGATCAATAATAAAAATTGAAGTTGTGTTGGGTCAAGGGTATATATCAAGTATTCTTGGACCAAAATTGGTGTTCATTATGATAGAGATAGTATAGGTGATTCTTGAGCAAGTTAAATCTAATAAAAATTATTATAGGTCCTATTTTGATTGTAATTGGATTACTTTAGAGTTTTAAATGGTAGATCATATATTTTTAAAGTTTTATCCTCATCATTGGTAGTAGAGGTTTGGCCAAGGGATTAAGCTTTCCCATTTATTTATTGGGACTTTTGAGGTGTTATAACACATTGGTGGGGTTACATATTGGTTTTTGGAACCTATGTAGATAAATAATATGCCTAAGGTTTTCCATGTGTCATGAATTAATAAGTATCTTCTTCATGAATACCATTTCATTGATTAGTGTGGGTTTAATATTGAAGGTGATGAAACTTTTTTAGAACATTCTGTTTATATTTAAGACCATTGAGAGAAGGTGTTGAGTGGGCATGGTATCCCCTTGGTCCATTTCTTATATAAATGCGGTGGTTTGGAGGAGTGTACTTAGGAACATGAGTCACAGATTCATGCTCACTGCCCTAAGTTATTTGATTCTTAATTATTGTTGATGATTTATATGTTATGATTACTTATTACTTATAATTTGGGATGGTTAATTTACTATATTATAGAGTTTTTTCGTGGTTATTTTATATTACTATTAATTATGAGGGTAATGCCTCCCATTTTTATGTGTTTTATACCCTTGGTGATAGTCTCAAACCTATGTCCAATTAGATTCAGACATAGAGGTTCATGTTTTTCTTAATTGTCATCCTAGAAGTGGTTCTAATGGGGGTGTTTCATGAAACTAAATTCATTTTTTCTTTTTTACTTCTTATTCCTCATCTTCCTGATGTCTAACTCCCTCCACCTCTTCATCGTGAGGGTTGATTTCACCATTTTCCTCCTCAATTATCGTATGTATGTTGTTGTTAGTATATGGTATCCCCTTTTAACTTATCTAGTTTATTTTTCATCCTTCTCATCTTTAACATCATGTAACTAAATGATTTCATTATCATTTAAAGCTTCATCAACTCTTAATTAAATTATTTGAATGTTTTTTTTCTCTTTATTGAAGGAGGGAGGGAAATAATACTAGGATTACATCCATGATCTACTTGTTTTTTATACTTTTTTATCAAGTAAATTAGTATTGTGAATTAAAAAAACATTTTTACTCCATAAAAATTACCTCATGTTATCGAATAGGATGATCTAGAGTTTTTTCTTAATGGAAGAATCCATCATTATGAGTATTAATTTTTAAATAGTACATGAATGTTATTTTTCTTCTTTATCACACTTTACTTGCATCATATTACCAATAATACATTAATAGTGTAATTACATTATACTTTTTTATAATAAATAATACCAAAATTTTAAAAGTTTAAAGCATACCATAAGTTTCACAACCAATCCCAACACCTTTATAGGGTTCTAAAATACCCTTATTGTATCCATCTACTAGTGGTGGATTAAAAAATACCAACATAAAGTGCACATGTCCATTAAGTTATCAATGAAAAAAAATCTACAACCTAATTAAGAACCACTGGTGAAGGAAAAAATCATGGCATAAGCACATAGATACGATAATGAAGTTGTGTTTGTATAATAGTTAGGTGTATCCCCTTATAAGGTATATAAATTCTATTTTAATATATTTTATTGTAATTTTTTCTAAATTTTTATAATTTTCTAATCAATAATGGTTACTTTATGGGTTTATACATACAAGAATTCATCATTTCAATTTTTTCATCTATAATTCCACATATCTATCTTATCCTAAATTTTGAAAGTTGGGTATTGACCCCAAAAAATGGAATGTCTCCCTTAATGGGTCAAGCTTAATCAACATATACAACACTGAGTTAAAAAAATAACATTAACATTAAAACCCTATTACAAATTTATGCATTTAACATATTTTATAACATAGATTCCATCATAGTTGACTTATGGCTGACTCTAATGTGGGGTTCAATTTCTTAAATGAGTTTGTGTAAAGTAATCATGGTTGATTTAAATCTTAGAGAAACCTCTTTAAAGATGTATTCACCCCCTCTATACTTATAACTAAAAAGTAAAATAGTTTATAATGTCACACAAGTGAACATTAAGTGAAATAATTCCACTAGATAAAATGAAGTGAAAAATACACTACAAAATTTAATTGATAATTTTTTTGTGACTATATTTTGGTGGAAATTTTAAGTGAAAAATGTGAAGTAAAAATTTACACTAGATAACATGTAGTGAAAAATTCCATTAAATAAATTATATTAGAAAATATTATTTTATAACTTATAGATAAAATTTTTATTCGGGATCACATCATAACAATTTAAAGTAACTTATAGTGTAAAATTATAATAGAGAGTAACCATTAGAAAAATAAAGTTTTGTATAGTTATTCAATAGAATAGATTGGTTGAAAAAATAGAGTTTTTGTTAGTGAAATTCTTCTATTAAAGTTACTACTATAAGTTTACATTTTAAAATTTTAGTGGAATAATTATATTGAATTATATAATCTCATTTACCATTAAATTTTTGGTCTTTTCATTTTAATCCAAAGGAAAAATTTAATAGATAATATGTAGTGGAAAAATTCACTAGATAACTTTAAGGGAAAAATTCAAGTGGATGAGATTTACAATAAATTTTCAATGAAAATAATTTTGTTGGAAATTTTACATTATAACATGTAGTGTAAAATTCCACTGGATAAATTGGAGTATAAAATTTTAGTCCATAACATATAATGGAAATTTCAATTTGGACATCCATTGTAAAATTCCTTTCATTAGAAAATTCCAATGAACAATATCTGAAATGTTTTCATGACATTACCAACTCTCAATATACAGTGGAAAAAAATTATTAAATCCACCCAATATCTTAATAAGTAAATTAAAAAAACAATAATAAAACAATAAATTAAAATTATTTTTTAAAAAGTTTTGGAATGAGGTAACTCGAGCAACACATACAAAAATATTTCATAATTGTATATGAATATTCAATAAATCCCACAATAATAATCACCCCAAAACAATTAAGGTTTAGTGTATTTAAAGGTTAGAAAAATAATAAAATTATTTCATAAAAGATATTCAACATCTACCAGAAATTTCTAATCAAATAGTACCCTTATTCAACATACCCTACTTAATACCTTTCTTCATAACCTGGGAAAAGGAAACATAAGAAAGGGTGAGCTCAGATTCTTAGTAAGGGTAAACATGGGAGATAATAATAGATAAATATAATTGGGAATAAGATAAGAATAATTATATGATAACATGATCATAAATTATGAAAACATACCCAAAATTTCATAGACCATAGATCCTGATTCATGTCATAAGAATTTTTCATAACAAGATTAATGATCCATAAGAGTGTAGAATCACCAATAATCAATCATGATCCAAGATAGAATATCATAAGCCTAATACATAAGTTTTTGGAAAACACATAGCACAAAAAACATTTACTTAGTCAAGGCTCACTTACAAGACTATCATAGTGGACATAGGCTCATAGTGTATTGGGCCCAATCTATATTCCAATCATTTTTTATTTAAGGATCAATATCAAGACTATCATAATATACAGAGTACCTTACTAGAATAGGTTCACTATCTATTAAAATTAATATAATCTCATGAGACATAAATATTTACAAAATTAATTAGATATATATATATATTTTCATACCTAACTATAGTGAAATCCATACATAAGTGTGCCACAATATCATAAAAACATTCATCATTTTATCATATCATAATTAACCCATGGGAAAAAAGGTTTCATGAAATCATCCTTAAAAAATCATCATCATAATACATCCATAGAAAGAAATTAGATGGTATCATTAGATCATATCCCGAGTGAATTATAACAATCCCTATATAATATTTATATACATGAGAAAACTATTTTATATAAGAATTTAAAACATAATTTGAAAATAAAGATAAAACACCCCTTTTCTTTTGGTAACTTTTAAAAAACTAAAATTTCCAAAAAATGGGAATAATATTTTCTTCATAAAACCTTTGAAACTTTTAAAGTATTCTTCATGAATAATTAAGTACATGATAGTGAAAAAATAAATTCATTTCATATATCTTAAAAGTGAATATTCTTTTCCACTTTTTTAAAAAATTAAAATTTAGATGTATGAATTTTTTTTTTGAAAAGATTCATTTCAATAATTAGTAAATAAATTCAAAATTCATGAGAATGAACTTTTTAAAACATTTAATTATTGGTAAAACCTTATATAAAACAATTTTAAGAACATGAATATGGGATAGAAATATTTTGGACCGAAAATAGGTAATAAGGTATGATTTTATTAAAAACATTTTCTTAATCATTTTAAGTAACAAATAATGAAGAATTAAAGTTAGAAATTAAAAACCCATAAATAACCAAATTAGAATAAAATATATGGGTTTTAAAAGATAAATATTGTATAATTTCCATCTTTGTAAATTTAATATAGACAATCCCAAAAAGAAATGACATTGTAACATAAACCCCTTAGTTTTGGTAATCTCTGAATCAAGATCTCATGAAATAGAGAAAATTATATAGATTTGAAAATATAAATAATTTTCATGAAAATCATCATAAAATAAATTAATGGGTATTATATACACCACAAAATATAAAACAATTGGTAAATATGTTATATGTGTAACAACCCAAAATTTTATTGTATGTCTCTTTTTAAATTTAACTTCTTCAATAGCTTACAGGATTAACAAAATACTAGATATTATTATTTAATTATCTCTTAAATATTGGTAATAGTGGGAATTAATTATATTAATAAAATTATTAAAATATAAATTACACATATTTATAAAATTAATCCATTGATTACCAATTAATTATAAATAACAAACAATTGAACATAAAGGATGTATTTTATAAAAACTATTCTTAAGCCCAAAATGAAATTTTATATTAATAAATTAAATTAATCACTATTAGTGAAATAGATTATTTAAATTTATATGTAATATATTCTTAATCTATGTTTTTTAATTCATTCAACATGTTTGATAGGATTAAGATAAGAATAAAACAAATTTTAAGGATAAAAGCTATATTTTTCTAAAATGAAATTTCACCACCTTTTAATGGAAAAATTGTTTTAAAACTAAATTTTTAAACTTTTATAAATTATATTTCACAAAATAAAAAATATTTTTTAAAGATTAATATCAAAATTTAATTTGGTTACATATTTGTTAATTTTCTGATAAGATTCATTTTTTGATGAATATTAATGTGACCGTTGGACTAGTAATATGACTATTATGAATATTAATCTGACCAATAGAATAGTAACTTAACCTTTGAAAGTATAAATAAAATTTAGGTATTTGATAAATTAAAATATGATATATTTATATGTTATAATAAGTAATTAAATGTTTTAGAAACAATAAATTATGTGTTAGTATTTTTGTGAAATATAAAATGTTTTTTTACAATTTATAATTAATATAATGATTTAAAATAATATTAAATTTCATAAAACAAATTCATAAATTAATATTTTATTTTTTTTATGATTATAATATAATCTTATGAGGCCTTAATCAATTTTTGTAAGTGTCATAAAATCTGTTAAAATTTTAAAATCAATATTTTTTTAGTAAATAATAATTTTATTTTAAAATTAAATTTCTCATATTTAGAAAATTATTTTCAAAAAATGGATTTTATTTTTTAATTATACACATCAAAAAATGGTTATGGTGAATTTTTTTGATTTTTTTAAAATAGTTGAATTTTTTTGTGAATATTGAAATATGGTAATTTACAGTATATATACATTATAAGATAAATATACTATTTATTGAGTCGTGAATGATGTAAGAACCATAATCTAGAACTTAACTTAATTATTTAATGTATTCAGTGATAATTCTCAAACTATTCACAGTCTTGAGACAAAATAATAAACTAATGATTAAAATAATCAAAAAACACCCCTCTCTTCGACTATAAATACCACTCTACACCACATATTCTCCTCGCACCTATTAATCCTTGGAACTTGTCCAATTTATACCCAATACTCTTTCCAAACCTCTCCCCCACATTATGGTCTTTTTTGTATCATCCAAAATACCATTTTAAATTTCTTTAAGGAGGTTCTCAAGGAGAATAATTCTAAAGGTAAAATCCCCTTTCATTCTTTTAATTTTATTTCAATTAATTTTCTATTCTTATTCTTCCCTCACCTCCACTGTCCAAATAAACATGATAACTCCAGTATATTTTATATAAGATAATTTTATTATATAAATGGAAAATCTACCATCATGTCTCTTTTCCTCCTCCTTTTATTCAAAAAATGAAAACATTATTCGTGAGGTGTTGATTTACCACCTTCATGGACGACGTGTTTTGATTTATCAATTTCACCTTCATGGATGGTCATAAAACCTTTTTATGGTTAAAATAGATTATAATATAAGTATTTAAACTTATTTAAAGTTCTGAAACTAATATATATACAGAATATTAACTAATAAAATAAAATTAGTCTGTGATGATTGAAAAAACACCAAAATAATATAAATGATTATCGCTAATGTTTTATCTGATTATTCATCATCATACCATATATGTAGCTTCCCCAACCCAATTATCCTCCCAAATAATGTTTTCTATATGGGTTCCACTGGCCTTAGGTGCACCTCCTCGAACTCCAAAGGCTTCCGACTAGTATTGAGGGAGTAAACAGGTATAGTGGGGATGATATACCCTCTGGGGATGATAAAATACTATTCCAGACAATAATATATAGCATGAATCAGAATAAAAGACTCAACAAACTTAAACTAGCCCTGTCAAATGTAGAATCACAATCAATAACAAGTAATATAAGAAGCAACAAATAACCAACTATAGTAGAATATGAATAAATAGATCAGCATGACACTTGTAGCCACTACCAAACAAAGAAGAAAAACATGCATTTTATAACAGGACATACATGTCAATATAAAAAATAGGATCACCAATGGAAAAAAAGTAAAATTCATATATATATATAATGATGATATAGAAAAGAAAATAAACAAATGCAACAACTAGGCACAACCTCAAGTTCCCGTTCCAATCTCCATGCAAGCATTTACTAGGATCCATCTCTCGAGGCTGACCCTTTTCCTAAACATAAATTCATAAAGTCTACACGGGTCCTGAAGAACCCATGCAAGGTGTGAAAACTAGTCTCAGTAGGATACCACCTATAGGTTATTATCTAGTATATATGTTTAATCGGGAATGAAAAAATAAATAAAATTAAATAGTACGATGCAATAAACAAACACAAACTCCACTAGTGCTCAGCAGCCACCAGGGAGGTGTTACTTACTTCAGCCAACACCAAAATATCATAAGTAAAGAGGTTACTTGCCCATATCCCAAGGTGCCCCTGATTTCAAGCCTAGTTGAACCCTCAAGTTCCACCTCAAACAAGTATCTCGACACCACGTGCATCCTGGCACCTTATGTTTCAATAAGTACCAACGTCCCAAAGGTGTGTCCAAACACATCACTGGACCCTCAGACCCCTAATCAAAATCTCAAATAATCTCATGGTCCTAAAACAAGAGGAAAAATGATCCATGTCCTCAAATAATATCCACTTTTGGTTAAAACAATAATTTCTATAGGAACGGAAATGTTCATCCTCAAATATAAGTCCAGTCCCACAGCCTAAAGCACGACTGGCCTCAGCCCCCAACTATCACCCTCAACACTGAAATCCTAAGGCTCCTTACCTTCCACATGTATTTCTATGGTAATAACCTCCAAAACATTTCCTAATTATCACTACTAGGGGCCTCTACCCACACGAGTGGTCAAAACCACCTCATCAACAGAGTATTCTTATGTGCACACGACTCAATTCGGCGATTTTTCCATCACGGGTGAGCGATAGTCACCAAATAAATAAGCTAAGCCACATCAACTGGACCCTCATAACCATGTGACCATTTATATAGAATCTCAGCCTTTTCTTACATTACTATTACATCATTTCAAAGATAAACAACATAATAGTATTAGACATAGAGGATCCAAAGGTTTAGTGTCTTGGGAAAACTAGGACCATACATAATAAATACATCATCAACCATAAACATTTATTTAATTTCTTCTTCTTTATATTCTAAGTGGCACTTGTCCTCTCCTTAGTACATGTAGCCACCTGAGGATATACATAAAAAGGGGTGAGCTAGAATCCCAGTAAGAGGATAGATAAAAACAATATATCATGGGGTGTGCATAATCATAACACAGGCAAAAGATCATGAACATGAGAGGAGCATAAATAAAAGACTTGAAATGTGGCAATGCATAAAAATGAAACATCATGTCGTAGTGGTTAACTACCACACATACTTGTGAACCAAGCTAGCATCTTGTTCAGACATCATTTCACATTTACTCATGAGATTCATAACTTTACCCAATGCATTGTAGTGCTATATAATTCCAGGTGCACCCATCACATTTAAACATTCATATTGCGCTATATAATTCCGGGGGCACCCATCACATCATAACATTATCATTTATCATGCATGCCACAATGAACATATAACATAAATGAACGTAACTAAACCATGAAAATTAATGGGTTTCATGTCATAAGAACACATTCATAAACTTTGGGTTCCCAAAAGAAAGAGGGAACAACATACTTGATACAAGAACCATCAACCTTGAATGAGAGGTAAAAGTTGAGTTCTTAAGAGAAGAGTTCTTTAGGAAAACATTTGAATTGACATAAACTTCATTATAAAACATGTATATCCCAGAAAATGAAAGAAAATTATGAACAAATGATCTTTAAGGAGTGACCATATCAAAAATGGAGTGAAAGAGGTAGAACCTAAAGGATGAAAGTTGGGTTCGAGAATTTCCCCTTACCTTGTACTCGAATGCCTCCTTCTATTTAATGTCCTGTATAATGACATTATATTCATTAATTATAAATCCATAACCATGTTTACATTAATAGGGTTCATTATGGTTTCATTATGTCATATTATGTTCCTTTGGATGACTTATAGAGTTTAAAAACATTGTTCGGGGATGTTCGTTTTTATGGTTTTTCTTGGGTGGTTCACTTGTATTCTTAAATTGAAGTTTGGGTAGGACATGGGTAAACATACAGAACTAATATTACATGTTATTAATTATATTTCAGTAGTTTGGAATATCTTATAATGAATCAAATTAGATCCATGTGGATGAATCATTATATAAGAATTAAATGGTGGTTATTTAGGTCAATTTGGGTGGTTTTTAGATCACAACGAACTTGTTTTAACTTATCACTTAGTAATATGGACATTATTTCCAACACTTTAAATAGAACATAATACATATAACATATTCTGGTTCAACCATAAAAATGGTTTCATAACAAGATATAAAGGTAGAAATGGAAGAAGATAGCATGTCGTTTTTGAAGGTGATAAATTAACACCTCATGAACAACGTTCTCTTTAATAAAATAAAAGGAAGAGGGAACAGGTGTGGGGTGATATAATATCCCATTATAATAATAAAATTACAGTATATGTATAATAATAGAGTTATAAAACAATTTGGATGAATATAGGTGGGGATAGATCAAGAAAGGAACTTGAACTTGAAAGGAAATTAGAGGAGAAGAGGGAGGGAAATTACCTCTTAAATCCTTCTCTTGAGAACCTCCTTAAGGGCCTAAGCCTGGTCTTTTGATGAGACCAAAAGCTCTTGGACGTGGGGGATGGGCTAGGGAAGATGATTGGGTAGAGAGTAGGAAATTCTTGAAGCTTGAGAGGTGTGTTTTGGCAAGAGGAGGGGAGGGATTATTTATACTTGAGGAGGGAGGTGTTTTTGGTATAAAATGTTAAATAAAATAATATATCAAAAGTTAGACTTGTAATAGTAGTTTTTTGACATCCTAAATCATATATTAATATAATATAATTCTTTTTAGGCTTTAATTCTTCTTTATAATCCGAATTCATTAATGTATTAAAAGGAATGTGAAAGAAAGAGAAAAAGACACTTAAAGAAATCACCTTTTGACTTTAGACTTTGGAAAGTTCTTTTTCGATTTGAGAATTGGATTTATTTTATTTTAAGGAACCATTTATCAGATTTAATATAATTTTTCCGAAACTAAAGTTCTAGAATTTTTATGTCATCATTACATAATTAATGATGCAATTTAGTATACACCGATTATGCGAAAAACTAAATTTTTTACTATTCATCCGAAAATTGAAGTATTTCAGAATAAACCCAAAAATTTACCCCTACCATTTTTCAACATGTAGAATAAAAAAATGAAGTCAATTTTTTAAAAATAATTTTCTAAATATTATTAATTTAATATTTAATTAAAATCATAATTTACTTAAAAACAGTTTTTAAGATTAAAACTGATTTATAGTGCTTTCAAAAATTACGTAGGGTCTTATAAAATTATCTAAAAACTATAATAAATTGATTCAATAATTTATGAATACATTTTATGGAAAGAAATATTCTTTTAAATTAATTAATTAATTATAATTATTTATTTATGACTTACAAAATACCAAAACGTTTACTAAGGTTAAATTGTCACTTTCCAAGATGTATAAATTTTATTTAATTAATCATAGGTAATTTTACTCTTATGTTGGATGATTTACTATTCATAAAGGTCGTATTACTATTCATAAGGGTATGTTACTATTCATAAGGGTAGGTCACTATTCACCAAAAATTATTTTTGTTTCATTAGACTTCAAAAATCATCTTGAACACAACCGTGTATGTCAGATTTTAAAAATTCCTAACACATAAGTGACAAACTTATGTTTAAAGGTCACTTATCACTTAGTAGTTCATTATGTTGTGACTTCATGTTATTTTATAACATAAATATAAGAAGGGAATTTCCATTGAAAAACTTTGGGTCGTTACATTCTTCCCCCCTTAAGAAATTTCGCCCCCGAAATTTCAATTTACACAAACAGGTGAGAGTACTTCTCCTTCATTGCCTCTTCTGGTTCCCAAGTTGCTTCCTCAAACTTATGGTTCCTCCACAACACTTTGACAAGATGGGTTGTCTTATTGTGTAGAACCTTATCTCTCTGATCTAGAATCTTTAATGGTTGATCCTCATAGGAGAGATCATCTTCCAGCTGCACCACCTCTGAGTTTAGTACATGTGAGGGGTCTGGTATGTACTTCTTCAGTAGTGATACATGAAACACATCATGAACTTGAGCCATATTCAGTGGAAGTGCAAGACGATAGGCCACGGCTCCTATGTGGTCAAGGATCTCAAAGGGTCCAATATACCAAGGGCTTAGCTTCCCATTCTTCCCGAATCACATGACTCTCTTCCATGGAGATATTCAAAGGAAAACTTTATCTCCAACGTCAAACTCCAAGTCCCTTCGACGGTTGTCAGCATAGCTCTTTTTCCTACTTTGAGCAGCTTTGATGTGTTTCTGGATGAATTGAAACTTCTCTGTCATCTCTTGAAATAGATCGGGTCCAAGCAGCTTTCTTTCTCCAACTTCATCCCAACAGGTTGGAGTTCTACATCACTTCCCATAAATAGCTTCATACGGAGCCATCTGAATACTCGAGTGGAAGCTATTGTTGTATGAGAACTCAACCAATGGGAGATGTTGATCCCAACCACCTTTGAATTCAAGAGAGTAGGCTCTTAGCATATCTTCAAGCGTCTGAATAGTCCTTTCAGACTGGCCATCAGTTTGGGGGTGATAGGTCATGCTGAAATTTAATTCAGTACTCAAAGCATGTTGAAGGCTCCCCCAGAATTTAGATGTGAACCTTGGATCATGGTCAGAGACAATTGAGAGTGGAACACCATGCAGTCTCACCACTTCCTTCACATATATCCTTGCAAGTTGTTCAAGCAAGAGGTCTTTCCGAATAGAAATAAAATGGGCAGTCTTGGTGAGTCGGTCAACCACAACCCATATCGCATTATTTCCCTTTGACGTCTTCGGGGGGCCTATGACAAATTCCATAGTAACATTTTCCCATTTCCACATGGGTATATGCAATGGCTGCATCATAACTTTGGACTTTTGTCGCTCAGCTTTAACTTGCTGACATACCAAGCACCTTAATATATATTCTGCAATCTCTTTCTTCATGTTATCCCACCAGAAGTGTTCTCGGAGATCACGGTACATCTTGGTACTCCCAGGATGGATAGAGAAAGTTGAGTGATGTGCATTATCCAAAATCTCTTTCTTTATCCTGGGTGATGAAGGAACACAAAGCCGCGTTCCAAACCTAATCACACCATCATCGTCGATATGGAACTCTTGCAGCTTCCCTTCCTTTACTGCATTCACCCTCTTTTGTATCTCCACATCATCCCTTTGTGCTTCCTTAATCTTCTCCTGGATGGATGGTTGTGCAATCATTTGGGAATGGTAGGATGTATCCCCTATCCTTATGATTTCTAAATCCATTCATTGCATATCCATGAAGATAGGGTCTTTCTCAATCCGTAGCATGGATAGAGTAGCTGGTTCTTTTCTGCTTAGAGCATCAACTACCTTGTTCGCCTTTCCAGGATGATAGTGAATAGAGCAATCGTAATCCTTGATTATCTCTAACCATCTCCTTTGATGCATGTTGAGCTCCTTTTGTGTGAATATATACTTTAGGCTCTTGTGGTCAGTGTATATGTCACACTTCTCACCATAAAGGTAGTGCCGCCATCTTTTCAAGGAAAAAATCACAGCTGTCAGCTCTAGATCATGTGTCTTGTAGTTCTGCTCATGGATCTTCAACTATCGTGAGGCGTAGGCTATCACATTATCATTTTTCATGAGTACACAACCCAAGCCTTTCTTTGAAGCATCATTGTATATCACAAAACTTTCTCCACTTTTCGGTAGTGTGAGTACAGGTGTGGTGATCAGCCTTCTCTTTATCTCTTTGAAGCTTCCCTCACATTCTTCCGTCCAGACATACTTTACCCCTTTCCTTGTTAACTTAGTTATCGGGCTTTACAATCGTGAGAAGTTTCTCACAAAACGTCGGTATTACCCATCTAATCCAAGAAAACTACCGATTTCTGTGACACTAGAGGGCTTAGACCATTCCTCAATTTCCTTTGTCTTTGAAGGATCCACAGAAATTCCTTCACTTGTGATCACATGTCCCAAGAATGTGACTTGATTCATCCAAAATTCATACTTGCTAAACTTGGCTTACAACTTCTCCTTTCTTAATTTCGCCAACACAAGTCTTAGATGTTCTTCATTTTCCTCCTTGCTCTTGGAGTAGATGAGAATATCATTGATAAACACTACCAAAAATTTTTCAAGTTAATGTCTAAAGACTCTATTCATCAAATCCATGAATATTTCAGGGGAATTAGTAAGTCCAAAGGGCATCACCAAAAACTCATAGTGCCCATACCTTGTACGAAAGGAAGTCTTCTGAATATCTTCCTTCTTTACTTTTACCTGATGATATCCTGAACAAAGATCCACCTTTGAGAAGTATTGAGCTCCTCTTAACTGGTCGAACAAGTCATCAATCCTTGATAGAGGATACTTGTTCTTTATGGTGATCTTGTTGAGTTCCCGATAATCAATACACAGTCGCATGGTTCCATCCTTCTTCTTCACAAAGAGCACTAGTGCACCCCAAGGTGATGCACTAGGGCGTATGAACCATTTGTCCAGATGCTCTTGTAGATACTTATTTAACTCCTCTAGTTTGATAGGATCCATCCTATAGGGTCACTTTGAGATAGGAGTAGCTCCAGGTATGAGTTCAATTGAGAACTCTACCTCACGATCCGGGAGAATTCCGGGTAACTCTTTAGGAAATACATCGTCGTATTCCCTCACGATGGGCATTTACTCAAGGTTGTAACTTTCCTTCGACTCAACCATTTGGGCGAGGTATGCTTCTTCATAGGGAATCAACACCCACACCATTGAAGGATTTTTCAAAGGAGATTCATGATATTCCTTACATTTGTATAGGTGCATGGGATTGTTCGGAATATGAAAATATATTTCCTTTTTTCGACAGTTGATATGTGCTCTATATAACGAGAGCCAGTCCATTCCCATTATAGCGTCGAATTCCACTAAGGGAAGTATTACGAGATTTGCCGGAAGAATCTTTCCACATACTCCAATGGGAGAAGAGTCAAACACTTGGGTTGCAATTATTGCACCACTTGGTGTTTTTACATATATCTCTACTTCAAGGTTTCAGGGATTTGATTCTATAGTTCTAGAAAACTTGCAAGATATAAAGGAATGTGTAGAACCAGAATCAAATAATACTTTTACCATTCTTGAGTGAATAGGAAGTGTACCTTGTACGACTTCATTATCATGCTCCACCTCCACAGTAGTGATGTCATAAGCCTTCCCTTGTTCCTTTGGATTTGGTGGCTGCTGACATTGATTACCCTCGAGGGCTCGAGGTTTAGTGCACTGGTTTGCATAGTGACCTAGCTCCTTACAGTTGTAGCATTGAACCATGAGTGGTTCTCTCCTTTCATCGGCTACATTCTCCTACCTTTTCGTGTCTTTTAGATACTCTTGAGCATGGTGTCCTTCTTTCCCACAATTAAAGCATTTCCCCGTCCCTTTGAGGAAGTTCCCATTGTGCAACTTCCCACATTTTTGGCATGTGGGTCATTGATTTCTCTTCCCACATTTATCATTAGATCCACCAGCCTGAAACTCCATCTTTCTTTTCTTATCACCATAGCCATGGGACCATTCTCCAAACTCCATCTCCACTTTGAGAGCACACCGAACAACTTCTGCATAACTCCCAAAGTCTCGAATTGCAAGAGCCTTTCGAAGGTGTGGTTTTAATCCACTAAATAATCTATCAATTTTTCTATCATTTTTTATAACAAAACATGAAGCGTACCTTGCAAGCCTTGTGAAATTCGCTTCATAGGTTGTGACAGATTCTCCTTCTTTTTTCTTGAGCTCTATGAATTCTCTCTCCATCTTCATTCGAAGAGTTCATGGGAAGTACTTATTAAGAAACATTATCTTAAAGTCTTCCCATTCCATCTCTTCAATTTCCTCCCTTGGCTTGGTGTTCTTAATCAAAGCCTACCATTGATCGGCTTCTCCATATAGACGATAAACGAATAGAGTCACCTTCTCCGTATTATAACAATGATGAACAGAAAATATCTTCTCCATGGAGTTGACCCACTATTCTACAACTAGTGGATCGGAAGATCCACTAAACGTCGGTGGTTGTTGCCGCATAAAACATTCAATAGCCAGTTGCTCCATCTTTGGTGAAGGAGGACGTTCCCCATTATTATGGTTATTGTTCATAACCTGAGATAATTGGGTAAGAATCGCCATGAAGTTTTGAACTCCACCTCCCAAATAATTGGGGATGTCGTTCGGGCAATCGTTGCATTGGCCCTCGCATGAGTTGTTGTCCTGATTTCTCCTGGTTCCCACCATTTTCTAAAATAGAAAAGGTTAGAACAAAAAATAAGTAAACAAGTCATGAATAACTTATTCATTTAGATAATTATACCAAAAACATAACATATGGGATCCCTAGGTAAATATCCTTGTGTGCATATTTTTACATAGTCTCATACTAGAAGTTTTCTCTAGGGTTCACTAATCATAATTCCCAAATTAACTCAACCTTGCCTCTGATACCAACTATAGCATCCCAGCCTTTTCTTACATTACTATTACATCATTTCAAAGATAAAAAACATAATAGTATTATACATAGAGGATCCAAATGTTTAGTGTCTTGGGAAAACTAGGACCATACATAACAAATACATCATCAACCATAAACATTTATTTAATTTCTTCTTCTATAGCTTCTAAGTGGCACTTGTCCTATCCTTAGTACATGTATCCACCTGAGGATATACATCAAAAGGGGTGAGATAGAAGCCCAGTAAGAGGATAGATAAAAACAATATATCATGGGGTGTGCATAATCATAACATAGGCAAAAGATCATGAACATGAGTGGAGCATAAATAAAAGACTTGAAATGTGGCAATGCATAAAAATGAAACATCATGTCGTAGTGGTTAACTACCACACATACTTGTGAACCAAGCTAGGATCTTGTTCACACATCATTTCACATTTACTCATGAGATTCATCACTTTACCCAATGCATTTGAGCACTATATAATTCCGGGCACACCCGTCACATTTAAACATTCATATTGCGCTATATAATTCCAAGCGCACCCGTCACATCATAACATTATCATTTATCATGCATGCCACAATGAACATATAACATAAATTAACATAACTAACCCATGAAAAGGAATGGTTTCCATCTCATAAGAACACATTCATAAACATTGGGTTCCCAAAAGAAATAGGGAACAACATACTTGATACAAGAACCATCAACCTTGAATGAGAGGTAAAAGTTGAGTTCTTAAGAGAAGAGTTCTTTAGGAAAACATTTAGATTGACATAAACTTCATTAGAAAACATGTATATACCATAAAATTAAAGACAATGATGAACAAATGATCTTTAAGGAGTGACCATATCAAAAATGGAGAGAAAGATGTAGAACCTGAAGGATGAAAGTTGGGTTTGAGAATTTCCCCTTACCTTGTACACAAATGCCTCCTTCTCTTTAATGTCCTGTATAATGACATTATATTCATTAATTATAAATTCAGAACCATGTTTACATTAATAGGGTTCATTATGGTTTCATTATGTCATATTATGTTCCTTTGGATGACTTATAGAGTTTAAAAACATTGTTCGGGGATGTTCATTTTTATGGTTTTTCTTGGGTGGTTCACTTGTATTCTTAAATTGAAGTTTGGGTAGAACATGGGTAAACATCCAGAACTAATATTACATGTTATTAATGATATTTCAGGATTTTGGGTGATCTTATAATGAATCAAATTAGATCCATGTGTGAATCATTAGATAATAATTAAATGATGGTTATTTGGGTCAATTTGGGCAGTTTTTGGATCACAACGAACTTGTTTTAACTTATCACTTAGTAATATGGCCATAGGTTATTTAAAGAACTTTAAATAGAACATAATACATATAAAATATTCTTTTTCAACCATAAAAATGGTTTCATGACCATATATGAAGGTAGAAATGGAAGAAGAGAGCATGTTTGTTTTTGAAGGTGATAAATTAACACCTCATGAACAATGTTCTCTTTAATAAAATAAAAGGAAGAGGGAAAGGGTGTGGGGTGATATAATATCCCATTAGAATTATAAAATTACATTATATGTATAATACTGGAGTTACAAAACAATTTGGACGAATATAGGTGGGGAGAGATCAAGAAAGGAACTTGAACTTGAAAGGAGATTAAAGGAGAAGAGGGAGGGAAATTACCTCTTAAATCCTTCTCTTGAGAACCTCCTTAAGGGCCTAAGCTTGGTCTTTTGATGAGACCAGAAGATCTTGGACGTGGGAGAGGGGCTAGGGAAGATTATTTGTCAGATTTCAGACAATGATTGAAGCTTGAGATGTGTGGTTTGGCAAGAGGAGGGGAGGTCTTATTTATACATGAGGAGGGAGGTGTTTTTGGTATAAAACATTAAATAAAATAATATATCAAAAGTTAGACTTGTAATAGTAGTTTTTTGACATCATAAATCATATATTAATATAATATAATTCTTTTTAGTCTTTAATTCTTCTTTATAATCCGAATTCATTAATTTATTAAAAGGAATGTGAAAGAAAGAGAAAAAGACACTTTAAGAAATCACCTTTTGACTTTAGACTTTGGAAAGATCTTTTTAGGTTTGAGAATTGGATTTATTGTATTTTAAGGAAATATTTATGATATTTAATATAATTTAGCCGAAACTAAAGTTCTAGAATTTTTATGTCATCATTACATCATTAATGATGCAATTTAGTATACACCGATTATGCGAAAAACTGTATTTTTTACTATTCATCTGAAAATTGAAGTATTTCAGAATAAACCCAAAGATTTACCCCTACCATTTTTAGAGGTGTAGATTCCAGAAATGAAGTCCATTTTTCAAAAATAATTTTCTAAATATTATTAATTTAATATTTAATTAAAATCATAATTTACTTAAAAAACAGTTTTTAAGATTAAAACTGATTTATAGTGCTTTCAAAAATTACGTAGGGTCTTATAAAATTATCTAAAAACTATAAGACATTGATTCAATAATTTATGAATACATTTTATGGAAATAAATATTCTTTTAAATTAATTAATTAATTATAATTATTTATTTATGACATACAAAATACCAAAACGTTTACTAAGGTCAAATTGTCACTTTCTAAGATGTCTAAATTTTATTTAATTAATCATAGGTAATTTTACTCTTATATTGGATGATTTACTATTCATAAAGTTTATATTACTATTCATAAGGGTGTGTTACTATTCATAAGGGTAGGTCACTATTCACGAAAAATTATTTTTGTTTCATTAGACTTCAAAAATCATCTTGAACACAACCGTGTATGTCGGATTTTCAAAATTCCTAACACATAAGTGACACACTTATGTTTAAAGGTAATTTATCACTTAGTAGTTCATTATTTTGTGAATTCATGTTATTTTATAACATAAATATAAGAAGGGAATTTCCATTGAAAAAATTTGGGTCGTTACAATCTCGCTCAAATATGATGGCCTTTCCATCCCAATATCACGGGCCATGACCAACCTAATTGTCTCACTACCTCAAATTGATGCCCACGACACCCAATCTTGTGGTCAATATGACTCAAGAAATTCATTTCAAGCCCAACCAGTCATCAATATCACTCAATCCTAATAGTATAGATACCTCAACCTTGAGTCAATCCCTTCATGACCCCTTGGGTCTAAACAACTCATTGCATAAGAAAAGCATATATATCTAATTTACTTTAGTTAAAAAATAAATTCAATGAAATTTAATTGTAAATCTCAATTCCAATATAAACTAACAATTCAATTTATATGATTGAATTGCATCATCTAAATAAACAAAACAATTTAGTATAGAGGGATAAAATTCCTCAGATTAGAATAAAAAAAATAATTAAATTAAATCTATTGAAATTAAATGAATTAAACACCCCCATAAAATTTTCCCCAAGGAGTGAAGACCACTAACTCAGACTCGCTTGAGTGAAAATGGTAAGTGAATGCCCAACAACATCCTACAGGTCATACGGTCAATTCAATACTAGGCATCAGGGATCTTTCTTAATCTCCCAAAGGTGTGCTAAAATATGAACCACCCAAAAATATGTAAAAAAACAATATAGAACCACCTACCTTATACTCATAGATATAGGCACGTACGATATTGAGCTCCAATTCAAATTCAATTGGAGTAAATCTAAGTTTTCATCAAAAACCCTAAAATCAACTCAAATGGAAATAGTGGTGCATGAGATGAAAGATAAACAAATAATATATTATGGTAAGTTTATCCTTAATGCTATGACTCCAACACACCTGACAAATCTAAAATCAAACCACCAATGGAGGAGAGGGATCAAATCCAGTGGAAGGGAGAAAACGAGGGAGAACCCTCTACTATGTGAGACCAAGAGGAGAATGTATGGAGAAAGAGGAGAAAAAAATAAAACTTAAAAACTTAAAAAAACACCTTGTACAAGACGCAAAGTTTACTCACATGGTTTTCTAAACCGTGTGAAAACCATGTGAGCTACAGTTCATAGGTATTTCCTAAGTGGCAGTACCCATGCGGTTGGCCACACGGTCTTCTCTAACTGTGGACAAATAGTGTGGAAGCCTATGAAACTTTGAAACCAAAGGATGAATGGTCATTCACCTCACCCACATAGTTCACTCAAACCATGCTCTAGTTCAAATTAGGCCGCATGATTTCCTAGAAGGGGACACACGGTTTTCTCCAAAATTGTGCGCCTTTTTCCTGCAACCCAAAACAAGATATTTGGCCACTGATGATTCTTAAACCAAACCAAAACACCTAAGGCACTATCTAATCCTCTACAACAATCCAAAAACATGATATAAATCTTATGGAACTCTCGGAATTTATTTCTGATCATCAGTTTAGAAAATGGAATAGCCACTATTTCAAAAATTGAAAACTAGAGAGGTTTTCGACTCAACTCAAAAAATTTGAGATGTTGCAATCTACCCACCTTAACATATATCATCTTCTATATATAAAATGAAAATTTTAAATGGTACCGAACATACTCATACCCTTTAAAATAAAAATGTTATGCCCCGATCAAAAGGGTATAGGCTAATTGCCTCAAGGGGGCTCTCCACATTATGAATTACCTAACCCGGTCTCAACCTGACAAAAATATCAAAGAAAAAAAGTTCCATCGACCTATTCCCCATACCCATGGTCCTCCTATGACGTATCGTCACTCCCTCACCTCATCAGGTGCTTCCGTGTCATTCTAGACACCCAAACACATCCTGCATCACATAGATTCCCACCTAGAGATCATGCCAAACATGGAATCAATGAGGTCCTGCATCACCATGGATGCTTGAATCAACCCTGGTTCCTCACACCTCAATCAAGTATTTCACCGCATCGGTGCCCAAATGCCTCGAACCTCAAATAATCCCTGAATCTCCTCGATGTTCTAATGCCTCTCACCTCAGGAATCCCACATCCAATAATTCCCTAGTTCCAAGTACCTTAATCAAGTATCGCATCCAAAGATTCCACAGTGCCAAGCACCTCAGAAAACTTGCAACCATCAATGCTCAGTCATAAAATCTGATGTCTATCACCTAATATATATATAATCACACACCCGAGATAGTGCCAACCTACTGATCAACATCTGGTCAATCCATATACAACTCGTGCACCTCATGAACCTATACAGGCATGCCTTAATAGGCCATGAAAAACAAAAAAATCAAATCACAACCACACCCATAGCATACCTCTGACTGTCATCAGATCACTAGACTTGTTAGCCCCTGGTAGCTTCACAACATACACCTAGCCTGAAGCACCAAGCCTGAAGCATGACTGCCTGAAGTCTGACCTACCTATGGTGTTTTTCTAACTACTAGCCACTGACCCCACTGATGGGTCTCAATGTCTCTTCCATGACCTCCACATGCAGTTGAACCTCAGTTATCCTCACCTAGTACCGATATTGAACCAATATCTGATGCTTGAGTCTGTCTCGATCCTTAACTGTCGACTATCTAAGAAATCTTCCTACAGAACCTCTCGAGATGTATGACCTATCCACATGCTCAAAACTCCTGTAGAGTATTCTCACATTGAGTTCAGACATGTACTAGTTTCCTAAAGTATAAGAAAACCATAAAATTTCCATTGTGAGGTGTTCTACATGAGTTCTTGGCCTGAATGCCCTGCTGGAACTCATCTTGACCTCATTTCCTACCATCTGAAGAATAACTAGTAAAATCACTATAATCCTCTACCCAAATAGAGTAGGTCTTATCCATTATATTTCCCTCATCTATGATCACCTATTTCACCACCTCGAAGAATGAGGTCAATCTGAAGATGTTTACATGCACTAGAATGGCGTTCTGTAAACCATCCTTGATGCACCGCACCCTGGAGGTGTCATCACTCACCATGCTAAGTGTAAATAAAGAAAGTTTGGTGAATGTCGCTACATAGTCCATCTTGGAAATTTCACTCTACTAAAGGATTAGAAAATATCGAGTTCTTTCAACCCTTGGTATCTCTTAGAATAAATGCTCGAGGAATATGGCCTCAAAGTCCTTCCAACCTAGTCTATCGTGTCTTCCATCCTGAACCTACACATTCCACCAATGTTTAACTAGTCCTCTGATCATGTACGTATCCAAATTCACCCTCTAACCTAGATACATATCAAGCTGCTCTAAGATCATATGTATTCTCTCGATCTAGTTCTCAGCTGCCTGGGGACCACCCTCACCCTAAAAAAGCGGTGTGTGTTGCAACAAGAACTCACCCATCAGATATTCCATCAATGGATATACTCCATGAGCACCCTGGTTGATTCCCTGGATAACCCACACTAGGATAGATTGGAGATACTCATCAAACTATGGCTCAAATGCTATCAAGTCTGGCGGCTTTCCCTCCTGCACTAGAAATTTAGCATGTCTCTGATCCTGTACCTAAGACTCATGCTCTACTTGACCCTCAAGGGTCTGAACCTGCTCATGCTCTAACGACACTCTGTCCTCACCTACCTGACACTTCATCCAAGCCTTCAAGGTATCAACCCACTGAATACCATCAAATAGTCAGATATCTCATATAATATATATATATAACACAAATAGGGAAACTAGTAAAAGGTAGCACGATCTCACTACCCTCACCCCTCCACATTGCAACCATTCCCCATGGAATCCCAGCCTCATGGCCTCCTTACCCTCCCTCAATAGAGCTAAGTATCAATATAATCCACAGGCCTCACCTATCATGAAAACCATAATTGCTTCAATCTGATGACTAAGTCACCCAACCTGGTGATCAAAATCATCTCATTCCATGATATATGTCTTCTCTTATTAGATCCAGGCCCATTTTCCACGGCACATGAAATTTCATATATATATATATATATATTACATGGAATATCAACTTAAATAAGGCATAAAAAATTACATATCATGGAAAATAATATTTATCAAGGCCTTTGATTTTTAACACATGGTATAATCATTTTACAAGTAATACATGCATTTATAAATTTGAAACACCCTAAAATTTTCTTATAAAAAGCCAACGAGAAATTAATCATACCTTACCTCACCGATCCAAGGTCCAATATCTCCCTTACCTAACCAGGTCAAGGGTCAAATATCAAATCCAATAACATCGCATTTTTAAATAATCCACTGAGGTGGAAATCATATAAATTGTAATCCAAGAAAAATAGAATGGTATTTCCCACCCCTAGAAACTGAGTTTGTCCCTCATACATGGGGATACAGGCACCTAATAAATGATCTCTAAACCCAGTTTTAAAACCACCTATCTCCAGCCTACCATATCCTAAATAGTAAACCAACAAAAAAGAGAATTGAAGTCTCAATCTAATTAGTATCCAGTCAAAAGTTACCACTAAATCCTAATCAAGAACTGCTCTGATACCATTTGTAGTGTCCCCGACCAGATTATCCACCTGAACATTGCTTTCAGGCTAGGTTCCACTTTCCTTAGGCACACCTCCCAAAATTCCAAAGGTTTCCTACTATCATCGATGGTGTAAACGGGTATAGTGGGGAGGTTATACTCTATGGAGATGATAAAATATTGGTTCGAGTAATAATATATAGCATGCAGCGGAATAAAAGACTTAGCAAACTTGAACTAGACTTTCAAAAAGGTGGAAGTACAGTCAATAACAAGAAATAATAGAAGAAATAAATAAA
Source organism: Viscum album (assembly GCA_963277665.1). Lineage (NCBI taxonomy): Eukaryota > Viridiplantae > Streptophyta > Magnoliopsida > Santalales > Viscaceae > Viscum > Viscum album. The sequence goes on from OY728137.1 coordinate 1,112,134,742, forward strand.
AAATACAATGGAAGATGAATAAACATATTAGTATGCCACTTGTATCCACTACCAAAGAAATAAGAAAAAAATTAATTTCCTAACAGTTCATACATGTCAATATACAAAAGAGGGTTGCCAATGGATGACCAGTACAAGTTATACAAATATATTATGTTGATACATAAAGGAAACTAAATATAATATCTAGCTAGGCATGACCTCAAGGTCTTGTGCCAATCACCATGCAAGCAGCTACTAAGCTCCAGCTCCAAAGGTTGACCATTTTCTTGAACGTAAATTCTTAAAGTCTACAGATGTCTCGAAGGACCCGTGTAGGGTGTGAGAAATAGTCCGAGTAGGATACCACCTAGAGGTGCATACCTAGTATATCTGTTTAAGAAGGTGTGAAAAAATAAATAAAAGTAAGCAGTATGATGCAATAAAGAGACAAAAACTCCATTGGTGCTCAGTATCCCCCAGGGAGGTGTCACCTGCTTTGACCAATGTAGGAATCTCAAAAGTAAAGAGGGTACTTATCCCATGGCCTAAGGTACCCCTAAATTCAAGACCAGGTGAACCCTCAAGTCCCACCTCAAACAAGTAGCCCAGCACCATGTGCCTCCTGAAACCCATGTCTCAATAAGTACCAACATCCTGAAGGCACATCCAAACACATATCTAGTTCCTTGGACCCCTACTCGAAAGATCACATCATCCCATAACTCAAAAAAAAAGGAAAAGAAATCCTTGTCCTCAAATAATATCCACTATTGACTCAAATCACAATTCCTGGAGGAACGAAGATGTTTTTCCTCAAATAAAAGTCCATGACCACAGCCTCAAGCATGGCAGGCCTCATCCCACAGCTATGATCCTCAACACTAACATCTGAAGGATCATTACCTTCCATGTGTATTTATATGGAAGTAACCCCTAAACCATTTCCTAAGATGCACTAACGGGGGCCTCTACCCATATGAGTGGTCAAAACCACCTCATTAATGGAGTTATCAAGTGTGCACACTACTCAATTCAGTGATTTGGCCATCACGAGTGAGCAGTAATCTCCAAATAAATAACCTATTCCACATAGACTGGAACCTCATTCTCCTACAACCATATCTCTAAAATATGATGTTATTTCCATCCCAAAATCGTGGGATATTCCCAACCTGACAGTCTCACTGCCTCAAGTTGATGCCCACGACGCCCAATCCCATAGTCAATACCACTCAAGAAATATGGTCCAAGCCCAACTAGTGATCAACATCACTCAATCATGGTGACCAAGCCACCTCAACCTCGATCCAAGCCCTTCACGACTCATTGGGTCCAAAGAGCCCATTTCACAAGAAAAGCATATATATCAAATTCACATTAATTAAACATCTAATTCAATGAAATTGAATTTCACATCTCAATTCCAATATAAATAGAAATTTCAATTTAATATGATTGAATTTAATCATCTACATAAACATAACAATTCAGTATAGAGGTCTTGAATGCCTCATATTAGAATAACGAAAACAATTCAAATTAAATGAATTAAACACCCTCATACTTTTTCTCCAAGGAGAGACGACCTCTAACCTGGCCTCACTTGAGTGAAAAAGGTAAGGTCATTCCCAATGGAATCCCACAATTCATACTATCAATTTAATACCAATTAGTATGGGTATCTATCAATTTCCCAAATGTGTGTTAAAATATTCATAACTTAAATGTCTGCAAAAACATAAAATAAGATATGCACCACCTACCTTAGACTCATATACATGGGCATGTCCGACGCCGATATTCAATTCAAAGCTGATTGGAGTATATCTGAGTTTCTATAAAAAAACCATGAAATTAGTTCAGATGGATATAGAGGTGTGTGAGATGAAATATAATAAAAAAAAGAGTCTAGGGTGAGATTATCCTTACCACTATGAATCTAATCCAATCAACGGATCTAAAATCGGACCACTAACAGAGGAAAGGGATCAAATCTGGTGAAAGGGATAAAAAGAGGTAGAACCCTCTACTATGCATGACCAAGAGGAGAAAGAAGTGATAAAAAGGATAAAAAATAAAAAAAAACTTAAAAATTTCATGTACATTCCTCATGGTTTACTCGCATAGTTTGTTAAACCGTGCACAAACCGCATGAGCTAGAGTGCATAGGTACTACCTATGTAGCAGTACTCATGCAGCTGGCCGCATGGTTCTCTCTAACCATGCAGAAACCATGAAACAACCCCTAAAAATATGAAACCAAATGATACTTGTCCATGCATCTCACCCACACAATTCACTCAAATTGTGCTCCAGTTCAAAACTGGGTCGCATGGTTTTCCTCTAAATCGTGCACCTTTTGCCTGCAACCCAAAATATGGAATTTAGCCTATGATACTTATGAAACAAAAACAAAACACCCAAGTCACTATTTAAGCCTATAAAAAAACCAAGAACATGATATAAAGTTGAAATAAATATCATAATTGAGTTCCGATAATTAGTTTAGAAAATGGCATATCCACTATTTCAAAAATTGAAAATGAGAGAATTATTCGACCTAACTCAAAAAATAGGGACTTTATAATACAGACAAATGAAATATATATCCATTTATTATTCTTTAAATTCATTAATAACATATAATTTAAATTCAAGATAACTATTCTCATTTTACATGATTTTCCAAACATATATACAAGTAAACCGATCATGAAATGGAAGGAAACAAACGCTCCTGAACGATAAAATTATATTTTATAACTAATAAAAAAGACCATAAATGAATGTAATAAAAGTATGATAAATAAAATAAATGTATAAAAGGTTATGAATTAATTAATTAATTGATTCAATCTGATTATATAGGACAATTAAGATCAAATTCAAAGCACATTCAAACATAAGGTATGGGTTTTCTTATCTCACTTTTAAATCTGTGAGATATGCCTTATTCACCACTATTTCTTGTGTGTGGTGTATGTATACTTAAAATTGATGTATCATATCATGAATCTATCTATCCTCAGGGTATTAAATTTCTTATTTGATGATCAAAAATTTTATGGGGCATATGGTTCGACTGTTTTCAAAGTGGTATTGGATTCTTCCCGAATCTCCATCTTTTATTTGGGTTACACTTTTTCACTCTTTACCCCAAATTAATTATTTATTATTTTTATATACTTCCTATAAATTCTATGTATATGTTCCAAATTCATGTATCCATAACAATTTGTATTTCTTTTATGTATAAATACATGTTTTATAAGTTTCTTTTTTCAAGTCCTCTCGGTAAGCAAGGCCGATTTAAGGGAACTTTCAAATTGCATACCCATTTTCAAGTACACTCCATAATATATTTTAGGCCACCAATATTTTTATAAAATCTTTATTTTTATCATGAAAAACTATATTAGTTTCTTTTTGGTTCTATGAAAACATTTAATCCTTTTACAATTTTAAAGACTCTCCAATATTTTCCCTTAAACCACACTAAAGAGGCTTATTTCAAAAGTTTCTTAAAAACTATTTTTACATGTTTTCACTTAAGTTGGAAATCATTTATGCCTCAAATATAATTTCATTGTCCTTTCCTTTTATTTTCTGGGATATAAATTTCTAAAATCTTATTTTATGAAAAATACAAATGATTTTCCAAAGGAACTCTTCTTTTCAAAGTAAAAGGTATTTCTATCAATAATTTATCAATGATTTTATTGAAGTATTTTCATCTAGGATTATGATTAAAATATTTCAAAGTGGTATGGGACACTTTTATTTAAATATAATGTTTTAAATTGATCATTCTACATATGCATTGGACATAGTAAGTGACGGGTGGGGCCTGTTATAGCTCCTCAATGCATCAGTAGGTCTCATTAGACAAAGTAGACTAGGTTTTGGCCAAGGTTGTAACCATTTATATAGATTTTGTGGATTATTCCTTGATGGTATGTTTATGATATCCAGAATTATGTGTTACCTCATTGTGATACTAGTAATTGATAGTCCATGTGATTATCCAACTAGTATAATATCCATGGTTAAGTTTCTTACTCATGTGATTATTTATGGAATTATTTAATCAGTTTTTATTCCTAAAATATTATGCTCAATATTATGTTTTAATGGGATGTATTTTTAGTTATTCACCATGTTTTATTGTTTATGTTTATTTATGATATCTTCTGATATATTGTTTACCCTTAATGATCATTTGAGCTCACCCATTTATTATGTTTCATTTTTCCCAAGGATGTGAAGATGTATATTATTAATCACATGGAGGGATAATCTAGGAGTTTATGGGTGTTACCAATGGAGTTTTTTATGTTATTTACTTTCAATTTTTAATGTAATAATTATTTATGTATCTGGTTTTCCAAATCTACTAAACTATTCAATCATTTGGGATGTGACTTTCTTGTTTATTATACCAATGTTATTAATTAAGGCACTGGATCCGGGCTATGGGGGTCAGGGTCTTTACAATTGGTATCAGATGAAGTTTATTAGAAACCATGGAAACTATATTTAGAAAAAATAGATTAGGGAACATAACCCTAAGATAGACTTTGAGGATAAGCATAGAAGAACATACTAGAATTTTGGAAAGGTATATATTATGTGGGTATTCCTAGAAATACTTCCATGTATAGATACTACAAGTAGACATGGTTCTGGAATAGATGTACTTAGGAGTAACAACTCTGACATGGTGTGTTGGGCTTAACTCAACATAACCCAGTACATGACAACGGACCTTACTTTGCACCTAGTTTGACACTCCTTGGGGATATTCTTTGGATAATTCACATTTTATTTTCAAACCATTATGAATTATTTGAATATAAACCCTAAGTTAAACTTAAGGTGTTTTCGATTAAAAATAAGGTGTTATGATATTTTATAAATTATTATATGTTTTTACCACTATGACTATTGCTACTCGCACTATTCTTTCTGGTTTTAGTTAATGGAAGGAACTCGAGGGAGTCATGTTAACATTGAACATGATAGAAAAGGTGGTGGAAACAAGCAACCAAATGGGATGTTAATAGGATTGAAAAATTTCATGTTCATGCCTAATCAGTTTTCCCAAAATATGATTAACAGCATATACCTTAACCAACTCCTAAACTCACCAAATAAGAGAATAATAGAGTTTGATAATAGCTCTTGTGGTGGAGATCATGGAGTAAAGAAGGCTCGATTTCCATCAAGCAAGAAATGTAGGACACACCCAAGAAAGTTTCTCAATGGAATGGACAATTTCTTTATATATAGAAAAGGAAATAAAGCAAATAATTTCTAAGGAAAAATGAAGATTATGATAGAAAGAAATAAAACTCGTCCTAAAATCCATTTTTAGTTCATTTCCTTACATGTGGGGAACCTGGGCATTACCCGAGTCAATTACCTCTTCTCTAGGATAAAATATAGACCAAGGAAGAACCTATGTGAAAATAAATGGATGAAGTATTTATGTATTGGGGTTGTATTTAAAACCTTAGTTAAAATTATATTTAGTGATTGAACTTATTTCAAGGATTTCCATCATATTTATTGTATAATTTATATTGATATTTTTTTATAAAAAGGATAACTCATAGGCCAGGTGACAATCATCGCATCTGGCAAGGATGCAGGGTTTGAACCAACAACTGAAGGGAGAAAATGGTGAAATTCATACCACTAGCCTATGTGAATTCCTAGTTAGCATAAATTTTTTAAACTTTAAACTATATAAAGGGTAAATGTTATTTTGATGTTAGGGGTATTTTTTATCCAATAGATAACCATGGGATTGGAAAATGATTTGGTGATTGAGTGATTAATGTTATTTCAGAAGATTTTAACTATTTTGGGAATCCTATAAGATTAAGGTAAACATAATATTTTAAGGAATAAAGGTTGAATTTTATATTGGAGTTGAATATGATTTTATTATAAACATATGGTGATTCAGGTTATTTATGGAAATGATTAGCATATATCATAGATTAAGTGATTTAGGAAATAATATTTTTGGTATGAGACATTAAGAATGATTGATGTTATTTGAAAGACTATGTGATCAAATCCTTCTTAATTTTGGGTTTCAATCATAGTCTATAATATTTTTATGAAGGATGGTTATTTACTGAATGAACTATGTTGAACTTTGGGTATTAGTATTGAATTTTTTATACTAAAGTTTTTTCATCACATAAAGGTTTATTATTTTTGGGAAATTATATTATCTTATCCTAGATATTGTTTTTGTTACTGTATAAATACAGGATGAATATATAATTATACTTTTATGTATTTTGTGATCTATAGAAGTTGATTTTAATTCTTCAGGCCTGAAAAATTCATCACGAACTTTCATTTCCAGGTATAAGGAATAAAGTGAAAATAGATTGAAGCACAACCAAATGATGAGATTATTCTTATGACATGGAAAGAAATCAATTAAGTTTAATTAAACTAGTGCATGTATAGATATTAAACTAATCCCACAACTCTAGGAAAAGGATTTTGAAACAAAAAGTTCATTTGTTAAATTTCTTTACTAAGAGATCAGTGGTCTTTTAACTGATCATAAGATTTGTTATTTTGTGATGGTTAACTTTCTAATGATCAGGTCATCTAGCATTCTCCATCAAAACTTGATGGTTTGATATCTCTTCCATACTCATGTTTTCACTTCCCACTAATGTTATCCTATTCTAAAACCTAATTTTGCAATGACATTCTCATTTCCTTTTTCCCTCTTATTAAGAGGATGTTTTATTAACCCTATTTCCAATGTGGGTTTCCCACAAAGGAGTTTTCAAGTATCAATATTTGATTTTCAAGTACAATTTCAAATTGCAAGGACACAATTTATTGAATTATGAGAGAATGTAACACCCCAAGATTTTATGGTATTTCTCTTTTTAAATTTAACTTCTTCAATAGCTTACATGATTAAAAAAAGACTAAATATTATTATTTAATTATATCCTAGATGTTGGGAATAGTGGGAATGAATGAGATCAATAAAATTATTAAAATATAAATTACACATGTTTATAAAATTAATCCATTGATTTCTAATTAATTATAAATGGAAACCAATTGAACATAAAGCATGTATTTTATAAAAAACTATTTTTATGTCCACAATGACATTCTATATTAATAAATTAAATTAATCACTATTAGTGAAATATATTACTGAAATTTATATGTCATATATATTAAATATAATTTTTTTAATTCATTTAATAATTTTAATAGGCTTAAGATAATACTAAAACCAATTTCAGCATAAAAGTTATATTTTTCTAAAAGGATATTTTACCACATTTTAATGGAGCATTTTTTTTAAAACTAAATTTTGACACTTTTATAAATTATATTTCACAATATAAACACTATTTTTTAAATCATAATATTAAAATTTACTTTGGTTAAATTTTTGGTAATTTTCTAATATGTTTCATTTTTGATGAATAGTAATATGACTGTTGGGATAGTAGTATGACCATTAGGAATAGTAATTTGACCAATATAATAGTAAATTTACTTTTTAAAGTATAAATAAAATTTTGGTATCTCATAAATTAAAATATTATATATTTATATGTTATAATAAGTAAATAATTTTTTTAGAAACAATAAATTAAGTGTTAGTATTTTTGTGAAACATAAAATGTTTATTTACAATTTTATAATTAATATAATGATTTAAAAGAATATTTATTTTCAAAAAATAGATTCATAAATTAATATTTTGTTGTATTATTATTATAATTTAATCTTATGAGTCCTTGATCAATTTTTTAAAGTGTTATAAAATTAGTTAAAATTTTAAAATCAGTATTTTTCAAGTAAATAATGATTTTATTTAAAAATTAAATTTCTAGTTTTTATAAAATTATTTTAAAAAAATGGGGTTCCTTTTTTAATTCTACACATCTAAAGATGTTTATGGTGAATCTTTGGGATTATTCTTAAATAGTTTAATTTTTTTGGTGAATATTGAAATATGGTAATTTACCGTATATATACATTATAAGATAAATACACTATTTCAAGATTCATGAATGATGTAAGAACCATAACCTAAAATATAACTTCATTATTTAATTTATTTAGTGATAATACTCAAACTATTTATAATCTTGAGCCAAAATAATAAACTAATGATTGAAATAATCAAAAAACACCCCTCTCCTCCACTATAAATATTACCCTTCACCACCTCTTCTCCTCACACCATTTAAGCCCTGAAGCTTGTCCAATTTATACCCAATCCTCTTCCCACACCTATCCCATGTGTTTTAGTCTCTTTTTTCTCATATAAAAGACAATTTCAAATTTCTTTAAGGAGGTTCTCAAGGAGAAGAATTCAAGAGGTAAAATCCCCTTTCGTTCTTTTAATTTTCTTTTGATTTCTTTTCTTTTCTTATCCTACCCTTAACTACCCTATAAAAAGTAACATGATAACTCCAGTAAATTTTATATACTATAATTTTTTTATTTAAATGGAAAATACACCATCAAGTATCTTCACCTCTTCCTTTAATTCTAAAAATGAAAACATCATCCTTATGGTGTCGATTTACCGCCATCGTGGACAACATGTTTTTGTTTTCAATTATGCCTTAAAGGATGGTTTTAAAACCATTTTTATGGTTAAAAGTATTATAATATATTTATTATATCTAATTTAAAGTTCTTTAACCGTTATATATACATAATATTAACTAATAAAATAAAACCAGTCCATGATAATCGAAAAAACCCCAAAATAATCTAAACGATTATCACTGATTTTTTATCTAATGATTCATCCTCATAACATATAAAAAAATGAAATATATAACCATTTAATATTATTTAATTTAATTAATAACATATAATTGAAATTCTGGACAACTATTCTCATTTTACATGATTTTCTATACACATATACAGGTAAACCGATCATGAAAACCAAGGAATCAAACGCTTCCAAATGATAAAATTGTATTTTATAACTCATCAGAAAGGCCATAAATGAACTTCATAAAATTTTAATAAATAAAATACATGTATAAAATTTTATTAATTAATTAATTAATGTATTTAATCTTATTATCAAGGATATTAAGATCAAGTGTAGAACACATTCGGACATAAGGTATAGGTTTTCTCATCTCACTTTTATTTATGTGAGATATGCCTTATTCACCACTATTTCTTGTGTGTGGTGTATTTATACTTCCCATTGATGTATAAAATCATTAATATATTTATCTGCATGGTATTAAATGTCTTATTTTATGATCATTAATTTTATGTGGCATATGGTTTGACTGTTTGTAAAGTAGTAATATATTCTTTACGAACCTCCGTTTTTCATTCAGGTTATGCTTTCTCTCTCTTTACCCCAATGTAATTTTTCATTATTTTTATATAATTATTATAAATTATATTTATATGTTACAAAATCACTTATCCATATAATTTAATCATTCTTTCCTGGGGAAATAAATGTTTTATAAGGTTCAATTTTCAATTCCTCTCGATAAACAAGCCCGATTTAAGGGAACTTTCAAATTCCATACCCATTTTCAAGTACACTCCATAATATGTTTTAAGACAAGAATATTTTTATGAAATAAAACTTTTTATCAGGAAAAAATTACCTTAGTTAATTTCTAATTTTATTCAAACATTTAATCCTTTTACCATTTTAAAGACTCTTTAATATTTTCCATTAAACTGCACTAAAGAGGCTTATTTCCAAAGCTTCTTAAAAACTATTTTTACATGTTTTCACTTAAGTTTTACATCATTTATGCCTAAAAAATAATTTCATTGTCCTTCCATTTTATTTTTTGGGATATACATGTTTATAATCTGATTTTATGAAAAATATAAATGATTTTCCAAAAGAACTCTTATTTCCAAAGTAAAAGGGTATTTATATCAAGAATTTATCAATAACTTTAATAGAGTATTTTCATCTATAATTATGATTAAAATATTTCAAAGTGTTATGGGTTTATTTTATTTAAATATACCTTTTTAAATCAATTATTCAATATATAAGTAATGCATTAGACTTAGTAAGTGACGTGTGGGTCCCGTTATAGCCCCTCGATGTGTCAGTAGGTCTCATGAGACAAACTAGACCAAGTTTTAGCTAAGACCTTAACCATTTATGTATAATTATTGGCTAAGGCCATGATGGTATGTTTATGATGTATAAAATTATGCATTCCCTCATTATGATACTAGAAATTTATAGTCTGTGTGATTATTCGAATAGTATAATATCAATGGTTAAATTTCTTTATCATGTTATTATTTATGTAATTATTTAATAAGTTATTATTCCTACCATATTATGCTCAAGATTATGTTTTAATGGAATTTTTTTAGTTATTCACCATGCCTTATTGTTTATGTTTATTTATAATAGTTTCTGCTGTATTGTTTACCCTTACCAAGCATCTGAGCTCGCCCCTTTTTTATGTTTTATCTTTTCCCAAGATGTGATTATCTATATTATGAATGAAATAAAAGGATAATATAGGAGTTTTTGGATGTTTCTAATGGAGTTTTAATGTTATTTCCTTTCAGGATGTAATTTAATAATTATTTTTGTATCAGTTTTTTCAAATATACTAAACTATTAAATCCTTTGGGATGAGACTTCCTTGTTTATTATACCAATGTAATTAAGTAAGGCACTGGATTCAGGCTACTAAGGTCGAGATCTTTACAATATGTCTCAAAGAAATAAATATGAGATAGGAAACTCTTAGGTTAAGTCCTGACTTGCTTTGTACAAGTACAAAACTACTATATAATAAATTTATATTTATTATAAATCTATCAAATAAGTATATTCCTGATTATATTACTATATATAATTTCCTGATAATTTCCAATTACTTATTTATTAACAATTCTCTATTAAAATCAGTATTTGGGTGTCAACTGCCATGTTTTCCATGCATGTTTTGGTTTTAAGGCTCTAGTAATTTCACCTTAGTCATGGTTCCATAATTGTATTAATGAAATAAATAAAATATTTTTTTACTATATAAACTCTTAGAATTATAAATTTAATGAAATTATGACAAACGAATTACATCGCTTCAAAGAGACGGTAGTCCACATGTACACACGAGTAATGTTTTGATTTTCTAAATATTGGAAATAAAGAAAGGTAAATAATAATATATCATTAAAAAACATGATATTATCATAAATATTATAAATATTCAATAAATATATCCTTATTACTCTCTATGTTAAGCATAAATTAAAAATGAATCACATCTCTTCATAGAGCCAGTAGTCCATACGTACACACGAGCAACGTTATTATTTTCCAAAAGATGGGAGGGTAAGAAGGGAGATAATAATTTATCTTTATAGAATAATAATTATGTTATAAAAATAATATATATACATTAAATCCATATATATAACCATCCATTAGAGCTGGTGATGAAAAATAAAATACATCACTTCATGGAGATAGTAGTTCGTACATATGCATGAGCGATGTTTTTATTTTCCATTGGATATAAAGAAGATATAAAATGGTTAAAAATTTAACATAAAAATTTATAATATAGTAAATATACATATTTCATCATGTTAATATGGTTATATAATATTTTCATGATGTTAAGAAATAAATAAACATGAACTAGATCATTAAAGACAATTACCTCTTATTTGGGTATCATCCTTTAGATTACACCTTAAACCTTATTGAGATGGTATTTTGGTGAGATCAGGACCTCTAGAAAATGATTAGGAATATTTTAAAGGTATTTGGGTAGTTTCTGGCCGAACTACAGTTCTCAAGTGGTGTGGATAATTGATAATAGTAGGTTCCCCTTTATAAGTGATATGGGTGGCAAGCTTGTAAAAACTTGAAACTTTATTATATAATATTTGTCTTACTCAAGTCAATTGGATCCAAATTGTCATAATTTTTAATATAATAAGGTTAATTTCCAAATTAAATAAACTAATGGTATTTAATAAAGTTTTTTTTGTATTTTAAACTTTATCTCTTAGGTTAATCCCTCTTTTAACCCTTTAAACCCTTATTATCGTAACAAGATTTTTGTCATGGTAACTATTCAGTATGATTAAAAATTAAGTTTAATTTATTTAAAAATATTAATTATTATGATTAAAAAAATTAATAAATTTTAAAATATTAAATTTCTAAAATTTGAATAAATTAATTCAAATATATGTGCACAAAACACATAAAAGTCATTTTTATAGAAAATGTATTTTTAAGCCTAAAAATATTTTATTCACATTACTTTCAGAGTGAAAACATTTAGATGAATGTTAATATATTTTATTTAATATATTATATACATATTTCATTAAAATAATTCATCAATAGTGATTTATTAAATTTATTAAGATAAAATACATTGTGTACAATAAAAACAGTTTTCTTAAAAATATCTCTTTTTTACATTCAAATGACTTTATCTTCATTTATAACAAATTAACAATCAATGTATAAATGATTATTCCTTTGTTTATATAAATTATTAATCATTAATCATTATTTATCAATATATTCTATTTAGATAAAAAATACATAATATGTAGAAAATATAATTCTTAAAAAAATAGGTCTTATATGATTTTATTATTATCATTAAAATATGAGTACTTATTTCCTAAGCATTAATCAATACATATTAATTAAGTAAAAAATTTATACATATTTTTCATAATTCATTTAGTTCTATTCGTACCTAAAAATCCAATAGGTGTGCAATAATAGTCACATTTAATAATAATATTTTCATAGTATATCATGGTTTGTCTAAGCTCAATGTTGCTTGTAAAGAAACCTATCAAACAATTAAAATTTAATAAAGAGATATATATATATTCTAAAATATTTTGGTGTTACATTATACCCCATTATAATAATTTCACTTTCCAAATTCTATTACTTTGATGAAAAAAATAAGGATACCACTATCACGTTACCTCCTTGGGTTCCTACATAGATTCCTTGAATTTATGATTCCTATAAAGAACCTTAACCAGGTGAATAGTCTTTTTATGTAGCACTTTATCCCTTTGATAAAAGAATAAAACTATTCATTCCTCATAATAAATATTAGTCTCAAGTGGTATGACCTATGAGTTAAGTACATGTAAAAGATCGGGTATGTACTTTCTCAAAAGATATACATGGAACACATTGTAAACTTGGAAGAGTTTTGATGGAAGTGTCAAGAAATAATAAATAATCCCTACTCAATCAAGAATATCAAAGGGACCAATATATATGGGGCACAAATTCCCCTTCCTTTTGAATCTCATAACCTTTTTCCAATGATATATCTTTAATAATACCTTATTTATAACTTCAAACTATATATTTTTTCAATAGTTACCGATATAAGTTTTCTATCAACTCTGAGATACCTTTATGTGATGATAAATAGATCTAACTTTATCTAACATTTCCCTATAAATCCTAGACCTCAATATCTTGTGTTCTCCAACTTCATCCTAGCATGTTGGGATCCTACACTTCTTTCTATATAGGGCTTCATAAGGATCCATCTGATTGCATGAGTGACAGATATTATTATAAGAAAATACAACCAAATGAAGGTATTGATATCAAAATCCATTGAAATAAATAGATAAATATATCGATATATATTCTAGTTTTTAAATGGTCCTCTCATACTAACCATCTATCTGAGGATGATATGCAGTGTTAAAGTTTAACTTTGTATTCAAAACTTTCTGAATACTTATATATAACTTCAAGGTAAACCTTAGATCTTGATCAGAAACAATAAAATATAGTAGTCCAAGACCCCTTACTACTTCCTTAATGTATAACCTAGAAATATAATCAATAGTGAAATCATCACTAATAGTAATGAAGTGAGCTGACTTCATAAGGAGATCAATAGCACCCCAAATGGAGTTATTCCCTTTAGATGTCTTGGTGAGTCCTATGAAAAAATCTATGGTCATGTTTTCCCATTTACATTATGGTATGGATAGTGGTTTTAACATCCCCACAGACTTCTGACATTCAACCTTAACTTACTAACATACTAGGCATCAAGATACATACTTGAAAGATCTTTCTTAATGTTATCCTACCATAAATACTCCTTAAAATCACTATATATCATCGTGCTTCCAAGATTAATATATAATGATAAGCTATATGATTTATAAAATATCTATTTTTTAAATTTTGGAATTTATGGGACACACACATGGTTTCTGAATATTATCAACCCATCATGGTCAAGATTAAACTCTAGAATAGTTCATGTCTTCTTTTGTAGCACCATGTCTTTCTCATGTGCCTCTTTAATCTTCACATGAATGGATGATTAAACATTCATATGATAAAGATAGAATTTTCCCCATTTCCTTATGATTTCAAGGTATGTCCTATGAAACTTCATAAGTAATTGATCTCTTTCAATCCTCATCGTGGACAAACTAGCATGGTCCTTCTAACTCAAAGCATCATCCACCTTGTTCACCTTCCTAGGGTGGTAATGTATTGAGAAGTCATAATATTTAATCAATTATAACCATATCATTTGATTCATATTTAACTATTTATATGTGAATATATACTTTGATATTTTATTATTAGTATATATATCATTCCCTTCACCATATAGATAATGCCTCCATATTTTCAATGTAAAAATTACTATTTCCAACTCCAAACCATGAGTCAGGTAATTTTTCTCATGAATCTTCAATTTTCATGAGGAATATGTTATCACTATATCATTATAAAAAAACATATACTTGCCCCATATTTGATGTATCACTATATATCAAAAACCCTTCTCTACTGAATAGTAGTGTAAGCATAGGTTCACTGACCAACCTTCTCTTCAACTCCTTGAAATTTTTTTCACATTTATCTATCTAAATGAACTTGGATCCCTTCTATGGAAAATTAGTTATTGGATTTTATAACTATGATTAATTTTCTAAAAAGCATCATTAGTATCCATTCAACCAAATAAAACTATATATTTTGGTCACTGTGGTTGGTATGGTCCATTGTTCAATAACTTAATTCTTATAAGGATCCATATATATACCCTTTTTTGTGATAACATAACCCAAGAATGATACTTTTGTAGTAAAAATTCACACTTTATAAATTTTTAATATAGTTTCTCCCTCCTCAAGGTCTTCAATGAAACTCTCAAATAATCTTTATACTCTTCCTTTCTCTTTAAATATATAATAATATCATCTATAAAGGATACCACAAACTGATCAAGGTAATCTCTAAAGACTCTATTCATTAGATCCATAAAGATAGTGGGGAACTTGGTATGTCCAAATGGCATCACTATAAACTCATAATGACCATACCTCATACGGAAGGCTATCTTGGGTATATCCTCCTTCTTAACCCTCAATTGATGATACCCAAAATGAAGGTATATATTTGAAGAATTTTGAACTCTACAAAGTTGATTAAACAATTCATCAATATGGGGTATAGGATACTTGTTCTTGATAGCGATATTTTTAAGTTATCAATAATAAATGTAAATAAGCATTGACCTATCTTTCTTTTTAATAGAAAAACAGGTGCACCCTGTGGTGATAGACTCTGGAATATGAATCCCTTTTCTAGATTCTCTTGGAGTTTCTTCTTCAATTCCCGCAACTTAATTGGGTTCATTCTATAATTGTTCTTTAAAATTGGTATAACACTAGGTATGAGTTCTTTTTAAAACTCAACTTCATGATTCAGAGGAAGAATAAGAAACTCTTTAATAAATACATTGACATATTCTTGAAAAATGGTCATATATTCAATTTTGAGTTTATTCCCAACCAATTGAGTTAAATGCCCTCATGAATAGGTAGTAAGACCCATATAATGGAATTAATTTCCATTGAAAGTTCATGTTTATCCTTGCACTGATAAACAGTCATAGGTTGATTTTTAATACCAAATTTGACTCTACCTCCTCAAAAATTGATATGGGACCTATATAAAGAGAGTAAATTCATTCCCAATATCACATCAAATTTAGCTATAAGTATAATACCAAGTCTTTAAGGAATTGCATTCCTACAAACTTATATCATAGGTGATCTATAGACATTATATATGATCGTTGTACCATTAGTATTTTTCAATAATAATTCAGAATCTAATCATTGAGGTAGTGATGTGATACCCTTATTAAATTATTTGGATATAAAATCATGGGTAGAATAGGAATCAAATAATACATTTTTAGTTCTATATTGGGTGATAAGTATACCATTCACCACTTCATTTTGATGAACCACCTTGGTAGTTGTGATCACGTGAGATTTCTCTTTGTCTATTGTTTTAAGAGGTTGTTAACATAAATTTTAATCATTAACCCTTGGATTTAGGCACTGATTGGCATAATGTCTATACTTCTTATAATTATAATATTGGAGTGTGGGTGGTGTATTTAGTTGAGATTTATCACTATTAATTTCATTAGTTAGCCTCTTTACATCACTTCAGTATTCAATTACTCAATGTCCTTCTTTTACATACTTAAAACATTTACCAGTCCTCTTAATGAAATTTCACCCATGATTCTTTTTACACTTTTGGTATTAATAAATATTAATTTTATTTCCTCCATGTGTTTTGTTATTTGAATCTCCTCAAATATCCACATTTATCTTCTTGTCCCCAAAACTTTGAGAATAATGAGAGTCACCACTCTCCATTTATACCTTGATATCACATTGATTTATATTTTTTATATCTACTAAAGTCCCATATATCTATCTCCTTTCAGAGACTTGGTTTTAAGCTTCTAAATAATCGATCAACTTGGATTTCATAGTTGATGATAAAACTATAATCATACCATGAAAGTCATGTGAAATTTGTCTCATAATTACAAATGGATTCATCATATTCATGTTTAATCTCAATAAATTCCCTTTCTATTCTTATGAAAAGATTTTAGAGAAAGTACTTATTGAAAAATAACCTCTTAAACTCTTCCCATGTCATGGTTTAAATCTATTGCACTTGCCTTGTATTATTAATAAGAATTATCCATTGATCTAAATCACCTTCCAAATGATAAACATCCAAGAAAAAAATTTAATGTTCTAAGAAATAGATAATAGAAAATATATTTTTAGTGGTAGTGATATATTTCTTAGAAATTAGTATATCCAAGGATCTACTGATGGAAGGCAAATGTTACCTTATAAAAGACTTTATGGTGAATTTATTTTTTGTTTTTTTGAAATCTCCACATGATTCATATCTTGAGATATTTATGTGAGAATAACAACAATATTTTTCATTCCAAATCACATTCCATTAATTTTATCATGATTAAAATCATTTTATTGTCCTTCATATTCATTGTTAACATGATTCCTTATGGTTACATCCATTTACTAAAACCAAAAAGAATAGTATGAACATAAAGCAGTGTTAATCGGAGTAGGAAATCACATAATCATAAAAATAATTCCAAATATTTCCTAAATTTTGACACATTAATATCAAACTATGATACTTTAGGTTAATCCTATCTCGCTTGTAGTTAATTATAGGTTGTCTTAGGTTATATCATATTTTTATTTATAACCTAATATCTAAAAATAATTGAACCCTACTTTGAGGCAAACTTAAGTGACCTGATCATCACTTACAAAAATATGAAATTAGTTTAGATGAATATTCAATACATATCACATTAATACAGAACCCATAATGGTTAAGATTTAGTGTCTTTAAAGACTAGATACATAATAAACTTATTTCATGAAAGTTCTTAAATATCTCCCAGAAATTTCTTCTCACATGGTACCCTTATTAGTCATTCCCTACTTAATACCTTTCTTCATAACTTGGGAAAATGAAACATAATAAAGGGTGAGCTCAGATACTTATTAATGGTAAACATGGGATGTATCAATTGATGATCATGAGTAATCATAAGATAATAATAAGTTTATGATAACATGATCACATCTTATAAAAAAAGTACCCAACATTTTATACACTATAAATCAAGATTCATTTCATAAGACTTTATCATAATAAAATACATGAGTCATAAGAGTGTAAAATCATAAGTAATCACTCATGATATATGAGTGTATATCATAATTATAAGACATAAGTTTTTTTCATACACATAAGAATAGAAAATAATTTCCTTATTTGAGTCTCACTTCTAAGACTATTATAAGGGATAGATTTCAATAGTGGATTGGGTTCACTCCCCATTAACATAATTTCATTATTAAAGGATCCTTACCAAGATTGGAATAGTGGAAAAAGTCCCTTATCTCATGAGATATAAATCTTTACACAATTAATTAGAGAGATATATAATTTTAGTTACACCCCTAATATAGTTAAAACTATACATAAGTGTGCCACAATATCATAAAAACATTCACCATTTCATCATTTTATCACTAACCCATGAGAACTAAATAGGATTTATGAAATCATCCTTAAAACATCATCATAATAATAAATATAGAGAAAGAAAGTGGATAACATCATTAGAACATATCCCAAGTTAATCATAATAATCCTTAAAGGATGTTGACATAGATAAAAAATATATTTTATAAAAGTATTTAAAATATGATTTGAAAAGAAAGAAAAAACAACTCTTTTACTTTAGTAACATTTAAGAAACTAAAATTCCTAGAAAAATAATAATAATATTTTAAAAAAACCTATGAAACTTGTAAAGGAAGATTCATAACGAAGTAAGTACATGATAGCAAGGAAATTCATTCATAGAATATATATTAAAAGAGAAAATTATCTTAAGTAAAAAAGAGAGGAGACTGAATACATGAGAAACCTAGAAATAACCAAAGGATAAAAAATATATGGGGTTAAAAAGATATGGATCATATAATTTCTCTCATTATAAATTTAACTTAGACAATCTGAAAAATAAATTAGATTGTGAAATAAACCCTTGAAGTATTAGTAATCTTTAAATCAAAACCCCATGAAAGATAAAACCATTGATGGATTTTTAAATAACTACAAGTTTTATAAAAATAATTATAAAATATATCCATGTGAATTATATACACCACATAATATAAAACAAGAGGTGAATATGGAATATGTCTCAAAGAAATAAAAATGAGATAGGAAACCCATACCTCAAGTCCTAACTTGGTTTCAACATATTAAAAAAATGTATACAATACATTTATATTTATTATAAATATATACCATAACCATATTCATACTTATATTACTACATATCATTCCATTAAAATTTTTAATTACCCATTTATTAACAAAGCTCCATTAAAATCATTATTTGGGAGTTAACTATTCTATTTTCCATCCATGTTTTGGTTTGATGGTTCCAGTACTTTCACCTTGGTCATGGTTATAGAATCATATTAATGTATTAAATATCATATATTTTTATTATTTACACTTTTATAACAATACATGTAATCCAGTGATGATAAATGAATTACATCACTTTGTGGAGATGCTAGTTCGTACGTACGCACGAATAATGTTTTCATTTTCCAATAAATGGAAAGAAAGAAAGGTAAATAGTAATATATATTCATATAATCATATTGGTATCATAAATATCATATATATTCATTAAATATATCCTTATTACCATCCATGTTAATTGTAAATGAAAATTGTTTCGCATCGCTTTGTGGAGGTGGTAGTCCATATGTACGCAGTAGTGATGTTATCATTTTCCAATGGATGGGAGGGTAATAAGGTAAATAAAATTTTATATTTATAGAATAATAATTATTTAAAATAATTTTATTTATCCATTAAAACTATCTATATAACCATTTATTAGATACAATGATAAAAAATAAAATATATCATTTCATGGAGACGGTAGTTCATGCGTACACACGAGCGATATTTTTATTTTCCATTAGAAATAAAGGAGATATAAAATGATTTTACCATTAATATAAAATAATAATTATAGTAAATATAATAATTTAATTATGCTAATATTATTAAATAATATTTATATGTGGTAAAGTAAGAAAGAAACTCGAAATATAATGATAAAGACAATTTCCTCTCCCATGGGTATCTTCATTTAGCTTATGCATTCAGCCATATTGATATGGTATTTTGATGATACCATAACCTATAGAACATTGGTAGGGAAGTTTTTAAGGGATTTTAGTAGGTATTTTATAAACTATATTTCTCAATTAGTTTGTAAAAGTGATCAGAGTAGGTTTCCTTTTATAAGTGCGGTGGGTAGTAAACTTGTAAATACTAAAAACTTTATTATATAATATATATCTTACTCAATTAAAGTGACTCCAAGTTATAATTTTTTCAAATATAATAGGTTTTATTTAGAAAAAAATCAACCAATAACATTTAATCAAGTGTTTTCTATTATTTTAAACCTTTTCTCTAAGGTTAACCCCTCTTTTAACCCGTTTAACCCTTTCTATGGTAACAATATTTTTACAATGGTAACTATTCATCGTGAATAAAAAATAATTTGGAATTTTTAAACAATATTAATTATTATTTTTATAAATATTTAATCAATTTTACAATACTCAACTCCTATAAGTGGAAAACATTAACACTAATATCTATGCACAAAACGTATAAAAACCATTTTTGGTGAAAATGTATTTTTAAGCATAAAATTATATTATTATCATTCCTTACATATTAAAAACATTAAATGAATGTAAATATATTTTATTGAATATATTATCTAAAAAATTCATTAAAATCATTCATCCATATTGATTAATTCAATTTATTAAGATAAAATATAATAATCATAATAAAAATAGTTTTCTAAAAAATATCTATTTTTACCTTCAAATTATTTTATATTCATTTCTATCCAATTAATAACTGATTTATAAATTATTATTACTTTTTCTATATTCATTATAAATCATTGATAAATACTTATCAATATATTCTATTTTGATGAAAATATATAATATGTAGAAAATGCCATAATTGAAAAATTAGATCTTATATGATTTTATTCTTATCATTAAAATTTGAATATTTATTTCCTAATAATTAATCAATATATTTTAATTGATGAAAATTTTTATACATATTTTTGATAATTTAGTTATTTCTATTCATTTTCATCAATTCAATGGTTTTGTGATGATAAACACATTTGATAAAAATATTTTAATAGTATGTCTTAGTTCATCTAATCTTGGTGTTATGTGTAAATAAATCTATTGAACGCTTAATATTTATTTAATATAAATATATATTCTAAAATCTTAGGGTGTTTAATGAAATATTTAGATCAAACTTAAAATAATGAATTCGATTTTTCTTTCATTGTCCACTAATAATGCTAATCACAAATGCCTTGGTAGGATTATCTGTATATCTAGGTGATCTTAGTTACTTAAATAGGTAAATGATGGATGAGGGGATGAAAATGTTTTATAGAACATCTAGAATGAGTAAAACTAGGTAACTCTCTCAGATAAGTAAAAAAAGAGAGCACTAAGAACCACCTTTTCATTATCTTAATGGAATTAAGACTACACCCTTACTCCTTGCTATTTATAGAAATATGGGAATTAAATAGCCTCCAAGGAAGTTATATTCATAGAAACCCAAAGGAGGTTCAAATAATAGCCTCCAATTATAGTGGCCCTCACTTTTCACACATTAACATTACATCACTTTTTCGGAATACTTAAAACATTATACAAACTGACACCCAAATATCGTACTAGTATAGTGCCTTTGGAAACATGGAAACATAAACACTAGAATATAAATGAGTTATATCATCTCTTGCTAGGTTATTATTGAATAGTACCCTTCTTAGACACATCAAAAAAACACATATCTTCATAACATAGGGGAAGGAAACGTAAAAAAGTGTGAGATCATATGCTCAATAAGGGTAAACAAGGGAAATACATAAGCATAATCATGATAATAAGGGTATGAGAACATGATCATGGAAATAGAAGAACATACCCTTCATATCAAAGATCATAAACATGAATCATGGAATAAATCTTGGTATTCCTAAGATATGAATCATAAGTAAATAAAGAACATTAGCCATGAAATCAGAAAATGGGAATAAAACATGGAATTGTGGCACACACATAAGCATATATAATTATTTTCATAGTAGTCAAGGCATCGCTACTAAGTCCATCGTAGTGGACAAAGTCCTTTAATGAACTGGGCTCACACCCCATTACATCCCTGTATTAATGAACCAAGTCCACTCCTTGTTATCGCCCTATAATACTGAACCGATTTAATTTCTTGTTTTATCCATGTCTGTCTCAAGAGATATAAATCTTTACCCAATGAATTGGAGGGAGATATAAGTCTCAGTCATCTCAAAATGAAATCATACATACTTGTGCCAAAAATCATAAACAATTATATTATAACCCAAGAAATTAAATGGGTATCATAAACATGTAATCATATATTAACTTGTGAAAAAAATACAGATTTCATAATCATTTCAACAAATAATAAGTTGTGAAAGGGATCAGGTTTCAAAAGCATATAACCTATGGAATAGAAAAGGGTGTCATAAGCACCATTTTATAAAAACATAAAATATCAAAGAAAGAATATGAATATAACCTTTATATCATTTCCTATAAGGGAATGATTAACATTAATAGATTCTATCTTAGATGGAAAATAACTTAGAAAGATATTTTGAAAACATTTATTAAGGAAAATATCCTTTCTTCTTTGCAAAAAGTCTCTTTAAAACATAAAAACATTTTAAAACCCATTTTATGGAAAATAAACTTGAAATCTTATAAAGAAATATTTGAAAACCTTTTGGAAACCTTTTTATTTGAAAACATATAAGTAGATCTTGAAAAAAATTTGAAAAACATTTTCCTTGAAAACTTATAAAAGGATCTTGAAAACATTTTGAAAAAAAATTCTTTGAAAATAATTTTCAAAATTATAAATAAGGATTGAAATCATTTTGAAAACTGTTTTTCTTGAAAACTTAAAAAAGCAACTTGAAAAAATTTTGGAAACAATTTTCCTTGAAAAATTATAAAATAATATTGAAAACATTTTGAAAACAATTTTCATTAAAAACTTATAAAGTAAACTTGAAAATATTTTGAAAACCATTTTTCTTGAAAACTAAAAAAATAATCTTAAAATCCTTTTGAAAAACACTTTATTTGAAAAATACTTTGAAAAATGATAAAGAAATCATGAAAACATTTTGAAAAACATTTCTTTGAAAATTATTTTTAGAAAAATTTTCTTAAAAATAAACCTTTTAAACATTTAAAGGAAGCTCCATTGAAATTACTGTGGGTAAATCTGTACATGTCGTATAAGGTAAGAAGAACATTACTTTTGCATGGTAAAAGGTTAGAAAAATGCATTGTTTGGAAAGAAACAAGAAGATTACCTTGAAAACATTGGTAAAATAAAAAAAGTGAAAAATTAAATTTTAAATATTATAGGATAATAGTAGAATATTCTTGGAAACCCTTTTTAGAAAACATGGTTTTGAAGGAATATAGATTTCTGACCAAAGAGAGGGTAAAGTTAGGCTTTATTAAAAACACATTCTTAACTATATTTTGTACCAAATAGTAGAAAAATGATACCAATACATAAATATATCATGAATAAAAATAAGAGAAGAAAATACATGAATTTTATTGAGATATGGGTTATAATATTTCAACAAAGGAAGCAAAATCATAAACAGTCTCAAAAAGTGATGAGATTGTTTCAATAAAATCTTATCACTTAGTAACTTTGAACCATACTTCCCATGTAACAAAGTGAAATTAAATTAATCTTAAAATATCATGAAATTAGATTCATGATATAACATGTTAAAGTCATTATATACACCACATGGAAAAATATAGGTGCATAACATGGCATGTGTCTCAAAGAAGGCAAATTGATACATAACTACTTTACTAATTTTGTAACTTTTTAAACATAAACACCATGAAATAAAGATCATATAATGGATATTTAAATAACCATAATTTTAATTATAATAATAATAGAATACATCCATGGGTAGTATATGTATAACATAAAAGGAATGGGTGGTTAATAAATCATGTATCTCATGGAAATAAAAAGTGAGATAAAATTCTCTTACCTTGTGTCTTGACTCTAATCATACTCATACAAACATTCTATATAACAAATATAAGTTTATTATAAATATATAAAAAACCATATTATTTTATCTAATACCTCATATGGTTTTATTATGACTTTATATTACCTTCCTGTTAACAATTCTATGTTAAGGTTTCACTTGGGTTATATCTTCTTTGTTCTTCACATGTTTCTTAATTTGTTATATATTTAGTCCTTATACTTGTATAATGATTTTAAGAATATAAAAAATGATATGAATATAATTTATATTTAGAGTATGTGTATTATAAAAATCTATATAATATATAAGTATAAAATGGAATACACCATTTATGGAGAATGTGGGTAATACATACACATGAACGTTGTTTTCGTTTAATAGTTGTATTTAAAGAAAGAAGGTAAATGACATATATATATATATGTGTGTGTGTGTGTGTGTGTATATATCATTATTATAGTATAATTATTATATCATATATATCATATAAGTTTACTAAACTCATCCTTAATTCATTCCATGTAGTGTGTGAACGAATCACATTGCTTTGAGGGGGCGGTAGTCCACACTTCCTCAACCGAAATTATCATATTTACACAAGATGGAAAGCATAAAGGTATGTTATAAATAAAAATTACAGAAGAATAAATTCATTATAAATATCATATGTATCATATATAAATATATTTTCCATCATAATGTTCACCATGAGAGATGGTAAAGGAAAAAAATGAACAATCATCGTTTCATGAGGCGGTAGTTCGATGTACACGTAAACAGTGTGTTTGTTACCCATTATATGGAAGTGTTTGTAATTTTAGTTTGAAAATTTATAATAAAAACATCCTAGTATGTTTAAGATACTTTTGTTTTTATAAAATTATGGAATAATAAGTTTTTAGGGGGTTTATAGTTGAAATAAAAGAAAGGAGCTTGAGAGAGGGTGTTACCTATTAATCAGGTAACTCCTTTTGGTTTGCACCACATGGATTCCTTTGATTTATTTATACACAAGGGGAGTATTATAGGATAATTAGAGGTATTTTTAGGACCTATTTGGTTATATATTGTTCTATCCAATGTGTATTTAGAGGTGTGAGTAAGTGAGAGGAGAGAAGGTTGTTTTATAGTGGAGGAGGAGTGGCACTCTTGTAAATATTTGAAGAGACAATTCCACCCACATTTTTCATGTTTCAATTGGAT
Source organism: Viscum album (assembly GCA_963277665.1). Lineage (NCBI taxonomy): Eukaryota > Viridiplantae > Streptophyta > Magnoliopsida > Santalales > Viscaceae > Viscum > Viscum album. The sequence continues at coordinate 1,112,160,130 of OY728137.1, forward strand.
CCAATAATTTAAAAAAATAGATAAAATAGAGTATAGGTTCGAAATATGGATATCCAATGGCTCTTGTAAAAATTTCTAGGTCCTTTGGGCCCTCAAGATTAATGTTTAGTCTCTTATTAAGCTTAATTTTACCTTAATCGGTGTAATTAATTTTAATTACTTTCACTAATATTTTTGGTAAAAAATAATTTGACCTTATTATATATTATAAATTATTATGATTCTAAATATGGAATCCATTTTTCCAAATTACAATCACTGAAGTGGCAGAAATTAATTTAAATTTAATCCCACACTCGGGTCGACAATGCATATTTTTAAAGTAAAAACGTTCAAAAGTTTGCTATGTTTTTATATTCAATTTCAAAGTGAAATTTATTAAAATGAACCAAATTTGGTTTAATGATAAAAATTTGATCTAGTTAAAATTTAAAACCAATTTAAAATATAATTTAACCTTATAAATAAATTTTATGAAAAAGTATTTTTGAATTAAAATTCAATATTTTTTCACTATTTATCCAAAAATGAAGTTTCTCAGAAAAATCCCATAAATTCACCCTAAGATAATTTCGAAATTAAATAATAAAAATTTAAGTTTATTTTATTAAATTAAATTTCTAAATGTATATAAAATTAATTTTATTATTTTTCATATAAGGACATTAAAAGCAGCTCATTTAAGAAAATAGTATTTTAAAACATATAAGGGCTCGCATAAGTGCCCGGTTATCACAATAAATCTTGGGAATGATTTACCCAAATTAAAAAATATAAAATAACCCAAAAAATAAACCAAACCAAGTAAAATATTCAGCCAAAAAAGCCTTTAACCAAAACCATATTTTGAGTCACATGTAAAACCAAAACCCAAAACACTAAAAATTATGATGACCAAAAACCATCCCAAAAATTGCCACCAAGTGAGAGGAAACCACCCTCAATCCATCACCACAATTCCATGTCAAGAAGTCTGCTAACAACCAGAACCACCTCTCTCAAACATTGTACCCTTACCTGTATCAGACATAAACCAATCTACTTACACCAAAAGGTGTAAGTAGGGTGTGAGAAATTTCCCAGTAAGAGGCCACCAAGAAAAGATTCTACGCATAAGAATTAAAAGAAAAATACATTTAAAATGATAAAATAAATGAAAGAAGGAAATTCTTGAACAATGTTAATGAAAATATTTTTTCATGAAACAACCTTAAATAAAAGCAGTTTAAAGAAAACACATTTTTGTGTAGTAACTCAAGTGACATATCATGTATCATTGGTGTGCGTAGAGTAACCGAGAGCACAAAAAGAAGAGAGAGGTTCTATGGGTACTAGTAATGAGTGGGACCCTAGAACTTCGTGTCTTGGTCAACCATGGATTATAAACCACGACCCTTAGAAATTGTGTCTTAGAAACCACGACCCTCAGAAAACGTGGCTTAGAAACTATGCCCCTCGGTCATTCATATGTTTAGTTAGTGTTGCAATCGTCAATTCTGCTAGTGAAACCGGGTCAATCCGCCTCCAGAACACTATCTCACTAGTGCTAGTCCCCCCACCTAATACCCCAGGCTTTCCTTTTTGTGCTCACTTAAATTTTAAGTTCACATCACATTTCACATTAACACTTAAGATCCAAACAAGGTGCTTACATAAAAAAACACATAATTCGCACATCGATACCCTATTTTACAACCATACGGACACTAAAAACTTTTAAGAACTTAACCTGCACCACTTGAACATTAAATTAAACCATCTTCATAGTCTTGTAAAAACACTTTTTATAATTAAGAAAACCACTAAGAAAAATTATTAAACAGTTTCCCAAACATGATGCAAAATCTTTAAAGCGAAAAAAAGTCACTCAAAACCCTTTTCAAAGAAAAAACATTATGACACCATTCCAAAACATAAACTGCATCATCCTCACTTCCTAACACACACACTACACAGTTTAAAAAACAATGATAAATAGTCCAAAGCAGGTTATCACAATAAAATTCACCAACATCACTTAAACTTACTTCTTACCAATTAAATGCACAATGAAACTCAATCAAATATAATTTTGAAGCATGTAAAAAAATAAAAAAGTGTGCTAAACTAATTAAATAAACTAGTAAATTATCATAAGTTAATGTTTGTGTGCCGAATCACCTACTGGTGTGTTGCAAGCTTCACATAATTGGTGTGCAAAGACCACCGCATGCCAATGCAGCTCAAACAAACTCAAATACACCCTAAAAACAAAGCATCGTGAAAATTTCATCAAGATTTAATCAATCACAACTAAACCACAACCACAACATCACCAAAAAAAGGATGAACAATGAGGGACTCTGCACCTACGGTGAGGGGTCTAAGAGGTCTGTCGGAGGTTGATGGGGGATATCCGGGCTTGCGCGGTGCCAGAAAAACAAAGGGAAAGACATGGAAAAAGGCGCAGCCAAGGGAGGGGGCTGTCAGAGCTTTGGTCGAACCTGGGGGAGGCACGTGCAGCTGGAAAAAGGTGGGGGAAGACCGCCGGGGTGAGTTCCGGCCGAGGAGGAGCTGGCTGGTCTGACAAGAAGGTTGTGCGGGGCAGGTCTTCGGCATAAGACTGGGTGCGAGGAAACAAGGTGGGAGGGGTTGTAGTTGTGGTTGGAGTTTTACATAGGAGGACGCGGCGCTTCTAAGAGGTAGAGCGGGAGGTATCAGGGAGGGGATGTCGCGGGGAGGCAGTAGGAAAGGAGGGAGCAACGGCAAAGGGTGCGAGGTAGTGGGGTCACTAGGAGGTAGAATGGGAGGGCAGAGCCATGGTGAGGGGGAAGAAATGCAGTGGTGGCTAGGGATCGAAGGAGGAGAATGCGGCACACTGGGGATAAGGAAGGAGCATCAGAGAAGAAGAAGGAAAAAAGAGTGGGAGGAAAAAAGAGAGAGAAAAAAAAGAGGAAAAAAAGAAATGAGAAAATGAAATAAAAATAAATAAAAAATAAATAAAACAAATATAATAATAATCATAATAATCATAATAATACTGATAATAGTTATTAATTAATCTTAATAATTATTCTCAAATAATCTAATTAATTTAACAATGTTAATAGAAATAAATTAATTTAAATATAAAATATTAAAATAATAATATTAATTATAATAATTAAAATTTTATTATTCATATGGTTAGTTAACCATCTGCACACCGAGTAGGCTATATGTCAAACTGGCGAAGCCACATGGCTCCGCCCGTGCCCTGCCCGCCCGTCGAGAATTGTCAAGCCGATGCTCTTTTATTAGTAAAAAAGTGAAAAACTCGAGTCATCTCGACCCACATTTCAACCAAACAATTATTAAAAGGGAAGATAAACTTATGAGATAAAAAATAAAATTAAAAACATACCGAATCGTGAAGTTTGGGTGTGACAATTCTCCTCACCATGGAAACTTTCCTCTCTCAGAAATTCAATTTGAAGCCTGATCATAAAATAGAAATAGGTACTCCTACTCAACCCAAGACTTCCATTCCCAAGTCTCATGCTCTTCATTACCATGATGCCAAAGAATGCGAACTAAGGGAATGGACTTCCCACGAAGCAGCTTCTACTGAGAATCCACTATCTGCACTGGTCACTCAAACACTGATAAGTCGGGCTTTATCTCCAACTCCTCCCAATTCAACACATGTGATGGATCGGTTTTATACTTTTTCAGTTGGGAGACATGGAATACATCGTTAATCGACATCAACTTAGAAGGAAAAGATAATCTATAGGCCACCATTCTAATCCATTCAGTAATCTCGAAAGGCCCAACAAACCTCGGTGTCAGCTTCCCCAACTTTCCAAAGCGGTGGTGACCCAAGCGAGGGGCCACCTTCAAGAACACCTGATCATCCACTGAAAACTCAAGATCCCATCACCTTTGATCATCATAAGATTTGTGGCAACTCTGAGCTGTTAATAACTGTTTTCTAATCAACTTGACCTTCTCAGACGTCTCTTGAACGAGGATCGGTCCCAAAATTGAGGTCTCACCTACCTTATCCCAACATAAAGGAGACCAACAAGGCCAACCATAGATCACATCAAAGTGTTCCATTCTAATAGAGGATTTGTAACTGTTATTATAAGAAAACTTAACCAATCCCAAATAGATATCCCATGAACCTTTAAAATCCAACACACATGCGTGAAGCATGTCCTCCAAAATTTGATTCGCCCACTCTGTCTGTCCATCCATCTAAGGATGGTATGTTATGATCATATTAATTTGTGACCCCAAAGCCTTCTAGAGGCCTTCCCAAAATCGATAGGTAAAGCGGGGGTCCCTATTAGAGACAACCTCTAATGGCACGCCATGAAGTCTAACCACCTTCTGAACATATAAATGGCCCAGATCATCCACCTTTGTTGTATCACTGATTGGGATAAAGTGATCTGACTTGGTCAAATTATCAATCACTACCCAAAATTTCATTCCTTACCTAATTTTTATGATGAAATCCAACAATGAAGTCCATGGCGGCCTCATCCCACTTCCAGGAAGGAATGGGTAATGGATGAAGTAGACCAGATGGTCTCTGATTCTCTACTTTCACCTGCTGACAAGTGTATCATCTCGATACAAAGTCATCTATGTCTCATCTCATACCTGGACACTATAACTGTTGAAGAAAATCGTAATAAATCTTGGTAGTACCATGATAAATGGCCCACTGAGACTGGTGGCTATCCTTCACCACCACCTTCCGCTGAGATAACGGCACCACTACATGGCCCTTGAAGCAAAAAATACTCTCATAAAACATAGGACAATCAAAATGATTCTCCCCACCATGGAGAAACTACATAGATTGTTGAAATAGCTCATCATCGAGATGCTCCCACTGAATCAACTCCAGAAGAGTGTGAGTCAACTGAATTCTAGCCAAGAAAGTACCTCTGTTGTGCTCCCTGCTCTCCATGTGCATATGGGCCAAGAGCCCCATCAAATTCCACTCATCCCTGGACCTCCTCGAATCCTGCACTGGTACTTTCCTACTCAAGTCTTTATCCACCACATTACCCTTGCCTAGGGTGTAGACAATGTCAAAGTCAAATCCCTACAGATACTCGATCCAGCGGTGCTGCCTCAGATTGAGATCCTTCTGAGAGAAAATGTTGGCTAGGCTCTTATGGTTAGAGTAGACCACAAATTTCTCCCCAAATAGGTAGTGATGCCAAGTCTTCAGGGCATGCATAACTACTGCAAACTCCAAGTTGTGATTCAGATAATTCTTCTCATACAGTCAGAGCTAGCTAGAACCATAATCCACTACATGGTTATCCTGCATGAGTACACACCCAAGGCCCATACCTGAAGCATCAAAATAAACCACATAGTCCTTACCAGACTCTAGTAAGATCAATATAGGTGCAGTGGTCAACTTCCGCTTCAACTCCTCGAATGATGTCTGGCACTGTGGGATGTATTCAAACTTCACCCCTTTCCAGGTGAGTGCGGTCATAGAGGAGGCAATACATGATAAATCCCTAAAAACACCTTTAATAACCTGCCAAGCTAAAAAAACTCTTGATCTCAAACACATTTATCAACTGTTACCAAGACATCATTTCACTGATCTTCTTAGGATCCATTGAAACCCCTGTTCTGAGATGACATTCCCTAGAAACATTACTTCCATGATCCAGAATGTGCACTTAAAAAGTTTGGCATACAATTGGTGATTCTGAAAAGTGCCCAAAATAATCCATAGGTGATGCTCATTATCCTACTCAAATCCAGAGAAAACTAGGATGTTATCCAAAAATACCACGACAAAGGAGTTGACATATTGGTGGAACACCCTATTCATGAGTTCCATGAAAACTATCGGAGTATTAATCAATCTGAAGGGAATGAACAAGTAATCTAAGTGACTGTACCTGCTCCGGAAATCTATCTTCGGGATGTTTTCTTCTCTCACCCTGAGTTGGTGGTAACCATATCTCAAGTCAATTTTGGAGAACCATTTTCCCCCCCTCATTTGGTCAAACTAATCATGAATCGGGGGAAAAGGGTATTTATTTTTTATGGTTATCTTATTCAATTTATGGTAATCAATACACAATAGGAGGGTTCCATCAGCCTTCTTTGTGAATAAAACTAGGGTGGCCCAAAGAGAGAACCTTGGGCGAATGAATCCTTTGGATTCCAAATCGTCCAAATGTATCTTTAATTCCCTAAATTAAGTGGGTTCCATGCGATATGAGGGAATATATATAGGCTATATCCCTAGTGCCAACTCAATCAAAAACTCCACGTCCCGCTCTGGGGGTAAGCCTAAAAAATCATATGGGAATACCTTTGGAAACTCATCCACTACTGGAGGTAACCCACTCTGAGAAGCGCCATTGTAGTCGTCCAGTGAAAGTGAAGATAACTGATAAGCAAGATTCCCCAACTCAGGAAGTGGAGGTCCTGTATGACCTGACTGAGGATCCCATTCCCTAAGAAATACTTGGGGAATCCCATCAGGTGCTATAAAACTAACCCGTCGTTGATAATAATAAATATGAACTTGAAATTACACCATCCAGCCCGTGTTGAGGATCACATCAAACAAGTCCATATCAAAGACCAAGAAATATCACTCCATCTCGACTCCTGACATAGAGAGCGCGCATGATGGACACCTAAGGCCTTGATCCCTCTTTTTCTATAATGGTGTTACCAACTCCATGGAAAAAGATAACAATTCAGTTGGTATGTTCAGTAGGTTCACAAGATGGATAGATATAAAGGAGACAGAAGCACCAGTATCAAATAAAACTGTAGCTATAGAAGATGCAATCAGAATGTTACCTCGAATAGTCGAAGTTCCTACATCAGATCCCACTGGTGCCTGATACACAACATGCAAATGCCTGGTCCCCACCTAGGAACGACTGCTCACCTGAGGCTCAACCCTGATCTGGATCTACCTCGAAGACGATATGGTCATACCACCACGACCACCAAACCAAGATCACATCATCCCGGTCAGCTCTTACTAAACTGATACCCCTCTGGAAGCTACAAATCCATTCCCACTCTGGTAAGGGCATACAGTCCTACAAAATCATTGTAGATGTCCCACAACTCCATACCCATGGCAAGGTCTGGGAGGGTATGGACATGTAATTCAGATGTGACCTACCCTTCCGCACTGATGGCACACAACGGACCTCATATCAGAAGCAAAAGATGAGGTTTTCATGAAAGGATGCCCTGAGATACCACCTGCCTTGTTCCCTTACTCATCACGCTTCCTCTTCTTCTCGAATGAACTGCCATTACCAAACCCTGACACTGATCCAGGAAACCCTGAATTTTCTCTCTGATCAATCTTGACCAAGCAAGAACGATTGACCACCTCAGCATAAGTTCACATATTGAATAATAAAACTTAAGAGTAAATTTCTGGTTAAATCCCCTTCTCTAACTTCTGAGCTTTAAAAGACTCATTTGAAATAATCTCATGTGCATACCGCACTAGATCATAAAATCAATTTGCATACTCCATCACTGTCTGACCCCTTGTGAAAGATTCATGAACTCCCAGGATCTGGTGTAGTCTAGGAACTCAGGACAGTACTGCTCATTAAATATAGCCTTGAAATCCTTCTGACTCATCTACTTATGCTTCCCAGCCTGAAGCACTAATTACCACCACTTGCGACTGGGACCCTATAGCTAAAATGAGGCACACTTTACCCTAACCTCCTCTAGCGTGTCAAGGAACTCGATTATAGGATCTGTCTTTTTAATCCACTCCTCTAACTCTTGAGGTTCTGAACTACCTCGGGGTGAAGGAGGTTTATTCTTCAGAAACTCCTGAGATTTATCCTTCTTAGATCCTGAATCATCTTCTCTAGCTGGAATAGGAGTGAGATCAGGAGTCGCCCCTTGTCCTAAATCGTGAACATCTTGGACCACATCTTCTACCAATCTTTAATCAAGCAGTGAGGGAGAACTCTCTCCAGCTTCCTCCCATGGGTGCATATAGGGTCTCTGGGGAGTAATCCTACTGCAATGAGAAACAATCACAAAAAGAACATCAGTAATACATCATGCCTGAAGAAAAATAAAATTTCAGTAAGGAAAATAATCATTAGTAAACCCAAAATGAAAAAGTAACATTTTGTCCAAACCACTTCTTCCATGCCCGATGTCCATGCACAGTCTACAGCTTGCACGTCCCACCTGGGAGATAAGTCAAACAAGCATCCTAAAACCCCATGGTGACTCAGGGTCTATCACGAGGTGCGCTCGCCAAGCACCCAACTCACAACTAGAATTCTGAGCCCCGACAGTCCTAGCTCCTGTCTAACCAGACTCATCCCAAATAAAATAACCCAAATGGAAAAACCTCCTCTGATACCATTTTTTTCACGAACCAAGCCAGGTATCTATCCAAACGGCACCTGACCCAGCTCGTAGCAATGCCTAAAGGGTGTACCTGATCCCCATGGGCTGGCACAAGTGCTCGGGTACCATAATAAAACTTGGGAATTATTTACCCTAATAAAAAAATATAAATAAACCAACAAAATAAACCAAACCAAAATTAAAAGTCGCATCCAAACAAGCCTTTAACCAAAACCATATTTTGAGTCACATGTAAAACCAAAACCCAAACAACACTAAAAAGTATGGTGACCAAAAACCATCCCAAAAACTTCTGGCCAGTGAGAGGACACCACCCTCAAGCCATCATCACAACGCCACATCAAGAATTCTGCTAACAACTGGAACCACCACTCCCAAACTCTAGACCCTTACCTGTATCAGAAATAAAAAAATATACTTACACCCAAAGGTGTAAGTAGGGTGTGAGCATTTTCCCAGTAGGAGGCCACCAAGAAACGATTCCATGCACAATCATTAAAAGACAAATACATTTGAAATGATAAAATAAAGGAAAGAAGGAAATTCTTGAACAACGTTAATGAAAATATTTTTTCATGAAACAACCTTAAAGAAAAGTATTTTAAAGAAAACACATGTTTGTATAGCAACTATAATTTGTGTCTTGGTCTTTGACCAAGGCATCACATTTTTTTTAAAAAAATTGTATAGTAACTCAAGTGACATATCATGTATCATTGGTGTGCGCAGAGTAACCAAGAGTACCAAAATATGGGAGGGGCCCTATGGGTACTAGTAATGAGTGGGACCCCAGAACTTTGTGTCTCGGTGAACTATGGATTAGAAACCACGACCCTCATAAAACATGTCTTAAAAACCAAGACCCTAAGAAAATGTGGCTTAGAAACCATGGTCCTCAGTCATTCATATGTTTATTTAGTATTTCAATCGTCAATCCTACTAGTGAAACCAGACCAAGCCACCTCCGGAACACTAGCTCACTAGTCCTAGTCCCCCCGCCTAATACCCCAGGCTTCCCTCTTTATTCTCACTTAAATTCCAAGTTTACATCACATGTCACATTAACACTTAAGATCCAAACAAGGTGCTTACATAAAAAACATTCCATTCACACACCTATATCCTCTTTCAAAACCATACGCATACCAAAACATTTTTAGAACTTAACCTATGCCACTTGCACATTAAATTAAACCATTTTCATAGTATTATAAAAACAATTTTTATAATTAAGAAAACCACTAAGAAAAATTGTTAAACAGTTTCCCAAACATGATGCCAAATCTTTAAAGGGAAAAAAGTCACTCAAAACCCTTTTCAAAGTAAAACACATTCGAACACCACACCAAAACATAAAATGTATCATCCGCACTTCCTAACACACACACTGTACAGTTTACAAAATAATAATAAATAGTCCAAAGTAGGTTTTCACAATAAAATTCACCAACATCACTTAAACATACTTATTACTAATTAAATGCACAGTTAAACTCAATCAAAGATAATTTTATAGCATGTAAACAAATAGACAAATGTATTAAAATAATTAAATAAACAAGTAAATTATCATCAGTTAATGTTTGTGTACAGAATCACCTACCAGTGTATTGCAAGCTTCGCATAATTGGTACGCAAAGACCATAGCATGCCAATGCAGCTCAAACAAACTCAAATACACCCTAAAAAAAAGAATCATGAAAAATGCTTCAATATTAAATCAATCACAACTAAAACACAACCGCAACATCACCAAAAATAAAAGTATGAACAACCAGGGACTCTACACCTATGGCGAGGGGTCTGAGAGGTCAGCCAGAGGTTGACGGGGGCTGTCTAGGCTTGCGCGGTGCCAAAAAAACAAAGGGAGAACTTCTGGAAAAAGGCACATCCAAGGAAGGGGGCTTCTGGAGCTTTTTCCAAACCTAGGGTAGATGTTCGCGGATGGAAAAATGTGGGGACGGACCTCCGGGGTGAGTTCCAGCCAAGGAGGAGTCGGCTGGTCCGATGAGAAGGCTATGTAGGGTAGGGATTTTTCTCAAGGCTGGGTGCGAGCCAACAAGGTGGGAGGGGTCATAGCTGTGGCTATAGTAGGACATAGGAATATACAGCACTACTAGGAGGTAGATCAAGAGGTGGCAGGGAGGGGTTGTAACCGGGAGGTAGTAGGGAAGGAGGATGCAACGGTAAAGGGTGTGAGGTAGCAAGGGGGTTTCCAGGAGGTAGAATGGGAGGGAAGAGTCGCGATGAGGGGAAGAAATTTAGTGGTGGCTAGGGTTTGAAGGAGGAGAATGAGACGCGCTAGGGAGAAGGAAGGAGTGCTAGAGAAGAAGACGGAAAAAAAAGAATAGGATGGAAAAAAGAGAGAGATAAAAAGAGGGAAAAAAGAAAAGAGAAAATGAAATAAATAAAAATTAAAATAAAACAAACTAAAAAACTATAATAATAATTATAATAATCATAATAATACTTATAATAGTTGTTAATTAATCTTAATAATCATCCTTAATTAATATAATTAATTTTAATAATGTTAATAGCAATAACTTAATTCAAATATCAAATATTAAAATGATCATATTAATTATAATAATAAAAATTTTATTTTTCAGATGGTTAGTTAACCACCTGTGCACCGGGAAGGATGCATGTCAAACTGGAAAAGCCACACAGCTTAACCTGTTCCATACCCGCTCATCGGTCATTGTCAATATGATGCTCATTTATTAGCGCAAAAGCACAAAACCTGAGTTGGCTCGGCCCACATTTCAACCAAACAATTATTAAAAGGGAAGATAAACTTATGAGATAAAAACTAAAATTAAAAACATTCTGAATCATGAAGTCTGGGTGTGACAATTACTATTCATATTACTAAGTTTGATGGTTAGTTTATAATTATCTCATTTAAATAATTATAGAAATAATATAATGCTTTGTAGAAACTTGGTGTTGTGTGTAACGTATGCTAAGTCAGTGTTGTGTGTAGTGCAAGACAAGTTGGTGTCATGTAAAAGGAATATTTTAATTGGTGATTTAATATATAAAAAATTGTTTTCAGTGTTGCATTAATTTCAAAATATAAAATGATCAAATTAATTCAAAAAAATAAATTTCACAAAATCTTTGGATGTCACAATCTACCCCCTTAAAATGAATTTCTCCCTTGAAATTCATATGTTTATCAATTATTTAATACTTGAAAGTTAATTTCATAAAAACCGCCATCATAAAAATTAATACTAAATCTTACTTTATGAAAGGAAAGTTGGAACTATAACGGTTAACCAAAGTAACATATAAATAGGTTTCCACATAGGAGAACATAGGTTGGGAGTGAAGATTTGACATAGAGGAAAAACATAAATATTTATAGGGATTGATTGAGGTCATCAATTACTAAAAAAATGAATGATCAAATAAAAGTTTAGGGCCAAAAATTCATAAATCTGTGATGATTTAAAAGTTTATTATTTCAAAAATATTAAGGTATTAAGACATCACCTTTTTTTATCATTATCCAAAAATTGAATAATTATTTTATTGACCAAGAATATAAGGAAATATACTTATATGATATATTTCTATAAAAAAAATTCATTCTTTAGTTGTTCTTTTAACTATTTCTAATTTATCCATTACTTCAATAAATGGATTTCTAGAAATTAACTTTTATGTCTGAAGCACTAAAATACACTTTTAGAAGATATTAAGGCCCATAAAAGAATTAAAAGTATAACTATTTATCTATAACTATTCTTAAAAATTAATTTGGTTAATACATTAATCTCTAAACATAAAAAGTAACACTATTATTTCATCATAAATGATTATTCATCAAAAATAATTATAGATTAACCAAGACATCACATAGGCCAGTGGTCGGTTTGAAACCCTTATCATTCTTTGGTCATGGGTTCAAGACCCTCATCCTTTCTGGACTTGATTGGTTGTCACCCAACATACATTATATCATTTTCTAAAACCACACTAATATAATTTCCAAAATAAATATGATGGACATCCTTAAAATAAGGTGAATTACTAAATAGCATTTTAACTAAGGTTTTCAATATACTCTCAATACATAAATACTTCTCCAAAATTAACTTAAATTTTTCATGAATGGTAAACCTTATAAACCCTCTAAAAATTTAAAATCCAAAACTTTAGAAAGAAACTCATGAATTTAGCTTAACATTTATCCCCCATATATCACAAAGTAGCTCTTGGTTGTCACATTCCAAACATGTGAATACCCTCATGGTAAATTCTCTTATAACATGGTAACAACTTGAATTACCATAAATACTTTTGTAAAACATGAATTCTTCTTTATTCCATAGATTATTGGATATATTCCATAAATCCAAGAAGTTGTAAACTTCATCCATGATAGCATGAACTACTTGTCAATAAGTCTTTAATTAGTTCCAAGGTAATCAGTACCATCTAATTTACTTATTCATATCTCACATATCTTTACCCAAATAAAATTATCTTAACATAAGTAACATATTAGGGGTTATATTTTCTTAGTAAAAATATCACCCTTTCATTAAATCACTTTTCCATTCCATCAGAAACATTCAACGTAATATTTTAAATACTTAGAGAAAAACATAAACCGAACAATCCTTGTTTATTTCACCATTCATATAACATAATTCCTAAATCCAAAATACATAAAAACTTACTTCATCTATATCCCATAATAAGGCTACCTCATCTTATTACTTAATACCTATTTCCTTTCACATTTCATATGCAGTATCATCATTATCAGCAATATAACCATTACTCATGACACCTTTTTTATTCTCTTCGGAAGCTTTCTTATTGGTACATTGAGTTGCATAATGACCATTTATTCCATAATTAAAACACTTAACCTTAAATTATTCCTTAGGGAGTCCAATATTCTCAACCATTTATTTAACCAAAATATTCATTTTTTCCTTCTAGTCACTTACTTTGTGTCCTTCTTTTACACAGTCAAAACATCTTCTTGTTCCTCTAAGATAATCACTTTGGTGGTTCTTCCCACATTCATGAAACAAAGGAAACCAAATATTCTTTCTCCAATGGTCTTAATTACTTGAACTCTCAGTGAACTCATTCCTTCTTTTCCTTGGTGAGTCTGAGAGTTAGTTAAGTTACATGTTGTTAATCATGTTCCGTGAAAACTGATTAGGAATGATCACAATATCTTTCACTATAATGATTATCCCACTTGACTTCTTATCATTAAATAATCCATCACATTCAATATTAGTCTAGTTCCTTTCAGTTCCCTCCATTGACTAAAATAAAAATCGTAGTGTTAGCATTACTTATCATAGCATAAAACCATATGGTCATGAAAATAATTACTTATAGGATGACTAAATAATGATACCTTCCTTAATATATGAAACCCTAGGTTCATCCAAAGTTATTAATAACCATCATATATTTAAATAATTCATGATGGTTCATGAAGATTTTGTGAATTACCAAAGCATATCCCCCAAGAGTGTAAAACTAGGTGTGCAGCAAGACTAATTTTCGTATACCAAAATACCCTGAGTCAGGCTCAGAACATCTTTTTAGAGTTGTTACCCCTATGTACATTTGTGCCAGAGACACATCCACTTATACTATCTAGATAAATACATATTTCTAGGAAACTACTCACTCTATCCTTTACCAAAATTCCATGACATTTTCCTATACTTTTCCTTATCCTTACACTTATCCCTAGACATGTCCTTAGGGTTCTGGCTAAGGTTTTCTCATCTGATATTCCAAAGTTTGACTAAACCTTTTCTATGATACTAGCTATAGTGACCCTCTCTTTTCATACATTAACATTACATCACTTTCTCAAAATACTTATAACATTATGAAAAGGGATGCCCAAAGACTATATTAGTCTAGTGCCTTTGGAAACATGGAAACAAAAAAACTAGTACATAAATGAGCTACATCATCTCCTAATAGGTTCTTATTGACTATCACACTTCTTATAAACATCAAACATAATACATATCTTCATATCCTGGGGGAAGGAAACATAAAAAGGGGTGTTCTCAGATGCTCAGTAAAGGTAAAAAAGGTAGATACATAAGCATAATCATGATCATAAAGGTATGAGAACATGATAATAATTATAGAAGATCATACCCTATATATCAAAGATCATAAACATGAATCATGGAATAAATTATGGCGGTTCATAAGATATGAATCATAGGAAAATAAAGAACATAATCCATGAAAGTAAAACATAGGAATAAAACATGAAATTGTGGAAAACACATAAAAATATATAATGATTTTTATAGTAGTCAATACATCGCTGATAAGGACATCTTAGTGGAAAAATTCCTTTACTGAATTGGCTTCACTCCCCATTCCAGCCCTATATTACTTAATTGAGTTCACTCTTCATTACATCCCTATAATACTTAACCAAGTTCATTTCTCATTCTTTCCCTATAATAATAATCATTTCTCATTCTAGCCATGTCTATCTCATGAGATATAAATATTTACCCAATGCATTGGCAGGATATATAGGTCCCACCAATCTCATAATGAAATCATACATACTTGTTCCAAAAAATCCTAAACAATCATATCATAACCCATGAAATGAAATGGGTATCATAAATATGTAATAATATCTTAACCTATGGAAAAAATATAGGTTTCATAATTATTTCATCAAATCATGACCTATGAAAGGAATAAGTTTTCAAAAGGATATAACCCATGTAAGAGAAATAGGTTTCATAAGAATAATTCCATTAAAACATAAACCATTAAAAAAAGAATATGAATAGAAACTTTGCATCATTTCCTATAAGGGAATGGGTAACACCAATAGATGTCATATTAGATGGAAAATAACTTGTAAATATATTTTGAAAACATTTCTTGAGGAAAATATCCTTTCTTCTTTGAAGAAAGTCTCTTTAAAACATAAAATCCTTTTGAAAACTATTTTCTTGAAAATAAACTTTAAATATTATAAATAAATCTTTGACAACATTTTGCAAACATTTTTATTTTAAAACATATAAAGAGTGCTTGAAAACGTTTTGAAACCCATTTTCCTTGATAACTTATAAAAGGATATAGAAAAAATTTTGAAAACCATTTCTTTGAAAATACTTTACAAACTTATAAATAATTCTTGAAATCATTTTGAAAATATTTTTAATTGAAAACTTATAAAAGAATCTTGAAAACATTTTGGAAATAATTTTCCCTAAAAACTAATAAAAGAAGCTTGAAAACATTTTGAAAATAATTTTCTTTGAAAACTTATAAATGAATCTTAAAAACATTTTGAAAATTATTTTCTTTATAAACTTATAAAATAATCTTAAAAAAAATTTAAAAAAACTTTCCTTGAAATATAATTTTGAAACATATAAAGAAATTGTGAAAAAAATTTGAAAACCATTTCTTTGAAAATTATTTTTAGAAACATTTTCTTAAAAATTAACCTTTTAAACATTAAAATTAAGCTTCATAGAAATTATGGTTGGTAAATTTGTACATGTTGTATGAGGTAGGAATAACATTCCTCTTTCATGGTAAAAGGTTAGAAAAGTAACTTTTTCAGAAAGAGACAAGAAGATTCCTTTGAAAACGTTGGTAAATACAAAAAAAAAGAAAAATATATTTTAAATATTATAGTATAATAGTATAATATTCTTTGAAACCCTTTTTAGAAAACATGGTTTCGAAAGAACAAAGATTTCTTACTAAAGAGAGGATAAAGTTAGGCTTTCTTAAAAACACTTTCTTAACTATCTTATGTACCAAATAGTAGAAAAATGGTACCAATATGTGAATATATAATTAATAACCAAAGTATAAGAAAATTCATGAATTTTATTGAGATATGTATTATAATATTTCAATAAAGGAAGAATAATCATAAACAATCTCAAAAAGTGATGAGATTGTTTCAATAAACTCTTATCACTTAGTAACTTTGAACCATACTCCCCATGTAAGAAATTAAAATTACATGAAGCTAAAAATATCATGAAAGTAATGATATTAATGATATAACATTTAAAAGGCATTATCTTCACCTCATGTAAAAATATATTTTCATAACATGGCATGTGTCTCAAAGAAGGTAAATTCAGACAAAACTACTTTACCAATTTGGTAAATTTTGAAACATAAACCCCATGAAAGAATGATCATAGAATGGATATATAAATACAAATAATTTTAATTATAATAATCATAGAATACATCCATGGTCATTATTCACACCACACAAAAGGAATGGGTGGTGAATAATGCATGTATCTCATGGAAATAAAAAGTGAGATGAAATTCCCTTACCTTGTGTCTTGACTCTCATTGTACTCGTACAAACCTCCTGTATAATAAAGATAATTTTATTATACATATATCATAGAATCATATTCTTATATATAATAACTTATATGGTTTTATTATGACTTTAAATTACACTCTTGTTAATAATTCTATGTTAAGGTTTCACTTTGGGTAATATTTGCTTTGTTCTTCGCATGTGTCTTAATTTGTTATATCTTTGGTCCTTATACTTATATTATGATTTACAAAATGTAAAACATGATATAAATATCATTTATATTCATTATATGTGTAATATAATAATCAATAGAATATATAAATATGAAATGGAATACACCATTTGGGGAGATGGTGGGCCATACATACACATGAACGTTGTTTCTATTTAATAGTCATATTGAAAGAAAGATGGTAAATGTAATATATATATATGTTTGTGTGCGTGTAATTATTCCATTAGAATTTTTATATCATATATATCATATAGGTTCACTAAACCCATACTTAATACATTCCATGTAGTGTGTGAACGAATCACATCCCTTTGAGGGGGCGGTAGTCCACACTTTCTCAAATGAAATTATCTTATTTAAAAAAGATGGAAAGCATAAAGGATGTTCTAAATAAAAATTAAATAATCACAAATTCATTATAAATATCATATGTATCATATATAAATATATTTTCTATAATAATTTCCACCATGAGAGGTGGTAAAGTAAAAATGAACAATCATCATTTCATGAGGCGGTAGTTCGTTCTACACGTAAACAGTATGTTTGTTACCCATTAGATGGAAGTTTGTGTAAGTGTAGGTAGAAATATCCTCATAAAAACATCATAATATATTTTTTATACTGTTTTTTTTATAAAATAATGGAATAAGAAGTGTTGAAGGGTGGATAATTGAAATAAAATAAAGGATATTGAGGGAGGGTGTTACCTCTTAATTGGATAACCCCTTTTAGTTTGCACCAAAGAGCTTCCTTGGATTGATTTATGCCCAAGGGGTGGGTTTTAGGATGATGTGAGGTATTTTAAGGATCTATTTTGGCAGATCTTGGTCAAGATAATGAGTCTTTAGATGTGTGAGGAAGTCGGAGGAGATGAGGCCTTTTATAGTGGAGGAGGAGTGACACTCTTGTAAATATTTGAAGAGAGAATTCCACCCATTTTTTCCATGTTTAAAGTGGATACAATAATAGAAAAAAGTATATAAAAGGTATTATAGGGTATAAATATTCCAATAAAATGGATCTTAGACAAGTTTATAGGTCGTTTGGTCCCTTAAGATTGATGTTTAGTCCCTTATTAAGCTTAATTTTACCATAATCGTTGTAATTAATTTTAATCATTTTCACTAATATTTTTGGAAAAAAATAATTTGGTCTTATTAAAAATTATAAATTATACTTATTCCGAGTATGGAATCAATTTTTACAAATTAAAATCACATAATTGGTAGAAATTAATTTAAATTTAATCCTACAGTCGGTTTGACAATGCGGATTTTTAAAGTAGGTTTGTTCTAAATTTTGCTATGATTTTATATTAAATTTCAAATTGAAATTGATTATAATGACCCAAATTGGGATTAATGATAAAAATATTATCTAGTTAAACTTTTAAAACAATTTAAAATAAAATTTAACCTTATAGATAAATTAGATGAAAAATCGGTTTTGAATTAAAATTCAGTATTTTTTCACTATCAATCCAAAAATGAAGTTTCTCAAAAAAATCCCATTATTCACCCTAATATAATTTCAACATTATAAATTCAAAAATTAATTTTATTTTATAAAATTAAATTTCTCAATATTTCTATAATTAATTTTATTATTTTTCATAAAATGACATTAAAAGAAGTTCATTTGAGAAAATAGTATTTTTAAACATATAAGGACTTTACAAAAAATTAAATATTTAAGTATAAATTTATTTTATTTATATAAAACCATTATAAAAAATATTTTAAAAGTAGCTATTACCATTCATATTACTAGGTTTAACGGCTAGGTTATAATTATCTCATTTAAATAATTATAACAATAAAATGATGCTTCATAGAAACTTGGTGTTGGGGGTAACGTACACCATTTCGGTGTTGAATGTAGTGCAATCCAAGTTAGTTCTACGTAAAATAAATGTTTGAATTAGTTATTTAATATAAAAAAACTATTTTTAGTATTGTATGAAATGAAAAATATCAAATTATTAAATTAATTCAAAAAATATATTTCACAAAATCTCGAGGTGTTACACCAATGGTCATTTGGGGTATTAAATAGCCTTTGAAACTGACTTAAGTCCCAAACCACCATGATAGGTGAATTAATAAGCCTCTAAATTGACTAAATCGAGCAAAGAAGGTTCTTAAATGGTATCTCTAGGTGGGATTATAAATTTTCTACATGTAATTGTCCTTATAATCCCATTACTCTAATACCAAACCCAAATACCATTTGGGATTTTCCTTTTTATCATGTTTGTGTATTAATAATATAAATAACTCATTATTTATATTATAATTCAATATTTATTATTTTAAAAAATAATTATTATTTAATTAAATATTTTAAATTGGTGAAATACAAATCCTATTTGTGTTTATAAAAAACATAAACATATTTACACGTGACATGGTCAATTTGTTCAAAAAACCCAACTATCATTATCATATGTGTGACCTCGAGGTCTCTTTTTAAAATTATAAATATTTATAAATCTCATTCATAATCAAAAATTAATAGTGATATCTAAAAACACATCATATCTACCCAAATTATAAAGGGTTTTGGTGTGATCTAATCCACCACATTTTTATTATAGATATTCTTTTGTCCTTAAAATCAAGATTAAGCATAAGACATCAATAATATTAATCCGTTATAGATTATCTCTTTTTCTCAATTCCCAATTTGACTAAATCTTATATAATTATACCACATGTAATTATCTTCTTATCTCCATGCACATAATTAGTCAAAAATCAATTGAGGGTCATGATTTCATATCCCATCGTATAGACGCACACATCCTATCTTGGTTAAAAAATACCTTTTCTTGAATAGTTTCATAACCAATTACCATCTATTAATCCAAATTCTCAAATGAATTTAGATAGGTTTCAAATTTTGAAACGTTGTGAGTTGGGAACCTATTTAGAAACCTCAGGTTGAAGGATATATAGCTAATTTTTGCTTAAGTAACACCAATGACACACACACACACACACACACATATATATATATATATATGAAAATCCATATGATATACTTTAAGGGAGTTAATTTGAATATAATTTCTCTAAATATTATCCTATTACTGATCAATTTTATCTTTATACAAGTACATGTGAAGGTTCATGTATGTACTTTATCAAAAGAGATACATTGAACACATTGTAAATTTGGAATAGTTTTGATGTAAGCGTCATGTGATAAGCTATCACTTATACTCGATCAAGAATTTCAAAGGGGCCAATATATCTGGGGCTCAAATTACCCTTCCTTCCAAATTTCATAACTTTATTCCAAGTAGGTATTTGTATGTATACCTTCTTTATAACTTTAAACTCTATATTTTTTTATAGTTATTGATATAACTTTTCTATCGACTCTGATCTACCTTGATGTGCTACTAAATAGATATAACTTTCTATACTATTTCTTTGGCCAGCTTAGACCTCAATAGATTGTGTTCTATAACTTCATCCTAGCATGTTGGATTCATGAACTTCTTTCTAATAGGGCTTCATAAGGATCCATCTAAATTATTAAGTGAAATATATTATTATAAGAAAATTAAACCAAAGGAAGGTATTTATATCAAACACCCTTGAAATACATAGATAAATATCTCAATATATCTTCTACTATTTAAATGTTATTCTCATACTAACCATCTATATAAGGATGATATGTAGCGTTAAAGTTCAAATTTTTATTAAAAACTTGTTGAATAATTATCTATAACATCAAGGTAAACCTCATATCTTGATCAAAAATAATAAAATATAATAGTCTAGGAAACCTTACCACTTTCTTAATGTATATCCTGGAAATATAATAAATATAGAAATAATCACTTATAATAATGAAGTGAGTTGACTTCATAAGGTGATCAACTAAAACCCAAATGGTGTTATTCTCTTTAGATGCCTTGGTGAGTCCTATGAAAAAATCCATGGTGATATTTTCTCATTTACATTCTGGTATGAGTAGTGGTTCTAACATCCCCTTAAACTTCTGACATTCAACCTTAACTTTATAACATACCAAGCATCAAGATACATACTCTGAAATATCTTTATTTATGTTATCCATACATAAATACTCTTTAAGATCTCTATACATATTTGTGATTCCAAGATGAATAGAGAATGATAATCTATATGCTTAATCCAATATCACCTTTTTAAATTTTTTTTATTTATGGGACACACACATAGTTTTTGAAAATTATCAACCCCTCATGTTCAATGTTTAACTCTATAATATTCCATGTCTTTTTTAGCTCTATAACTTCCTCATGTATCTCTTTAATATTCACATGAAAGGATGATTAAACATTCATCTAAAAAAGAAAGGATTTTCCCCATTTCCTTATGATTTTAAGATATATCCTCTAAAAATCCATAAGTATTTGATCACTTTCAATCCTCATCATGAAAAACTAGCATGGTCCTCCTAACTTAGAGCAGTATCCACCTTCTTCACCTTCTTAGGGTGGTAATGTATTGAGATATCATAATATTTAATAAATTCTAACCATATCCTTTGATTCATATTTTACTATTTCTATGTGAATATAAACTTCAATATTTTATTATTAGTATATATATCACACCCTTCACCATATAGATAATGATACCATATTTTTAATGTAAAAATTTACCATTTCTAAATCCAAATCATGATTCGGGTAAGTTTTCTCATGAAAATTCAATTTTCATGAGCTATATTCTATCACAATATAATTCTAAAAAAAATACTAGTCCCTTATTTGATTTATCAATATATATCACAAACTCTTCTCTAATGGAGGGTGGTGTAAGAATAGGTGCACTTACTAACCTTCTCTTCAACTACTTGATTTTTTTCACATTCTTATATCTAAAGGAACTTGGAACCCTTCTATGTCAAAATGGTTTTTTGATTCAACAACTATGAGAAATTTCCCAAAAAAAATAATTAGTATCCAATCAACCTAATAAAACTATGTATTTTTGTCATTGTGTTTGGTATGGGACAATTTTCAATAACTTCCTTCTCATAAGTATCCACAGATATTCCCTCATTTGTGATCACATAACCCAAGAATGATACTTTTATAGTCAAATTTTACACATTATAAATTTGGAATATGGTTTCTCCCTCCTAAAGGTATTCAACACAATCCTAAAATGATCTATATACTCTTCATTTCTATTTAAATATATAATAATATCATCTATAAAGGGTACCAAAAATTGGTCAAGGTAATCACTAAAGACTCTTTTCATTAGATCCATAAATATAGTGTGGGAATTGGTATTTACAAATTTAATCACTATAAAATCATAATTACCATACCTTATATAGAAGTATATCTTGGGTATATCCTCCTACATAACCCTCAATTGATGATATCCAAAATGAAGTTAAACCTTTGAACAGTGTCTAGATCTGAAAATTTGATTAAACAAGTCATCAATACGGGTTAGAGGATACTTGTTCTTGATATTGATCTTGTTAAGTTAGTAATAATCAATTAAAACATTAATTTACCTATATTAATTCTTAAAAAAAGAATAGATTCAGCCGATGGTGATGTTTTCTAGCATATAAATACCTTTTCTAGATTCTCTTTGAGTTGATTCTTCAATTCCTATAACTCAATTGGTTTCATTCTATAAGGATTCTTTTAAATTGGTATAACACTAGTTATTAATTATATTAAAAAATCAACATCATGATTTAGAGAATTAAAATGAATCTCTTTAATAAATACATTAACATATTCTTGAACAATGGTCATGTATTCAACTTTTATTTTCTTCCTAGCCATTTGAGATAAATACCCCTCATGAATAAGTAGTAAAACCCATATAATGGAAGTAATTTCCATTGGAAGTTCATCTTTATACTTGCACCAATAGATGATAATTGGTTGATTTGGAATATCAAATATGACTCTCCTTACTTATAAATTGATATGGAATCTATATACAGAGAGTCAATACATGCCTAGTATCACATAAAATTTAACTATAAGAAGAATACCAATGCTTTGAGGAAGCACATTCCCATAAACTTCTATTATAGGGGAGCTATAGACATGAGATACGATCATTGTACCATTAGTATTTTTTCACTAATAATTCAACATCTAATCATTGGGTAGTGATATGATGACCATATTAAATTATTCAGATATAAAATCATGGGTAGAACGGGAATCAAATAAGACATTTGTAGTTCTATAGTGGGTGATAAGTATACCTTTCACCACTTTATTTTTGTGACCCACTTTTTTAGTTGTGATAAAATGATATTTCTCTTTGTCTCTTAATTTAAAAGGTTGTTAACATTAATTTTAATCATTAACCATTGTATTTAGGAACTAATTTTCATAATGTCTATACTCCTCAAAATTATAATATTTTAGTGTGGGTGGTGCTATCAATTGAGATTTATCTTTATTCATTTCATTATTTGGCCTCTTCACATCACTTAGGTATTCAATTACTCAATGGCGTTCTTTTCAACACTTAAAACATTTACCAATACCCTTAAGGAAATTTTCCCCATTCATGTTTTTATACTTTTTTTATAAATAAATATTAATTTTATTTCCTCTATGTGTTTTTTCATTTGATTATCCTCAAAGATCCACCTTTCTCTTTTTATCCCCAAAACCATGAGACTAATGAGAATCTGCATTCTCCATTTTCTTCTTGAGATCACATAGAATGATTTCTTTATAGATACTAAAGTCTCTTATATCTAATTACTTTTAGAGACTTGGTTTTAAGACACTAAATAATCTATCAACATGGATTTCAAAATTGATGATAAAACTAGAAGCATATCATGAAAGTCTAGTGAAATTTTCCTCATAAGTACCAATGGATTCATAATATTTTTTTTAAGATCAATAAATTATTCTTCTATTCTTATGAAGATATTTTGGAGAAAGTAATTATTGAAAAATAATCTCTTAAACTCTTCCCATGTTATGTTTTAAATCTATTCCTCTTTCCTTGTATTACTAATAAGAGTCCACCATTGATCAAAATCACCTTCCAAATGATAAACATACAAGACAAATTGTTCATGCTTAAAGCACTAGATAATGGAAAATATATTTTTATTGGTAGTTATTCATTTCTTATAAATTAGTGGATTTAAGGACCCACTGATAGAAGGTAGATATTGCCTCATGAAAGACTCGATGGTCCATTGTTCCTTCCTTTGGTTGTTTGAAATCTCAACATGATTCATAGCTTGAGATATTTATGTGAGCATAAAAATAATATTTTTTTACTCCAAATCAAATTACATTAATTTAATCATGAGGATAGTCATTTAATTTTCCTTCATATTCATTTTTAACATGATTCCTCCTAGTTACAACAATTTACTAAAACCAAAAATCATAGTGTGAACATCAAGAAATGTTAATCAGAGTGATAAATCATATAATCATAAAAATATTTCCAAATATGTTCTAAATTATGACACATTCTTATCAACCTATGAAACTTTAGGTTCATCCTATCTCACTTTTAGTTCATCATAGTTTGTCTTAGGTTCTATCCTCTTTTTCATTATAACCCAATCACTAAAAATAACTAAACCCTGCTTTGATAAAAAATGAGGTGACCCAAGAATCACTTACATAAATATTACACTAGTTTAGATAAATATTCAATATATATCACATTAATGCATACCCTATAACTGTTAAGGTTTGGTGTATTTTAAGAATAGATACATAATAAACTTATTTCATGAAAGTTATTAAATATATCCTAGAAATTAATTCTCACATGGAACTCTTCTTAGACATTCCCTACCTAATACCTTTCTTCATAACTTGGGAAAATAAAACATGATAAAGGGTGATCTCAAATACTCAGTAAGGTTAAACATAAAAGGTATTAATCAATGATCGTGAGTAAGAAAAAGATAAGAATAAGGTTATGATAACAATATCACAACTTATGAAAATGTACCCAATATGTCATACATTATAAATCATGATTCATGGCATAAGACTTTTTCATAATAAAATAAATAAGTCATAATATTGTGGAATCATCAAAAATCAATCATGGTCCTAGAGATAATATCATAAGCATAATACATAAGTTTGTTACATAAATATAAGAATAGAAAATAATTTCCCTATTTGAGGCTCACTTACAAGACTATCATAAGGGATATAGTTAAATAGTAGATTGGGTTCACTCCCCGTTAACATAATTTTCATATTCAAGGCTCATTACCAAGACTATTATAGTAAACAGAGTCCCTTATCTCATGAGATATAAATATTTACAAAATTAATTGATGGATATATAATTTTAGTTCCACTAATAATATAATTTTAACTATACATAAGTGTGCCACATGATCATAAAAACATTCATCATTTCATCATAGCATCACTAAACCATGGGAAATAAATAGGATTCATGAAATAATCCGTAAAAATCATCATTATAATACATATAGAGAAATAAAGTGGATGGTATCAATATATAATATCCAAATTTATGCGTAAAAATCCTTAAAGGATATTGACATAGATAAAAAATCTCTTTTATAAACGAATTTAAAATATGATTTGAAAAGAAATAGAAAACATCTCTTTTATTTTGGTAACATTTTAAAAAATAAAATTCCAAAAAAAATAGGAATATTATTTTTTGTAAAACCTACGAAACTTGTAAAGTAATTTTCATAAAAAAGGAATTACATGATATCATGGAAATCTATTCATGTCATATATGTTAAAAGAGAGCATTATTTTCATGATTTTGTAAAAAATCAAAAGTTAGTCATATGAAAAACCTTTGAAAAGATTATTTCTAATAGTTTGTAAATAATTTCAAATTTAGTAAGAATTAAATTTATAAAACATTTAATCATAGGATAAAAAATTTATAAAAAAACTAACAACCATGGATATAGAAAAGAAATATTCCAAACTGAAAAGAGAAAATAAGGTTGGATTTTATTATTAAAGTTTTCTAATCATTTTAAGTAAAAAAGAGAGTAAAATTAAAGTAATACATGATAAACCTAGAAATAACCACAGTATAAGAAAATATATGGTGTTAAAAATATATTGATCATATAATTTCTCTCATTAGAAATTTAACATAGAAAATCTGAAAAAGAAATTATATTGTGACATAAAACCTTGGATTTTTGGTAATCATTGAATCAAAAACTCATGAAGGAGTGAAACATAGATGAATTTTTAAATAACTATAATTTTCATGAAAATATTTATAAAATAAATTCATGTGCAGTATATACACCATATAATATAAAACAAGTGGTGAATATGGAATATATCTCAAAGAAATAAAAATGAGACAAGAAGCTCTTACCTCAAGTCCTAACTTGATTAATATGTGTTCAAACCTCATATATAATACATTTATATTTATTATAAATCTATACTAGAACCATATTAATACTTATATTACTATATATCATTCCCTTATAATTTTCAATTACTGGTTTATTAACAATGCTCCATTAAAATCGTTATTTAGTTGTTAATTGTTATTTTTTCCAACCATATTTTGGTTTGAGGGTTCCAGTAATTTCACCCTGGTCATGGTTATAGAATATTATTAATGTCATAAATATCATATATATTTATTATTTACACTTTTAGAACAATACATGTAAGGTATTGATGAGAAATTAATTACATCACATTGTGGAGACAGTAGTCTGTACGTACGCACGAATGATGGTTTCATTTTCCAATGAATGGAAAGAAAGAAATTTAAATAATAATATATCTTTATATAATCATATTAATATCATATATATCATATATATTCATTAAATATATCCTTATTACCATCCATGTTAATTGGAAATAAAAAAATTATCACATCGCTTTGTGGAGGTGGTAGTCCACACGTATACACCAGCTACGTTCTCATTTTCTAATGGATAGGAGCGTAATAAGGTAGGTGATATTTTTATCTTTATAGAATAATTATTAAATATATATATATATATTAAATCTATCTATATAATCATCCATGAGACATAATGATGAAAAATAAAATACATCATTTCATGGAGATGGTAGTTCATACGTACACATGAATGATGTTTTTATTCTATATTAGATATAAAGGAGATAGAAAATGGTTTTACCATTAATATAAAAAAATTATAGTAAATATAATAATTTAATTATGTTAATATTATTATGGAATATTTATAGGAGGTTAAGGAAGATAGAAACTTGAAATAGATCGATAAATATAATTACCTCTTCTTTAGGTAACTTTCTTTAGATTACACATTAAAACTTCTTGAGATGGTATTTTGATGATACCAAGACCAATAGTACATGGGAATGAAATTTTTTAAGGGATTTTAATATGTATTGGATTAACTAGAGTGCACAAGTGGTTTGGAAAAGTGATAAGAGGGGGTGTCCTTTTATAAGTGAGGTGGGTGGTAAACTTATAAATACTTGAAACTTTATTATATAATATATGTCTTGCTCAAGTAAAGTGACTACAAGTTATCATAGTTTAAAATATAATAGTGTAAATATATAAATAAAATCAACCAATGACATTTAAGCAAGTGTTTTGTGTTATTTTAAATCTTATCTCTTATGTTAACCCCTCTTTTAACCCTTTTAACCCTTTCTATGGTATCAAGATTTTTACAATGGTAGCTATTCATTATGAATAAAAATTAATTTTGAATTATTAAATAATATTAATTATTATTTTTATAAATATTCAATCCATTTTTCAATATTCAACTACTAGAAGTTTAAAAAATTAATACTAATATCTATGTATAAAACGCATAAAAACCATTTTTTAGTGAAAATATATTTTTAAGCATAAAAATGATTTTATTATAATTAATTGCATAGTAACAACCATTGGATTAATGTAAATATATTTTATTGAATATGTTATCTACACATTTCGTTAAAATCATTAATCAATAGTGATTAATTCAGTTTATTAAGATAAAATATATTACGCACAATAAAAATAGTTTTCTAAAAAACATCTCTTTTTACCTTCAAATGAATTTATATTCATTTCTATTAAATTAATAATCAATGTATAAATGATTATTCATTTTGTTATATTAATTATAAACCATTGATCAATACTTATCAATATATTATGTTTCGATGAAAATACATAATATGTAGAGAATTCCATTCTTAAAAAAATTAGGTCTTCTATGATTTTATTCTTATCGTTAAAATTTGAATATTTATTTCCTATGAATTAATAAATAAATTTTCATTAAGGAAAATTTTTATACATATTTTTCATAATTTATTTATACATATTCATGTTCATCAATTCAATGGTTTTTTTAAGAGAAACATTTAATAAAAATATTTTAATAGTATATTGTATTTCATCTAAGCTTGGTGTTACATGTAAATAAAGCTATTGAAAACATAAAATTTATTTAAGATAAATATATATTCTAAAATATTAGGTTATTTCATGAAATATTTAGATCAAAACTGAAATAATGAATTCAATTCTATTTCATTATCCACCAATAATTCTAATCACCAATGCATTTGTAGTATCCTCTTTATATCCAAGTGATTCTAGTCACTTCTATGGGTAAATGATGTATGAGAGGAGGAAAAGTATTAGAGAACATCTTGAATGAGTAGAACTAGGTAACTATCTCAGATGAAGAAAAAAAGAGGACCCTAAGAACCACCTTTTCACTCTCTTAATGTAATTAAGACTACACCCTTCCTCCTTTCTATTTATAGAAATAGGGGAATTCAATAGCCTCCAAAAAAATTATATTCATAGAAAACCAAAGGGGTTGAAAATAATATCCTCCAATAGTCATTTGGAGTATTAAATAGCCTCTAAAAGTGACTTAAGTCCCAAACCACCTTGATAGGTGCATTAATGAGCCTCTAAATTGATTACAGCTAGAAAAGGAGGTTCTTAATTAGTCTCTCTAGGTGGGATTATAAATTTTACAAATATAATTAGCCTTATAATCCCATTACTCAAATCCCAAACCTAAATATCATTTGGGATTTTCCATTTTCTCAAGTTTTTGTATTAATAATATAAATAAATCATTATTTATATTATAATTCCATATTAATTATTTTATAAAATAATAATTATTTAATTAATTATTTTAAATTCATGAAATACAAATACTATTTTCGTTTATAAAAAACATAAACATATTTACACATGACCTGGTCACATTAGTCCAAAAATCCTAACTAGCATTATCATATGTGTGACCTCAAGGGCCCTTTGTAAAATTTTAAATAATTATGAATCTCATTCATAATCATAAATTAACAATGATATCTATAAACACATCATAGCTACCTAAATTATAAATGGGTTTGGTGTGAATTAATCCACAACATGTCCATTAGTGATGTAATTTTTTCCTTGACATCAAGATTAAGCATGAGATGTGGATAATGTCAATCCCTTATATATTATCTCTTTTTCTCAATTCCTAAGTTGAATAAATATTATATAATTACACCACGTGTAATTATCTTCTAATTTCTATGCACTTAGTCAAAAATCAATTGAGGGTCATGATGTCATATCCCATCATATGTACAAACACATCCTATCATGGTTAATTAAATACCTTCTCTTGATTAGTGTCATGCCCAATTACCATCTATTAATCCAAATTCTAAAATGACATTATATAGGTGTCAATGTTTGAAATCTCATGAGTTGGGAATTGATTTAGAAACCTCAGGTCGAAGGATCTATAACAATGTTCCCTTAAGTAACACCAA
Organism: Viscum album; assembly: GCA_963277665.1. NCBI lineage: Eukaryota > Viridiplantae > Streptophyta > Magnoliopsida > Santalales > Viscaceae > Viscum > Viscum album. Next base: position 1,112,189,917 of record OY728137.1, read on the forward strand.
TGACATATATATATATATATAATCTATATGGTATACTTTAATGGAGTCAATTTGAATATAATTTCTCTAACTATTATCCTATGAGTGATCAATTGTATCTATATAAAAGTCACCCCACTTCACCTGATATTAACATATCATCAAAACCTAATATGATGATCATCAATCAAGGATAACCCGGTAATAAATTTATTCCAAGGGTTATTATCATTTTATATAAGTATTTTCATTATAAATTACATGATACAACATTACCTTAAGCCAGAAATAATTGATTGACTTTAGAGAACAAACACTAAAAATATCTAACTTTTCCTAAAGTTAGTGACCCATTTATCTAATTCCAAGAGAAATATTGCGTATTTCGTGATTTTGTTGAGTAAGGGGCCTTATTAAGGATCCAAAATATTATTCTCTATAGAAAATAGATATATCTCAATATCACCTCTATCAATTATCTCTCAAATAAAATGAAATTAACATGGAATATGTTTGAATATTTGATGAGACCTAGGTTTCCTAACCTGTGAAACCATTCTATTATCACAATAAAATTAAATTACATGTATGATGTTTGGTACAACCCCTAGTTCGGTGATGAACTTATTTATCCAAACTTTTTATTTATCTGTATAAAATATTGTGTTATATTCGGCTTCTACTATAGAATTACAAATTATTGGTTTCTTAGATTTTTTCAAACTTAAAGATCCATTATTCATAAAAAACACAAATATTGGATGATATCTAAAACCATATTAATCAATTTGTAAAGTATAATTATTGTAAACCTTTGAAAAAATATCTTCCTCACTTCCAAATACTAAGAATATGTCTTTTTTATTCTCAATTACTTAAGGATATTATTCATGACAACCCAAAGAATTTCACTATGATTTTATTAGTATAAACTCATCATACTTATGTATAAGATATCATAGAATGAGTACAATATCATACATGATTGATCCAATAGTCAAAGAGTGTGTAATATTACTCATGTGTTCATGTTTTTTAATAATTGAAGGTATTTTCATCTTCTAAAGACTCTCTCCATGAAACATTGGTAAATAACTCTTTATTTATTTTCATATATTAAACATTTTTAAAAATTTACCAATATATATGTTTTTAGTAAGGTCAATCATTCTATTTGATTTATATTTATACATATTCATACCCAATATGTACATTTATTAACTGATAGATTTTATTGAGAAGAAAAAAACTAATAAAATTTTCACTAATTAAAATAGTGGTACATTATTCTAATGAGAAGTATATCATCAATATAAAACATTGGAAATACAACAATGCTCCCATTAACCTGTTTATATAAATAAGGTTCACATTATTTTTTAATAAAGTTAACTATTTTATAACTTTATCAAAATTGATATCCCAACACCGAGAAGACTTTTTTCCCCAATAAATGGATCATTTTAGCTTACAAATCTTATCAGTATGTCTTAGATCCCCAAAACCTTCAGGTTGTATCATATATACATCCTTGAAAAAAATCCTATAAAGGAATTTAGTTTTGAAATCTATTTAATATATCTCATAATTATAATATTTTATTATGGATAAATATTCTGAATTGATTTAATCATAACCATTGGAAAAAAGGTTTCTTTATGGTCAATAATATGGATTTTTTTGAAACCATTAGCTACCAAGTTATCTTTTTAGATCGACCCTCTACCATCTAATTCAGTCTTTTGTGAAATTCCAACTTACAATCAATGGGTTTTACCCATTCATAAGTTGGTATAAAGATCTTTTCAATCATTATTTAGAATAAAACCCCAATAATGGAACCTTGAAATGAAATAAAGTTCAATTCAATAAATGTTTAGTGGAATATAAAAGATATAAACTTGGAAAGAAAATCCTTGTTACTATTTTAAAATACCTTTATTGATAGCCATGCCATAAAAAGGATAATAAAACTTCCTTTTGAAAAGGGTTAGGGAGAAAAATGAAGATCACACGAGATAATACATATTTGGGTTTCAAATAGTAAAGTAAAACATTTATAGAAACAAAGAATTTGGAAATAAAAGGGAAATAGCTTATTGAAGAGGATGGGAATTATTCTTAACAATATTTTTTTATTAAATAAAAAAATACATAATAGAAGAATATTTTTATGAGAAGATTTAAATTCCCCCAAATATAAAAATAAATTACCATGTGAAGTAAATAAATGGAAGAATATAAGAAATTTGAAAGCCCATAGTCATGGGATAAAAAATATGACTCGATAAAAAGGATGTTGAGTCAACAAAACCCTTATGAATATTATACTCTTTGAAGTAACAGTCCTTCATAACGTATTTTATGATAAATAATTATAAATTCATATAAAATAAATTAATAATAAAATTTTATACATTCATATGATAAAATAAATCAAAATTAGAAGAATGGGTTTTAAGAAGAAACATTATAACTCAAAAAAGGAATTTAGTTTTTTAAAACCCTTATGACTTTGGTAACCTTTCAATCAAAACCCTTTGAAAGAGAAAATCTGAAATGTAACTTTAATTTACATGAATAATAATATATTTATGTTAAAACATGTCAAATTAGTAGCATATAAACCATATAAATAAAAATAGGTTTATAATATGAAACATGTATCAAATAAGGGTATTTCATACGAGAAACTTGTGAAGGACCCCAGAACACTCTGAGAGGAGAGGGGTGAATCAGGGTGTCAAATTTTTCTTTTAAACTGATAGATCTTGTTCTCAAATTTTTAGGAACCTATTAAACCTATCTGAAGAGGAATTGAAGAAAATAAATAATCATATGCCAAGAAATGACACGACAATTTTACTTGGTTCACCACGAAGGTCTACATCCAAGGAGCATACGCTAACAGTGTGTCGGTCATACCAAAACCACAAATCTTCACAATTTTTGGATTACAAGTGTTTAGAATAGTAATTCTATTCTAAGAGCACTACCTTTACATGGTTTTAGGGATAGCATACTGTATCCCTTGGATCAATTCCGCTAACTCTCCCTTTCTCACTGCATTGGAAGAATCTTCACTCAGTTTATCGAGTTGAAGGTCACTTCAATGGTTTATCATTAAATCTTGAATCCTCAGTTTTAATTGAATGATCTGTTGAAGTGTCATTATCACACACATATGTAATTTAATTTCCCACACTCCGGTAGGTTATGGTAATTAATTTTTCAGACTGGTTTGGTTAATTTCAAGCTTCCTTGGCTGTTTCGTGTACCACTTCACCTCCTCTGCATACTACTGTTATTTCCGTGTAATGTCCATCACCTTCATGAATTTCCCTACCCTACATACTTCTATACTCTTCATACTACTCATCTTCTCTACGTACTTCCCTGATCCGCGTACTGCCTTGATCTGTCGTGTACTACGAGAGCTTCCTCTATGAACTGCACTTTCTTCCACGGATTGTTTTCCTTACGCATATGGTTCTCTCTGCGTACCGTATTCTCCTCCATTAACCACTTTGAACTTTACCAGATTTCTTCATAAAATTTTAATCTCTAATTTAACTCTCTAATGAAGGGGATTACTTGTCCTTATATAGGCACATAACTCCACAAATTTTTCTGAACTGATTTACCCAAATTGTCAATGTGGGACAATATTTACTGTATACTGAACTCTATCCATGTACTATTAGCCCCCACCATGTACCGATCCTATTTCTCAAACCATAGAAATCCTGCCAACCTTTATCATTCCACATACCTCATGCCTTCACCGTGAACCTTCGCTGCAAACTGTTTTTGGTTCTGCGTACCACTCTGCGTACCGTTCTCGCTGCCAGGTACGTGACCGTGAACCATTCCCAAAAAATGGAACACATTCCATGTTATGAGGTATGTGGTTCCCTTATTTTTCTAATTCTCTTTTTAATTTCATATATCATTCACTTCTATGTGAAAGACCTTCATTTTCCAACATCAAACTCCTGATTTTTAGGCACAAAATTTTGGAAAAAACTGGGAAACTACACCACCTTCAATACTAATTATAGTTTGAACTGTATGATCCATTTCCTTGCAATCACTTTAATAATCCATTAGAATATTGACAACAAACACAAACCATATTCCATTTAGAAAATAACATCCTTGGTTCCAACAATATTCTCATTTTGGTTTGTTGGAAATCTGAAGATAAATTCAATAGAGCACCAGTCACAATCAAAACCTAAGATGCAAGAATCAACTCATTCAACACTCTAAGTCTACATGAGCAATGATCATTGTAGAAAAAATGATAGAAGACATGAATCATGTTCTTGTGTGTTCGAATGAATGCTCTAACTTCTTCCTGATGTGACAAAAAAATGTTTTTTCCCTTTATCCTCCACATTTTCACCTTGAATTTAGACATTTCTCCCCATTGTCAATAAACCCAAAGACTGGTATTTGAACATTGTGGAGATTCATAAAAAAACTCCCCCTAGATTGTATCTCTCCCATAAACCTACATCACTTTCACAAAAAAATTAACACAGTTAAAACAATTGGGGAGAGGGGAATTTAGTAACCTCCTTATGTACTAGGAGGTGGTTGAACACCGAGGTTCAACCAATATTTCTCAAAAAAATCCGCTGACAGTGTCTTGGTCATAATGTTAGCCACTTGCTCATCGGTTCCCACATGGCCTGTTTTGATCATGTCATGTTCAACTTTTTCCTTGATGAAGAGATATTTGATCTCAATATGTTTTTTACGAGAATGCTAAATAGGATTCTTCATAATATCAATTATGATCTTGTTGTCATAGTAAGTCACCATCGGTTGTTTCACCTCATCACCTATGCCAGTCAGTTACTGCTTCATCCAAAGTAAATGAGTGCACACCTTGGTAAAAGATATATATTCAACTTCAGTAGTATTAAGAGAAGTAATTTTCTATTTCTTTCTTAAATGGCCCACACATTTCTTCCCAATATAGAATGCTCCACCACTGGTATACTTTTTTTCCACTACATCTCAATCCCAGTCAGCATCAGAAAATGTTGATAGTTTACTCTTCCTTATTGTAGAAACGTATAATCCATAATTATGAGTATCTTGAATATACCTCATGATTATTTTAACTTCCCTCATATGTTATTCCTTCAGATTACTCGGAAAGAGGACCGTAAGGAAATTTGTAAAGAAAATATCTGATTGTGTCGTTGTCAGGTACATTAGGCTTCCAATGATTCTTGTGTACATGGTTGGATCTATAGAAGTACCTTCCTCGTGATTCTCAATCTTTTTTCCAACCACAATTGGAGTCGACATTGGTTTGGAATCATATATATTGAATTTATTCATTATCTCTCTTGCATACTTTTCATAAGAAATTAAAGTTTAATCCTTCTTCTGAATCACCTACAACCCTAAAAAGTATGTGATTTTAGGAATCACAAACATTTCATATTTTTATTTCATGTGATTGTAAAATTCATCCATTGATCCCTACCTACTTCCACTAAAAATAATATCATCCACATATACCAATACCACGAACTGATCCTTTTGAGAATTCTTCACATAGATATTTTGATCTAATCATCCTCTTTTAAACTCAAGATTTCTCAGATAAGAGTCCAATCGAGAGTACCATGCATGTGGTGCCAATTTCAGGCCATAAATAGCTTTATTTAATTTTCAAACCTTTAGTTCATAATTTATAATAAATAATCCTACTGGTCTTTCAATGTAGACTTCTTCTTCCAAAACTCCATTTAAGAATACTATCTTGACATCCATTTGACACACTTTATAACTTCTTTGGATTTCAATGGAAAGAAACAACCTAATTGACTCCAGTCTCTCTACTGGAGAAAATGTATCCTCAGCGTCAATGCCTTCAATTTGTGAATATCCTTTATAGACCAATCGATCCTTATTTCTAATCACATTTCCATGCTCTTCAAATTTGTCCTTGAAATACACTTCGTACCAATCACATTGTGACATTTGCGTCTTTTGACAAGATCTCGGGTCTGATTTTTGTCAATCTAATCTAACTCTTCATTCATCTCTTTCACCCATGACTCATCCTTTATAGACTTTTCAAATGAGGATGGTTCAACAACTAATAGAAATGTATATTGTGAATTACTTCTCATTCTCATTTTCTGTGTTGGTGCATTTTGATCCCTGATAATGTTGTACTGATCAATATCTAATCTTCAATTTCTCCTTTGGGGTTCGACCAAATTATCTCTAGCTATGGATTTCTCTTCTGATTCTTCTTCTGAGTCAACATCATGATGTGACTCCTGAGAGTTTTGTACACATTCCTCTACCTGTGTATTAGAATTTTTTCCATGTTCACATTCTTCCTCATCTTCTATCATATCAGTATAAGAATTCCTTGAAGCATTCATGTTTTTCTCTTTAATGATCTTAACATCACTTCTTTCCACAATTCTTCCCAAGTACTTATTGAAACACTTGTAGTCTTTACTATTCATTGAGTATCCAAGAAATATTCCTTCATCTGCATTGTCTCCATACTTCCTTTGATTTCCTTCTTTGTTTCAGATGAAAACTTTTCTTCTGAAAACACGAAAATATTTGAAATAGGGCTTCCTTCCATGCCACAATTCTTATGGTGTCTTTGTCTCACCCATATATATCCCTGTTTGATTTTGGATATACACTTAAGCTTGTACAGCCTCTTTCCAGTAATGTTAAGGAATGCAACTCTCGATCAGCATAGTTCTGGCCATGTTGTTTACCTATCAACTCATATGCTCAACAACTCCATTTTTCTGTGGAGTTCTCATAGCATCCACCCATGTTGTATCCCATGCTTATATAGGTAATTTTCAAATTCAATGGATGTATGTTTGTAATGACCCAAACTTTCATTAATGGAAATACCTCTTGATCTAATTAAATATATATTTATGTAAAATGTTTATATAAAATGTCAACTTATTTGATTTTATGTTAATAATTGTGACCATTGCTAATATAGTCATTTAATAGTGATCACATTATTAGTATAAATATAGGGCTTTAACAAATTCAATTTACCCAGACAAAGGAAGTGATGGCCTCATCCAGTGGACGTGCCTCATATGAAGCCCATTTGTCAGAGCTCATAAAGTAGGTGGCCTCATGGGGCTTCGCTCTTGACCAATCCCAAGCCGATCTTGAATATGTTAAGCTCGAGTGGGATCGCCTACGAGAGAATTGGAAGTTGATAGAGATTACCACCCGAGCAATGTTATTCGAGCCACCCCAAGAGTCTATCACCATCGCACACCTTACTCTTTGGTCTTATGTGGGTGTTATAAGGGGTTATGTAACAATACCATAGCACTATGGTTATGTACATTATTTTTGTATATAATAATTAATATACTTTCATTTTATTATTGTTACCTTGTAAATAGTATTTAAAGCAAAAATAGTGTTTTTAGTTAATATTCAACTAAGAAATCTATTTTGATTAATTAATGGATTTTTGAATTAAATAATATTTTAATAAAATATTAGTATTGTTATTAAATTAATTTTTATTAAATATAAATGATCGTATAATTTTATGAATGCAATCGTAATTTTTAAAATCCATTTTTTCAAAACCCGTGAATTTTCTATAAATGTCAGTTTTTATTTTAAAAGTGAAAATTAACATATTTAGAAAATTATTTAGATAAAATAAATATTATTTCTAGAATCAGGATGTCGAAATTATTCAATGGTAAATTTTTCATAATTTTCTGAGACAGTCAAATTTTTGGGTAAAAATTAAATACCGTTTAAATATATAATGTGTTTTATGACATCATAATGACCCAATAGTGATGTAATAAAATAATATAAGCCTTATCTTCAGACAATATATGTTTTACCATTAAAATAATGTGATTTTGGGTTTGTTTGACTTATTTTACAAATTATTAATGGAACCTTCAAGGCTTATTAAACATCCTGTCTTTTTAAATTGTTTTCCTTGGGAGTGTGACTCACCTTCACATAAGAAACCCCATTATTTTAAGAATTTAGGACTTTTGCCTTATAAAATATTTTTTTCCACTTCCCTTTTCCAAAATCCATGGTCAAAAACCATGGGATGGTTTGTGGTTTGGATTAGTTTAATGTGAGGTGTCCCAAACCAAAATAATAAAGAATTATCTCACCTTTCCTATATAAACCCACCCAATCTCCCACTTTCTCCACACTCAAAGCCATTTGAGTTCGTCCAAACTATTCCCTACTCTCTCTATAATCCTCCCAAGGTTCCCCAAGCTCCCAAGAATCCTCTATCAAGCCTCTTTTAAGCCTTTGGAAGCATACTTCCAAGTAAGGGTTTTTTCTTCCTTTCTCATTTTTTTCCAATTTTATTAATGTTGTTATGCCCTTTTAATTTAAATTATAAATGTTCGGTTATGGTTTTTAACCTCCCCCATACCTCCCTATTTATGTTTGAATGGTGGGAGACCCCTTTCTCTCTCATTTATTCTTCCCATGTACACCTGTAACTATGCCAAAATTCTGAAAGGAATTTCTCTCTCCTCTTTTACATTCAAGCAATTATTTTGTATCATGACTCTAAATTCCATTAAAAAATTTGGGACATGTATCTATATTACCCCCTTACTTTCAATTTCATGTACATATGATGAGACGCCCCTTTCTCTGTCATCAACCATTTTTATGAATTCTTACGTCACGCCGTTACGTTTCCGAAATTGCACCGATTTTCCAAGCTAATGTCATTGTGTAGTGAATACCATGACCATTTCTCCATCAAGGGTATTCACCTTTATTCACATTTACTTATTGATTATAAAGTGTCATATATGAATTCCACATTCCTTTATCATGTAATAAATTATTATGTTTTATGAATCCATTTTATATGATCCATGTGGCACACTTATGCATGAAATGAAATGTTTAAAAAGAGTGCAACCTTATAGTACTCCAATGCATTGGGTAAAGTATAGTATCATGATACGTCATGTGCAATGGGTTATTATTAATGATAATTCAAGTGAAATGAGGTTTTACTCATGCTTCATGTGCAATGAGGATTTACTCATGCTCTATGTGAAATGATCCTTAGCTCATGATAATTCCATGTTAAGTGTTGTTGCCACATTTCCATGTTATGATTATCATGCTTTATCATGCCTTTATGTTTATGATTCTATTGTGCTCTAATGATATGCCTATTGTATAAAATGTATTGTATTCCTCATGTTAATCCATGTTTATTCCCTTACTGGGCTTTATATCTCACCCTTTTCTTATGTATATCCTCAGGTTGTCCCATGCAATGCTAAGTACGATGGAATGTAGTGGTCATGTAATGGAAGTTTTCAATAAAGATGTTGTATTTCATGTTTTAAGTTGTTATGTAATGATCATAAGCCACAAAGACACTAGACTTATCGATCTTCTATGTTGTATCAATTGAATTTTATGTAATAAATTATGTTTAATTATGTAATAAAAGATCAGGGTTGTCATAGTTGGTATCAGAGGATAGGTTTTTTTATTTTTGGGATTAGGATTAGAAAACCCTAGTGAAGCCTTAGAGACAAGAATAAGTATAATAAAAACATCCCTAAGTTTTGGTGAGTAATTAGTAAGTGGTTTATCAAGAAAATACATCCCTGTCTGGATACGAGCAGGTAGAGTCAGCTCTAGCATAGATGTATCCTAGGGGTAAAACCTGAAAACACCGTTTTGAGCTAGACTCGAACGGGAACTGGAGCACGAAAATGGGCCTTGATGAACTCTTGGTTACAACACTCACAGGGTATATGCTTTGGTAAATTCACAAGCTTAGTATGAACCTTTATTAAGGGAATTAAAAAAAATTCCCCTAAGAATATATGTTAGAAACAAGATCATGGATAACATAGATTGAATCCTATAGATTCATAAGTTAAAGAAATAAAAGTTATTTATAAGTTATCAGATTTTTTCTTTGGATTACCCTTTATGTGTTACCCCTAACTCTCCTTTTATTCTAGCCAATGGCTGGTAATAGGAGGACTCGGACTAACAACCAATGTGAAGATCAATGTGACGATTGTACTAATGAGATGCCCAATCTGATGGGAGTGGGAATCGCGAACTTTGTCATGCTTCTCTCTTAGATAACTCAATATTTGAATAGAAACATGGGTCAAGAGGAATGTTCAAACCCCCACCCCCCACCCCCTAAGAAAGAACAAGTCGTTATAGAAAGCTTTATGAGACAAAGGCCTCCTACTTTTAATGGATCATCTGATCCCTCAATCGTTGAACAATGGATCAACTCCATTGAAAAGATCTTCTCCATCCTTCAATGTTCTGAACAAGAGAAGGTTCTCCTGGCTGCTTATCATAATGAGGGTGAATCTGATCAATGGTGCACGTTGATCAAAAATGCAAAGCCTAAGGAGGAGATCGAGGCATTGGAATGGAAGGATTTTCGGAAGATGTTTTTCAATAAATATTTTCCACGCACCCTCCGGATTAAGGTGGAAAGGGAATTCATTTCCCTCAATCAAAAAGACGACGAATCTATTAGAGCATATGAGGAAAACTTCACAAGGATTGCACGATATGATTCTGGCTTTGTTGTTACCCCCGAATGCAAGGTTGGCCACTTCTTTGGTGGGATAAAACCTAGCCTGCAGAAAGCACTGGCGATCTGCGACTTCGACAGCTATGAAGAAATTGTCCGATGTGCCCTCAAGGTTGAAATGGAGATTGGAGAATCTCAAGGGTATCATGGGGATAAGAAGCATAAGGTGGACTTCAATACTGGCAGTCCGATTGATAAATCCAATGGTGCTAAGAAGATCCAGCACCCCACTTTCCAAAGGTGCAGAAAGAAGCACCCCAGAAATTGCCAAAAGGGGGCAAGGAAATGCTTTAGGTGTGGAAGGGAAGGGCACCTAGCTATTAACTGCTGAAAAGAAAAACATGTGGCTGCAACAGAGGAGAGTAACGCTCCGTTTGAACCTCAACATGTTGTTCATTTCTACAACTTCAAAGAACTAGGGAATCTTTCAAATCAGTGCCCTAAGCCAAGGGTTTTCTAAGGCAACCAACAACCTCTAAGGCAGCAAGGGTGAGATTTTTCCATCACTATTTCCAAATTGAACCCCGACAATGAAGTGGTGATAGGTACTCTAGTTATTCATTCAAGAATAGAGAACATACTTTTTGATTCAGGTTCTATGCATTCTTTTATATCTTTAAGGTTTAGTAGAACAATCTCAGCACCATCACAAATCATGGAAGTGAAGATGTCAGTGAGTGCGGAAAATGGGGAAATCATTGCATCCCATGAATATAACTCCTCCCCTGTCATAATTTTTGGATTGAACTTCTCAGCAAACCTCGTCATACTCCCTCTGGTGGAATTTGATGCAATTCTTAGCATGGATTGGATTTCCTTATATAGATCTAATATAAATTTTCGTGAGAGGAAAATCACTCTCCATGTAGAGACACTACGGGAAAACTGTGTTATTGCGACGGGTCATTTGCGATGGGATATATTCCAGTCGCAAATGGTCTGACTGAAGAGACATTTGTGACGGGAATGCATTCCCGTTGCAACTAATTAGTTATTTGCGACGGTGAGAGATGCCCCGTCGCAATTGTTTTGGCGCGACTTTCACGCCAAAACGTGGGAAGCATATTTGCGACGGGACGTATCCTCCCCGTCGCAAATAGCAGACGGCGGTAAATAATATTTGTGACGGGTTTGCTACCCATCGCAAAAAAGTTCTGGTGGCAGGGGTATTTGCGACGGGCCCCGTCGCAAATAACCTTTTACACCGCGAGTATTTCTGAAGGGTCCCGTCGCAAATTCCCTTTTAACCACAGACTGTGATTAATGCGGCGAAATTATTTGCAACGGGACGTATCCTAACCGTCGCAAATAGCAGGCGGCGGTAAATAATATTTGCGACGGGTAGCGAGCCCGTCGCAAAAAATTCTGGCAGCAGGGGTATTTGTGATGGGTCCCGTCGTAAATAATCTAACCTATATATACCCCCATCCGTTTTTTTCAGAACATCCAATTCTTCTCTACTTTCTCTCTACAATCTTCAGTTTTAATAGTTTTAATTTTTTTTCGAGTGGAATTCGAAGGCGTCAAAAAGTTCAGCATAAACTTTAAGGTAATTTTTCTTTTATATATTTTTATATTCCTTTAATTTTTTTATATTAATTTTAATTTTTGTTATTTAGTGGTAATTTAGATAAATTTAATTTAATTTATTATTCATATTTAGTTTTATTAATAAAATGATTTTGTTAGTAATAATTAGGCATAATTAGTAGATAAATAATATAATTTGGTATAATTAGATTATTTATCAATCAAGTAATCATTGTCTGGATACGAACAAGTAGAGGCGGCTCTGGCACAGCTGTACCTAGGGGTGAAAGTCCCGACAAGGAATTTCGGGCCTGACTCGTGGTATCCTAGTACACGACAACGGGTCTTACTGCACTCTTGGTTCGACACTCCCAGATGATATCTGTTTGGTAATAATCTAATTTAATTAGAAATTAACTAATAATTAAAATAATTAATAAATAATTTAAATAATGAGCTAATAATTACCAGATAATTAGAATAATTATCAGATAATCAAAATAATTACCAGATAATCAGTATAATTACAAGATAATCAGAATAATTACCAGATAATCAGAATAATTACCAGATAATCAGAATAATTACCAGATAATCAGAATAATTACCAGATAATCAGAATAATTACCAGATAATCAGAATAATTACCAGATAATGAGAATAATTACCAGATAATCAGAATAATTACCAGATAATCAGAATAATTTCCAGATAATTAGAATAATTTCCGAATAATTAGAATAATTTCCATATAATTAGAATAATTTCCAGATAATTAGAAATAATTTCTAGATAATTAGAATAATTACCAGATAATTAGAATAATTACCAGATAATTAGAATAATTACCAGATAATTAGAATAATTACCAGATAATTAGAATAATTACCAGATAATTAGAATAATTACCAGATAATTAGAATAATTACTAGATAATTAGAAATAATTAATAGATAATTAGAAATAATTACCAGATAATTATAAATAATTACCAGATAATTAGAATAATTACCAGATAATTAGAATAATTACCATATAATTAGAAATATTTTCACATTCTGTCTCCACATGTAATATTTGCATTCATTTTCAAAATTATCAACCTTCTCACCCACAGAGAGGTGAAAATGAATGTAAATATTACATGTGGAGACAGAATGTCAAGTTTCAACACTGAAAAGAGAATTGTAACATAATATAAAAAATGTATATTATTTTAATATTAATAATAATAAAATACTAATAATATGATAGTTATCAAATAATTAAAACAATTAGAAAATAATCAAAACAATTAGAAAATAATCAGAATAATTAGAAAATAAGCAGATCAATTAGCGAATAATTAGCGAATAAGCAGAACAATTAGTGAATAAGAAGAACAATTAGCGAATAAGCATATCAATTAGTGAACTATTAGCAAATAAGTAGAACAATTAGCGAATAAGCAGAACAATTAGCGAATAAGCAGAACAATTAGCGAATAAGCAAAACAATTAGCGAACAATTAGAACAATTAGTGAAGGTGCTAGATGAACACGTTTGTTTTGGTTAACCAGTCTCTATGCATATCTGCTCATTAAAAATTAGTAACATAATTGATAATATAATTAGTAATGTAATATAATAATGTTATTAATTTTATGATTAATATTTATGAAGAAATAATATTAATATTATTAAAATAATAAATAAATTATACATTATTAAAATTATCAATATTCACAACAAGCTATTATTAACATGTTCAAATGTTAAACGATCATCAATTTTTAGATCATGCTCAATAAGAAGTTTGTGTAAGTCATGTTTGATGTAAACTCTATAATTGTCCTTGCTTGGTTGACCACCTTGCAAGTAGAGTTCCAATGAGACGATCCAAGTCATGTCTTTCTCAGCTATAAGAATTATATCACATGACCCTTTACATAGACCATTCTTCCTTAAAAATTTAAGGGATTAAATTTTTAAGGAAGAATGTTCTATGTAAACGGTCATGTGATATGATTCTTGGAGGTGAGAACGATATTAGTTGGGTTGTCATATTGCAACACTACTTGCGAGGTGATTAACCATGTAAGGATAATTATAGAGTTTAAATGGGACATGACTGACGTGAAATTTTTATTGGGCATAATTTAAAAATTAACAATCGTTTAAGATTTGAACATGTTAAGAATAGTCTGTTGTAAATATTGCTAATTTTAATAATTTATAATTTTTATTATTATTTTAATAATATTAATATTATTTTTTTATAAATATTAATCATATAATTAATAACATAATTATATTACGTTACTAATTATATTATCAATTATGTTACTAATTAGTAATAATTTCATTGAAAATTGTGTCGCTCGTAAGTAGTGGTAATTATTATAGTTTTTCCTTTTAGAGATTGTTTTTCTTCTATCAAATTATTCAAAACCAGTAATGCTTTTATATTTTATAGAAAAATATGGAACAATGAAGTCGACAACAGTCATTATTAGATGACCAGGTATGGATAAATCAACGTAGAAATCCAAATGGTTCTGGTTTAAATCCAGTATATATTGAGGGTGTGGAGAATTTCTTAGCATTTGCGGCATCAAATTCAGAATTTGTTTTAGAAGGCACAATAAAATGTCCTAGTAAAAAATGTGCACTGAGAACGTTTGTCACGTTTGACAAAGTTGGGGGATATCTCTTGTGTTTTGGTTTTCAATCGGATTATGTTTTTTGGTATCAACATGGAGAATGCAGTTCCAGAGAAGGTGATACTAACTTGATTCTGGATCCATCTCGGTTTCAAAATTTAGTACATGATGTTGTAGGTCCATCTGTTCAACATATAGAAACTCAGGATGATATAGATTCAACTCCTGAGTTTGCACCGTCTGAATTTTATGATTTGTTGAGGTCTACTGAGGATGCATTATATCCTGGTTGCAAGATAAGAAAATTAGAAGCATTTGCTAAATTTATGGCTATCAAATCAGATAATGGAATGTCAAACACTTGTTTTGATCAGATATTTACTTTGATTAAAACATTGTTACCCGAAGGAAATGTTTTTCCTACAAATTACTATGAGAGTAAGAGGCTGGTTCGGAATTTGGGACTTAGTTGTCAGAAGACTCATGCATGTTAAAATGATTTCATTTTATATTCTGGAGAAAATGATTCATTGGATAGTTGTCCCACATGTGGGAAACTGAGGTATAAAGAAGCGCAACATGGGAAGTCTGGCTTGATTCCTGTAAAATAGTTGAGATATTTTCCGCTTACATCCAGACTTCAACGTTTATTCATGTCTAAGAATACCTCAACAATGATGTCATGGAACAAAACGAATATTTCAACTGATAAAATATTGAATCATTCAGCCGATGGTGATTCATGGAAACATTTTGATAGAGTACATCCGTCATTTGCTTTAGAAGCCTGAAATGTGCGACTGGTTCTTTCCACTGATGGTTTCTGTCTGTTCGGATCTTATGGTAGTCAGTACTCATGTTGGCCTGTTATTTTAACTCCATACAATTTACCTCCATGGATGTTGATGAAAGAACCCTATATACTTTTGACCTTACTAATCCCAGGACATCCGAAGAAGAATATTGATGTTTATTTGAAACCATTGATTGACTAATTAAATTTATTATGGAGTACTGGAGTCAGTACATATGATGTTGCTGTGAAACAGAATTTCATACTAAGAGCAGCATTGATGTGGACAATTAGTGACTTCCCGGCTTATGGCATGTTATCTGGATAGAGTACACATGGTCCGAAATCATTTCCTTATTGTATGGGAGAGAACAAAGCATTTATTCTCATCCATGGAAAAAAACTTTGCTATTTTAACTGTCATCGCAGATTTCTTCCAGCTGATCTTCCTTTTCGTAGAAACATATCTCATTTTAGAAAAGGCACAATTGAAAGGGATAGACCTCCAAAAATTCTATCAGGTACGGAGTTAAAATCAGTTGTATTTTCATTACCTCCCATTACATTTGGACCCACAATAAACCAACAGAAAATTTCTGGTTTTGGGAAAGAGCACAATTGGATAAAATGTAGCATATTTTGGGATTTTCTATATTGGTCTGATTTGATGGTCCGCCACATGTTGGATGTCATGCATATTGAGAAGAACTATTTTGATAAATTTTTTCATATAGTTTTGGATACATCAGGAAAGAGCAAAGACAATGTAAATGCACGATTATATCTTGCCCAAATTTACAGGCATCCAGAACTCGAATTGTTTGAGAATGTTAGAACAGAAATGTTAATGAAACCAAAAGCAGTTTATACACTATACAAATAAATTCACTTATTATTTTGTCAGTGGATTGCAGATTTGAGACTTCCAGATCATTGTGCTTCCAATTTGGGCAGATGTGTAAAGAATGGTCATATTACCAGATTAAAAAGTCATGATTATCATGTTTTAATGGAAAGACTTCTGCCCATTGGATTAATAGGTCTGTTGAATTCCGTGATTTGGGATTCCATAACAGACATATCATATTTTTTTCGGGACATTTTGGCGGCGACAACAGATTACGATGTTCTAAACAAACTTGAAGAAGTTGTTGTTGTAATTATATGTAAACTGGAAAAAATATTTCCACCATCTTTCTTTGACTCAATGGAATATTTGATATTAAATTTTCTATATGAGTAAAAATGTGGAGGTCCGATATAGTTTTGATGGATGTATCCATTCGAAAGATGCATGAATAAATTGAAAAAGAAAGTACGTAACAAAGCATCTGTTGAAGGATCTATTGTTGAAGCTTATTTGCAAGAAGAAATATCTTTTTTCATATCCCATTATTTTGAATCTGAGTATCCCTCAAAACACAACCTCATGGGATGGAATGAGAGGAATTTTGATGAAAGCGACAATCAATTATCCGTTTTTAACCAGCCAGATCTTGGTTTCGATGGAGTTCATGAATGATGGATTTCGGATGATGAACATCACAGAGCTCATATGTATGTTCTTCTCAACTGTGAATAGATCACAGCATTTGTACTGTAAGTGTTTCTATCAATTATTCTATCATTTATGTTACAATAAATAACTTTGTTTTTCATAGGTTATATGATAATCATATCAAGAAACAACTTTCACAAATTATAGCAGCTGCTCTCGAAGAACGCCGACAGAAAAAAATTTCTCAGTGGTTTCAAAAACTGGTAACATAAATTCTTAATGTTTTAACATCTCATTCAATTTATAGTTTAGTATATTGATAATTATTTCACAATTTTTCAGGTTTCTCGATATGCTGATAAATTTGACAAACAGTTGTGTATATTGAGTAACCCACCATCCAAAATGGTTAAATCTTATAATTCATATGTGGTGAATGGTTTTCGATTTCATACACATGCATATGGGGAATCAGAAAAGACAATGAACAGTGGAGTTTTCTTGAGAGGATCTCGTCATATAGAAAATGAAGTTGACTTTTATGGCATGCTTGATGAAATTATTGAACTCTATTATCTAGGACAACATTACATAATGATGTTCAAATGTTGGTGGTTGGATACTGAGAGAGGCGTGCGTGTTCATCTGACTCATGGAATCATCGATATTAAATATAAAAGTGTTCTTGCAGTAAATGAACCATTCTTACTAGCTCAACAGGCACATCAAGTTTATTACACAAAGTACTGTGCTACATCAAGAGACTTGACGGATTGGTGGAGCATAATAAAAATAAAAATTCGAGACAATCAATTTAGGCAGAGTGAATGTGCTATCACTGAAGTACAAGGAATTGAAGTTTTTCAAGAGAGTACTCAAAATCAATCTTTTTTACAAAGAGACATGAGTATGGATTATGACACCCTACAATTAAGAGTCGGTGATGACAATGATGTTAATGATGTCACAAATGAATGTGAAATGGTAAGAGATGAAGAAACTGGAAGTCAAATGGATATAGATGATATTGAGAAGGAATAAGAAGATGACATCATTTGATATGAAGATAATGATGAAGGTGAATATTGATATAATTCAATGATATTTATATATAATCATAACTAATATATATGTATATATAATAATAATTTTGAATTATTTGCTAACAATATTTATTTTCTGTTTCAGATGGATTCGGACATAATTCGTTAGTTGTTGGAGGCTGATCTAGATTTCGATGAGGGCGATTTGGTGGCATCTGACACTCAGCCTACAGGCGCTTTAGGAGGTACATGGAGGGGGCGTTGTCTTGCCCGACTGATGATTCCTGACCCCATCCTCGAGCGACGTCCATGTCTTGGGTTTGATGCATGCACACAGAGGTATGATAACCTATTCATTTTACTATGATTTCATTAATATATTTACATAATAAATGTTTTATTGCTTTTACAGTTTTACACATATAGCAGTCAGACAGGGCAGCACTATCTTGAGCAACTATTTTTCTCAGCCATGGACCACATGGGAGCAGATTCCTGTTGATGTCCAGCAGGCCATGTTTGACCATTGGTTGGTACGTACGTAAATAAATAATTTTTATTTTGAAATTTATTTCATTTATAACTTGATATTTTGAATTATTTGTAGGGTTTATGGTATCCGATCGAGGATACCATGCGTGACCCCATCCACGAGGCATAGAAGGTGGCCATGCGTGATCACTTTCGTTATTTTTTGTACAACTTAAGAAGGGATACCATGAAGAAAGCAGGATTGTCATTGTTTGATGACTCCTGTAGAGCGCACCGACCAGAGTACATTTCATCCCACGTATGGGATGGATTATGTTCACATTGATTGAGTGGTGACTTTCAAAGGAGATCATCGATGGGGAGACAGAATTGAGGGAGACAGGAGGTGACTCATCGAGCTGGGAGTCGTACATTCAGTACTCATAGACAGCATCTGGTATGTACATTTTTTATAAATATTTTATATAACTTTAAATATTAAAAATTTATTTTATATTCTTATAGGTTGTCTATCAGCCTGATATTACGGAGTATGACGTATATCGGAGGATGTATACTGATCCAGCTACTGGGGAGATTAGAGGTGATTTCCAGTAGAAAATTGTGGTCAGTATTATTTTTTTCAATTTGAAAATTAACTGCATATAATATATTCATAATTTTAATTTTAAATTGCAATTACAGGAGTCATATGAGGCCGCAGCGTCACAGACTCAGGCTGAGAGTCAGGCCGAGACAGCTGATTAGGCCAGTGGCCATCAGTTTGATGAGGCGGCCTCGATGCAGGCGACCCAGTATGGATTCGAGAAAGGCCGAGTAGTTGCTATTGGCAGTCGACTGACTCCCAGAGATTATTATGGCACTACTGTGATGTCGGCGTCCAGCTCAAGAGGAGCTCATGCATCATCTTCCGCTTCACAGTATGAGGATTAGTTGCGATCTCAGACTGAGTTGATAGAGAGTCTCTGTAAGAAGCAGGAGGAGATGCGTCTACAGTAGTAGTAGTATGAGGAGGAGCGTCAACGACAGCAGCAGGTGCACGAGGAGCAGATGAGTCTGTGGCAGCAGCAGCAGCATGAGCAGATGAAGTACATGCGCAGACTTACTCGTGCATTAGGGATGGAGTTTCCTCCACCAGCTCCTGTAGATCCTCCCCCTCCCCCTCCCCCTCCTCCTTCAGATCAGTGATTTTTTTTATGTTATAAAGTTTTTGAATTTAAAATATATAATATTTTCTATTCAAAGTTTATGTCTCTCTTATATATTGCATTATTTAATTTCTATTTATTTTTAATAGTTTATTATTTATTTTATTAATAATAATATTATACTTAGTATTTTAATTATTTTTTTATATTTTTTTACAAATTTTGATAATTTTCGTATTTTTATTTTCTAATTATTTTAATAATATTATATTCAATATTTTTAATACATAAAAAGTTTCAAATATTTTAAGTAAAATTATAATATTTTAATTATTTATAATAATATGAATTCTTTATATTATTATTATTATTATATAATATTATAATATTAATATGATTAATAATATTATTCATATTTTATAATAGTTAATATTTTTATATATATTAAAATTTTCAAATATTTTAATTTAATTATAATATTTTTAATATGAATTATAATAATATTATTATTATTATAATATTAATATTTTATTTTTTTATTTTTTATAATTTTTTAATTATTTATAATAATGTTAATTCTTTATATTATTATTATTATACAATATTATAATATTAATATGATTAATAATATTATTCATATTTTAGAATAGTTATTATTTTTATATATATTAAAATTTTCAAATATTTTAATTTAATTATAATATTTTTTAATATGAATTGTAATAATAATAATATTTTATTTCTTTTATTTTTTATACTTATTTGTGACGGGCTGACGACCTTGTCGCAAAAGGTAATTGCGACGGGCCCGTCGCAAATACTTCTTAATATATTTTTTGAATATTTTTTTTATACTTATTTGCGATGGTATGAGTAACCCGACGCAAATAGAATTTGCGATGGGACCATCGCAAATGTTTATTTTTTGTACTTATTTGCGACGGGTTCCTCAACTCGTCGCAAATACCATTTGCAATGGTGCCGTCGCAAATGATTATTTAAAGATTTTGTTAAATACATCGACTAGTATTAGCAACGGGAAGAATTCCCATCGCTAATAATATTATTAGTGACAGTTCCGTCGCAAATAGATTTAGTTTCGACGCCATTTTCCACAATGGTCCATTTGCAACGGACCCCCGTCGCAAATGGCCTTTTGCGACGGGATCCCGTCGCAAATGACCCGTCACAAAAGTGCCTATTTCCAGTAGTGAGAATCAACCCCCGATTCTTTACAAGTGCAAGGAGGACGATGAATCTTCTTTAGCTTCATCATCTCAAGCATGGATATTACTGCCCTATGAGCACGCGTATCTGGCTCAGATGTTTGAGTCTAAGGAGGCAGCCATCCTAGAATACATGCCTATTGTGAGAGAATTTGTTGAAGTGTTTCCCGAGGAATTGCATGGTCTTCCTCCTAGAAGATATGTTGAATTATCAATTGATCTTATACCTGGGGTGTTGCCAATATCCAAGAATCTGTATATAATGGTTGTTATAGAGCTTGAGGAGCTGAAGAAACAACTACAGGAGAATTTGGATAAAGGGTTTAGACGCCCAAGTGCTTCACCATGGGGTGCACCAGTCCTCTTCATCAAGAAGAAAGATGGGTCAATGAGCCTTTGCATAGATTATCGTGAGCTTAATAAAATCACAATAAAGAACAAGTATCATCTCCTATGAATAGATGACTTGTTCGATCAGCTTCGTGGAGCACAATACTTCTCCAAGGTGGATTTGCATTCGGGATATTATCAAGTAAGGGTGAAGAAGGAAGATATCCCCAAGACTGCTTTTTGTACAAGATATGGGCACTATGAATTCATAGTAATTCCTTTCAAACTCACTAATGCTCCAGAAATCTTCATGGACTTGATGAATAGAGTCTTTAGAGATTACCTCGATAAGTTTGTGGTAGTCTTTATATATGATATTCTAATATACTCCAAAACCAAGGAGGATCATGAGGAGCATCTAATAACTGTACTAGAGACCTTGTGGAAGGATAATCTCTATGAAAAGTACAGGAAGTGTGGGTTCTGGTTGAAGGAGGTCTCATTCTTGGGTCATATCATCACAAGCAATGGGATATCTGTGGATCCCTCCAAAACAGATGCAATTGAGGGATGGCTGAGGCCAACATCAGTAACGGATATCTGTAGCTTCTTGGGGTTAGCTGGATATTATCGACGATTTGTAAGAAATTTCTCATGATTTTCCAACCCTATTACCAAGATAACTCAGAAGGGAGTAAACTTTGGTTGGAGTGATGAATGTGAATAAAGCTTCATGGAGTTGAAAAGAAGTCTTATCACTGCACCTATGCTCACTTTACCCACAAGTGGAGACATTTTTGTGGTATTCAGTGATTCTTCGAAGAAGGGCAGGGGATGTGTGTTGATGCAAAATGAAAAAGTCATTTCCTATGCTTCAAGGAAATTAAAAGTTCATGAATAGAACTATCCAACACATGACCTCGAGTTGGATGCAGTGATCTTCGCTTTGATAAATTGGTGGAATTATCTCTTTGGGGAGAAGTGTGAAATATATACGGACCAAAAAAGCCTCAAGTATATATTCACACAGAAAGAGTTGAACATGCGCCAAAAAATATGGTTAGAGATGATCAAAGACTATGAATGCTCAATCCATTACCACCCTGGGAAAGCGAACAAGGTGGCAGATGCCCTAAGTAGAAAGGACCCAGTGATTCTATCATTGATGAGAATTGAAAGGGATCAAATCTTCATAGATTTGATGAAGATGGACATGGGAATCATAAAGAAGGTATCATCATCAATCCTTTCACAAATGATTGCTCAACTATATCTTTTGGAAAGGTTAAAGAATGCTCAAAAGGATGATGTGGTAATTCAGGAAAAAGTGGAAGCTATCAGAAAAGGTAAATCCTCATAGTTTAATGTTAATGAAGAAGGAATTGTGAGATTTGGGAAAAGACTATGTCTTCTATCAAGTCCGGAGCTAAAGAAGGAACTTTTGGATGATGCACATAGTTCAAATTTCTCTATTCACCTAAGAAACACAAATATGTATCAAGATCTATGAGAGAATTATTGATGGGATAATATGAAGAAGGAGATCGCTGAATATATATCAAAGTGCCTGGTGTGTCAGCCCTTTATGGGAAAAGGTGCAGAACACCGGTGTGTTGGGGTGAGGTCAGTGAGCGTAATCTGCTTGGACCAGAAATGGTCGAAGAAATGGTAGATAAAGTGAAAACCATTCAGAAGCATATCAAGGTATCCCAGAGTCGATAGAAGAGTTATGAAGATAACCATCGATGAGACCTTGAGTTTAAAGTTGGAGACATGGTATTTCTACGCATATCTCCATGGAATAAGGTCATGAGATTTGGAAAGAAAGAGAATTTAATTCCAAGGTACATCGGCCCCTTCGAGATTCTTGATCATGTCGGGGTTGTGGCCTATCTACTAGCACTTACACCTACCATGGCTAAAGTACATGATTTCTTTCATGTATCCCTCTTAAGGAACTACATACCAGAACCTTCACATGTATGCTCTTCAGAGATGGTACAGTTAGAGGATGATCTTTCTTATGAGGAGAAACCAGTGAAGATCTTAGATCGTAGTGAAAAAGTTCTATGAAATAAGACAATTCCCCTCATCAAGGTGTTGTGGAGAAACCACAAGTTTGAAGAAGCGGCATGGGAATCATAGGAAATGATGAAGCAGAGTTACCCACATCTATT
This sequence comes from Viscum album, assembly GCA_963277665.1. NCBI lineage: Eukaryota > Viridiplantae > Streptophyta > Magnoliopsida > Santalales > Viscaceae > Viscum > Viscum album. Next base: position 1,112,213,405 of record OY728137.1, read on the forward strand.
TTAGTGTGGGAAAAGTAAATTTCAAGGGTGAAATTTCTTAAGGGGGGAAGATTTTAACGACCCAAACTTTAATTAATAGAAATCCCTCTTGATATAATTAAATGTATCTTTATATAAAATTTTTATATAAAATGTGAACTTATTTGATTTTATGTTAATAATTGTGATTGTTTCTAATACAGTCGTTGAACAGTGATCACATGATTAGTATAAATATAGGGATTTAACAAATTCAATTTACTATGACAAAGGAAGTGATGGCCTCATCCAGTAGATGTTCCCCATAAGAATCCCATTTGTCAGAGCTCAGAAAGGAGGTGGCATCATTGGGATTCACTCTTGACCAAGCCCAAGCTGAGCTTGAATATGTTAAGCTCGAGCGGGGCCACCTACGAGAGAAATGGAAGTTGATAGAGATTATCACCCAGGCAATGTTATCCGAGCCACCCCAAGAGTCTATCACCATCTCACACCTTACTCTTCGGTCTTATGCTGGTGTTATAAGGGGTTATGTAACAATACCATAGCACTATGGTTATGTACATTATTTTTTTATATAATAATGAATATACTTTCATTTTATTATTGTTACCTTGTAAATAGTTTTTAAAGCACGAATAGTGTCTTTAGTTAATATTCAACTAAAAAATCTATTTTGATGAATTAATGGATTTTTGAATTAAATAATATTTTAATAAAATATTATTATTATTATTAAATTAATTTTTATAAAATATAAATGATCATATAATTTTATGAATGCAATCGTAATTTTTAAAATCCATTTCAGTCAAAACCCATGAATTTTCAATAAATGTTGGTTTTTATTTTAAAAGTGAAAATTAACATATTTATAAAATTATTTAGATAAAATAAATATTATTTATAGAATTAGGATGTCGAAATTATCAAACGGTGAATTTTTCATAATTTTCTGAGACAGTCAAATTTTTGGGTAAAAATTAAATATCGTTTAAATATATAATGTGTTTTATGACATCATAATGACCCAATAGAGATTTAATAAAATAATATAAGCCTTATTTTTTGTCAATATATGTTTTAACATTAAAATAATGTGATTTTGGGTTTGTTTGACTTATTTTACAAAGAATTAATGGACCCTTCAAGGCTTATTAAACATCTTGTCTTTTTAAATTGTTTTCTTTGGGAGTGTGACTCACCTCCACATAAGCAACCCCATTATTTTAAAAAGTTCGGACTTTTCCTTTATAAAATATTGTTTTTCACTTCCCTTTTCCAAAAAAACATGGGCAAAAAACGTGGGATGGTTTGTGGTTTGGATTAGTTTAATGTGAGGTGTCCCAAACCTAAATAATAAAGAATTCCCCCACCTTTCCTATATAAACCCACCCAAGATCCCACTTTCTCCTCACTAAAAGCCATTGTATTTCATCCAAAATCTGCCCTACTCTCTCCAGAATCCTCCTAAGGTTCCCCAATCTCCCAAGAATCCTCTCTCAATCCTCTCTCAATCCTTTGGAAGCATACTTCTAAGTAAGGGTTTTTTCTTCCTTTCTCATTTTTGTCCAATTTTCATAATGTTGTTATGCCCTTTTAATTTCAATTATAAATGTTGGGGTATGGTTTCACATCTCCCCCATACTTACCTATTTATTTTTTAATGATGTGATAACCCTTTCTCTCTCATTAATTCCTCCCATGTACACCCGTTACTATGCTGAAATTCCGAAAGGAATTTCTCTCTCCTCTTTTACATTCAAGAAATTATTTTGTATCATGACTCTAAATTCCATTAAGATTATTGGGACATGTATCTATATGACCCACTTAATTTCCATTTCATGTAAATATTATGATATACCCATTTCTCTCTCATCAACCATTTTTATGAATTCTTACGTCACGCAGTTATGTTACCGAAATTGCACCGATTTTCCAAGCCAATGTCATTGTGTAGTGAATACCATGCCCATTTCTCTATCAATGGTATTCACCTTTATGCACATTTACTAATTGATTATAAATTTTCATATATTAATTCTACATTCCTTTATCATGGAATAAATGATTATGTTTTATGAATCCATGTTATATGATCCATGTGGCACACTTATGCATGAAATGAAATGTTTAAGAAGGGTGTGCCCTTATAGCGCTCCAATGCATTGGGTAAAGTATAGTATCATGATACATCATGTGCAATGGGTTTTTACTCATGCTAATGCAAGTGCAATGAGGTTTTACTCTTGCTTCATGTTCAATGAGTATTTACTCACGCTCCATGTTCAATGTGCCTTGGCTCATGCTAATTCCATGTTAAGTGTTGTTGCCACATTTCCATGTTATGATTATCATGCTTTATCATGACTTTATGTTTATGATTCTATTGTGCTCTAATGATATGGATATTGTCTAACATGTATTTTATTCCTCATGTTACTCCATGTTTATTCCCTTAATGGGATTTATAGCTCACCCTTTTCTTATGCATGTCCTCAGGTTGTCCCATGCAATGTTAAGTACGAGGGAATATAGTGGTCATGTAAAGGAAGTTTTCAATAAACATGTTGTATTTCATGTTTTAAGTTGTTATGTAATGATCCTAAGCCCCAAAGAAACTAGACCTCTCAATATTCTATGTTGTATCAAGTGAATTTTATGTAATAAATTATGTTTAATTGTGTAATAAAAGATCATGGTTTCCATAGTATTCCCCTCTATTTTCAGACCGCAGGACTTTGATCTTCCATCCAATATCATTCTCAGTGATTCGTCGATAGGTTTTCATGAAATCAATAACTTGTCACTTCCTATGTATAATGATCACACTTTTCATTCTACTGTAATCAACTATGAAAATAAAAAAGTACCTTTCTCCATGTGTTCGGGCAGCATTTATCAGGCCACATACGACTGTATGGATGAGGTCAAAGAGATTAGATGCCCTTTTCTTCTTTGACCGGTAGGAAATGTAGACCAGTTTCCATTGCATGCAAGCTTCATAGGTCTTTTCTCATTCATGATTCAAATTAGGGATATCTATTAAAATCTTAAACTTAGATATCTTTTCCTTGTCTTGCTGATTGATGTGCCCCAATCTCCGACGCCAAAAGTTGTTTTCCTCTTAAACTATTAGGTAGTAAATTTTCTATTTTCTTTCAACCTGATATAAGTTTCCATATTTTCTATAGCCTTTCATGAGAGAATTCTCTGAATTTCCTCTTATAGTACATTCATTTTGATTGAATGTCACAATAAGACCTGAGTTATAGAGTTGACTCACACTAAGAAGATTGTGCCACAGACCGTCCATATAAAGGACTTCAGTTTTCTTAAGCTCTCCATTAGCTATCTCAGTACTTCCACTGCATTTTATCTTCAACACACCATCATTATCGAACCTCACTCTTCCATCAACCTTTTTCTTGACATTCGTTAATAGGCCTTCATTACCCGTCATGTGGGATGAACATCCTCTATCAAGAATCCAGGTGTTGTTGTTCTTTGTAGCTTTGAGGGATACTTCTACAAGATTGGATTTTTTAATTTTCCTCTTTTCTTTCCATGAGATATTGGATTGAGTGTAGGACATTAATGGCCTTTCCATTCTCTCTTCCATGTACATGGGTTCTTCATATTCAAATTCTTCTTCCAGAAGAGAAAATCTATTTGAAATAGAAACACTGTCTGGTTAATGATTATTGACTTATCTCTGAGTATTAAAAGAATTTCTCCTGTCATTCCTTTACCTACAATACACAACTTTATATCCAAATTTAGAACAGTGAAAACAATATCCATAGAAATTATTTCTTCTATAAGAATTGGGATATGAATGTGTTCTTCTTTTTTGAACTCCTAACTCTTCCCCATTCATATATCTCCTTTCCTCTTCGTAGTATGACATGGTATGGACCAGATGGAAACTTCATGAGAGGAAATGTCTTCTCACTTATATTTATCCTCATGCATCCTTCCCTGGGAAAATATTTTGATTGCCTATAATTTCTGGAAACTTGAGGATAATCTTTAGTTCTTTTTCAATTTTATTTAAGGGTTTCTTTTTTAGAACTTTTGGTGGATTTTCAACATGATCAACTTCCAGCTTTACTTTATTCTGGTTCACTTTATTTATAGAATTTGACGTTTCGGCATCACAATCAATTATACTATTTCCCATGCATACGGGTATTTGATCACTCAAGATCTTTTCAAGACCATTAGAACCACATTTTTCTCTCTCTAAATTTTCATCATTCGATAACCTTCCAAGTTATATTTTCTTCTTTTCTTCTTTTGAAATTGATTCACTTTTGAGTTTACTTATCAAATAAACAACTTATTCTTTGAGTCTCTCAATGGTCTTGGACTTATAATTCAGTCTCGAGGTAAGGTCATTGATGAACTTTTCTTGTTCTTTAATTATAAGTTTTAGTTCCACAACATCATCAGTGATTTCAAGGATTGATTATTGTACTTTCACCAGTTCTTCCAATCATTCAATTTATGCTTCCAGCTGATCAATATATTCTGATGATTCCTCCACCATTGCTTTCCACTTATTTGTCTCTTACATTTATTCTCAAGATTTATAAAACCATCCTTAAGTTGAAAATTGGGATCTACATCAGTAGTCAACTGATTATATCTATCTTTATTTGTCAATGGTTTTGACTTTTCAATGGTATCCATAATAGATTCATGGTTTCCAATCTTAAATTCTTGTTCTTCTTCCTCATAGAATTCATTATCATCACCTTCCTTGCATAAAAAACTATTCTTCTTTACTTTCCTTAAAAATTTAAAGTTTCCCTTTTTAAATAATCTTATTCAAGTATTCTCCTTGTTTTCAACTTCTCTATCTTCATCATCAAATTTTCTTTATCACTAAGAGGTAATGTGCCCAACTCTTCCATAGAAAAAACAAGACAAAGGTATCTTGACTTCAAATTTCTCTATTTCCTTCTTGATCTTCTTGGAAATGAGAGAAAGATTTTTGTTTTTCTTATCATATTAATCACCACTATCTCCTGAAACTTCTTGTTTTTCCATGAATTTGAATTCCATTTCCTTACTCACATGAGTCGCAGCTTCTTCCGGTTTGATTCTTATTTCATATGTTGATAGATTTCTCAATAGATCACCCACTGAGAGTTTGGAGAGATATATTTCTTCAAGGGTTGAAACATTTTCATTTTAAAGGGTTTGAATTCTTATCAAGATTTTTTTACTATGTCTATATCTTTTATTTCTTAGCCCAGACCTTGGATTTATCATACAACTTCATTAATTCAATTAAAAAAAGAGTCTGCATTCTCATCAGGGTGCATCTTCAGATCATCAAACCTGTTGTGTAGTACTTGAAGTTTCACCTACTTCACTTTGTTATCTCCTTTATAAATATTCTCTAGTTTATCCCACAATGACTTAGAAGATTTGAAACTCATTAACTTTAGATAAATATAATCAGAAAGTGCTGCAGTGAGAGAATTATGTTCTTTTTAATCAGCATCAAGAAATTTCTTGTCCGTATTTGTCATTGATAGTCCTGTAGGATTAGTGACTTGTATTCCCTACACAGTAGAAAATAGGACTTCCATTCCAAGAGATATTAGGTGATATCTCATCCTTTTTTTCCATATATAAAAATTACTTCCATCGAAGAGGGGAACTCCCCTAACATTGACTGGATTCTCCATGACAGCTGAAGATAGATTCAACACCAACAACCTTTACCCTCTAATACCACTTGAATGACCCCAAAACAACCTGAGAGGGGAGGGTTGAAATAGGGTGTCAAATTTTTATTTTAAGCTGATGGATCTTGTTTCCATGTTGGTAGGAACCTATTAAACCTGTCTGAAGAGGAAGTGAACAAAATAAAAAATCACATGTAAAGTAATGACACAACAATTTTACTTGGTTCACCACTAAGGGCTACATCTAAGGAGAATACGATGACATTTTATCGGTCATACCAAAACCACTAATTTTAACAAGTTGTGGATTACAAGTGTTTAGCATAGTCACTCTATGTTGGGCGCACTGCCTTTACAAGGTTTTAGGGATAGCACACTACGTCCCTCAGATCACTTCCGTTGACTCTTCCTTGCTCACTGTGTTATAAGAATATTCACTCAGTTTATCAAATTGAAGGTCACTTCAATGGTTTATCATTAAATATTGAATCCTCAACTATAAATTAATGCTCTGTTGAAGTCTCATTATCACCCATAGATGTAATTTAATTTCCCACACTCCATTAGGTTGTAGTAATTAATTTTGCAGACTGATTTGGTTAATTTCAAGCTTCCTTGGGTATTTCACGTACCACTTCACCTCCTCCGCATACTTCTTCTATTTCCTTGTCCCATCCATCACCTCTGCAAATTTCCCTACCCTGTGTACTACCTTGCTCTACGTACTACTCAGCTTCTCTACACACCTCCTTGATCCATGTACTACCTTGCTCTACCGCGTACTGCGAGAGCTTCCTCCACAAACTGCACTTTCTTCCACAGACTGTTTTCCTTACACAGATGGTTATCTCTGTGTACCATCTTCTCCTCCACTAAGCACTTCAGACTTTACCAAATTTCTTCCCAAAATTTTAATCTCTAATTCAATTCTCTAATGAAGGGGATTACTTCTCCTTATATAGGCACATAACTCTGTAAATTTCGCTAATCCAATTTACCCAAATTTTCAATTTGAGAAAATATTCACTGTATACTGAACTCCATCCATATACTGTTATCCACCACCTAGTACTTATCTTGTTTCACAAAATGAAACAATCCTACCAACCTTCATCATTCTGCGTACTGCATGCCTTCACTACAAACCGTCGCTACAAACCATTTTTTGGTTCTACGCACCGCTCCGCGTACCATTCTCACTGCCAGGTACGTGATAGTGAACCATTCCCGGAACATGGTACACAGTCTATGTTTCGAGGTATGTGGTTTCCTTATTTTTCTAATTCTCTTTGTCATTTCACATACCATTCACTCCTATGTGAAAAACCTTCATTTTCCAACATCAAACTCTCGATTTTTAGGTCTAAAAATTTGGAAAACACTGGGAAACTGCACCACCTTCAATACAACTTATGGATTGAATTGTATAATCTCTATCCTTTAAATCACCCTCATCATTCATTAGAGTATTGACAGTAAACACAAACCATATTCTATTTAGTAAAGAAAATCCTTGGTTCCAACAACTCATACCTTAGATTTCTTCTTGGTCGGATGCACTCTAAAATATTTTATGATAAAAATAACTATGTTAGTTACTTATTTCATAAATTTATTAAAATATATTATATTATATACTATTTAATTATAATCAATCATTGTAAATTTATTAATTAGTTATTGTTTTTTTCATTATCTGATGTTAGTGTCTTTGATTGTTTCGCATAAGATTTGTAATGTGGATGTTGATCCATGTACTTTGATACCAATTTCATCATTCTTATATTATTTAAGGTCATATAATTGATATTACATAATGATTTATAAAGTTTTAATTTCATTCCATGAGATTTTTAGTTATAATTCTAGAATATGAAATCAGTGATGATCTTGTTTTGATAATTTTTAACAAAAAAAAGGTGGTACACTAATAATGGGTTAGGTATTAATAGAATAAATAATTTATCTTTATATAATATTAATCATTTCATAAATATAATTTTTATTTATCAAATACATTCTTATAACCATCCTTGTAATGCAGTGAAGAAAAAAGAAATACATCATTCATGGAGATGGTAATCCACACATAACACAAGTAACATTTTCATTTCTCAATTGATAGGAGGGGGTAGATAATGGTTGTTACATCAATATAATAACATTTTGGTATACTAATGATACTAATTTAACTATATTAGTATATTTATAATAGGTTTTTATGGTTTGGATGATAAATGCAGGGATGAAATAGCTAGGTAGTGGATAATACTTGTGTTGAGGACTTGAATCTTCACTTGAAGAGCCACTTGGAAATGGAGTACTTGGGATACTTTAGTGTAACAAAGGGATTAAAAACATGGAATAAATATTTAGGAGAGGCGAAATGGATATAGTTTCAAGGGAAATTTTAAAAATAACTATGTCTTGAAGTGGTTGTAAGTGATCACCTTTAATAGATGAAAATGAGGCGCATTTCCTTTCAAACTAAAGTTAAGTGAAGGTTAATTATGGAATCGCATGGGAGTTAGGTGATTTAGGTGAAGAAATGTTAGTGAGACATGTGGGATTAACTTTACTACTTAAAAAAGGTCTTCTATAAGTTCTAAGTTTCAATTTTATTTAATAAAATTCAATCCAAAGTAGATTACCTCATTTTTACCCTTTAACCTTGATTAAATATTTACTATGGTAATTATATTTTTTACTCAAAATGTAAGATGACCATACTTACAAAATTTTGACTAGATGATTTTTAATTTGAAATCCATTTAATGTAATTCAACTTATAAATGTGAGAAAATATACTTTTAAATTAAAATATATGATATATAGAAAAAATTGTAAAAAATGACTTTTAAAATATTAATTATTCTTATTTTTATTCCCTATCAATTAAAAATTAAATAAGTGTCAAACTATTATCCATATCAACAATATATGTTACTAAAATAAACAATTAACCATAAAATTTTTAGTTTCTTAAAATAAAAAATGCATGGAACATAAGAACATAATTTTTAGTAGAATGCATTTTTAAGAATAAAATGATATTGTTAGTTATTTAGCTACATTAATTGAATACATTTATAATAAAAATAAACTTTATTTTTATTTAAAATTATAAATATGAAATGTATAAAAATACACATCATATATATATATATATATAATTTATTACATTGATAATTACATGTTTATATCATTTTATTTTCTACTTATAAAATTCCTCAAGATCTACATGTGAGGCTTAAGGATAAGATAAGTAGTAGTGGAAGTCATGGGTGGTGATTTATCTAGAATGGATTTCATAATGACTTACATGATATTGAATTTTTCCTAAAAATTATTCTACTGAAGTCATAGTTTTTGGATTTTGACTTGAGATTAGTCTAAAAAAACCTAGTAAAGCTACCTCCCTTCTAAGCTCAGACAAATGATCATCACAAGGAAGACTTATACAACTTTTTTTCATTTATTATTCTTTATATATTGATTTTATAATATGTTTAATTCTATTTATACCCTCTAATTCAATTAATATGTTATAATGGTTATATTTTATTTATAGCATGGTTCATTTTTTAGTATTGTGAATAAAATAAGTTATCCTAAATTTAAAGTAGTATAATTCATGGGATGTTACAATCTACCCCCATAAATTAATTATGTCCTTGAAATTTTAATTTCTATCATTTATGAAAATAAATAAGTATTTTATTAAAATATTAATGACTCGTGACAAAATAATGTATTCAAATACTTCATAATGGTTCATAAAGAACTTGTGAATCATCCAAATCATATCCCCAGGGAGTGTCAAACTAGGTGTACAATTAGTCCCATTTATTGTGAAAATAAAGTTAATACTCAACCAACCTTTTTAGGGGTTATTACCCCTAGGTTTATATGATCCAAATTCTTCATTAATTTATTTGTATCTAGATAGGTACCTCATTTTTAGGAAATCACACACTTTATACTTTACCAAAATTTTAGTATGTTTTCCTATATTTAGACTCATCCTTCAGGTTTTCACTAATATATTCTAGTCATAATTTTTAATAATAATTAAATAAAGATATTTCTTACTATAATTTAACTTAAAAATTCATGGAAACTTATGCTCCCATAATTGAACTTAACTCTTATCTGCAAACAATATAAAATCACATATTAATCAATATATACCTTAATCATGTATACGATCAAAATATATTAATATTTTCCTAAAATAATCCAAATATCCTTGACATAAAATCACAAAACAACCCTAAGGTATACCTATACCTAAATAATGTACTCTTTTTAACCTCTAAATTTATCTTAGGCTTGCTTTGATACCAATTATGATGCCCCAAACCTACACTCCTAGATTAGATGCTAATAAACATATTCTTTACATGCTAACTTTGAAACCAACAGAAGTGACCCAAAGTTAACTATCCAAAATTAAAATATCAATAACAAATATTGAGTCACTTACACACCCACTGACTTTAGTTTTAGATTTTTAGATAGTTTTGAAAAATATTTTACTAACAAAACCCATATCTTTCTCATCCAATGGTAATTTTTCCCACTAAACCAAGGAATTATTACTTTATAATAAGTCTAACATTTCCCATAAAATTCTCCACACATGATACCCATAAATACATATCATACTTAATAATATTCTTCATAACCTTGGGGAAAGGAAAACATAAGAAGGGTGAGCTCAAATACTCAGTAAGGGGTGGCGTATAATAGAAGCTATCATGGAATAAACAAGGCATGAATAATATGTCAGGGATAAATAATAATCAAATAATTCCAAATAACCAATAACATGTGCATGTAATATATACATAGATAAAATAGAAATTTAAATAATCACATGGATAACAATAACTGATTTCATAGTGATGTAATTAATAATGTAGGACATCATAAACATACCATTAAGTCTTCAATCCAAGACATTATAAATAAATGGGTAAGGCTTACACCAAGTTCCCAAGCTAGTTTTTCTCATGAGACCTACTAATTCATCAAGGAGATATATAATTTTACACCCCACTCATCATAAAATAATTAAAATTCATTCATCATATGAAAGGAATAAATAAAAAACATAATTAACATGTCTTATTAATCAGTAATTATTCATATTAAAATAAATAGTATACAGATTGTAAATAATTCCCTAGTTAACAAATAGAATAAATTATTGGTAAATTCCATTCAATCCATAAGGTATTAATATAATATAGAGTAATGAATATATGGTTAAGTAAATAATATAAATTATATGTCATATTGTCCATGAGATTAAATAATATGGTTATAAAGGAGAAAAATAAATTCAAGAGAGGGATAATGAATGATAAAGATCATAATCCTTATGATCAATATGGGGTATGAACTATAAATTCATAAGATCATTTATAGGGTAATACATGAAAAATAACTCCAAATTAGATATATAATTTAGGTTTTTATAAGAAAACGGAAGCAAAATCATAAGAAAATCATAATACATTTTAACATTATCATAAAAAGATAAAGTTATGAGTCACTTTCAAAAATTATTTTTGATAAGTTGGTATGAATAGATTTTCAATCATTATTTAGAAATAAATACCAATTATATAACCTTGGAATTAAATAAAAGTTAATTTAATAAATTCGGAGTTTAAAATAAAATACATGAACATGAAAAAAATCATTTTTATTATTTTAAAGTACTTTTATTGAAACCCATAATGTGAAAAGGGTAATAAAACTTCTTTTTGAAAAGGGGTAAGGAGAAAAGTGAAGATCACATGAGATAATACATATTTGGGTTTCAAAATAAAAAATAAAAACACTTGTGGAAATAAAAAATTTATAAATTTTAATATCCTAATATTTTATAATGAAATACTATGTTTAATAGCATACAATATGTGCACCATCGAGCTTTAAAGAACAACGAAATATTATTATTTAAATGTGACTATTATAAACTAGTTGTTAAATTAGTGGGTATAAATAGGATTAAATAATTTATGAAATAAATATAAAGTTCCAAATCAATATAAATGTATTGAAAAATGATTAGAAAATAGTCATTCAGTTTTTATAAAAGAAATTTTATTCTTTAAAAAAATACATTTTCTTCAAAAATGAGTTTTCTTCCTTTTTATGAGTGAATATTATAAATATTTTTTAAAATTTTTATAAAATTTATTTGAAAAATTTAATTTCCTTTTTTAATTAATTGTATCAAATTATCTTAAGATTAATTTTTTAAAATTTTTTGAAAAGATTTATTTTTTTAATGAATAACGAAAAATACTAATTTTTATTGAAAGCGGTATTTTTCATTTAAATTATTTAAAAAATAAAATTATATTTTGGATTATTATTAAAAAAATTATTTAAAATAATTCAATTATAGTTTTTTAAATGGTTTTTACACTTGAATTTAGCATAAAATATTTTATATTTTAAAACGAGCATTTTTCTAAAAAATTGTTTTTCATTGCATTTTGTCAGTTAAATTTTAAATGAAATTATGAAAATTTTATGTTTTAAATTTTTTAAAATTGATTCAAAATTTTTAATTATTAGGACAAAATTTATTAAATAGGCCCCTTTTATTTTTTTTCAATATGAATAGTAACATTAGTAATTTTTGTTACCATGGTAAAGGGTAAATTGGGTAATTAATGTTAAAAATGGAATGATAAGGATTATAAAATAGCCCCAAACTTTCCTAAATTTTATTTGATAATTTAATTTTATCTATAATCATCCCATATTAATTTATATGTAATTTTATATCCATTTTTATGTGATTATGACATTTATAGTATTTTATTTCAAGAAAGTCAAACATGTCACACTTTTGTTTCTAATAATTATAATATTTTTAATATGGGTTTATCCAAAGGATATGTTAGAATATAAATAGTATTTTTAAATCTAAAATATTTATCTTAATCGTGTTAATTTATTTTTAATTTTAAGTGAATAAATAATTACCTTAAATGTTAACACAACGCTAATGTAGTAATTATTTAATGAATGGGAAATAAAATAAATGGTATTAAAAATATTAAAATTAATATTATTTGAGATAAATAATATGATCCATAAATTTTATAAATTACCATAAAATTTTAGAGATAGAATAAAATATTTTTTTTGAATTATAAGTGTTATCTTGATATTATTAAAGTCAAAGTAATGAATAGATCTAAAAATAGACATTATTGATATTTATAGTAAATAATAATTTATTAAATGATATAAAATTTAAGAAAATATAATATTCAAAAAATTGATTATTATATGGTTTATGATATCAACCATGGTCTACTTATGGACCTTTTTTCTATTTATAATAACTATATTGACCCTCAAAGAATAAAAATCATTGTCGTCACTATAGGATTTAAAAGAGTTAATGAGGGGTTAAAACCAAATTAGATGGGTACAAATGTGACCCAAACTTGTACAAAAATTATTTTATGAGATTATTTAGACCTATAATCATATTATATTCAAAATAAATGATTTTTTATCCATTTTAAATTCAATTTTAATTTTTATTAATTTAATATTTTTGGGAAATTCCAAGACTGCTCCTCCCCTCTCTTATAAATGGAAACACCTTCTTCTAAATAATATACACTTCAAAGACCATTTTTTCAGCTAATACCCTACTATAATCCATATCCTCATTATATAGGTATTGGGTTTTTTATAGCACCAACCATATTGGTCTTAAGGTGGTAAGAAAATGAGGATGTCTAAAGAATAGGTATCATTTTTAATCGAGCATTTTTGTTTTATTTCTTCTTCCACAACTTTAAATATTCTTAAAATATAATAAAATAATAAAACTAGTATCCTAAATACACTTATATATTATTATTTTAATTAAATAACCAATATCCATATGCTCTTCCATCAAATAGGAAATGAAAAAAATCATTCATGTGTACGGTGGACTAACGCCACGCGAACCGATGTATTTCGTTTTCCATCACCATCTCTCAAGACTGGTTATAATGATGGAATTAATGTTTATATATGATATTAATGACATATTTATCATTATAAAAATATATTATATCATTTTCCTTCTTATAATTCCATGAACTAATAAATGATAATGTCATTCGTGTGTACATGTGAACTACACTAGAAGAAAATGGTGATTCAATGTCGGTTTTTTTAGTCTTTGGCATTGGTTTTCAACCAATATTTATAAAAGAGACATTAAAAATAACTTTTTAGCTTCTTTTTTATAAAATCGATATTGATAACCATCCATTAATTCTTTTCAGCATTGATTTATAAAATAACTAGCGCTGAATCATTTTTTGGTGTGGTCTTTGGCATCTGTATCAAGGTAACTGATGCCAAAAGTTCAATATTTTCAATCTCCGATGTCGGTTTTAATTAAAATTGATGTCAAATATCTTGTTTGATGAGGCTTTTTGGCATCGTTTAACACTAAAACCAATGCCTAATTATTGTCCTATGGGGTCTTCGGAGTCAGTTTTATAAGATAATTGTAGCCGAAAATGATATATATTTGGTTCGGCCTCAGTTTATATATAAAATTGACGCTAAAAATAGTTTCAACGTCAGTTATTAAAATAACTGATGTTGAAACATATAATTTTTAAAAAAAATAAATTAATACTATCAAATCCTAGAATCTAAAACCTATAAGAACACAAAACAGACTGATATACGGCACAAAAAATGACCAAAAATCATATTATCTTATCTAAATCAAAGCATTCAAATTTCACAAACCATAACTAATAACCCAATAAACTAATACTCATTTCATCCTTGAAATAGCCTCCTAAATTAGTAATTGTCACCTGAATCATCAAGAATTCAAAGTAATGGTTCTTCTATAAAAACACAAAACATCAGAAGATAAATAAATACAATTGGTGGGTCAAACATTCCTTAAAAAGAAAATTATCAAAAACATCATGTTAAAAATGTCTTTTTCATTTTCAATCAAATCAATAGGTTTCCATAAACTTCATGACTTATAAAATCATTTTCCATTTAAATACAGTTTTATGAATAATCAATATCAAATAATAACATGAAATCAAATTACAATTCAACCAATAATTTTTCTCAAAATTTATAAAAACAATCATAAATTAACAAATTAATCAGAATAACATTATATATATAATTATATTTTAAACTAGAATAAAAAACACATACTTTATAATTTATAAAATAATTAGTCGTGAACATTAAATCATTCTATTGAGATCATTAGGATTAAACACCTATTATAAAAAAATAATTAGTTTTTAAACACTTTATTAGGAAAATGTAAGATTAATCATAAACATTAAAAGATACATGTATGATAATTTAATTCACAACCAAACTTATCAAATAGTTAGCAAAAAAAGATCAAAGATGGGTCATCTCATCATTCATATACAGATCAGTATCATTGAGCATCTATAATAGCATTGAAATTAAAATACCGAATACTATGACATAAAATATAAAATAATTAATATAACTAACCTTATCAAATTTAGTCAAAACCCTGGTTGTGATTATCGTATACATGAATCATAAAACATAATAACCAAATTCCATGATTCCTTTTTTAAGATGACAATATGGTTATAAAACATTAACATGATATTAAAAACTAATATATATATATATATATATCAAAAATTAAAATATTATGAAAAATTAAAATATTTATCGTTACTTTCACATATTTGATTAGATTTGGATTCTTTATCTTCAACTTGATTTTTGTTAAACCTTTTCAATGACCTATATTTTCATTTATATCAAATAATAAAACATGTAAAACAATATAAATTACAAGTATTGAACTTAAAAAAATGAATAAAACTTACTCGTTTATCAAGGTTCTAAAATATTTACGAACACCACCTAATAAAGAGAAAAACTAGTATAGCATTTATTCCATTTAGAAGAATACGCTTAACATATAATTTCATCTACAAAATAAAATTTCAATAATTAATGAAATTATAATAAATATTAGTTTATAATTATATTAATGTTCTTATCCATCAAGGAATGGAAAAAAACTAACATCCAATCTCTGTATTTGATAATCTCTTGGATATATATTTAATTTTACCAGGATGTTTCACATATTACACATTCGTTGAAATGAATTTCATATCCATAAGACCATAAACATTAGTGGTATCATTTTGTCTCCGAAGTGTGTGTCTATACCTAATTAAATACGTAATATAGTAGGCCACTTAAAATCATCTTTACTTACATAATTAAAAACTTAAACTTCAATTTACTTACATGGAAAAAAAATTGTAACATAATCACGCTGAGCTCTTCAAACAAAATATGATAATTGATATATTTTTTGAATATTCTCAATGGATAGTTTCTTCCACATATTTTAGCCATCATCTGAAACTCATATAAATTATCCAATGAAGAAACAATCTGGGATAATTTATTAATCTCATCAAAAATAGAAGTATATGTAGATATTACTTCCTGAACCTTCTATTTCTATTTAGTTTGTATCATGTATTTTGATTTTACATAATTATATAAAATTTAAACATAAGAAAACATTATAAGTAATTTTCAAATAAATATAATTAATATTTAAAAATGACACATACCTCGTATGAAAGATAATGTAGAAGGTTAGTCGTCCAAACTAAAAAATGACCTACATAATCCTCAACTATGGTAACCTCCTCGATAGGAAATGGTAATAGAAAATTAGGATCAATTATATCAATCATTGATACTCTAACAGAACCCAACTTCAAAGGCTGGTGATGTACATAATCCTCAAAAATATGTACGACTTAGTACGCTACAATACGTACGTGAGTATCTCCAGCATACAACTCACAATATAATGTTGTATCCAAACGAAGAGGTGAAGGGTCTGAGGAGGTAGGCTGGGTCTGCTAGGCTAGCTAGGTAGTCTGTACATTCTACACATCCAACTATGAAGGCTGAAAGTACTGGGCAGGCTGGGTGGGTTGGGCTAGCTGGGCAGTCTGTATATGCTCTGCATCCGATTATGAAGGCTAAAAATACTGGGTAGGCTGGGCAGGCTGAAAAGGCTTTGATTATCTCATAAATTGTGCCAACATAGCTTACACAGCTAATTGAATTTGATCACCCATGGAATGTTTCATTTATTTTAACTTGGATTTTAAGGAATCCATTTCTGGATCTCTTGACTACTTACTTTGTTTACCAAAAACATTCATAATACTAACACTGGCCTGATATCCTTATACTTGGCTTGGGTGTTCTTGTCTTCCTAATGTAGTATCTAGGATATCCATCCAACCCTTAGGGATAAAAGTTTCTTGGATCTCTTTATCTTGAATATCATCCTAAAATATAAAATCAAATTGTTATATCAATGTTTTTAATTTAAAAAAACAATCAATGAAAGATAAAAAATATATTTACTTATAATTCTTTTAGCTACTTCCTTAGATTACTCTGTAAGATACATTTCATTTTTCCTTCTTCTCACTCATTTCCATTTTTTATGGTGTGTGGGATAAGATGGAGGACCAAAATGGACCTCTTCTAAACTACTACAAGATTTATCTCTTAACGCTTCAAATTTTTCTTCAATCATTTTCTACTCCAATAACGGATACCATCCACGTGATAAAGTTTGAGGGTATACATTTTTCAACTAGATATATTGATGAGATTTCCAAGAGGAATGTTATATAAAAATAAAATAATAAGTAATTAGATAAATATATAATAAATATTACAATATAAAATAATTATCATACTTTAAATTTTTCTTCATGTCGGATGTCAAAAAAAATTATAAATTAAAAGTTTTCTTTCATTAAATAAGTATATTACTAAATATTTAATAATATGAAAAAATAGGTATACCTCAGTAAATACTCCTCTATCTTTGTATCTATAATTTATACAATAAAGTGTAATAAAATTTTGTATACCTGCATATCATTAGAAGACTGAATATTTAGAAATAAGGATGACAAAAATAAGTAAGTAAAAAAAGATGCATGCATTTGTAAGTTTCAAAAAAAACAAAAAATAAATAATTACTAGAATAATTAGGAGACTAATTTAGTGTTTTATCATATTCCTTAATCATGATCATTAAATACTACATGCACAATGTCTGCCTTATAGTCATTGTAATCGTTCGGAAATCGCATAATAGATGAATAAGAATTGTGAATATCAATAACATCATCAGCATCATCCTCATCACACAAATGGTATTTTTTCCTTGAAAAATGATGGACCAATGATCATTAGATGAATCAATGGAATAAAATATCTATTTTTCATGTGTTGTTATGATAAATGGTTCCTCATTATAATTAAATATTTTCAAATCAACTAGTGTAAACCCACAATCATCATATTTCATGCCACTACTTATATTAACCCAATTACACTTAAACACAGTGACTCAAAATTTTGTATAATCAATTTCCCATATATTATCAAGAACTCAAAAATATTTCAATGAAATAGAAATTGGATTTTTATCTTTTTCGCTTGAAAAATGCACTGCTTCAGCAATGGCCATCACACTACTATTTTGAATGGTACTATTGTCATCCATCTTTTTTTGTAAAATGTATACCCATTAATATCAAAACCAAACCATGTTATCACATTAAGAGATCCCTTCCAACCATTTCAGAATTTCGGATGCAAATATATTTATGCTCACTTTCTCTTTAAACCATGAAACAAATGTCTTTTTATGCTCAATCATCAACCAATATTCATTTCTTTTTGGATATCGTATCTTTAATTCTGTAATATGTGATGATATATATGATTGAACACCATCTGTTTTATTCAAAATGTATAAATGTGCCTACATCACTTCATCACACGAAATGAACTTTACCTTTAAGCCTCAAATCCCTTTACCTTCACTATCAACTATCAAATGTTGAGATATAGGGAGACCAATATGCTTCACTTCATACAAATAATTAGTACAAAACTCAATCACCTCTTCCGATATATATTTTTGAACAATAGAGGCCTCCAGTCGATAAGGATTTTTAAAATATCCCTTTAAAATTCTCATATACCTTTCAAAAGGATACATCCAAAGTAAATAAATAGGCCCACATATTCTTATCTTATGCACCAGATGAATCACCATATGAACCATTATATCAAAAAATGTAGGTGGAAAATACATTTCTAGTTGAAAAAGTATAAGAGAAACTTCATTCTCCAACTCAACTAACAAATTTGGATCAATGACTTCGATACAAATGGATTTAAAAAAATTACATAACCTGATGATAGTCTTTCTGATAGCTGACAGCAATATACCATGCAATGTGACCAGTAGTAGGTGTTTCATTAATACATTACAGTCATGAGATTTCATAACTATTAATTTTCAATCCTTTACTAACACAAGATTCTTCACATTTGAATAATATACACAGGGTACTTTTATACCATACATTCACTGACAAAAATTCAACTTCTCGTTATTTTATAATGTGTTACAAGCTATAGGTAAATATGTTCTATTTCCTTTCATAGTGGGAGTTAACTTCAAATATATTCTCATTGTTATCAAGTCCAATCTAGAATTTAATCCATATTTTTTCTTTCCTTTTATGTCTAATAAAGTTCCAATCAAGTTGTCACATGTATTTTTCTCAACATTTATAACATCAATGTTATGTTTTATCTCTAAAAATATCTAATAAGGTAGTTCAAAAAAATATACTGTTTCTTCTAGATATTTTTTTGAATACCAGAACTACTTTTCTTTCCAAATGTTGAATCAATATTTTTCACTCTGTTATAATATTCTTCAACTGACAATGGTTGTGGGGGAATATTGTATTCCTGTAAACTGATAAATTCCTTTTTCAATCTATTATAAGGATGATCAATTTGCAAAAATATTTTATTTCCCATGTACACTATCTTTCTTTAATTCTATAATTGATAATATGAAGTCACTTCTTCACAAATTAGACATGTTGTATATCCCTTAACATTGTATCCCGATAAGTTTCCATATGCAGGAAATTCATTTATAATGAACATTATCATAGCACGCAAAACAAAATACTCTTTCTTGTATGCATCAAAAACATTAACACATTTCTCCCATAGAAGTTTCAAATCATCAATCGATGGTGAAAGATACACATCAACATCATTTCCTAGCTGTTTTGGTCTAGAAATCATCAAGATCATCATAACATATTTTTTCTTCAAACATATATGTGGGGATAAGTTGTAAACTATAAACAAAATAGGCGATGAACTATGATGGCTACTTAGGCTCTAATATGGATTCATTCCATCTGTACACACTACCATTATGATATTTCGATCATAACTTCCAAAATTAGGAAATTATTTATCAAATATCTTCCATTGTAATGATTCGGTAGGGTGATGTAATTTACCATTAGAGATGTGTTCATATGAATTCCATCTTAACCTTTTTTCATTAATTGAATTTGAACATAGATGCTTCAAACGAGGAATTATTGGAAGGTACCAAAAAAAATTCAAGATCTTTGATTTCTGTACCTGAGAGTGAATCAGAGTTAATTTATCATAATTATATAAAGGTATTATTGGAAGGAATTATTTGATTTATTGTAAGGTTAGATTTTAGTACCTGAGAATGAATCTGAATTGACTTTTGCATCCATCTTATAGCATGATGTTCCACCTGTAGGACATTTTGATAAAAATTCATATTCTTTCCTATACAACACACAATCATTGGGGAAATAATGTATCTTTTTATACCCCAATATCATTGGGAATAATATTTTCTTCACCCCATAATTGGAATCTAGATGCCCATTTCCTTTTGGAAATAACTCTTTTAAAATATCAAGTATGTTAGAGAAATTTTTTTCACTCCAACCATTTTTTACTTTCAAGTTAACCAATCTCAAAAATTGTTAATAACACTGTATATTTACAACCTTAGAATAATGGTTTTTCAGAATCTCTATACAATAATTCAATATTTACTATTTTTTTAGTGGTTTGAACACCTAAATCATCAATTAATTCATCAATATGATCCTCTATATCATTATGAATATTGTCATCAATATTAGATGTTGAATTTATAGTTATTTCACCATGCCAGAACCAATGTGTATAATTAAGGCTAAATCCATAGAAAATGAGATAATCCTTGATTTCTCTATAATTTAACATTCTCATATTCAAACACTCCACACAAGGACAGAAAATCAAATATATTTTTTGAAGATTTTGTCTAGAAAATTCCAAGAAATTATCAACTCTTTTTTCATATTCATTACTGGTTCTTCGTAAATTTATCCAATTGTGATCCATTCAAGACCTAAGATCATAATATAATTAGTGAATATATTAAAACATATAAATATTTAAAAATATATATATAAATAGATAAATTTTAAACATAAAAATAGAAAATAAAAATGATTGGTACTCATACATGAAATATTAATGATTTTTAGGAATAAAATAAAAACTAATCAACTCTAGGTATTTATTTTGCGTAATGTTTCACCGATCCAAAAGTAGATGATTTTTTTAGAATAAAAAATTAAAATTATAACAACTAATTTCAACTGACATATATACATATATATATATATATATAACATATAAACATTTAAAAATATATATAAATAGATATATTTTAAACACACAAAAAATTAATGAAAAACATTTCTGATCTAGTGAGAGATCAATGATTATTAGGAATAAAATAAAAAATAAATTACTCAAGGTTTTTATTTTATTTAAATAAATAATTATAAACAATTATTTATTACTATGGAAATGAATAAAGATATTTATGTCAAGTTTAGATAGATTTTTTTTAAACGACTCACAGACAACACCGCTTTCATTCTACCTAAATTCTTCAAAATAGAAATCAATATTTACCTTAGTTATAATCTAGAACAAAACCATTTTATAATCCCATCAAATAAATAATTTATATAATTAAATAAAATTTAAAAAAAATTAATAATTAAAAGTCAAATGCATACAAACAAACGAATGAGTGAATCAAATTTATAACTTACAAATAATTAATTTATCTTAAAAAAAACTACAAACCACTCACAAATTTCATATTTTTACACTACAATATTGATCCTGAATATATATAATATCCCTTGAATTCAATGGTATGAAGAACACTAAAACAAACAATTAAAACATTTATAAGAAACAAACAGGAAAAAAACAACAACAAAAACATTTAATCACAATGTCGCTCGACCGTAATAGGGTTACCGAAGACGAAATATATAGATAATGTCCCTTGAATTCATTGGAAAGAAAAAAACTAAAAATAAAAATTATAACATTTTCAAAACAATGAAAAAAAAAAGAAAAATGGAAAAACTTATGATCCGAGTGCCAATCGATCGTAAAAATGTTAAGGAGATGAAATAAAAACATGGATTGCAAAAGGATGAATGATTGATAGTCATAAATCATGAAAATATAATTCAAATTTAGAAAAAATCATCAAAAAATCCATTTAAATGGTTTTGGTCACCATTGGAATTGTCGTAGGTCAATAGAAAGAAATAACGGGCGATATACGAAATATGGGTTTTGGGGTTGGGTGTTTTTTTAAAAGAGTTTTAACATCAATTTTCACTAAAACCGATGTTAAAACAATTTTTTTTCAAAATCGGTTTTCTATAAAACCAACACTTATAATAGAAGATTTTTTATTTTTTCGTTATTTTTATTAAAACTGGTGCAAAAAAATTGTTCATCTAGCATTTTTGGCATCAGTTTCTAGTGAAACCGATGCCAAAAATATAATACAAATTTTTCAGTGTCGATTTTATGAAAAATTGAAATCAAAAATGTAACTTGTTATATTTCAATGTTAGTTATTATAATAACCAACACTAAAATATATAGTGTTTACTATTATAAAATCAGTTATGTTGAACCAACATTATAAATGTGACATTAAAAATACTTTTTCTACTAGTGATACCACCTCCACAAAGGGATATGATTCATTTTTCATCACCACATCACATAAATGATATATATATATATAAGTATATTTAAATAATTAATATGATATATGTGATATTACAACCATTCTAAAAATATAAAATTATACTTACCTTCTTTCCATAATGACCTTTGAAAAATGGAAACGTTACTCATGTGCAAATACGGCCTACCATCTCCATGATTGTAACGTAGTTCAATTTTATAACCATATTTAATGAATGGATTTAAAATTATAATTGGTGTGTAAAAATAATAATTATTTCATGATTTTTATTATTATTTTTATAATGGAATAATGACATCTTTGACCATATTCAACCTACTGAAGTCATTTTGGACTTATATACCAAATTTCACTAAAATATCTAATGTTAACATAAATGATTAAGTAATTGTTATAAAATGGTAATAAGTGAGATAAAAGGAATAATAAAATTCAAAAGGTTCTTTAGAAAGTAAATAATTAACCTAAGTTTATTATCCAGGAAGATATAGATCATGTGTGATGATTCGTACTCAAGGTAAGGGGTTTTCATCTCACTTTTATTTCTATAGGAAACATGACTTATACACTAATTATTTATTTTGTGTGATTTATATAATTCCCATGAATTTATTTTATGATTATTATCATGTGAAAAATAGTATATACAATTCTATCTAAGGTTATTTCTTTTATGAGGATTATGATTCAGAAGTTACCAAAGTGGAAAGGGTTTATTTCACAATCTCATCAATATCTAGGATTTTTTTTTTAAGTCTCCATTGGGGAATATTTATCTTTCATATCAATGTTCTCTAAAAATGTTTTCAAAAATATTTTTACTATTATACTATTATTTTTTTAAATTCATTTTTACTATGTTTTACTTTTTACAAAATGGTTTGAAAGGAATGTTTTTATCATTTTCCAAATGAGGTACTTTGTGAATTTTTTCATAAAAATATAGAAGAAATGTTTTTTTTAACTTATAAGACATGAATTTATTTTCCCTCCTTCATAAATAAATTTTTCTTTGAATCTTTCTTTATGATTTTACAAGGTTCTTTTCAAATAAATTTTTTTTGTTTTAAATTAAAAACTTTTTAAAAACAAATGATTTCGAAATGGAAAGGTTATTTTCCTCAAGAATTATTCCAAGTGGTTTTTCAAAATAATTTTCCATCTAGATGTTAATTAAGCTTTAATAGGGATATAATCCAAGGATAACATCTTTATTATTTATCTGGATGGTTTATGTTTATTATGAAAATATTAAATGTTTATGAAACCAATTTCTTTTCATGAGTTCCGATATGATGAATGTTTTATGGTTTTATGGAACACATATGCATGGTTTTCATTATATGGAGGGTGGGAAATATTTCTCCCTCAAATTAATTAGGTAAAGTATTATATATCATGATATATTTATGTTAAACAAGTTGATGTTATTGATCTATTATGGGAAAAAATTTGATGTGATTTATTTGTTATGGGAAAAAAGTTGATGTGATTAATCTGTTATGGGAAACAAGTCTATGTGCTTGATTTGTTATGGGAAACAAGTTGATGTTCATGATCCACTATGGAAAATAGGTGTTTATATATGATATAATGGTCTTGGTAGTTATCCTTAACTTATGAAATGGTTTTTATACTTATGATGGTGCCACACAGACACATTTATGACATTAGGTTATGTTTCATGATTGAGTTATGATGATTTCTCATTGTATTATTCATGTATTTTGAAATTCTAAAGTTTTATTCCATTAATCATTTTTATGATATTTTTCATATTGGGTATGAACTTTGTAATTTATGGTCATGATCTTATACCCTTATGATTATCTTATTATTTCATATGATTATCGATTGATATCTCCCATGCTTACCTTTACTGATCATCTAGCATCACCCTTTCTTATTTTTCATTTTCCCAGGTTATGAAGAATAATTATAAATGTTTTGTGTTTATAAAGGTTTCATATTTGAGTAATTTTATGGTATATGTAGAATACGTAACATGGAATATGAAAATATGGGTATAGTGAGATATGATATTGATCTTTATGAATCATTTGTTTATGAACCCAAGTTATTAAGAGTTTTTCCTAATTCTTTAAAACTATAAACCTAAAATTTCCTTGGGTATGTAAGTGATCTAATATTTCCTTTTTTAATTGTAATTTTTTATGACAAAAAAATTGGGTCACATTTATCAATATCAAAGCTAAAAATGTAATGTTTATGTTTTTTTCACTCAATCTGGAATTGTGGGTTTCGAGCTGTTACAGTTGGTATCAAAGTAGGGTTTATAAAACTTTAAAGATTATGATATTTTCATGAGAAGTTATCTTAAGAGCTATGGATACCATCATGGGTATATAAATTTGATTTTGACCATAATTTCAAAGTCTTAGACACCCCTTTTGAGGTTTTTAGTGATGGAATTTTAAGGAGGCTAATAATATTTTGGGATGGGTATATGTAACCCTTAGGTTTTACATGAATTGTTATTTTAGGAAGAATGTATTTAAATTTTTTGGGCATAAGTTTTAAAGATATTTATAAACTTTAGGGTTCATATGATCTTTGATTTTTATTTAAGTATGGGTTATTACATTTTTTGGGATGAAAAATGAAAGGTATGAGATAACATTTGAGGTTAAAACTTTATTTAATTTTGAATATATTAAGGTGATTTTTTGGATTTTTACCACATTTATAGGAATGTAATAAGTATTTTATTTTTATAAAAAGTACAAGCCATGGGTTAGGTGAAAATCCATCACATCTAGCAAGGTTGTGTGGAACCCACAACCGAAGGGAGAAAAGGGTGCATTGCCTACCACTGGTCGACATGATATCTTGGTTAGTATAAAATTGTTTTTATTTATTTAAACTATATGACAGATTGAAGTTAAGTTCATTTTATAAACATATGTTTTATCATATAGATAACCATGGGATTGGAAATTGATTTGGTGTTAAGTGGTTAATATTATTTCGGAAGATGTTCACTGTTTTGGGAACTCTATATGATTAAGGTAAATAGAATATTATGGAATTTTATTGTAGGAATAAAGTTTGAATTGTGTTTTAGAAGAATATATGATTTTATTATGTATTTATAGAGATTCAGGTCATTTATGTAAATGGTTAGTGTATCTTAGTGATTATATGTTTAGGGTGTGTACATTTTGAGAGATAAATAATAAATTTATCTTGGAAGATGATATGATCAAATCATTATAATTTTTTGGTTTTAATCTTATAATGAAATATTTTGAAGAATTTTAAGGATAGTTATTTATTAAATGATCTAAGTTTGAATTTTTAAGATTAAAGTAGTTTTCCTCATATAAATTTTTATTCATTGTAGAGATCATTTTATCATGGGATAACCAATTTGGTTTTTGTTAATGCCTAAATATGGAAGGAATATATTTTTAACCATTTTTGGACTATGATATCCATTAGAAGTTGATTTTAGTGTTTTAGGCATGAAAATTTTATCTTAAATACTCATCATTTGGAGCAAAAGATGATATTATGGTGGAAATTGATTAAAGGATGAAATTATACTTATCAAGTAGGTATATTTAATTATGTTCAGGTTATTTATAGTAAAATAATGCCCCAACCCTGGGAAAAGTATATTAAGATAAAATTGTTTCCTTATAACCTTCAATTTTGATGAATTTATGCTCTTTTCCACATATATGGTTTAAGATTTTGTGACGGTTAACTTTCTCAAGATCATTTACTTTCTTATGAACAATGATATTTGGAAATTTCTTTTTTTCCATGTTTATATCTTCACTTACCACTCATTTTCTTCTATTTGGAAACTCAGTATGTGTTATCCTTGATGACCTTTGTACTTCCATTTCTCTCTTTTCAAGATGAAGTTGTATTAACCCTTTTTACGATGTGGGTTTCCACAAAGGAATTTTTAAATATAAAACCTTTGATTTATGACAAAAATATGAAATTGAGAGTATGAAATTTATTATAGGGTATAATTTAATATCCCTATATTTTAAAAGGAAAGACGATGTTCAATGGCATACAAGATGTGCAACACCAAGCTTAAACGAACAACGAAATATTATTATTTAAATGTGATCATTATAACCAAGCTGTTAAATTTTCAGGTATGAATAAAATTAAATAATTTTTGAAATAAATATAAAGTTACAAATAAATATAAATTTATTGAAAAATAATTATAAAATAATCACACAATTTTTAGTAAAGTCATTTTATTCTTCAAAAAAATGCATTTTCTTCAAAAATGAGTTTTCTTCCTTTATTTGAGTGAATATTATAATTAATTTTTAAAAGTTTTAGAAAATTTATTTGAAAAAATTAATTTTATTTTTTAATTCATCGTGTCATAATTATCTTAAGATGAATTTTTGATAATTTTCTAAAAAGAATGATTTTTCAATGAATAGTGAAAAATATTGATTTTTATTGAAAGTTGTATTTTTATTTTAAATTATTTACAAAGTAAAATTATACTTTGTGTTAGTATTTAAATTAAATTAGTTTATTTTGATTTAAAATAATTCAATTCAGCTTTTTTAAATATATTTTATACTTGAATTTAGCATAAAAACATTTTATATTTTTAAAAGGGTATTTTTCTAAAAAACTATATTTTATCATGTTTTTTCAATTTAATTTGAAATTAAAAACTTCTGATTCTATGTTTTAAATTTTTAAAAATAAATTCCATATTTTTAATCATTAGTTTTTTATTTATTAAATAGGTCCCTTTTATTATTGGTCAACATAAATAGTAACTTTAGTAATTTTTGTTCCCATGGTAAAGGGTAAATCGGGTAATTAATGTTAAAAATAAAATGATAAGGATTATAAAATAACCACAATACTTGAAAAAAATTTATTTTATTAGTTAATTTCATCCATAATCAAACAATATTCGGTTATATGGAATTTTATGTCTATTTGAATGAGATTATGACATTTATAGAATTTTATTTCAAGAAAAGTCAAACATGTCACACTCTTATTTTTAATAACTATAATATTCTTAATTTGGGTTCATCCATAGGATATATTTGACCATAAATATAATTTTTAAATATAAAATATTTATCTTGACCATGGTAATTTATTTTTAATTTTTAGTGAATAAATAATTACCTTAAATGCTTGCACAACGCTAATGCGGTAATTATTTAATTAATGGAAAAATAAAATAAATGAAATTAAAATACTTAAAAGTAATATAATTTGAGATATATAATGTGATACATGAATTTTATATATTAACATGACATGTTATAGATGTAATAAAATATTTTTTTTGAATTATAAGTGTTATAAGGATATTATTAAAGTCAAAGTGATGAATAGTTCTAAAAATTGACATTGTTAATATTTTATAATAAATAATATTTTATTAAATGAAATAAAATTTATAAAATAATTATATTTAGAAAATTTATTAGGATATGGTTTATAATATCAAACATGGTATATTTATGGGCCTTTTGTCCATTTAAAGTAACAATATTGACCCTCAAATATTAAAAATCCTTGTTGTTAAGGTAAGTCTTAAAAGGGTTGATGAGGAGTTAAAACCAAATGATAAGGGTAAAAATGTAACCTGATATAAAGAACTAGGCTTAACATACATGGATATGACAACATTTTAGATGAATATTCATCACATTACAAAAGTACATACCTGAGGACCGTAATAGTTTAGTTCCTTTGGAAACCTGGAACACAGTCTTCTAACTTGATGAAAGATCTTCAATGTTTCCCATAGAGATCTTCCCCTTTTGTAATCCTACTCAAAACCTTTCTTCGTAACCTAGGAAAATTAAACATAATAAATGGTGATCTTATATGCTCATTAAGGGTAAACAAATGAGATATGTAAGAATAATCATGATCATAAGGGTATGAGAACAAGATCATAACATTAAAAGATCACAACCCACATATCAAAGATTATAATCAAGAGTTATGGCATGAATATTGGCAGCGAATAAGACATGAATCATAATTTAATCAATATATTAATCCATGAAATCGCAATATAGTAATAATAAAAGTAATTTTGGTAGACACATAAGCATATAATATCATTCCCTATAAGTCAAGGCTCTTTTCCAAAAACTATCAGGGAACTTCATGGGGGTACACCTATTGAGAGGGATACACCACCCTCCCCAGTCGCAACCCTTACCTTATATTATAATGTTTTCACTCCCCAAACCAACTTAATAGTAAATTTTCACTCCCAATACCATATTAGTAGTTAGGGATTACTCCCAAGACCATCTAAGTAGTCATGGTTCAATCTCAAGACCATATTAGCAGAAAAAGTCCTTTACTGAACTGAGTTTACTCCCCGTTTGGCCATTTCTATCTCATCAAATATAATTATTTACCCAATACATTAGAGGGAGATATATTTCCCTCCCTTCACATAATAAAAACATATATATGTGTGCCACATGGTCATAAACATTAATCATATCATAACCTATGAAATAAAATGGGTGACATAAACATTTAATCATATCATAACCTATGGAAAATAAGATGGGATTCATAATCATTTCATTATAGGATAACCTATTAAAGGAAGCATGATTTATAAGAATTTTACCATGATATAACCCGTGAAGGATAAATAGGGTTCATAAATAACTTGTCATTTTAAACATAAAACCATTCAAGGAAAATAAAATAATGGTGTTCTTAGATCATATCCCAATTAAATCATAAACTATATCAAAGGATGACATCTTATATGGAGAATTATTTTGAAATATAACTTGGATAATTCCTTGAGTAAAATAACCTTTATTTGAAAATCCTTTTTAAAAAACATTTTCAAAAATCTTCTCTTTAAAACCCACTTTGAAAACTTATAAAGTGAACTTTAAAAATCATTTAAAACATTTCTTGAAAAAAAATTCATTTTCACTTTGATAAATTATTTTTATAAAATAAAACATTTTTATATCCTTTTTCCTTCAAAATTTCTTTGAAAATTATAAATTAATCTTTGAAATCATTGAAATCCTTTTCTTTGAAAATAACCTTTGAAAACATATAAAGGAATATTTGAAAATAATTTAAAAAACTTTTTAAACTTAAAACATTTTTGAAAATATTTTTCATGGAAAATAGATTTGAAAAATTATAAAGGAAGATTTTAAATCATTGAAATCCTTTTTCTTTAAAAATAACCTTTTAAAAAATATAAAGGCGTATTTTAAAATCATTTAAAACACTTTTTTAAACATAAAAAAAATTTGAAAACCTTTTTCCTTGAAAACTTATAAACAAATATTTGAAAACCATTTTAAACTCTTTTCAAAACATAAAACATTTTTAAAATACTTTTCCTTGAAAAAAGAATAAAATATCATTTAAAAACATTTATGAAAACATTTTTAGAAAACATGGTTTTTAAATAAAATAGATTTCTGGACAAAGAGAGAAATAAAGTTAGATTTTAATTAAAACATTTTCTTAATAATATTAAGTACCAAAGAGTGTGAAAATGGTACCAATGCATGAAGATATCATGAATAACCAGAGTATAATAAAATTAAAGTTATTTATTGAGATATGAATCATAATATTCCATCAATGGAATCATAATCATACAAAATTCTGATAAATGATGGTATTGAAGAAACAAACTCTTACCACTTTGGTAAATTTGAATCAAAAGACCCATAAAATAATAACATTAAATGAAGCTTAAAATATCATGAAAATAATTATATTAATGATATAACATTTCAATTGTTATTTTATATATCTCTTGAATAAATATATCTTCATAACAAAATATGTGTCTCAAAGAAGACAAAATGAGACAAAATTACCTACTGATTTGGTAACTTTTGAACCGTAAAAACCCATGAAATATATATAATAAAATAGATATGTAGATATACATAAATTTAAGTATAATAATCCTATAATACATTCATTTACACTATATAGACCAAACAAAAAAAATTAGTGGTGAATAAGGCATAATTCTCATAGAAATAAAAGTGAGACTAGAAATATTCTTACTAATTGAGTAACTTTTGAATCGTGAGATCCGTGAAAGAATAAAATAAATTGAAAATTTTAATATTATTAAATAAATTTAATTCATGATATAAAATTTCATAGGGTATTATATACACCAAACAATAAGAATAACTGTTGAATATAGCATATATCTCATAGAAATAAAAGTGAGACAAGAAAACCCTTACCATATGTCTTGACTCTCGTTGTACTCGTTAAAACCTATTGTATATTAAATATAAGTTTATTTTAAATTTATTAAATAACAATATTAAATTATATCATACCATATATTATTTTCTTATGACCTTTCATTACCCATTTATTTACAATTTCATGTTAAAGTTATGTTTCCGGTAATAACCGCTTTTTTTCGTAAATGTTTTGAATTGTTATTATTTATCCTCTTACTTAGATCATAAATTAATTATTTAAGTAATTTAAAATATTATTTAAATATCATATATATATTCAGTTTTTGTTTATTTATAATAATCTATAAAAGATAGAAATATTAAATGGAATGCACCATTTATGGAGATGGTAGGCCATACGTACGCATGAATGTTGTTTCTATTTTCTTGTAATATTGAAAGAAATAAAGTAAATGAAATATGTATATATTTATATATATATATATATTATAATTATAGTAAAATTATTATTTCATATATATCATATACATTTACTAAACTCATCCTTAGTACATTACATGTAAAGTGTGCATGAATCGCATCGCTTTGAGGAGGCGGTAGGCCACACATCCACAAATGAAGTTATCATATTCCAAAAAAATGGAAAGCATGAAGTTGTGTGTTATATAATAATTCCAGAAGCATAAATACATAATAAATATCATATATATCATATAAAATAGTAATTTCATCGTTATTTCCAACCTTGAAATGTGGTAATGGGTGAATGAATGACATCGGTTCACGAGGCAGTAGTATGTTGTACACACGAACGTTGATTGCGTATCCTATTTCATGAAAGTGAGTTTGGTTTTAGGTAATAAACTTAAAATAAAAACATTTAAGTATATTTAGAATAAATATTTTATTATATAATAATAGAATAAGAATAATTTATGGGGTGAATAAAGAAATAAAACAAAAGTGCTTGTTCAAAGGATGTTGCCTATTCTTTGGGTAACTCCTTTTAGTTTGCACCAAAGGGATTCCTAGGTTGAATTTATTCACAAAGTGAGGCCTATATTATTAATTTATGGAAGTTATTATATTATTTGGATAGATTTTTGATAGTAAAATGTTATTTAGAGGTGTGAAGAAGTGAAGGGGTGAGTGCCCTTTTATAGTGGAGGAGTGGCATTCTTGTAAATACAAAAAGGTAAACACTATTGAGAGGTATCCCTTACAAAATGTGCCTAAAATAATGTTAAATTTTAGATAAAATAGGTTATATGGTTTAAATTTTCCCAAAAAAGGATTTTGGACAAGTTTCTAGGTCATTTTTTCTCTTAACTTAAAGTTTAACCACTAAGTAAACTCATTTTTACCTTCATCATTTTAATTAATTTTAATTACATTCACTGATATTTTTGGTCAAAAACTAATTTTAACTTACTAGAAAAAATAAAAAAATATTAAAAATATGGAAACCATTTTTACAAATTCCAATCATAGAATTGGCAAAAATTAATTTAAAAATAATCCTGCAGATGAGACGAAACAACGAGTTTTTAAAGTGAAAATGTTTAAAATTTTGAAATGATTTTATACCCAATTTCAATGTAAAGTTGATTAAAATGGCATAAATTGGATTAATATATTTATTATTGATCTAAATATAATTTAAAACAAATATAAAATATAATTTTACTATATAAATAAATTATATGAAAATGTAGTTTTTAATTAAAATTCAATATTTTTCACTGTTAATCAAGAAATGAAACTTCTTAGAAAAATACCAAAAAATAAACCAAAGTAAATTTTTATATTCCAATTTAAAAAATGAATTTTATTTCTCTAAATAAAAATTATAAAATCATCAAAAATAATATTTAAAACAGATGCGCCATTAAAAGGTAATAAAATTTCCTTTTAGAAAAATATATATCTTTATGCATAAAATTGGTTTTATTCTTATCTTATCTCTTGTATATAAAACACATAAGATAAATGTTAAATATTTTATTGAATATATTATACATATATATATATATATATCATTAAAATCATTAATCAAAAGTGTTTTAATTAACTTATTGATGTAAAACGTTTTTATTGTATAAATATAGCTTTCCAGCAAAAGATTTACTATATTTTAAAAAGGGTTTTATTTTCATTTGTTGTTAATTTGTTACCAAATAATTCTTATAATATGCATGTGTAAACCATATTTTCATAATTTTAATTAATCTTATTCATAACCTTCATTCCAATGGCTAGGTGACAACTATAATGATATTTTAATAATAATAATAATAATACATTGTAGTTTGGTAAAACTAGGTCTTATGTGTCACAAAAGTTATCAAAGGAACTTAGTATTTTGTGTAACACAATCAAAACATAGTTTTGTGTGTTCCAAAATATAATATAAGTGTTTTGTGTAGCACAAGATTATATTTTTGTTGCATGTAACACAATCCAAGCATAGTTATTTCATATAACGAAAGTTATATTCAGTGTTGTGTGAAATGAAAAATATCAAAAAGATTAAATTAATTTGAAGAAAATATTTCACAAAATATCAGGGTGTTACATTATACCCCCATTAAAATTAATTTCTCCCTCAAAATTCGTTCGGGTCATCAAAGGTTTAATACTTGAAAGTTCCTTTCATATAAACCCACATCGTAAAAATTAATACTAAAACTTACATTAAAAATGGAAAGTTGGGAACATAACAGTTACCCGAAGTAACTCATAACTAGGTTTCCACATATGATAAAATAGGTGGGAAGTGAAAACATGGACATGGAAAAGAAAAATAACCCTCAAATACTAATAGATGGTGATAGAGAACATGGTCATGAGAAATTTGATGATCACAAATCCATAAACCAAAAAGGCTTGAAAAAGGTCATTAATATCATCAAACATAATAATAAAAAGACAAAATTTTACTTCAAGAACCTTTTCCTAAAGATGATTAATTTTCAAAATAATATATACTTACTTGATTTCATTTATTTCATATGCACAATCTCACCCATTGGTTCTGTCTTGGTCAATTTATACTTTATATATTACTCCAAGAAATAAAGGTGAATTTTTCATTCCTAAATCACTAAAAGATCATGATATCCATAAATAGAATGATAAGTCATTCTATCTATCCTCAATTATCACCAAAACAAAGTTGTTAGAACAGGTTATCCAATATGCATAAATCCTCATATGGTGAGATAATACTTTAATCTGTAAAACCTCATCTTAAGTTTAACTTAAACTATCTCATAAATGGTTAGCCTTATAACGCTTACAAAAGATAAAAGTCCGCAAATTTTGAAATGAGGTCACTAAATTTCTCAAAATCAACTTAGTATTTATCTCCCATATATTATAAAATATATCTTGGTTTTAATATACCAAAAATGTGAATATCTTCATCATGTATTCTCTTGAAACATTGTAATAACCTAAATTACCATATTGAAAACATATATGCATCTTCATTCCTTAGATAAAACATGAATTATTGGATATATTCCTTAAATCCAAAAATGTTGTAAACCTAGAACACATTAAGGGTTACCTTACCTTAATAAAAATATCATATTTCCATTAAATCACTTTTCTAGGTCATCAAAACCATTTAATATATTTTTGAAAATCCTTAATGGAAAGCATATACTTCATGATTTATATAACATAATTCTTGAATTCTAATACATATACACTTCAATCATCCCACTTTATTCTTAAACCATTACTTAGGCTTCATCATCTTTTTCCTTAATACCCCTTTCCTTAAATATGAAATATGAATCATGTCTTATGGTTCTTAAAACTAAATGTAATCATTCTTATTATGTTTAATGTAAACAGTACTGTAAAAACATCCCATACCTTTTACATTTCATTTTTTGTCTCTTTATCTTCAGTAATATAACTAATACTCGTGCCACCTTCCTGATTCTCTTCAAGATATTTCCACTTAGGAAATTGATTTTCGTAATTCATATACTTTACACATCTAAAACATTCAATGTTAACCTAGTATCTTCTAGATCCCGCTATTGAATAAGACGAGAAATCATAGTGTAAACAACACTTATCATAGCAAAAAATCACATAATCATGATAAATTACTTATAGGATGTCTAAATCATGAAACTTAATTTTAAATCTATGACACCTTATGAATATCCTTAGAGACATCCCTAGAAAAATCCTTAGAAATATCCATAGGGATGTCACCAAAGTTTTTTCATCCTAGTTTCCAAAGGTTGACTAAAAATTTTCTTTGATACAAACTATACTGATTGGAGCTTAATATATATGGATATTACATCATTATAGATGAATATTCAGCATATTAAAAAAGTACATGCTTTGAAGACTGTAATATTTTAGTGTCTTTAGAAACTTGTAACGTAATCTTCTAACTTAGTGAAAGATCTTTAATGTTTCCCACAAAGATCTTTCCCTTTATTACTCCTACTCAAAACCTTTCTTCATAACCTGGGGAAAGGAAACATAATAAAGGGTGAGCCCAGATTCTCAGTAATAGTAAAAAAGGATATATGTAAGCATGGTCATGAACATAAGGGAATGAGAATAAGATCATAACATTAGAATATCATACCCTGCATATCAAAGATCATACTCAAGAGTCATGGCATAAATATTGGCAGTTTATAAGACATGAATTATAAGGGAATCAAGAGAATAATACATGAAATCATAACATAGGAATAAGTCATGTAATTATGGAAGACACATAAGAATATAAAACCATTTCATATGATTAAAGGCTCTTTTCCAAAAATTATCAAGGTGCTTCATGGGGGATACACCTACTAGGCAAGACACACCATCATTCCCAGTCGCAACCCTTTCCATATAGTGAAATGGGTTCACTCCCCAAACCATATTACTAGTCAAGTTTCACTTCCAAGACCATATTAGTAGTCAATGTTCAATCCCAATACCATCTTAGTAGTCATGGTTCACTCCCAATACCATCTTAGTGGACAAATTTATTTACTGAACTGAGTCCAATCCCCTTTCCATCCATGTCTATCTCATGATATATAAATCTTTACCCAATTAATTTGCAGAAGATATAGGTCCCATATTTCATATAATAAAAACATACATATTTGTGACATAAGATCATAAACATTAATGATATCATAACCCATAAAATGAAATGGGTAACATAAAAATTTAATCATATCATAACCTATGGGAAATGAGACAGGTTTCATAATCATTTCAACATAATATTACCCATGAAAAGAATTGGGATTCATAATAATTTTATCATGGTCTAACCCAAGAAGGAGAAATAGTTTTCAAAAACAAATTGTCATCTTAAACATAAAACCATTAAAATAAAGGATAATAATGGTGTTCTTGGTTCATATTCCTAGTAAAGTAAAAACGATATCAAAGTATGTCATCTTAGATGGAGAATGATTTTTAAAGATAACTTGGATCATTCCTTAAGAAAAATAACCTTTCTTAGAAAATAAGTTTTAAAAAACATTTTTAAAATCTTTTTCTTTGAAACCCACTTTGAAAACTTATGAAGTAAGCTTTAAAATCATTTAAAACATTTCTTGAGAAAAAATAACTTTTCATTTTGAAAGAAAATTTTTAAAACATAAAACATTTTGAAAACATTTTTCTTTGAAAATATATTTTAAAACTTATAAATGAATATTTGAAATCATTGAAATATTTTTATTTGAAAATAACCATTCAAAACATATAAAGGCATCAATGAAAATCATTTAAAACACTTTTTAAACATAAAACATTTTTGAAAAAAAAATTCTTTGAAAATATATTTGAAAAATTATAAAGGAATATTTTAAATATTTAAAATACATTTCTTTTAAAATAACCTTTCAAAATATATAAATGCATCTTTGAAAATCATTTAAATTTCTTTTTAAACATAAAACATATTTTAAAACCTTTTT
This sequence comes from Viscum album, assembly GCA_963277665.1. Taxonomy (NCBI): domain Eukaryota; kingdom Viridiplantae; phylum Streptophyta; class Magnoliopsida; order Santalales; family Viscaceae; genus Viscum; species Viscum album. The sequence goes on from OY728137.1 coordinate 1,112,250,369, forward strand.
TCTTGAAAATTTGTAAAGGAATATTTGAAAACCATTTTCAAGACATAAAACATTTTTAAAATACTTTTCCTTGAAAATTATATTAAAATATCATTTAAAAATTTTATGAAAATATTTTTAGAAAACATAGTTTTCGAATAAAACAGATTTACCACCGAAGAGAGAAATAAAGTTGTATTTTAATAAAAACATTTTCTTAATCATCTTAAGTATCAAAGAGTGGGAAAATGGTATAAATACATTAAGATATCATGAATAACATAGGATAAGAAAATTCATGATAGTTCTTGATAGATAGATCATAATATTTCATCAATGGAAGCATAATCATAAATAATCCCGATAAACAATGAGATTATAGAAACAAACTATTACCACTTTGGTGAATTTGAATAAAAATCCCCATGAAAGAATAAAATTTCATGAAACTTAAAATATCATGAAAATAAGTAGATTCATGAAATAAAATTTAAAGTGGAATTTTATACAATATAGGTTTATAACAAAATATGTATCTCAAAGAAGACAAAATGAGACAAAATTACCTTACCGATTTGGTAACTTTTGAACCATAAAACCCCATGAAATGAAGATCATAAAATGGATATGTAAATACCAATAAATTTAAGGATAATAATAATGTAATAAATTCATGTATATTATATATATCACACAAAATGAACAAGTGGTGAATAAGGCATAAGTCTCACATAAATAAAAGTGAGACTAGAAATCCCCTTACTACTTGAGTAACTTTTGAATCATAAGATCCGTGAAATAATAACATTAATTGAAACTTTTAATATAATTAAATAAAGTAAATTCATGATATAACATGTCATAGGATATTATATACACCACATGATAAGAATAAGTGGTGAATATAGCATATATCTTACATAAATAAAAGTGAGATGAGAAAACTCTTACCTTATGCATTGACTCTCATCGTACTCATTAAAAATTCCTGTATAATAAATATAAGTTTATTATAAATATATTATAGAACCATATAAAATTATATCATACCATTTATGATTTTTTTTATGACATTTTATTACCCGTTTATTTACAATTTCATGTTAAAGTTACATTTCGAGTAATAACTGCTTCTTTCGTATATGTTTTGACTTGTTATTCTTGATCTTATCCATTATATCGTGATTTAATTATTTAAATAATGTAAAACATGATGTAAATATAATATATATTTATTATATATGTATTTATAATAATCTATAAAATATATAAATATGAAATGGAATACACTGTTTGTGGAGACAGTAGGTCATACGTACGTATGAACGCTGTTTCCATTTTCATATCATATTGAAATAAAAAAATTAAATGATGTGTATTTATAAATATATATATATATATATATATGTATATATATATATATATATTCATTACAGTATCATTCTTATGTTATATATATCATATACATTTACAAAACTCACCCTTAATATATTCCATGTAAAGTGTGAATGAATCACATCGCTTTGAGGAGACGATAGTCCACACATCCAAAAGAGATTATATGGTAGAAATATAATCATAAAATTGATTTTTGATAAGTTTCTAAGTAATTGTTCTCATTAAGTTAAATTTTAACCACTAAGTAAACTCGTTTTTATCTTAATCGATTTAATTAATTTTAATTACTTTCACTAATATTTTTGGTCAAAAACAAAGTTGACCTTACTAGACATTATAAATAATGTTGATTAAAAATATGGAATCCATTTTTACAAATTATAATCACATAAGTGGTATAAATTAATTTAAAAATAATCCTAGATACGGGATGAAACAATGGGTTTTAAAAGTGAAAATGTTCGAAATTTTGAAATGTTTTTATATCCAATTTCAAAGTGAAATTGATTAAAATGATAGAAATTGGATTGATAGATGTATTATTGATCTAAATATAATTTAAAATCAATTTAAAATATAATTTTACTATATAAATAAATTATACAAAAAAATATAGTTTTCAATTAAAATTTGGTGTTTTCACTATTCATTAAGAAATGAGACTTCTCATAAAAATACCAAAAAATCACCCAAAGTAAATTTTTGATATTCCAATTTCAAAAATGAAATTTATTTTTTCAAATAAAAATTATAAAAGTTTAAAAATTATATTTAAAAAAGGTTCACCATTAAAAGGTAATAAAATTACCTTTTAGAAAAATATATATCTTTATGCATAAAATTAGTTTTATTCTCATCTCTTGTCTAGAAAATACATAAGATGAATGTTAAATAGTTGATTAAATAATATATATATCTATAATTCATTAAAATAATTTATCAAAATTAGTTTAATTAATTTACTGATTTAAAACATGTTTGATTGTATAAATATAGTTTTCCAGCAAAAGATTGCCTATATTTTAAAAAGGGTTTTATTTTCAATTCTTGTTAATTGGTCACCAAATAATTCTTCTTATATACATGTGTAAAACCTATTTTAATAATTTTAATTGATATTATTCATAACCTCTATTCCAAAGGCTATGTGACAACTATAATAATATTAATAGTATATTGTAGTTTGGTAAAACTAGGTTTTGCGTATTATGCAAGTTATCGAAGGAACTCGGTATTGTGTGTAACACAAGATAAATATAGTATTGTGTATAACAAAAGATAATATAAGTGTTTTTTGTAGCATGGTATTATATTTTTTTACATATAATTAAATCCAAACTTAGTGATTTCATATAATAGAATTTATATTAAGTGTTTTGTGAAATGCAAAATATTAAAAAGATTAAATTAATTCAAAAAATATATTTCACAATATCTCAGGGTGTTACACCCAAACTTGTCAAAAAATTATTTTATGAGAGGATTGATATAAATAATATTATAATATTATAAATAAATGAGTTTGGATCCATTTAGAATTGAATATTATTTTTTATTAATTAAATATTTTATGAAATTACATGTGTGCCCCTCCCCTCTCTTATAAAAGGGAACATCTTCTTCTCAATACTTCACAATTCAAAACCCATTTTTTTGGAAAATACCTACCCAAATACCTTTATATAATAAATACTATCATTCTATAGGTATTCTTTTCATAACACCAACCTTAGTTGTCTTAAGGGGGTAAAAAAAGGAGGTCTTCCAAAGAGGAGGTATCGTTTTTAATCGAGCGTTTCTATTTTATTTCTTATTTCACTTAATTAAAATATCCTATATATAATAATATGTTATTTTGTTAATTTCATAATCTATATCTATCTCTTCTTCAGTCAAATGGGAAACGAAACCATCATTCGTGTATACGGCAGACTACCGCCTCACGAACCGATGTGATTCGTTTTCCATCACCATATCATGAGAGTTGTTATAATGATATAATTAATATTTATATATTATATTAATTACATATTTATCATTTTAAAAATATAATATATCATTTACCTTCTTACCATTCTATTCATTGAAAATTAATAATGTCATTTGTGCGTGTGTGTGTGGACTATTGGCTTCATGAAGCGATGTGATTCATTTTTCATCACCACATCACATGAATAATAAATGTGTGTGTGTGTTTGTTTATTTAAATAATTAAAATTATATATATGATATGATGATCATATTGGAAAGATAAAATAATACTTACCTTATTTCCATAATTATCGTTGAAAAATGGAAATGTTACTCATACGTATGTACGACCTACCATCTCCATGATTATAATGTAGTTCATTTTTCATAACCATATTTAATGGTTATATTTAAAAATATAATTTTTATATAAAAATAATAATTATTTCATGATTATTATTATTCTGGAGATGATCGAATAATGTCCTCTTTGACCATAGTCAGCCTACCGAAGTCATTTTGGACTTATGTTCCCATATCACTACAACATCTAATGAGAACAAAAATGATTAATTAATTGCTATAACATGGTAATAAGTAATATAAAAGGAATAATAAACATTAAAATTGTTCTTAATAAAATAAATAATTAACATAAGTTTATTATTTAGGAAGATAAATAATTTATGTGATGAGTGGGACTCAAGGTAAGGGATTTTTATCTCACTTTTATTTCTATGGGACACGTGACTTATACACTACTTGTTTATTTTATATAGTGTATATACTTTACATGAATTTATTTTATGATTATTATAATGGAAAAATGGGATATAAATTTCCATATAAGTTTCTTTATTTCATGAGGTTAATGATTCAAAAGTTACCAAAGTGATAGAGGTTTATTTCACAATCTCAACAATATTCAGGATTATTTATATTTAAGTCTTCACTAGGGAATATTTATCTTTTATATCCATGTTTTATAAAAATGTTTTCAATTTTTTTCATTAAACTATGATTTTTTAAATTAATTTTTACCAATGTTTTAATTTTTACAAAATTTTTTGAAAGAATAATTTTTTCATTTTCCAAATGAGGTACTTTTTGACATTTTTGAAAAAAATATGGAAGGAATGTTTTTTTAACATATACTTCATGAACATATTTTCCCCCAATCATCACTACATTTTAATTTTAATATTAATTTTCAATTTTACAAAGTTATTTTCAAATAAAATGTTTCCCTTTATAATTTTTAATCCTTTTAAAAAGAAATTATTTTGAAATAGAAGGGTTATTTTCCTCAAGAATTATTCCAAGTGATATTTCAAAATAATTTTCTATTTAAGATGACATAATTTGATGTAAATTTAGCTTTACTAGGTATATAATTCAAGGATAACATCCTTATTATTTCTATATATGGTTTATGTTTATGATGAAAAGATGAAATGTTTATAAACACCGTTTATTTTCTTGGGTTCTGATATGATGAATGTTATATGATATTGTGGAACACATATGTATGGTTTTCATTATGTGGTGGTTAGGACCTATATCTCCCTCCAAATAATTTGGTAAAGTATTATATCTCATTAGATAGATATGGGAAACAAGTCAAAGTGCTTTATCCTTCATGGGAAACAAGTTAATGTGATTAATATACTATTGGAAAAAAGTTTATGTGCTTGATATGTTATGGGAAAAAGTCAATTTTCTTGATCTATTATGGGGAAAAAGTAAATATGCTTGATTTGTTATGGGAAACAAGTTGATGTGATTTATACACTATGGAAAATAGGTGTTTATTCTTTATATTATGGTTTAGATAGTTATCCTTGACTTATGAAATGGTTTCTATACTTATTATGGTGCCACACAAACACATTTATGAAATTAACTTATGTTTCATGATTGAGTTATGATGATTTCTCATTCTTATGAATCATGTCCTTTGAAATGCTAAAATTTTATAACATTACTCATGTTTATGATATTTTTCAGATTAGGTATGAAATTTTTAATTTATGGTCATGATCTTATACCATTATTATTATCTTATGTTTTTATATGATTATCAATAGTTATATCCCATGGTTACCCTTACTGAGAATCTGAGCTCACACTTTATTGTGTTTTTTTAGGTTATAAAGATTGATTCTAAATGTTTTATGTTTAGAAAGTTTTCATATATGAGTAATTTTATGGGAGATTTATAATACTTAACATGGAATATAAAAATCTGGTTATAGTGGGAGATTATTTTGATCTTTATAGAATGGTTTTTTATGAACCCAAGTTGTTAAGATTTTGTCCTAATTCTCAAAAAATATAAACCTAAAATTTCCTTGGGTATGTAAGTGATCTAATATTTTCTTTTAAAGTTATAAGTTTTTTATGGAAAAATTTTGGGTAACATTTATTGTTATAAAATAAAAAAATGTAATGTTTATGTTTTTAGCACCAGATCCATAAGTGTGATTTTTGGGTTGTTACAGACATGTAAGAGAAAGATCTTATTGGAGAGGATGAAAATTATTCCTAACAGCAACATTTTTTATTAAAGACAAAAATATATCAATGAAGAATATTTTTATGAGGAAATTTAAATTACAAAAAATATAAATAGAAATTTCCATATGAATAAAATAAATGTAAGAATATAAGTAACTTAGAAGAATATAGTCAAGGGATAAAAAATATGACTTGATGAAAAAAAATTGTGTTAGAAAAACCCCTTATAAATATCATACTCTTCAAAGTAAAAGTCCTTCAAAAATGAGTTTATGAGAAAGAATTGAAAACTCTATAAAAAAATTGGGATTAAAATTTTATATAATCATGGGATATAATAAATTAAACTTAGAAGAATGGGGTTTAAGAAGAAACATTATAACTCAAAGAAATGAAATTGAGTTTTTTCAAACCATTATGGCTTTAATAACCTTTGAATAAAAACCCTTTGAAAGAGGAAATTTTAAATATAAATTTAATTAACATTAATAAGAATATATTTATGGTAAAATATATCAAATGGGAATTATATATGACATATTAATGAAAATATTTGCATGCTTCAAAACATGTCTCAAAGATGAGAATTTAAGATGAGAAAACCTTACCCTGGATTCCATCTTGGTTGTACATGATATAAATTTATGTACTCATTTAAGAACCTTATTTAAATATAATATATTTTATAATCTTTAATTATAATCATTTATTATAAATTTATTAGTTCCTTGTTGTTTATTTCATCATCAGATGTTAGTATTTTTTATTGTTTCGCACACGTTATGTAATGTCGGTGTTGATACCAAAAATTTGATGCCAAGTTCATCATTTAGATATTATTTAATATACTTTAATAGATGTTACATAATGATTTATAAAGTTATAATTTCATTCTATGATATTTTTAGTTATGATTAATAAAGATGAAATAAATGGAGATCTTCTTTCAGTAATTTCTAATAAAAAGGGTGGTATATTAATAATGGGTTAGATATTAATAGAATACCTAATTTATGATTACAGAATATTAATAATGTCATAAATATAATTTTTATTTATTAAATAAATTCTTAGAACTATCCATGTGATGTGGGGATGAAAAATGAATTACATCGTTCATGGAGGCAGTAGTCCGCACATATCACGAGTGACGTTTTCATTTTTCAATGGATCAGAAGGAGATAAATAATGATTTTTCCATCAATATAATAACATTTCAGTATACTAATGATATTTATTTAGCTATATTATAATGGTTATAATTTTTTATGGGTTTTTATGGGAACGATAGAGATTGTAACGTCCCCGACCCGGAAGCCACTAAACCGGTGCTCCGAGCCAGGTAGTTACTTAACCTTAAGTGCGCCTCCCCGTACGCCAAAGGCTGCTGACTAGCAGCGGGGGTCTATGTGGTCAAGTGGAGAGACTATACCCCCTTTTTATCATAGTAATACACAACATAAATAAACCAATAGCAGAAACAATAATCAATAAACAGGTAACATGTATAACAACCATTTCCAACAATAAAATATGGCATATCATACTACAAGTGAAAAAGTGAACAAAAGCCCAAAACAAGGACAATAGAAAAAATCCCCAAAATGGTCCTGAATCCAAGTATGGATCCTCCACCAAGTGCTACCCATGTCCACTCAACTATCTAGCAAGGACCCTTGCCCTTCTCCTGACCTGCAAACATGAAGTCTGCTCAGGTACCCAATGGCGGCCCGAGCAGGGTGTGAGTAAAACTCAGTAGGCCACCACCAACGGTGTCTACAAAATATCCAGTATAAACAGTTAGTGCATGAAAATGGAAAATGAATGATAATTACCAAGCAATTATTCAAGGTTTCATTAACCAATTTAGAGTCAAGCCATTGCCACTTCCATTTCCATTTATTTCACACCATTTACCATCACATACCATTTCATCACATTTCCATGGGTTAATCACATACATTATGTCACATGGGTCTAAGTACAAAAATCACATGAAAGAGGGTAAACACATTGTTATCCTATCTCACTAGGACTAACCCCCTCATAGTAACCATATCCTCACCTCGAAGCCTCAGTCCGGGTGGATGAAACCGTTAGGAGAATAGATCATTAGTCCCCATTCCTAACCCGTGCATTTAGGGTGGAGTTTAGAACCTCAGTCTTCACTCAACCCGTGGGCGTAGATCCTCAAGTCATACCCCACACTACCAAGCCATGCGCACGTGCTTATATATATATATGTAACCATCAACCATCCAACCATTGTCATTCGGCAAACAATATTCACAGCAACCCACATGGGGATCCACATCATGCCTTAACCCCTTAACACATTATCATTTCACATCATTTAACCATTCTCCCAATTCCCATGTGTTATTCCTATCTCACTAAGAATTCAACACTAGACCCATAATTCATCCCATTATGGTCTTTAATCAGTTTACACATTAACCCATTTAACCCATTCATCATTCCCATGAATCAACCATTCAACCCATTCTGATTAACCCTTAGGTTATTTCCAAGTCTAGGTGCATCACTTAACTTCTATTCCAAGTTTAACCAATCATTCAAACATATTCATCAAGGGCTCTACCATTTATTACAACAAGGTCACTTGTTTAATAACAATCCCTATGTCCAGAAAAGTCGGCGCATCCCATGGATGGCCCTAAATTAGGTCAAGTCAATCCCAAAACATCCCATGGGGATCGTGAGGGTTCCCATTTTCCATTTCAAACACCATTATTATCAAAAATTACATGGTTATTCAAAACATAACCAAGGGGAAACAAGAACACAACTAAACATGCACAAATACCCAAATAACCATGGGATATAACTTGTAGACCACCTACCTCGAAACTGCGGTTGAACGCACTCTCAATCGAGTCCTTAGACCTTGATCCGACCAACCTTTGGAGCTTCAACATAAAACTTACCCAAAAGATAGGTTTTCATAGCTTCGGAACAAGAGGGAGAGAAGATACAAACCCTAAACCAAAAAGAGAAGCAAAGATGGGATTATCCTTACCCAGAACTTCAATCTGAAACCAACGGCACCAAAAACGCCTTAGAAACGAGGGATATCGATCTCTTGGAGCTCTTGGGTGATTTGGTTCGCTCTTAGGGTGAAGAGGGAGGAAATGAGAGGAAAACCCGAGTGGTTCTTAAAATCCCGGTGGGGCAATTTTGTAAATTTTCAAAACTTTAAGAGGCCACACGGTTTAGAAAACTGTACAAAAACCATGTGCATGCTACTGTCCGGAGGGGGAGGGGTTTCACGGTTTTCTTGGGCAGGCCGCACGGTTTTCCCAGGCCATGCGCAGGTCGTGCGCCCTGGCTTGTCTTGCCCAGATTTCCTTTTTTTCGTGCCCCAAACCCTCGAAACACCCCCAATACCTCTAATACTTTCAGAAGACATCCCTTGAAGCCCGAAACAATGGATTCAACCAAAACATAATGAAAACATGCCTTTCCAAAAACCAGGATCTTACAACCTCCCCAACTTATAACGGCTTGTCCTTGAGCTGAGTTTCCAAACTTCATTGATCCACCGAAGAGAAGAGTTTAGGCCACTGAGCCCGCATATCCGATTCCCGCTCCCAAGTTTCTTCCTGAACTTTCCCATGCTGCCATAGTACTCGTACTAATGGTACAACCTTTCCTCGCAAGACCTTTTCACTACGATCCACCACACAAACCAGATTCTCCTCAAAAGACGCCTCAGCCTCAAGCTCCACATCCTCCATTTCAACCACGTGAGATGGTTCAGGGTGATATCGTCGAAGCTGAGACACATGAAACACATCATTCATCCTACCATACCGCTGTGGAAGAGCCAATCGGTAAGCCACTGGTACGATCCTCTCCACAATATCAAAAGGTCCCACATACCTGGGCACCAACTTACCCTTCTTTCGAATCCGACGGTGACCCAACCTTGGCGACACCCGAAGAAACACTTTATTGCCCATCACAAAATCAAGAGGTCTACGCCTCCGATCTGCATACGACTTCTGCCTACTCTGAGCCGTAGTCATCCACTTCCTGATCAACTTAACTCTCTCTGAAGTCTCCTGCACGAGACTTGGCCCCAACAACTCAGATTCACCGGCCTCTAGCCAACACAACGGAGATCTACATGGCCTCCCATAGAGTGCCTCAAACGGTGTCATCTGAATCATAGCCTGAAAACTGTTGTTGTAGGAGAACTCAACTAACAATAGGTGACTCTCCCAAGAACCACAAAATTCCAAGACACAAGCTCTTAACATGTCTTCCAACACTTGGATCGTACGCTCCAACTGCTCGTCCGTCTGCGGGTGGAAAGTTGTACTCAAAAACACCTGCGTACCAAGCGCCTTCTACAACCCTTTCCAAAAACGCAATGTGAAATGCGGATCTTGGTCTGAAAATATGGTTTGTTGAACACCATGTAACCTCACTATTTCCCGAACATACATCTCACCCAACTGGTCGAATGTATAGGACTCCTGAATCAGTAAGAAATGAGCCACTTTCATTAACTGATCCACAACCACCCAGATTGTATCATTCTTCCACGGCGTCCTCAGAAGACCCACGAAAAAATCCATTGTTACATCATCCCACTTCTATTCTGGAATGGGAAATGGATGCAACAAACCACCTGGGCTTTGATTCTCGGCCTTCACCTGCTGACAGGTAAGGCACCGTGCCACAAATCCCGCAACTTCCTTCTTCATTCCAGGACACCAAAACTACCTTCAGAGATCACGGTACATCTTGGTCAAACTAGGATGCACTTCCCACTTTGATGCATGGAACTCATGCATCAACTCTTCCCACGCACACTTTGTCACAACCACACAATCACGAACACGAACAACACCTACCACATCGACGGTCCAACCAGAAGGTAGCTCCTCGCCTTTAAGCTTTTCCTTCATGATCAAACACTCAGGATCATCAAGATGACCTTCCTTAACTCGACTAAAAATCATTGAATCCGTCATTAAGGAAGCAAGAGTTACCTGACCATTCTCCTCCTGCACCTCCAGGTGCATTTCTGCAAACAAATCCATCACCTTCCACTCGGTGCTGGACTCCTAAACCACCTGATTCTAAACCTTCCTGCTCAGAGCATCAGCAACACTGTTTCCCTTTCCCGGCATGTACACCAACTCAAATTCAAAAGACTGGAGATATTCAACCCATATTTACTGGAGAAGATTCAGGTCCCGTTATGAGAAGATGTACTTTAAACTCTTATGGTCGGTAAACACAGTAAACCGTTCTCCTAGCAGATAGTGCCTCCAGCACTTCAAGGTGTACACCACTGCAGCCAACTCAAGGTCATGAGTGGGATAGTTCCGCTCATGGAGTCTCAATTTTCTTGACCCATAATCCACAACCCGCTTGTCCTGCATCAACACAGCCCCAAATCCGACTCCGAACACATCACAAAACACGACGTACTTTTTACCCAGATCTGGTAAGATCAAGATAGGTGTGATCGTCAACCACTTCTTCAACTCTTGGAAGGATTTCTCAAAAGCCTCAGACCACTCGAACTTGATTCATTTCTTGGTCAAGCCTGAGAGTGGTGCTTCCAAGCGAGAGAAATCCTGAATGAACCTTCGGTAATACCCGGCCAAACCTAGAAAACTCTGAACATCAGAAACACTCTTGGGTTGCTCCCAAGATACAAATGTCTGCACTTTCTCTGGATCCACTGTCACACCTGCCTCCGAGATGATGTGACTCAGAAAATGCAACTCACCTATCCAGAATTGACACTTTGATAGATTGGCGTATAGCTGATGCTCTCTTAGTGTAACCAAGATGATTTAAAGATGTTGGGCATGAACATAATGAGTTTTTGAGTACACTAAGATATCTTCAAGAAATACAATCAAAAAATGATCTAGATAGGGAATAAATATTTGGTTCATCAAAGCCACAAACACTTTCGGTGCATTGTTCAAGCTGAAAGGAATTACCACAAACTCAAACAACCCGTACCGACTCTAGAAAGTTGTCAGCGGTACGTCAGAAGACCTAACCCTCATTTGGTGATAACCGGACCTCATATCAATCTTATAAAACACAGATGCACCCCTCAAATAGTCAAACAGGTCATCAATTCTAGGAATAGGGTACCGATTTTTCACTGTCATCTGATTCAACTCTCGATAGTCAACACACAGCCTCAACGACCCATCGACCTTCTTTGAAAAAAGCACGGGAGATCCCCAAGGAGACGTATTAGGACGGATAAACCCCTTAAGCTCCAACTCCTCAAGCTGAACCTTCAGTTCCTGGAGTTCTTCCGGTGCCATTCAGTATGGCGGAATAGAAATTGGCTCCGCTCCCGACAGCAACTCGATCGTGAGATCGACATCCCTCTCAGGTGGTAACCCCAAGAAATTCTCAGGAAACACATCCTGAAACCGATCCACCACGGGAGGAAAATTAGATTGTTCCCCTCTCTCATAATCATCAAGCATAAGACATGCCACTTGAGCCGTGAGTCCACTCATCTGTTGACAAAAAGTCCCTGCACGCCATGCTCGAACATCCCATTCGCCACGGAGGACATAAGCGTCACCCTCAAGCGACCTAAACGATACTCTGCGACGATAACAGTCTATGTGTGCCCGATACAACACCAACCAATCCATTCCCAAGATTAGGTCAAACCCTGACATCTCAAGAATGAACAATTCCCATAGAAAATGATCCCACCAACTTCCAAGGCGAATACATTGCACTGCTTGATATCCTCAACCCGCACCCCCAACGGGGTGTCAATTGACATAACTCCACACACCCCCTCCACAGGTAAACCCAGCACTACCACAAGTTGAGTAGAAACAAAAGAGTGTGTGGAACCCATGTCAAAAAACGCAGTAAAAAACATAGAAGCTACAAGGATCATACCTAGAACAGTCGACAATCTGGCCTCACCATCACCAGGTGCAAACTAAATTGCCTGAAGCTGACCTACCCCTCTACCCTGGGCTCCAGCCTGAACACCTTGTGTTGCACTACCCTGCTGGCATGAACGATCTTTCCCTGGAGTTCCACGTCCACCGCCCCTACCAGTATAGCCCATGGAGCTCCAACTGCCTGCCTGATACAGGGAAACTGATCCCCTTCCCATACTCGGTACCTTCTTTTCATCATCATGCTCACCCTTCTGTCGAGAGTTCCTGCAGAACCTCTGCACAAGCCCTATCCTGCCACACAAACGGCACTCAACTAGAGGTCGAGGACACTGACCACGCATATGCCCTAGCCTACCGTACTGATAACAGAACACATGGTTCCCAATCTGAGAGTCAGACCCTCTCTTCTGACCACCTTTTTGGAAACTTTCCAAACGGCGCTTCCGACCTTCGGAAGACGCGCCACTTGTTCGCCCAGCTGGCACGACAAGCCCACCACCCAAAACTCCCTTCAAGTTCCCTTCAGAGATGAGTTCTTGATCCATCACCTCTGCAAACCTATTCAAGTGGAAGACATTTACTTGAGACCTGATTTCATGTCTCAACCCATCCTGGAAACACCTTGCTACCACTGCCTCATCCCCTACTAACACTGGGACAAAGCATCCTAAATTAGTGAAGCGAATCGCATAGTCCATCACCGATAGCAATCCCTGAGTCAGGCTCATAAACTCTGTAGCCCGCTCCTGCCTCAAAGTCTTTGGGTAGAAATGCTCCAGAAACTTTTCCTGGAAAACCTCCCACGACGTCCCCTCAGCCTGCTTGGTCTAAGCCTGAATGTCCCACCAACTCCTTGCCTTTCCCCACAACATATAAATGGACAGCTTTACTCACTTTTCAACAGGGGTCTCCAGATGATCCAGTATCGTCTGGACAGACTCTAACCAGAACTTCGCTTCCTCTGGCCCACCCTCTCTGGTAAAGGTCGGAGGGTGTTGTAGCTGGAATTCCCTGGTCAGCTCAAACATACTCAGTGGAACCCGCCCTGGGTCCCGATCCATCATCTACATAAGACGATCCAAGTTCTCCCAGAACTGGTCTTCTCTACCTTCATTGATCACCTCATTTTTGTGCTCTTCTACAGGAGGAGTGTTCTCAGCAACATCCTCTTGTTTCCCAACTAGAAACTGACATCATGGTGGCATATCTCTACATTGCCAAGCACGAGATTTAGCACGCATACCACAAAACTTTCATGACTTCATCAAAAAGCTCTTTACTAGCCACAACAACCCATTTTCATATACTAATTCAATGAAATTAACCCCTCAAATTCACCGCATCGACCATCCCTACCACGGTTCATGGTCTACATGGGGTAAAAAACCATGCATTACAACCAAACTCACCCAACATTTTACAAAAACATTTTCCACTTCATTTCAAACCCTTATATTTCATTAAACATCATTTACCCACTTGTTTTATTTCATTCTTCTCATTATTTATTGGCTTCATGAAATGTGTGATGCACCCTACTTTCTTACCTCACACACCCACCCCGTGCGTGTGCCTAACACAATGCATGTCACCTATCTCCCTAGGTGCCTACAATGATGCATGAATGCAAATCCTCATGTCGTTAAGGCCATGAGCCAAACATCCTAAAATAGTCACATCGAACCACATGTGTATCACCCAACGGTGAAATATCATCAACTGTAACAACACACAACCAAGAACAACATTTCCCACCCAGGGTAACTTGGGTTTTCCCTCGTACATAGGTTAGCTACTCCCATGCATGAGCTCATTACCAAGGCCCGACACATCTTAACCCTTGGCAACCTATCCCGAATAACAAGACCTTAGAGAATGAGAAGAAAGACCTCCTATGATACCACTTTGTAACATCCCCAACCCGGAAACCACTAAACCGATGCTCTGAGATGGGTAGTTACTTAACCTTAAGCACACCTCCCCGTACGCCAAAGGTTGCTGACTAGTAGAGGGGGTCTATGTGGTCAAGTGGGGAGACTATAACCCCTTTTTATCAGAGTAAGCCACAATAGAAATAAACCAATAGCGTAAAAAATAATCAATAAACAAGGAACATGTATAACAACCATTTTCAACAATAAAATATGCCATGTCATACTACAAGTACAAAAGTGAACAAAATCCCAAAACAAGGACAATGACCAAAATCCCCAAAATGGTCCCGACTCCATGTCTGGATACTCCACCAAGTGTTACCCATGTCCACTCAACTATCTAGAAAGGACCCTTTCCCTTCTCCTGACCTACAAACATGAAGTCTGCTCGGGTACCCAATGGCAGCCCGAGCAGGGTGTGAGTAAAACTCAGTAGGCCACCACCAACAATGTCTACAAAATATCCAGTATAAACAGGTAGTGCATGAAAAAGTAAAATGAATGATAATTACCAAGAAATTATTCAAGGTTCCATTAACCAGTTTAGAGTCTATTCATTTCCACTTCCATTTCCATTCATTTCACACCATCTACCATCACTTACCATTTCATCATATTTCCATGGGTTAATCACATACATTATGCCACATGGGTCTAAGGCCAACAATCACATGCAAGAGGGTAAACACATCATTATCCTTTCTCACTAGGACTAACCCCCTCATAGTAACCATATCCTCACCTCGAAGCCTCAGTCCGGGCGGATGCAACCGTTAGGAGAATAGATCATCAGTCCCCATTCCTAACCCGTGCATTTAGGGTGGAGTTTAGAACCTCAGTCTTCACTCGACCCATGGGCGTAGATCCTCAAGTCATACCCCACACTACCAAGCCATGTTCACATGCTTATATATATATGTAACCATAAACTATCCAACCATTGTCCTTCAGAAAATACTATTCACAGCAACCCACATGGGGATCCACATCATGCCTTAACCCCTTAACACATTATCATTTAACATCATTTAACCATTCACCCAATTCCCATGTGTTATGCCTATCTCGCTAATCATTCAACACTAGACCCATAATTCATCCCATTATGGTCTTTAATCAGTTTACACATTAACCCATTTAACCCGTTCATCATTCCCATGAATCAACCATTCAACCCATTCCAATTAACCCTTAGGTTATTGCCATGTCTAGGTGCATCACCTAACTTCTATTCCAAGTTCAACCAATCATGCCAATATATTCATCAAGGGCTCTACCATTTATTACAACAAGGTCACTTGTTTAATAACAATCCCTATGTTCGGGAAAGCTGGCGCATCCCATGGATGGCCCTAAATTAGGTCAAGTCAATCCCAACACATCCTACAGGGATTGTGAGGGTTCCCATTTGCCATTTCAAACACCATTATTACCAAACATGCCAAGGTTATTCAAAACATAACCAAGGGGAAACAAGAACACAACTAAACATGCACAAATACCCAAATAACCATGGGATATAACTTGTAGACCACCTTCCCGGAAACCGTGGTTGAACGCACTCTCAATCGAGTCCTTAAACCTCGATCCGGCCAACCTTTGGAGCTTCAACCTAAAACTCACCCAAAATATAGGGTTTTAGAGATTCGGAACAAGAGGGAGAGAAGATACAAACGCTAAACCAAAAAGAGAATCAAATATGGGATTAGCCTTACCCGGAGCTTCGATCTGCAACCAACGGCACCAAAAACACCTTATAAACAAGGTAGGTCGATCTCTTGGAGCTCTTGGGCGATTTGGTTCACTCCTAGGGTGAAGAGGGAGGAAATGATAGGAAAACTTGAGTGGTTCATAAAATCCCAAAGGGGAAATTTTGTAAATTTTCCAAACTTTAAGAGGTCGCATAGTTTGGCCGCACAGTTTGGAAAACCGTGCACATGCTACTGTCCAGAGGGGGAGGGGTTGCACGGTTTGCCTGGGCAAGCTGCACGGTTTTCCCTGGCCGTGCGCAGGTCGTGCGCCCTAGTTTATCTTGCCCAGATTTCCTTTGTTTCGTGCCCCGAACCCCTGAAACACCCCGAAGACCTCTCATACTTTCAGAAGACATCCCTTGAAGCCTGAAAAAAGGGATTCAAACAAAACATAATGAAAACATACCTTTCCAAAAACCGGGATCATATAGAGATTAAAATGTTAGGGAGTGGATAATACTCACATTGATGGCTTGAATCTTCTCTAGAAGGTCCTCTTGGAAATGGAGGACTTCGGATAATTTCTTGTAACTAGGGGATTACAAACATGGAAGAGAGATATAGGGGAGGTAAAATGGGTATATTTTCAAATAATATTTAAGTATAAGTATTTATTTAAGTGGTTATAATAGAACGTCTTTTATAGGTGAAAAATAGGGACATTTCCTTGAATGCTAAAGTTAGGTGAATGGTAAAGATTGAATCACATGGGATTTAGGTGGGATAGGTAAATAAATGTTGGTGATACATGTTTTATTGAAATTAATTCCTACAAACATTTATTATATAAGTTCTAAGTGTCAAGTTTATTTAGTAAAATTCTAATCATGGTTGATTACCTCCTTTTCACCCTATTGACTAAATATTTACCATTATAATTATATTTTTACTAAAAATATAATATGGACCTCCTTGAAAATTTTCAACATTATGATTATTAATTTGGACTCTATTTAATATAATTCAACTTCTAAATATGAGAAAATTAACTTTTAAATTAAAAAATATGATATAGAGAAAAACTATTTTTTGTAAAAAAATGACTTTTTAAGTATTAATTGTTCTTAGTATTATTTCATGTCAATTAATAATTAAATGAATGTTAATATATTATTAATATCAACAACATATTTTATTAACATCATCATTTAACCATTATATTTTTAGTATCTTAAAATAAAAAATTCATAGTGCATAAAATAATAATTTTTAGTAAACTAAATTTTTAAGCATAAAATGATTTTATTAGTTATTTAGCTACATTGGTTGAATGAATTTGTATTAAAAATGGACTTTATTTTTCTTTAAAATTGTAAATGAAAATTTTATAAAAATACTTGTTGTATATATAATTTATTAAATTTATAATTACGTTTTTATATCATCTAAACTTTTACTTATAAAACCCCTCAAGATCTCTACGTAATACTTAAGGATAATATAAGCAACAGTGGTAGTCATGGGTAGTGATTAATATAGAATGGATCCTATATTGATTTCCATGACCTTTAATTTATCTATAAAATTATTCCACTCAAGCCTCAATTATTGGATTTCAACTTATTATTGGTCTAGGGAAACCCCTAATAAAGTTATCACCCTTATAACCTCAAAAAATGATCCTTGTAAGGAAAAATTCTACTACTTGATGTCATTTCTTCTGATTTCTATATTGATTTCATAATATGGTTACTTTTATTTATACTTGATAATTAAATGACTATATTAAAATGTTCCTATTTTAATAATAACATAGTATTTTAATTTAGTGTTTCATGTAAAACAAGCTATCATAACTTTAAAGTATTATAATTCTTGGAGTGTTTTATTTTATCCCCTTAAATAAATTGTTTCCTCACAATTTTAATTTCTCTCACTGAGGAAAATATCTGAGGGTTTTCTTAATATTTTCTTGAATCATTATATAATAATTTATTCAAATCCTATATAATATTTCATAAATATATTATGAATCATCCAAAGAATTTAACATGGGAGTATCAAACTAGGTGAGTAGTTAGGCACATTTATTGTGCACCGAGTGAGTATTGAGTTAATACTCAACTAAATTTTTTAAGGTTATTATCTCTAGGTGAATCTGATCTAGAGCCTACATCCATTTTTTTATGCAAAAATAGATGTTATTTCTATTAAAGTAGACACTCTATACTCTACCAAAATTTTAGGATGTTTTATTATATTTAGATTTATCCTTAGGGTTTCCACTAATGTACTCTAGTTAAAATTTATAATAATAATTAAATCAAGATAATTATTACTATATCCTAAACTCATAATTCATGGAAACCAATTCTTCTAGACATCAACTTAACCCTTATCCCCAAACAACATAAAATTGCATATCAATAAATATATACTTTAATCATGTATACTCTTAAAAGATATTAATATTTTACAAAAATAACCTGAATTTCCTTGAAATCAAATCACATACCAATATTATGGGATACTTATACCTCAATCATGTAATCTTATGAATCTATAAATTTTTATAAACCCTGCTTTGATACCAATTGTGGTGTATTAGACCCATGATCCCATATCTGGTGCTAATAATCATATTATTTACATACCATCTCTGAAACCAACTGAAGTGACTCAAAATTAACCATCCATAATTACAATATCAAAAAAAAATATTGAGTCACTTACACACCCAATAACTTTTAGGTCTATAGTTTTAGATATTTAAGAGAAACATTTAACTAACAAAACTCATATTTTTCTCATATAATAGGAATTTTTTCTAATAAACCAAGGATTCATTATTTTACAATAAGCCTTCAAGATATCCTAAAAAATTATCCACAAATGATACCCATCTAGACATATCATACTTAATACTCTTCTTAATAACATAGGGGAAATGAAAACATAATAAGGGTGAGTTTAATTGCTCTGCAAGGGCACTAGTATAAAAAATATTTAATATAAAACATTTATAATGTTGGTTGTAAAAAACGGATGTTGCATATGATTTTTTACATCAGGTATAAGATAAAAGACAAAAAATATCTTGTTGGAATGTTTTCAACATTGGTTATGGGATAACCAATATAGAAAATAGATTTTTTACATTTTTTATAAGATAACTGACATAGAAAAACATTTAAAAAAAGTAATAAGTCAATCTGCATTTTATTTTATTTTTAGTTGCATGCTTGATTTCTTCCTCAAAGAAACCAAATTTCTTTATTTTAAACCTTCTACATATGATATCTCTTCTTATTTTTCATTGTCTCTATAATTGATTTATCCCTCACTCACTATCATTGCGCCACCCACATTATCCATCGTTTTTTTCATTACCTTCATTGTCTCCTTCATCATCATCCTTAGAGGTCATCATCCTCTACAATTTTTATTTTTATCATATTTTCTTCTTAGTTAATATTTTTCACAACATATAAGGTATTTTTAATTTATTGATCAATTTTTACATGATTATGTTATGTAATGGATGATAGAAATCTTATTTAATTAGAATTAAATCATACAATTATTAATTGATTGATGGGGTGTTTAAGGATAATTGGTTTCTTTCATTGTGATGAAAGGTTTTCATTCTTTAATAGTCATATAAGATTAGATGTTGAATGTATAGTGTATTATATACAACACTAACCTAAAAGGTTGCACTATAGTATCTGAGTCTATGAAAATTTATATTTCCTAAGAAATAGGTCATTGCACTTGAAATTTTCATCACTATATTATTTAAATGATGAATATATATTTATATTATCCATCATATTATAAAATATGGAGTCCAAATTATTTAGCGTCATGAATTTTTAAAGGAATAATGGATTTTACAATACTATATAATGATTCCATAATAATCAACTATTAAATTTTTTATAAATAATTAATTAATTGATACATCTAATAATTATGTAATGGGTTGTATAATTATTTACCTATTAGGTTTCTTATTCCCTTCCAATGATCATGTTGAAACTAGTTTTCTATTTTATTATTTGATTATTTATCATAATTCAAGTCCTAAAATAAAACTTATTTTTTCTCACATCATTATCATTTTATTAGGTCAATCATTCCCTTATATATATCATTAATTTTTTAATATCATGTTTTCTCACTCTCAAATATCATATATTATGTGTGGAATATATTTTTTATTGTTTACATTTAATATTAATAAAGGACACTATATAACTATTTCACTTACTGTATGGAAATATCACTGTCATATTTTGTATTTTCTTATATTTTCTATAATGCATAGAAATATTTTCATCAACTATTATATTTTAATTATAAAACATGTTTGTATATTCCCATTATATATGTTAAAACTAAAAAATTGTACATTTAGAAATTATTTGTCCATGTATATTATGATATTTCTTTGTTTGTAATGTTATTTGTAATAGTAAATTTTAAATTCATTTTCAATATATAGTAACTTATATTCAACACTTAAAATTCTTAATAGGTGATAATTATTCATAGTTAGATTAATACAAGAAAAATTAGTGATGAATATGGGGAAGGAGTTGATACTTTTTTGGAAATTTTCAAACAAAATGTTCCAAACAACAACCTTTTTTCTATTCATGTTTGAAATGTTTTAATATGAAAAAATTATAAATTATAGAAATAAAAGATCAATTAATTTTTCATGGTTTTAATATGAGTTGCAATCCTTGTATTTGGTATGGTAAAATTGGGTAGAATTTAAGATTTATTTATGATGAATATTTTCAAGATGATAAGTTTGATCAAATTAAAGAAATGATTTATGATATTGGAGTAGAGGAAATTGAGAAATCATTAATGATCGAGTGCTTATATGTTGGTGTTGAAAAACCATTTTATCTAGGTTATAAAAAATTTATGGTTTTATCAATGGTGTTAAGATTTATTAACTTGATGGCTAGAAATGGATGGGGTGATAAAAGTGTTAGAGAGATTCTAGATCAGTTGAAAGACGTACTTCTTAAAGAAACTTATATTATATATTCACATTATAATTCAAATAAAATATTTTTTCCAATAGGTTTGGAGAATTAGATCATAAATTATACATATAAACTCACATAATTACAAATTATACACTTCTACTCAATATCCATTTTTCACAAAATGAAACTTTTAAAATAAAACATGATTTCTTTCTATAAAAAACTTCATGAATTAAAATTTTATTTATTCCTTTCCTTTACCCATCCATAAAACTTATGAAAAACATTTTGAAACTTGTGATGAGCATGAAAAATCTTATTAAGGGACATAAAAAGGAATAAATAAACCGTTAGTATATAAATGAAAACATTTTCAAAAAGTTATAACTTTTACACATAAAACATAATCTCTTTAGCTTACCATATGAAATCATAAGTTTCCTATAAAACCATAAAAATCATACATAAATAATAAACATAACTTTTGTAATTATTTTCATATCTCTCTCATATATAATTTATATCTACCAAATACACAAGGAGTAACAATCCTGGTAATGCTTGTAATAACCATCACGGTATATTCTCATATTCTCTTAAGAGAAACCTAACCAGTGAACTCCATCCCTTTACACAATGCATTGGATATATATAATGGGATCACCCAAACTTGATTTATCACAAAATCACTCAGCATCATAACAATTCCCAAGAACTATAACATAACCATAACACATAAAGATCATATAAATGAAACATTTATGAGGAAAATAACTTTTCCATTTTGAAATTACAATACATTTTTTTACAAGTTGTGCACACATAAATGAAAACATTTTATTTGAAAATAAAATTATAAACTTGTAAATTAAACTTAAAAATATTAAATAGTCATGAAATCATGAAATTAAGTTCATTTTATATATTTAAAAAAACATTCTTTTTTAATATTGTAAAAAAGACATTAAAGAGTATTTTTAAACAAAATTCCCATACAAATATCATAACATTGAAGTGATAATTAATAAAATGAATGGAATATGTGTATACACTATATATAAACAAAATAAAATATAATATAATCAAAATTAATTGCACAAATAATCTTGTCGTGACATAATTAATGAAGTAGAAGGTTAAACTAAAGAATATAAATTGGGTTAATAATCCCCTTACCTTATGTTTGAAAGCGTTCTACACATGTACTTAATGTCATAGATAATAAAATTAGATTCATTAATTACTAAATCCAAAACTAATTCTTCATTTATTTTATTTATTATAATTTTATTAAGTTCATTTATAGCCATTTTGATGAGTGATAGAGTTTAATTTTGTCATTTTGTGAGTGTTTGTTTCATGGTTTTATGACTGGTTCCCTTTAGTATAATTATGGGAGTTCTTGTCAAATGGAAGAAAAAATCCATAAGTGGAAAGAAATGGTATTAATATACTTAAATAATTTTAAATTATCCCATATATCATTTTTTCTGATATTATTATGATTCATTAGATAAAACATTAATGATAAATGTTTGGTTTATTTTTGGTAGTTTTTACGACCATCACAAACTAGTTTCATTTTATTTAATATTATGTATATAAATTAGTTTCAGAAAATTAAAAAAGTAATAAAATAAATATTAAAATCTATTTTAACCATAATAATGGTTTTATGACTAACCTTGATTGTTGTAATAGAAAATGAAAACTCGTTATCCACGAAGGCGGTGAATCGATGCATCATGGATGATGTTTTCATTTTTAGAATAAGAGGAGAAGATAAGAGTTTTATGTTGTGTATACCATTAATAAAATAACATTACAGTATATATATGATACTAGATTTATCATATGTAATGTCCAGACCCAGGTGCCACACAACGGTGCCCCGAGTCGGTCAATCACATGACCTCAAGGTCACCTCCATATATGCCAAAGGCTACCGACTAGCAGTGAGGGTCTATTATCGATCATGGGGAGATTATAAACTATTTATAAAATTCTCACAACAATATAAATAAATAAATAATACCCAAATGTTATAGCTAATAGACAAACCAAACCAGTATCACATGATGACCAAAACAGAAAATATAGTATCCAAAACTAAATAGTAGATATGTAATTCCAAATATGTGTCAAGTTTAGATACACAAAAACCAAAATAAATAAATACATTTTCAACTCCAAAAAGGGTCCTAAATAATATCGGTTTCCCTCATCCATGCTCCATCCCAAATTAGACATCTAACATGGGGTTCTTTCCCTTATCCTCTCCTACAAATATGAAATATATTCGGGTATCGATCAGGCAGCCTGAGTAGGGTGTGAGGATAACTCAGTAAAACACCACCAATGGTGTCTAAAAAAATATCTAGTCAATATAAGTGAATGTAGTTTTATAAAGAATAAATCATAATTCATAAAGTAAATAGTTATGACATTCCATTATTCTTTAATTAACCACATAAACCCCCAAGTTACTGAGGACACTCAAACCCTCAATACCTACTTCGATCCATGATGGAGTTTGAACCATAACACATATTCAATTCACATTTAATTACAACGTATGGGATTTCATTATCCATTAAAATTCAATTTTATATCATGGGCACTTGTAACCATGGTCTAATACCAAAATTTTGGGCCTATAACGCTAGGTCTAGCACCCCGTGAGTATTTAGAGCATCAGTCCCTATCTCACACATCATTTATCAATCAATCACATATGGGTATTTAGAGAATCAGTCCTTATCTGACACTCATATATTATTCAGTCACATATAGGTATTTGGAGCATTAGTTTGTATCCCACACTTATAATTCAATCAATCACACATATATCACATTCAATAGGGTTAATCAACATTAACCCTATTATCACATTTCACTACATGGATACCATTTCAATTATCAAATAAAAATGAATAAACACTTTAATAACATGGAATAATATGAAAAAATCACCATTAAATCACTTTTCATTATTTAGATCATATAACCCATTACCCATTGAGGTCAAGTCAACCATCTCATAATTCTGATTGAAAATTAATTCAAAATCACATTAATTGACCAATTGTACAATCCCAGTATCCTATCAATTACACAATCACAATATTCTATTAATTAATTAACCAATTAATTAATCTAGTTCCAGCAATTCTAATTTCCCCAATTTGAACCCAATTCATTATCACATAGAAATTAAATTAAATCAATTTAATATCTGATAAAATTTCCCAATCATGGAAATTTTAATTTCATAATTAAATACACATAATTAAATCAAGACTATGGGATTTTCAATTTAGACCACCTACCTCAAGGTTGTTGACAAATTCTCACCAATGAAAATCCCTGATTGAAGCAGAACAACCAAGATCATAATGAAGAACGAGATCTAGATCTGAAACCTATATCCAAGATAAAAAAGAATAAAGATATATCAAACCTAGATCTAACCCATTCCAATGTAGGAAAACAATTCTCTTTTCATTCAGAAAGAAATATGGGAGAGAGATAAACCTAATTGGGAGGAAATCACAAACCTGAAGATGTGAAGATCTAACAATATATCCTTCAATTCGTCAATAATGATGTTTCAGATCCCTATGAATTCATCATGAATCATCCAAAAACAAGAGTAATGGGTTAGGGTTGATTTGGGTTGACTTTGGGTGAAGTATGGAGGGTTTGATAATTTTAAAACTAATTTTCAGAATAATTAAATCCATGTGAATGGTTCCCTAGGTAGGGGTGCACGATTTTCCAAACCGTGAGCCTAAACTATGTTCCTCTTCTAGTGGAATTGCATGGTTACTACTAATAGGGTGCACGATTTTACAAACCATAAACTAACTATGCAATCCCTCTTTGTTTGGGGTTGCACGGTTTGCTGGGGAAGGGTGCTCGGTTTGGGAAAACCATGTGTCAACTATACACTACCCAAAACCCCTACAAAAACATCCAAATTTCACCCAAACACAACCAAGATAAAACTAAAACAATATATACTCAAAACAAGACAAAATATTACCTGTAAAAAATATTGATACATCTACATAAAATATTGGGATCTTACAACCTCACCACCTTATAACAGATCATCCTCGAGTTGTACTCCCAAGATCACTAAGTTTTTTAGGAAAAAATATTGGGCCATTAAGCCTACATATCCACTTCTCTCTCCCATGTTTCCTCCTGAACACATCCATGTTTTCATAATACATGAAATAACAGCACATACTTTCCCTACAACACTTTCTCACTGTGATCCAATACACGTATCGGATGCTCCTGAAAGGACGCATCGATCCCAAGCCCAGCATCATCCACATCGATCACATGAGAAGTGACAGGGTGATACTGCTGAAGTTGTAACACATGAAAAACATCATGCATAGAACCGTATATTTTTGTAAGAGCCAATCAGTGCACCACTGGCCCAATTCTCTCCACAACCTCAAATGGTCCAACAAACTTGGGTGCCAACTTTCCCTATCTTTGTATCCTGTAGTGACCCAATCTAGGCAACACTTGAAGGAAGATGTGATCACTATCTATAAACTCTAGGATTCATTGATGTCTATCAGTATACGACTTCTATATACTCTGATCTATATCAATGTGCTTTTGAATCAGTTGAACCTACTTTGACAACTCCTACATGAGGCTCAGTCCCAACAGCTCTGACCCACCTGCCTCCATCCAATATAGAGATGATCTTCATGGCCTACTATAAAGTGTCATATATGGTGCTATATAAATAGTTTCTTAATAATTATTGTTATGGGATAACTCCACAAATGATATCTACTTCTCCCAAAACCCACCAAAGTCTTGGACACACACCCGAAGCATATCCTCAAGCACCTATATAGTATGTTCTGACTGCCCATCTGTCTGTGCATGGAAAGTCGCACTCTGTAAAACCTATATACCAAGAACCTTCTACAAATACTACCAAAATCATGAAGTAAAACATGAGTCATGGTATGAAACTATGCTCCATGGAACCTTGTGCATACGTACTATCTCCCAAATGTACAAGTCTTCTAACTGATCCACTAAAAAGGTCTTTTGTATAGGAAAGAAATGTGTTAACTTAGTCAACTGGTCCATAATCACCCAAATAGCATCATTATTCTAAGGAATCCTAGAGTGACCCACCACAATGTCCATGGTAATGTCATCCCACTTCCATTATAGAATGGGAAATAGTTGTAGTAAACCACTAGGTCATTGATGCTCAGCCTTCACCTATTGATAGGTGTAGCATTGTGTCATGATCATTGTTATCTCCTTTTTCCTTCCTAGTCAACAATACTTTTGACGTAGGTCACTGTACATTTTGGTCAAACTTGGACGCATCACCCACTTCAAGCCATTAAATTCATGCATCATATCCTCCAACATACTCATAGTCACAAAAACATGATTCCTAACATATATGATCTCATACTCATCTATTATCCAATCAGAAGGTGACTCCCTATCTTCAAGGCTTTCCCTCAAGGCCAAACATTCTAAATCTTAATACTTCCTTTCCATGATCTGACTCAAAAGTATAGACTCCATTGAAACTGATATGAGATTCATCTTCTCTTAACCTTATTGAACCACAACATGCATCTCAACTCGTAAAGTCTTCATTTTCCACTCAACAATTACACTCATGAACTGCCTAAGTCTGTGTCTTCCTGCTCAAAGTGTCAGTAATACTGTTTCCCTTCTCAAGTGTATATTCCAGATCAAAGTAGAATGAATATATATACTCAAACAATCTCTAGTATTATAGACTCAAAACTCATTAAGAAAATATATACTTTAATCTCTTGTGATCGATATACACAGTAAACTTTTCTCCTAACAGATAATGTCACTAACACTTCAAGGTATAAACAATTTATACCAACTCAAGTTTGTACGTAGGGTAGTTCCATTCATGTGGCTTCAAATTTCATGACCCATACACCACAACTCAATCTCCCTGCATCAATGTTTCTCCAAGCTCGATCCCAAAAGCATCACAAAACATTGTATATTTCTGCCCTAGCTCAGGTGTGATCAAGATCGGTGTCGATTCCAAGAACTTATTCAACTCCTAGAAAGCATTATCACATGATCTAGACCATTAAAAAATTATTCCCTACTTTTTCAAGCTCAAAAGTGGTGATTCAAAATGATAAAATTCCAGGATGAACCTCTGGTAATAACCC
Source organism: Viscum album (assembly GCA_963277665.1). NCBI lineage: Eukaryota > Viridiplantae > Streptophyta > Magnoliopsida > Santalales > Viscaceae > Viscum > Viscum album. The sequence goes on from OY728137.1 coordinate 1,112,278,033, forward strand.
AAATCCTATAAAACTATGGATATTGAAAATGTTATTAGGTTGCTCATAATAAATCACTTATTGAACCTTATTTGGGTCCACTGACACACCTTCCTCTGAGATGATGTGACCTAATAAATGTACATGATCAATCCAGAATTGACACTTAGATAGCTTCGTGTATATCTGATACTCTCTCAGTGTACTTGGGACGATGTTGAGATATTGTGAATGATCACCATGAGTCTTGGAGTACACCAAGATATCATCCACAAACACTACCAAAAACTGATCCAGGTATGGGTGGAATATTTTGTTCATAAAGGCCATAAATATTTTTGGTGCATTTTTCAGCCCGAACGTCATCATGACGAACTCATATAGGCCATACCTACTTTTGAAATTAGTCTGAGGTATTTCAAATGGTCAAAATCTCAACTGATGATACCCTGATCTCAAGTCGATCTTTGAGAAAATACAAGCTCTCCTCAACTAGTCAAATAGATCATTGATACGTGGAAGAGGATATCATTTATTTATTGTCATCTGGTTCAACTTTCGGAAATCAACACATAAGCATAGAGTATCATCATCCTTATTAGAAAACAAAATTAGATAACCCCAAGGTAACATACTCGGATGGATAAACCCATTATCCATCAACTCTTTTAATTGATTCTTAATCTCCTAAAGCTCTATTGGTGTCATTCTATATGGTGGAATTGAAACTGTCTCATCCCCCGGAATGATATCAGTTGTAAATTTCATATCTATCTCAGGTAGAATCCTTGAGAATTCCTCAGGAAACACATCCTATAACCTACCAACTACAGGTGGAAATACATCCTGCCTTACACCTCCATCATCCAGCAACAGACTTGCAATAGGGGTGGTAATCTCCCCCAGTTGTTGATGAATTATCCCTACACATCATTCCTTGATATCCCACTCTCCATGGTGAATATAATTATCTCCCTAAAAAATTTTAAAAGACACTCTCCTTCAGCAATAATCAATGTGGGATTGGTATGATACTAACCAGTCCATGCCCATAATTAGGTCAAATCCTGACATGTCCAGAATGTAGTGATCCCAAAGAAAATGATACTCTCCAACCTCAAGAGAACACCCCTTGAACAAGTATATGTCTCTCGATTGTACTCTCAAAGGTGTATCTATCATCATAACCCTGCTCACGAACTCCACCTCCATGATCAAACCATTCAAAAGTTGTGAAAATATAAAATAATGAGTGGCACAAGTATAAAATAAGGCACTAGAAATCATAAAATCTATAAGGATTTTACCTCTAATTATAGATGATCTAACCTTTATATCAAAAATTGTAGGTTTAATGGCTTGAAATTTTCCTTACCCTCTTCCCTATGATGCAGTATGAGTCCCCTATAATGCACGACTCTGATGATACGAGTGCTCTTTCCTAGAATCACCTCATCCACTGCCTCAGCCGTCATAGCCAATAGAACTCCAACTGCCATACTGATATGGGGTTGAAGACCCCCTTATCATACTCTAGTTATACCTAGATTCACCATCATTACCAATATGTTGTGGGTTCCTATAGAACCTCTATATATGAATCATCCTTCCATAGGCTCGGCACTCTACTAGTGGTTATGGGAACTACCTATGAAAGTGACCTGGCCTACCACACTAGTGACACATCACTTGAGTAAGATCTTGCATAACTGATCCTACCCTGGTTACTATGATTCCCACTTCTAAGGTCAATATTCTCATAATTATGCAACCTAATTTTAAAATTTGTTCCACCTAACCATCCAGAAAAAACCTCATTTCCTCTACTAGAAGTCTCCTTTAGGTTTCCCTCAAATATGAGATCCTGATTTACCACTTCTAAAAACTTATTCAGCCTGAAGATGTTAACCTGGGATTTAATTTCACATTTAATCCCATCCTGAAACCGTTTCACCACATTCACCTCATCTCCTTCCAATAATAGATCAAAGTGTTATAAATCCGTAGAGAATCTGTCGTAGTCTATCATGAACATGATTCCCTAATTCAAACTCATAATCTCACCTTCTCTCTCCTACCTGAGCATATTAGGGTAAAAGTGATCCAAGAACTTCTCTTGAAAGTCCTATAACTCCATATTGTCTAGTTATTCATCCCGAGTATGGATTAACCAACAATTCTTTGCTTAATCGTGCAACATATAAGAATCCAATTTGACTCTCTTCTTAGTAGGAGTCTCTAAGTACTTGTTGTCAAGTATTGTCTAGATAGACTCAATTCAGAACTCAGCTACCTCAATTCCACCCTCTCTGGTGAAAGTTGAAGGGTGCTATAATTGGAACTACCATGTCAGATCAGATATGATTTTCACAACCCGCCCTGGGTATCTTTCTATAAAATGCAAGAAACGAGCAAAGTTCTCATGGAATTTCTCTCTGTCTTCCTCACTCGGCACTATCGGTGTCTCGGGTTCCATAGTGGTGGATCATTTCCAGCCATAACCTTCTATAATCCTATCAAAAAGCGTCATTTTATATTCATAACTATACAATTCGAAAAACATGTCATAGGAAACATTACACCACATTATCACAATTACATGGATTCACATAAACCTATAACAAGTCATTCCCCAAACCCCTACCACATGGTCAAAACCTAGGAACTATCACTACCCTTAACCATCCCTCATCCAGGTCTAGGTTAACAAAGGGTAAACACATTCTCATATTTCATGTTACTCATTAAGCACCCATTTTCCACATTTTTCATCATTTTTACAACATTCAAGTTCATATCAGGCACCATTAATTTTCAATTCAATTACATAAGAAAGGAAAAAAATTCCAAAACCAAAAACTTACCCAAATATATTTTTTCCCACGAATACCTAAAATGATGTATGTCATAATAAATCCATATTTCCTAGAATGATGCATGCATACTCAACTCTCATGCCATACTAGTTCATGAGTTAAATCTTATAAAATCTCATAAACAATAATCACATCACAAAATAAGTGCATCGCTCAAGATGAAATAACATCCAACTATAACAACACACATCAATAATAACAATCTCACACTATGTACTTTTCTTTTACCCTTGTGCATGGGTTATCTACTCCCATGCACAAGCTCTTAAACAAGGCTTGACTCATCCTAGTCTCTTGCCTACCTTTCCCAAATAGTAAAACAAAATAAAAGAAAATAAAACTACCTTTGATACCACTTTGTAACATCTCAACCTAGGTACCACACATTAGTGCCTCAACCCAGTTGGTCACATGACCTCAAGCATGCCTCACCATACACTAGAGTCTTAAAACTAATAGCGAGAGTCTATTATCAATTATGGGGAGACTACACCCTCGTTATCAAAGTAGCACAATAGTGGAAATAAATAAATAATATCCAAATGATATAACTAATAACCAAAACAAATTAGTATCACATGATGACCAAAATAGTAAATATAATATCCAAAACTAAATAGTAGATATTTCATGTAAAATATGTGTCAAGTGTCAATACACAAAACCCAGAATAAATAAATACACTTACAACTCCCAAGTGGGTCCTGAATCATGTCTGGTTCCCTCATCCATGCTCCCTCTAAAATCATCCATCTAACACAAGGATCTTTCCCTTATCCTATCCTACAAACATGAAATCTATTCAGGTAGCAATCAGGAAACCTAAGTAGGGTGTGAGTACAACTCAGTTTTCCACCATCAATGGAATCTAAAACAACATACATTAAATATCAGTGCATGAAATTTTATAAAGAATAAAGTACAATTCATAAAGTAATAGTTATCACATTTCATTATTCTTTAATTAACCACATAAACCCTTGGGTTCCTGAGGAGAACCGAACCCTCAATACCTGCTTCGGCCCATGCTAAAGTCTGAACCATAACACATATTCAATTCACATTTCATTAAAACATATGGAATTTCATTATTCTTTACAATTAAATTCAATATCACGTTCAATTGGAACCATGGTCCAATGCCAACATTTTGTGCCTAGAAGGACATATCTAGCCCCTTGTGAGTATTTGGAGCATCAGTCCCTATCTCACACCCCATTTATCAATAAATCACATATGTTTATTTGGATCATAAATCCTTATCCCACACTTGTATATAATTCAATCACAAATGGGTATTTGGATCATCATTTTGTGTCTCACACTCATAATGCAATCAATCAAATATATATCACATATATCACAATCAACAGGGTTAATCCAAGATCAAAAGAATAAAGATCCATAAAACCTAGATCTAACCCAATACAATGGAGGAAAACCATTACCATTTCATCTATAAAGAGATATGGGAGAGATATAAACCTAATTGGGAAGAAACCACATACCTAGAGAGGTGTATATCTGACAATTTGGCCTTCAATTTATCAAGAATAGTGTTCGAGAGCCCTAGGAATTCATCGAGAAACCTCCAAAAATGATAGGAATGAGTTAGGGTAGAGTTATGTAAACTTTGGGTGAATTTTGAGGAGTTAGAGGATTTTAAAACCAATTTTTTGAATAATTAAACCTAAACGCATGGTTTCCTATGCAGGGGTGTATGGTTTTCCAAACCATACGCATAAATTGTGCGCCTCTTATGGGGGTGCACGTTTACTCCTAAGAGGAAAAATGGTTTGAAAAATTGTACACCATCTGTGTAATCCCTCTCTATATAGGTTTTAATGGTTTTTTGTGGTAGGTCGCACAGTTTGGGAAAACCGTGAGACAACTATGAAATGCCCAAAACCCCTCGAAAAACTTCTAAATTTCACCCAAATGCACCCAAGAAAAAACTAAAACAATATATAATCAAAAAAAGGAAAAGGATTACCTATAAACAATCTCAATACATATCCAAAAAAATTGGGATCTTAAATCATGTCACTTTGGATAGGGGAGGTGAGAATAAGGTAGAAGGAGAAAAGAATTTAAAAGAGAAAAAAAGAGGATTTTGCCTCTTGAATATTGTCTCCTTGAGAACCTCCCTAAGGCACTTGGTTTTGGTCTTTTGGTGAGACCATCAGGTCTTGGATGTGGGGAAGAGGCTTGGTAAGGTAACTGGAAATAATTTAGACAAGATTCAAGGCTTTGGAGGTGTGAGGAGAAAGGGTAGTGAGAAGTGGGATTTATAGAGAGAGGAGAGGAGTGTTTTTTATTTTTTTTATTCATTCGCTTATTATATTGGCTCAATAATATTAATAGTGTGGATTATTGTGACTAATTAAGGTAAATAGTACATGTGAGTTTGAACTAATGGTTTCTTACATCATTAATGACTCAAAAATTCATGTATTTATCTTATAATGTTAAATACTGTAAATTATTGTATTTCACTATTCACAAAAAAATCAATTATTTTAGAAAAATCCCAAAAATTTACCCTAACCATTTTTCAATATGTAGAATTCAAAAATGGATTCCATTTTTTTAAATAATTTTATAAATATGAGAAATTTAATTTTTAATTAAAATCCTTATTTATTCGAAAAATACTAATTTTAATATTATAACTGATTTTATAACACTTTGAAAAATTAATTATGGTCTCATAAAATTATATTATAATTAAAATAAAACAAAATATTAATTTATGAATATTTTTTGTGAAAATAAATTTTCTTTTAAATCATTATATTAATTATAAAATTGTGAATAAACATTTATGTTTTACAAAAATACTAACACTTAATTTTTCATTTTTAAAACATTTATTTACTTATTACATGATATAAATATATCTTGTTTTCATTTATAAGATAAATATTTTTTATTTATACTTTCATAGGTGAGGTTTCTATTCTATTTTCTAGATTATTATAATGGTCACATTACTATTACAAGAGTTAGGTTACCATTTCATTAGTATAGATTTATTAATTTCTATAAATACCATTTATTTAATTATACATTTATAATGAATTTAACTATTTAATTCTAGAATGAAAAAAAATTATTCTATAAGTACCTAGGTTGTTTCATTATCACCCCTTCTAAAAATGATGTCCTTGTAATTTTATTCACTTATTAAACAAGTGAGGATACCTTTCCCTCATAGAATTTTCAGATTCCCATATTACTTCTTCAACCATGCAGTTTCTCCACAAAACCTTAACTTGGTGAATGACCTTATTCCACAATACTTTCTCTCTATAGTCAAGAATCTGAACAAAATTTTTCTCATATGAAAGGTTATCTTCCAACTGAATAATCTCAGGGCTCAGAACATGAGATAAATCTGACATATACTTTCTTAACATCAAAACATGAAAAACATTGTGTACCAAGAAAAAAATTAGAGGCAAATCCACTCAATAGGAAACTGATCCAACTTTCTCTAGGATTTTATAGGGTCCAATGAACCATGGAATCAACTTCCCCTTCTTACCAAAATGAATCACACTTTTCCATGGAGAAACTTTGAGAAAGACATGATCTCCAACCTATAAAGAAATATCCTTCATCTAGTTATCCACATAACTTATCTTCATGCTCTGAGATGTCCTCAAGTGTCACTAAATCATCTCAACTTCCTCTATCGTTTCCTCTACTAATTCTGGTCCCATCAAATTTCTTTCACCTACTTCATCACAAAATGTTGGAGTTCGATGCTGCTTTCTATATAATGATTTAAAAGGCACCATCTATATACTGGAATAAAAATTTTTATTATAAGAAAACTCAACCAAATAAAGATGATGATCCCAACTTCCATGGTAATCCATTGAACAGTATTAAAGTATATCCTTTAATGTCTAAATTTTTTTCTCTAAATTTCAGTCAGATTGAGGATAAAAATTAGTGTTGAAATTTAATTCAGTTCCCAATGACTTCTGAAGGCCTTTCCAAAAGTTAAAAGTGATCCTAGGATCACGATCAAATACAATAGAGAGAAGAACTCCATGTAACATGGCTATCTCTTTAAGATACAAATAAGAAAGTTGATCTAGAGATGGGGTATCTTAAATAGGAAGAAAATGTGAAAATTTAGTCAGTCGATCAAAAATAACCCAAATCGCATTATTACCTCAAGAAGTTTTTGTTAATCCTACTATGAAATCCATAGATATATTTTCCTATTTCCACTCTATAATTGGAAAATACTGAAGCATACCCTTTAGTAATTTTCATTCTAATTTTAGCTGTTGATAAGTAAAACATATCATGGTAAAGTCAGCATTGTCTCTTTTTATTCTATCCCACTAGTAATACCATCAAAGGTATTTATACATCTTAGTGATTTCAGGATGAATTGAAAACAGAGAACTATGAGATTCACTTAATAACTCTTTCTTAAATTATGAATCATAAGGCATATATAATCTCTTATAAAATATCAAAACACAATCTTTATCAATGTTAAATTCTAGAAACTTACCCTTTTAAACCAATTCTACCTTTTTCTATAACTCATGGTCTTCCTTATATGCTTTCTTAATTTTGTCTAATAGAGACAATTACACTGTCACCTAAAAAAATAAAGGAATTTTCTTCACCAATAACTTTCAATCCAAAATTTTTCAAATCATTAACTAAGGGGTAATTTTCCAAATGTAACATGGTTAATGTAGCATTATTTTTATCACTAAAATCACCATCCACTTTATTTTATTTTCTAGTATAGTAATTGATTATAAAATCATAATTATTTATTAGTTCCATCCATCTTATATGCCTCATGTTCAATTCCTTAGGAGTAAATATATACTTCAAACTTTTATGATCAGTATATATTTCACATTTGGCTCCATATAGATGATGTCTCCAAATTTCTAAAGTAAAAAAAACACAAATTATAATTATAAATCATGTGTGGGATAATTTAACTCATCAGGTTTCAGTTTTCATGAAGTGTAAGAAATTACCTAATATTCTTCATCAGAATGCAATCAAGTCCCTTTAAAGAAGAATCACTATAGATGACAAACTCACCATTTCTTGAAGGCAGGTCCAAAACTAGATAATTCACTAATCTCTTAATCAATTCATGAAAACAAACATCACATTATTATTTCCAAATAAATTTAAATAATTTTTATGTTAAATTATTTATTAGGCTAGATAAACATGTAAAGTTTTTAACAAATCATCAGTAATATCCTGTTAATCAAAGAAAACTATAAATCTCAGTAACATTTTTAGATCTTTTCTATTCATCAACCACTTATTTTTTGGAGGGATCAACTTTTATGTCATCCTTATTTTCAATGTTCCCAAGAAAAGAAATATGTTTTTAACCAAAAATTGATTTGCTAAATTTCCTGTATAACTTCTTTTCTTTAAGGGTTTGTAGAACAATCCTTATATATTTTTCATGATCCTGATAACTTTTTGAATAAACCAAAATATAATCAATAAAAACAACAAAAACTTATCCAAATATTCATGAAATATTCTATTCATATGATCCATAAATAGAGTAGAATCATTTTTTAAATTAAATGGGATAACTATAAACTCATAATTCCCAAATCTAATCTAGAATGTTTTTTTAAAAATTTCATTCTCCTTCACCTTCAGTTGATGGTACCCCAACCTGAGATCAATCTCTGAAAATTATTTTTATCCTTCGAGCTAATCAAAAAAAATAATCAATATGTGGTAAAGGATATTTTTTCTTAATATTTATGTTATTCAATTCTCTATAATTGTTGTGAATCCTCATGAAACCATATTTCCTTTTAACAAACAAAATAGGAGAACCCCAAGGTGAAGTGTTGGGTTAAATAAAACCTTTATCTAGCAACTCCTATAATCACTTTTTCAATTATATAAGTTCTAATTGAACCATTAGATAAGGGGGTTTTGAAATAGGTTTATCATTGGGACTAAATAAATAGTAAATTCAACCTCTCGATTAGGTATAATACCAAGAAACTTGTTAGGAAAAACATCCAGATACTCATTTTCCATCAGAAAATCATTAATCTGAAAGCCCCCATGTTTTCAATAATATGTGAAATATAACATTCATTTCCATATTTTAACAGTTTATCTGAATTTTTATATGTTTTCAATGGTATGGATTCATTCTTGTATACAAAATGAAACTCTTTTTGAAAAAAAAACTTCTTTATCTCTACAATCAATATCAGTATGGTAAATAGAAATCCAATTCATACCCAGAATAATATCAAATTCTACCAGGGGAAAGACAACAAGGTTTGTAAGTAAATTATTTCCATAGACATCGACATGAATATTCTTATAATTTCTTTTTACTTTAATATTTCCCCCATGTGTTTTTATCATAAGTTCTCGCTTCATTTCTTGAGGTTGAATTTCCAATTTACCATAAAATTTCTCAGAAATTAAAGAATTTGTAGATCCCATATCAAACAAAACATTAGCATAATATGAATAAACAAACAATTTACATGATACCACTTCATTTGATAGCCTAAAATCTACTAAAGTAGTTGTAAATAATTTCACCACACCTTTCTACTTATATTATGGCCACTTCCCGTCCTTCACATTCCTCTTCAGACACTTGTTTTCATAATGACCCATCACATAACATTTAAAACCTTTTATTTTTAGTATATCAGAATTGTTCTTAACACTACCATGATCTTTTTCATTGAAATTATGAATAATATGTCCAAACTTACCACATTAGAAACACTTACCAAACTTTAAAAGGCATTCCCCAGTGTGTGTTTTACCATAATTATCACAAACTGAAAACTTAATTTTCTTAACATAGAACTTATTTGATGCATTAATTCCTTTTTACTTCTACCTTGACCACTTTTTTTACTAGTATTAAAAGAACACGTGATCATTGGAAAACTCTATTTCCACCTTATTCACACATCAAAAAAGTTTTTTGTAAATTTTGAATTCAAAATAATTCAATTTCCTTTGATATTTTGGATCCAATACTGATTAAAAAATATTGATTTTACTATCAAGATCCCAGAAAAATTTTGGAGAGTACCTTACAAATTAAGTGAATTTTTCTTCATATACAGCCACCAAATCCTCTTATTGTCTCAATTCCAAGAATTGTTTTTCCATTCTTATTTTAATTGCCTTAGTAAAATATTTCTCAAAGAAAATATATTTGAATTCATCCCATTCCAAAGAATAAATATCCTATATATCCCTGATATTGTTAACCATTGACCAACACTGGTCAGCTTCACCTTCAAAATAATAAATAGTAAGACTAACCTTTTGATGGTCTGAACACCCCATGACATCGAAAATATTTTCTAAGGATTTAATCCACACTTCAGCTACCACTAGGTCAAAATATTCACTAAATACAGGAGGGTGTTGCCTCATAAAATGTTCCACCACTAACATATTCCTATGAGGTTTATATAGTTGGTCTTATGCATGGATGTATCCTCCATTTATATCATGCGTCAACTGATCCATTACTACAACAAACTACTCAGTTTCAATTCCCACCATTTTAGGTTGTGGATTCGAAAGTATATTGTCCTCTCGATGCCTTCCTACTTTAGATTCCATGGTTCTTCTACAGAAAACCATTCTGAACAAGCATATCTTAGATGAATCAACATGGTAATATTTAAATTATATATCATTTCAACTTAACCATAAAGTAAAAAATAATTTATGGGTATTTTATTAGCATTATCTTAACCCCTAAAGTTATCTAAACCTTTCTCTAATACCAAATATAAGGACTCAGTCATAAACTTTACATAATCTAGTTAATTCAACTAGAATTCACTTTCGTAAATTCCCAAAGATATTTTTATTTTAGAGTTTTAAAGAATTAGGTTATTACTTATAAATAAAAACTCATATAATTAAAAAGTATACACTTTTACTCAATATCCATTTTTTTCACAAAATGAATGTTTTAAAATAAAACATGATTTATTTCCATAACAAAACTTCACGACTTTAAACTCGAATTATTCCATTACTTTTCCCATATATAAACCCTATGAAAAACATTTTAAAACTTTGTATAAGAATAAAAATGCTCATTAAGAGACATAAAAAGGAAGAAATAAATTTTTAGTCCATGAATGAAAATATTTTTACAAAGTTATAACTTTTACACATAAAACATAAGCTCGTTAGCTTACATTATAAAATCATATTTTTCCTATAAAACTATATAAAGCATACATAAATCATAAATAAAACTTTTGGCATAATTTTTATATCACTATTACATATAATTTAGCTCTCTCATCTACATATGGATTGACCATCCTAGTTATTCTTGGAATAACAATCACAGTATATCCCCACAATCTCTTAGGAGAAACCTAACTGGTTAACTTCATCCATTTACCCAATACATTGGAAAGCTATAACGAACTCAACCAACCTCAATTTATCATGGAACCACCCATAATCATAACAATTCTCAAGAACCATAACATAATCATAATATGTAAATCTCATATAAAAGAAACATTCATGAGAAAATAACTTTTCTATTTTAAAATCACTTTACATTTTTTTTACAAGTTGCGCACTCATAAATGAAAATATTCTATTTGAAAATATAATTGTAAACTTGTAAATTAAACTTAAAAATATTAAGGCATCATGAAATCATGAAATTATTTTTATGTCATATATGTAAAAAAATTCTTTTAAAATATTATAAAAAGAGACATTAAAGAGATTTTTTAAAGGAAAGTCTCTTACAAATATCATATCATTAAAGTGATAATTAATAAAATGAATATAATATGTGTATACACTATAAATACACATAATAAAACAAAATATAATCAAAATTAATTTCACAAATAATATTATAATGACCTAATTAATGAAGTATAAGGTTAACCTAAAGAATGAAAATTGGGTTAAGAATTCTCTTACCTTATGTTCAAAAGTGTTCTGAACTTGTAATTAATGTCCTGGATAATTAAATTAGATTCATTAATAACTAAATAAAGAACATATTATTAATTTATTTGATTTATTATAATTTTATTAAGTTATTTTATGGTCATTTATATGAGTTATAGAGTTCAATTTTATAGTTTCAGGAGTGTTTGTTTCATGGTTTTATGGTTGGTTCCCTTGAGTATAATTATGAGACTTCTTGTCAAATCGAATCAAAACTCCAAAAGTGGCAATAAATGGTATTAATATACTTTTATAATTTTAAATTATCTAATATATCATTTTTTATGACATGAGGATGATTCATTAGATAAAACATTAATGATAAATTTTTGTTTATTTTTTGTGGTTTTTTCGACCATCGCAAACTAGTTCCTTTTTTTTAATATTATATCAATAAATTAGTTACAGAACATTAAAAAAGTTATAATATAAATATTAAAATCTATTTTAACCATAATAATGGTTTTATGACTAGTCTTTAAGGTGATAATATAAAATGAAAACACATTTTCCATGAAAGAGATGAATCGACACATCACGGACAAAGTTTTTATTTTTAGAATAAGAAAAGAAGAGAAGAGGTTTAATGATGGATATTCCATTAAAATAATAAAATTATAGTATATGTATTATATTGGAGTTACCATATCACTTTTGATAGGGGATGGGAGGATAAGTTTGATTGAATAAAAAAATTAAAATAGAAAAAAAGAGGATTTTACCTCTTGAATATCATCTCTTTGAGAACCTCCTTAAGGCAATCGGTTTTGGTATTTTGGTGAGACCAACAGGTATTGGACATGGGGAAGAGGCTTAGGAATGAAATTAGGTAGAATTTAGACAATATAAAAGGCTTTTTAGGTGTGAGGATAAGGGGTTGTGAGGGTGGTATTTATAGGGAGAGGAGAGGGGTGTTTTTTATTTTTTTTATTCCTTTGTTTATTATTTTAGATCAAGACTATCATTAGTATTGATTTTTATGTATAAGTAAAGTAAATAGTGAATTTGACTTCGAACTATTGGTTGATTACAACATTCATGACTCAAAAATTCATGTTTTTAACTTATAATGTTAAATACCGTAAATTACTGTATTTCACTATTCACCAAATATTCAACTATTTTAGAAAAATATATAAAATTCACCCTCCCCATTTTTCAACATGTAGAAATTAAAAATTGACTCCATTTTTTTAAAATAATTTTCTAAATATGATAATTTTAATTTTTAATTAAAATCGTCATTTATTCGAAAAATATTGATTTTAATAATATAACTGATTTTATGACACTTTAAAAAATTAATTACGGTCTCATAAAATTATATTATAATTAAAATAAAACAAAATATTAATTTATGAATCTGTTTTATAAAAATAAATTTTCTTTTAAATCTTATATTAATTATAAAAATGTAAATAAATATTTAGGTTTTACGAAAATTCCAACACTTAATTTATCATTTTTAAAACATTTATTTACTTATTACATGATATAAATATATCATATTTTCATTTATAAAATACATAAATTTTATTTATAATTTTATAGGTGAGGTTACTATTCTATTAGACAGATTACTATTCCTTATGGACATATTACTATTCCAACAGTCATGTTACTATTTCGTTAGTATAGATTCTTTAATTTATATAAATACCAATTATTTCATTATACTAATATTTAATCCTAGAATGAAGAAAAATCTATAAGTACCTGGGTTGTTACAGTGAAATTATTTCAGGGTGTCCTAAATATAGGACATCATGGTATAAGTTGAAAGAACAATCATAGGTTGATTTAGAAATTACCAAGACTCATGCTAAGGAAATTTGGTTCCTTGCTATAATTTATAATTTAAAATGTTTATTTGAAAAATAAAATGATGAAAATAAGGTTAAGATTATATATCATGTTTGATACCATGCAGGTACTATAAAAAACTGATTTTCTATACAGGATTCCCTTGAGAAGTATCACACACATGAGACCTTTATACTTGAGGGTCGAACTGATATTTTAGCTATTATATTAGGGAATCTTGAACACTTTGGTTACGTACAAGGATATGTGGTGGGTGTATCAATTAAAAAGTGTTTGGTCATTATGGAACTTCTTCTAGGTATGATGTTTATAAAGGAAAGAATAAATGTTTTAGAATCTATTTTTAATCATTTGGGTGAGGTGATGGAGGATAGGATTAGATCATCAATAAAATTGATGTTTTCAAACATATAAAGATAGTTTTAGGATACATATTCACTTCTGCCTGCATATCCCACTCCTCAACCTCCACTTAAATATCTCACTACTCCAAATCCTCCTCTATAACTTCCCATGTACTGTGAGTTATATGTCAATAATCCCTGGTATCATATTGTAGCATATAGACTCATATATAATATTATGGATACCCAACATCATTAGCGTATAGAGATAGATCGTATTAGGGTAGCGGTACAGGATATTATAGATGGATCAGATGAGGTACCATTCCCTACTGATGAGGTATCTATAATTGGACAAAGTATCAGACATTTTTTACATTGGCCATCTTGACTTCTATGAAAAATTACCACTGATACAAGCTTTGATTATATCATTTATTTTATATTTTTGTTAAAAAAAATTAATATTATATATATATCATAGGAATATGTTAAAGGTAAAAACATGTTGTATAAAAAGTAAAAACATGTTGATACCCCATCATCTTTGCTTTCTATTTTTGATGGACTTTCTAGATTATCATCATATGAATTTATGTTGAGAAATACTTATGAAGTGGAAATAACTATTAAAATTTGTGGGAGAAATTATATAGTGGTAAGAGAGATATCATGGAGCTTCTAACTATAGATATGTTGGGTGTCGCAATGATACAAATATTTCCCATGTAAGTTGGTATTCATATTTATTTTAATTATATAAACTTCATCTAACTTCATACCCATGTTTTTTTTATTTGGTATCTTCATGCACTTTATATTAGGTATGAAACAAAATTAGTGTATGGATTCATGGACATGAAATTTATTTCTCCTTTAACCCAAATAATGTAGGATGAATAAAAAACAAATCATATTTCTAAAATATTTTAGAATGATTCAATAAAGTTTCGGATGATACCTTATCTTGAAAGGTATGAAACATATATTTCATAAAGTGTTATTTTTTTTATTAAATAAATGATCATATTATATTTGTGTATATCAGTATCCATTAAAAGTTGGGCTTTTTTCACATGAAAGGAAACTTTATTGGTTATTCTCCATACATGGGGACGTGTGAGAAAACTTCATAAATGTATTAGAGACAAAAGTTTGATTATTTTAATACATATATATTATAATAACATTATATTTCATTTCATAATTAACATTTTTAAACAAATTATTGAATCACTATAACAAGACAATAAGAAATAGGAAAAATAAAGATCAAATATGTGTGCATTAAGGTGACTTCATTTTTAAGTATTAAAATTTTGAAAATATTTAAAATTTTATTTTCAATTGAATTGATAACTTCTTTTTTAAAATTCATATTCATAAAAAAAGAGTCATCTGATGTGGATATTATTTTATAATATTTATTTATAAAATAATAAAAACTAAAATAGTTACAAAGTTATACAAGGTTAGATTTTATTATAATGTTTCCTTTTATTTATATTGACATTATATTGTAAATAAATTTTTAATAATTTGTTTTATAATTTATATCTTTTTGATAATCCTCACCCTGATGATGAAAATGGGTTAAATCATCTCTGGGATCATGGGAAAATTATTTTTTAGATTTAATTTGGTTATAGTTTATATAGATTTTGAAATATTGAACTTTAATTTTAAATTAGTTTTAATTTGAAACAATTTTTGATGAAATTTTTTTTTATAAAATTACATTGGTGTTGTTTTATACTGGTATTTTTGCTATTTATAGTTACTAGTTTTTATGTATGAATGTTAGGTTGTTGTATTTTTTTTAATATTTATTATGTCATTCATTTCATAACTGAAATCAATAATGAATTTTTATTAATTTTTCACATTGGTTATTCAATAACCAACATGAAATTATACTTTTAAATTTTAGGTTGTCGGGAAAATTTATAAAAAAAATCAATGAAATGAAGTTAAATATAGTCTTTTAAGTTGGTTTTGTATAACTGGTATAAAAAATTATTTATTACATCCCTTATAACAATGTAGATAAAAAAAAGATGTTAAAAACTAAAAAACCAATGATAAAAAACTATTTATACACTAGTTGAAGTAGTGTATAACTAAATATATCATGGAATAAACAGGGCATGAATAATATGGCAGGAATAAATAATAGTCAAATAGTGTCATATAACTAATAATATGAACTTGTAATATATCCATGGATAACATGTAAATTTAAATAATCACATGGATAATAATAACAAATTTCATAGTGATGGAATTCATAATTTCGGACATCATAAAAATGTCATTAAGGCCTTATGCTAAGACATCATACATAAAAAGACCATGTTTACACCAAGTACCCAAGATAATTTGTCTCATGATACCTATTGATGCATCAAGGGGATATATAATTAAAATATTCACCCATCACTAAATAAGTCCAATTAATTCATCATATTAAATTAATGGATAAACAATACATAATAAATATGTCTTAGTAATCAATAATTATCTATATTGAAATAACTAATATATGGATTATCAATAATTCTCTAGTCAATAAATGGAATAACTTTATTGGTAAACACCCTTCAATTTGTAAGGTATTTAAACCATATAGAGTAATAGATATACTATTAATTAAATAATATAAATGATATATTATACATCCTTGAGATTAAATATTACAAAATTGAAGGATAAAAATAAAGTCATGAGGGGGACGAAGAGTGATAGAGAACATAAACCTTTAGAACAATGTGGGGTATAAAATATAAATTCATAATAGAATTTATAGGGTAATGCATGAAACATAACTCTAAAGGAGATATATATTTTAGTTTTTTATAGGAAAATAGAAGATAAATCGTGAAAAAATATTTCATAATATATTTCAACATTATCATAAAATTACTAAGTTACGAGTCACTTTTAAAATTTATTTTCGATAAGTCGGTATGAATAAATTTTCAATTATTATTTATAAGGGAATACCAATAATGGATACATGTAATGGAATAGAGTTTAATTCAACAAATTTGGAGGGAAGGATAAAAGATATGAATATTAAAGGAAAAAATTTATTTTAAAATACATTTATTGAAACCCACATTATAAAAATGATAATAAAACATTATTTTGAAAAGGGGTAAGGATAAAAATGAATATCACATGACATAATACATATTTTTGTTTCCAAAAAATAATGGAAAACATTTATGAAAAAAATAATATACACATGGAAGAGAAATATATTGTTAGAGAGGATGAGAATTATTCTTAACAATAACATTTTTTATTGAAGAAAGAAATAAAAAAATAAAAGATTTTTATGAGAAAAAGTAAATTACCAAGAGGTAAATAGAAATCACCATATAAATTAAATAAATTTAACAATATAATAAACTTATAAAAACATAGTCAAGTGAGAGAAACTATGACTCGATGAAAAGGAGTTTTAGTTGACAAAACCCTTACGAATATTATACTCTTTGAAGTAACAATAATTTGAAAATGAGTTTATGAGAAATAATTTTAAATTAAATAAAAATAAAGTGGTAATACAATTTTATACAATCATTTGATATAATAACTCAAAATTTTGAGAATGAGGTTCAATAAGAAACATTATAACTCAAACAAATGAAACTGAGTTTTGCAAAACCCTTACGACTTTGGTAAACTTTGAATCAAACCCTTTTGAAATAGAAAACTTGAAATATAACTTTAATTTTAATAAATAAAAATATATTTATGGTTAAATTCATCAAAGTGGAATTATATTCACCATATAAATAAAAATAGATACATAATATGAAACATAACTCGAAGAAAGGAAATCAAGATGAGAAACCCTTACCTTAGATTTCTGTTTGGTCGGACATGATCTAAAATTCCTATAAGATAAAAATAAATATCTTAATTTATTTTTTTAGAAACTTATTCTAATATATTATATTTTATACTCTTTAATTATAATCATTCATTATACATTTATTAGTTATTTATTTTTTATTTTCATCATCGTGTGTTATATTTTTTAATTGTTTTGCACACACTTTGTAATGTCGATGTTGATCCCCATAATTTGATACCAAGTTAATCATTTATATATTTTTTAAGGTACTATAATATATGTTCCATAATTATTTATAAATTTATAATTTCATTCAATGATATTTTTATTTACGATTCATGAAGATAATATCAGTGATGAGATTATTTCAGTAATTTTTAATGAACAAAAGGTGGTACATTAATAATAGGTTATATATTAATAGAATGTATAATTTAGATTTATAGAATATTAATCATGTCATGAATATAATTTTTATTCATTAAAAACATTTTTATAATTATACATGTAAGTTTTTGATGAAAAATGAAATACGTTGTTCATGGAGGCGGTAGCTCGCACATAATACGAGTGGTGTTTTCATTTTCCAATTGATGAGAAGGAGATAGATAATGGTTGTTCCATTAGTATAATAATATTTAAATATACTAATGATACTGATGTAATTGTGTTAGTATGGTTAGAATATTTTTGGAGGATGGTTGGATGATAAAGATAGAGATAAAAAGGTTCGGAGTGGATAATACTCGCATTGGGGGCTTGAATCTTCTCTTGAAGGACCTCTTGGAAATGGAGGGATTGGGATACTTTATTGTAACCATGGGATACCAAATGGGTAAGTGGTATCTAGGAGAGGTAAAATGGGTAGATAATCAATGTAATTATAAAGTATAAGTGTGTCTTGAAGTGATTGAAAGTGATATCCTTTTCTAGGTGAAAAAGATGGATATTTCCTTGGAAACTAAAATTGGGTGAAGGGTAGAGATGAAATCACATGGGAGTCAGAAGATTTAGGTGAAGAAATTATGGTGATATATTTGGGATTGAATTTTAGGCCTAAAAATTCTTAAATATGGTCTAAGTGTCAATTTTATTCAGTAAAATTTGAGCTATGGTAGATTACCTCATTTTTACTCTTTAAACGTGATTAAATATTTATTATGATAATTATTTTTTTACTAAAAATATAATATGAATTTACTTACCAAATTTTTATATTCATATTTTTATTTTTTAATACATTTAATCTCATTAAACTTATAAATATTATAAAATTAACTTTTAAATTAAAACATATGATGTATAAAAAATTGTTTTTGTAGAAAATTGACTTTTTAAATACTAATTGTTTTTATTATAATTTTATATCAATAAATAATTAAATGAGTGTTAATATATTATTCATAATAATAATATATTTTATTATAATCATAATTGAACCTTTTTTTAGTTTCTTAAAATAAAAAATTCATAGTGTATAAAAAGATAATTTTTAGTGAAATACATTTTTAATCATAAAATGATTTTATTGGTTATTTAGCTACATTAATTGAATAAATTTTTATTAAAAATGAAATTTATTTTTCTTTAAAATTATAAGTGTGAAATTTATCAAAATAAACATGGTATATATGTAATTTATTACATTGATAATTACATGTTTATATCATCCTAATTTCTACTTACAAACCCCTCAAGAACTCTACATAAGACCTAAGGATAAGATAAGAAGAAATTATAGTTACAAGTGATTATTTATCTATCATGTATCTCATAGTGATTTCCGTGTGCTTTAATTTATCTTGTATAATATTCTACTCAATCCACACTTGTTAGAGTTCAACTTGGGATTGGTCTAGGGCAACCCGTAGTGAAGTTATATAACAACCTAAAATATCCTTTTATTAATAAAAAACTCTTGTTTATCAATAATTATTTTTATTATGATTTATAATATAATCACATAAAAATACTATTAAATTTATTTTCACATTATGTAATAATATTTATTACTTACATTAAGAATAGTATAGGGATATAAACATCGAAGAATAGAACAATCACTAAGGATAACTCCATAAGCTTGAATTCTCCCATGAAGATCATTCCTTCCATGGTGAATATAAAAAGAAATATAAGTGTTAGGAATGTGATATACATTATCAAGTTATGTGTGATAACCTTTGCGAGTGAAGTAGTGAATGATGAATTATGAGATTAGTGATGCATATATATATAGAAATATGATCATTAGGAATTATGACCATTGGTCAATATAATTGTTGGTAATTATGGTTGTTGTTCAATATTACCATTGGGAATTATTATGGTTGGTTATGTACCCATTATAAATAGACTTTTTGGATTTCCTTATGATGTATAAGGAAGAAACCATGGCCTTTACTAGTAGTAACATCCCCTATGAGGTTCACTTGTTAGATCACATGAGAGAGGCAGTGCCATTGGGATTTACCCTTGACCAAACCCAAGATGAACTTATTTAAATGGGGCATGGTCAAGATCATTTTCAAGATAATTTTAAGCTAATATAGATCATCACCCAAGAGATGTTGGCTGAACTTCCCCAACAAACTACCATCATCGCACATCTTACCCTTAGGACATATACTAATGTAATAAGGGATTGTGTATCTAGGACTTAAGTAGTATTAAGGTGTAATTATTTAGAAATGAAATAGTGGTCACTCTACTCAAATTCCATTATTCCTTATTTTATTTTAATCTTATTTATACGAAATATAAAATGAACTTGAATATCAAATGAATATGATAAAATATATTTTTAGTATAAAGAAACCAAGATTTTTTTTTGGAAATATGTTTAATTTTTTTATGATAAATTTAGAAATTTTAAATTTATTTTCTTGAAATAGTATTATAAAAACATTTTATTTAAATATAAAAGATCATATAATTCAGTGAAGTTCAAAGTAATTTTTTATAATGATCATAAAGTTGATTATGTCATAAAAACAATTAATTTTAAATAAATAAGGTTTTGTATTTAAAAGATAAAATCCTGATATTTAGATAATTATTTTGAAAAAATAAATATTATTTTTGGACTCATCACATAAAAATTATCTTAGAATGAATTTTTGATAACTTTTTAGCAAAATTAATTTTTTTTAGTGAAAAAGTAGAAATTACCATTTTACAAGTGCCGTAATTTTTATGACATCATTATGATGTGAGCATGGTGAAAAAATTTATGAAAAATTTTATTCAATAAAAAATGAATTTAAGGAGTATAATAATGAATTTAAATATGTTGATTTAAATTTAGAAATTTGTACTTAAAATTTTGGAACCTTAATTTGATTTTTCCTTTATAAAAACAGTTTTTGGATGTTATGAATTAATTGGGGTCGTTTGGAGGTTTACTAAAGTTTTATTTTGATTTAAAGGAAATAAAAAGCTACTTTTATCATTAATTGGTCATAAAATTAATGGGAATATATTTCACCCACAAGTGGTTGGATTAAATAATAAAATAACCAATATTTTAACCCTAAAATCTACCCCTCCTCAAGTATAAATACCCACCCACTCTTCCCTCACTCCCCACTAAAAAGCCTTTGAGAATGAATCTCCTCACATTACTATTCTCAAGATTCTCTCCAAGGAGGTTTTAAGGTTCTAATTAATCTATCTCTAGCTTTAAGAATCCACTTTCCAAGGTAAGGGATTCTCTTCCTCTCTCTTTTTATTCAAGTATTTTATTTGTATTAAGCCTTGTGATTTTTCAATTTAATATGTATTCATGAGTATATAATAATTAATTTAATTTATAAATAATTCATTTTTAATGAGAGAGTGCATTTCCCACTCATTTATCTTATTCTATAAATGTTCAATCAAACTCGTTATGTTGTCTAAGTTATTCTTGGAATTTCCATGCTATACCATTATGTTGTGAATACCCAAACCTACTTCCATTCAAGCGTATTCACATATACATAGTTATACTTATTTTATTGGATACTTCCATTTATGAAACATATATTCCATACTCATGGGTTATAATTATTAAATATGTTCTTATGATATGTGATCTATATGGAACACATAATGTTAAACATATGAAGGGTGCACCCTGATAATGTTCCAATGCATTGGTTAAAGAATCAATCTCTAGATATGAAAAGATTATGATACCTTGGAATAATACCTTGGTAATGTTTTATGATGCCACTATAAAAAACCTTGGTAATATGTTTTACGACACCTTGGTGATGAACCTTAGTGATATGAATGTATCGTGTTTATATTATAGCCACACTCCCATGTTATGCCTTATGTTCTTATATTCATATACTTATGTTATGCCTAAAGAAACTTCATGATTTTTGGTAGTGTGAAAAATGGTATTTTTAAAAAAATCTTGGATTTATATCGACACATAAAATCTGGTATACCCCCATCCCAAATTCATCCATGAATCATATGTAATTTAATTAAGCATGAATAATTAAGAATGAAAAATTCAATCAAAATCGTTCTTCATCTGATTTCAATCAGAAACATGTTTTTCATGTCATCAACAATCATCACTCAAAGGAACTAAACTTATAACCCTCAAAATAATCCACACACATTTTAAAACCTTGATCGATCATTATACTAAGAAATTTAGGTGATAACATAGATAATTAGAGGCTCTTCGACATCATCACAATCACGAGAGATTAAAGAAACAATCCTTGAACTTGGATCCATAAAACTTTGATATTACCTTTTATTTATCACTATATGAATTTATTGAGAGGTTGATAAGATGGGTAATTAATTCAAATACTATACACACTCGTTTTGGGTCTTAAAAGAAATTGTATACTTAATTTTTAACTTCTATAAATTGTATTTAGGTCCTTATAGAAGTTTACCCATCAAATATACCCCAAAATGATATAAACGACACGTAAAAATTATGAGGATATTTTATCACATTCTTGTAACACATAAACTGTGTTACATGGTAAAATAAAATTTATTAACTTGACTCAGATCTCCCATAAATATTAAATGAATCAATCAATATTAAATATTTAATATTCATTCGATAATATTTTTCATTTTATTCACTAAATAACTTGTGAATATAATAAGAAAATAAATTCAATGGTTATTATTCTAAACTTGAGTAATATTGAATGTATTTATTTCTTTTGTGATAATATAAACTTGGTCTTTACTTGGACACCACTATAGGGCCCACCATGCCCTAAACTCTAATTCACTAGAATTGGCCAAGCATCTAAATATGCTTTCTATGTGACCCTATAGGGCTTTATCTTGATAGAAACGAATATCATTCAGAGACCAGGAGTGGAGAAACCCATCATGAACCCTAAGGAGTTAAGGAATAGTCATAGCAATGATAACCCCCTACTAACACACATTGTGTAATATTATCTCTTTGTTTCATGATATCTCATAAAACAGGATGCACACTTCATGTCATCATCCTTTCTTGCTTTATTATTCATTGATCTTACTAGATGGAATTAAATTTAATATCTATGTCCATGGATTTAATAAAGGTACTATCATCCTAGTCATTTGGTCCCAATACATTTAATCCTTTTGGAAGCAACAAAAACTATCTTGATCATTCAATCAATGTCATACCACCAAAGACACATCCAACACAAGATACCTCTCCATGAAATAAATTCCATGGTTTTTGTCTTGCATGAAAGTTCATAATCAAATGATTAAAAACTGATGATGATATCAATTTGAGAGACCAATACACGTGTTCATAGATATAAACTATCAATGACACCCAAAACATGTGGTGTTCCTATTAGAGGTTCAGTCCTCATGTTCTCCTCTACTCGAGATCACCAATTGCGAACTTCATGAGAAGAAGTATCAATGCTTATAATCCCCCAACAGCTGATATTAAAACATCATATGTGTTCATTCATTATGATGTATCATAATATAGGACATATTTTTAGTATTAATCTCATAGTATCTCTAGGTTATCATTGTAATTGGGAACTGCTATAACCTGTTGATACAACAAATAATCTAAGGACATTACCATGTGAATAGTGGATACAAAAGTGTCGAAACTATTAGGGTAAGTATTCATCATACATAACTTTATATATATATATAATCCTTTAATAAAAAAGTAATTTTCAAGTTGGGTCCAAGGCACCCATTTTTACAACACTTCTACTTTCACTAGATCCAATTTTCTAATGATCAACTTGTTAGCTCTCACATGATAAAATCATGCTTCTATTGAGTTATGGTTTTAGTCATTGAGACTACCATATCTTATTACATGGATACTTTTCTATCTATGACTTCATCTCCTTGATTAATACTCCTCAAGAGATGATATACCTGAGTATATTATTTTTTTCCTATGTATAAACTTGAAACCTTGTCTAGTACCATTATAATAAGATTATCATAATTATGATAATAATTTACTTTCTAGGTATGATTCCAAGAACTAGACCAATTTTTTTTTGAATTTTACACTGCTTCAACTGCATAATAAGCTACAATGTACTCAA
The DNA here is from genome assembly GCA_963277665.1 of Viscum album. Lineage (NCBI taxonomy): Eukaryota > Viridiplantae > Streptophyta > Magnoliopsida > Santalales > Viscaceae > Viscum > Viscum album. The sequence goes on from OY728137.1 coordinate 1,112,302,499, forward strand.
TATTTGTATATATATCTACCACTAGATTGAATGAACTTATTTTTATCATTTTATTATCCTAATTGTGATATTAGATCATATTGACCCATATGAAGACAAGTTTTTATCCCCTTGAAACTAGTTTCCCTTCCTATAAAAGTACTGGGTACATATCCTTTATACTTTATCAAGTATAATTGGATATTTATGACTATTTATCATGCATTTCTCTAAAAAAAACCATTCTAAAAGTTAACACAACTTCACCCATGAGTTGGAAGAGCCAAACGGGCCTTTAAGTCCAAAGTATCCAAAATCATTACCCAAACATCACCTTTGAATTGAAAGTTTTAAATGGTACTTTGAGTTAACATGTCTAAATTCATTTACCCAAAACATATTACCAATACCGCTTTTAAATTTATAAAGCCAAATGGTCCAAATCCTTGAGTAATACATTTAAAAACACTTCTTTGAAAACACCCAAAATAACCTCTATCCTTTGGGATCCAAGAACCATTTTTAAAATCAAAATCAACCACTCTCATTATTTAAAATAACACCAACCCTCATGTTAGAAACATCAATCCCTTCTCAAAATATTTTAACACAACCACTATGCCATAACCACCAAAGTGAACACCCTCAAAATCTTCTTTCGAAAGCAAACACACACCAAAGCCCTAACCAAATAAGTTTCACAACTTCCACACAATTTGAAAAACCAAATGCACAGTTTTATAAAATTATATCAAGACTCAACCAGTTTACAAATACTTTTATAAACAAGCAAACCAATTTCTAAACAATTTTCATAAGCAGACCAAACAATGCATAAATAATCTGTATAAGCAAACCACACAATTTGTTAACGATTCTATAACCAGGTCAAATAAGTTACCCAAATCTTGAAAACTCCATGATAATATATTTGAGAGTAATGTGAAAAAAAAATCATATTAAAAACAATATTAAAACAGATTTTGACCTCCACAGGACACAACCTTCATAAGTACATATAAATTTAACTAGAGAAAATACTTCAAAACTATTTCTAAAAAAACCAATAAATTTGGAAACACTATAACATATTAACTAATTTCATTGTGAGAATGTGAAAACAAGTCAAAGATTTAACTAAAGTCAATCAAGCATTAAATGGATTTAATCAGAAAGGAAAATGTGGGTTCGCCTACCTCAAGGTCGAGCACAGATACAACGACGCATCCGCAGAAAGATGAACAACACCCAACGGACCATTTTCATTCCCTAGACAACAAGCATAACGTGCAAAACACAAATCATGAGATTAAGATTCATCCAGAACAAAAAAAACACCATATATGAAAAGAATAAAAAAATAAATAAATTAATTAATAAATAAAAGAATGAATATATGATTAAATATACCGAATGAGTAAACAGTTTCCCGAAAGGAGGGATGCGGCCACACCGGATTAAGGAGGCTGAACCAGAGGATGGGGTTCGTCGCTGGTCAGATCAAGGGAGAGCAGGAGCGTGGGAGGCTGGAGGTCAGACTTCTGGGTGAGGGCGAGGTCGGCACTAGCGAGGGAACCCGGAAGGAGGTCGTTGCAGAGGAGAGTGGGAGGTCGGTGGGGGAATGTTGGGTCGCGGTTGCTAAGCGGGGTCGGTGTGAGGCTGGGAAAGGGTGGCTGAAGTTGGAGAGGGTAGGGGTGCAGAGGGCCAGAATTGTGAGGCAGAAGGAGAGGGAATCGTAGTGCAGGGGGGCGAGGCTAAGGGCGACCTAGAGAGGGAGTTGGGTGAGCATGAGGTTAGGTGTGCTGACAGGATGGAGGCATGAGGGGGTGAGGGGAATGAGAAGGCCAGGATCCTAGGCACAGTCGCTGCAAGGGTGAAGGTAGCGGGGTCTGGTGTGCACCGAGGTCCTACGGGGGAGAGAGAGGTGGAGAGCTGCGGTGTTGGGCGAGCTTGAGGGTGGTGCTCCCGCTGGAGCGCGATGGTGCGACTTGAGGCAAGAGGAACGAGGGGAGGGTCCTAGGCGCGGTGCGCAGCAAAAAGAAAGGGGGGTGACTGGGGGTAGCGCTAGGTTTAGGGTTATTTTAGTTTTTTTCATTTTATTATAATAACAATAATTATAATAATAAAACTAATAATAATATAAAGAATAACAATTATAATTACAATAATATAAACAATAATAATAATAATATAAAGAATAATAATTATAATTACAATAATATAAACAATAATAATAATAATAATATAAAGAATAAAAATTATAATTAAAATAATATAAACAACAATAATAATAATAAACTAATAATAATAATAATACAATAATAATAGAAATAGTAATATATAGAATAGTGATAATAAAAATAATAATAATGATAATGATAATAATAATAATAATAATAATAATATAAATAATAACAATTATAATTATAATAATATAAACAATAATTATTATTATTATTATTATATTTGAGCAATTTCATGACACTAGGGCCGGTTGTGCGGCTACCACTAACCTCATAGTGACCGTGCACGGGTCTGAAACCCAGTAAAATCATTAAATGCCAAAAAATTTAAGTCAGGACCCATCCCGGATCTTAGCATGAGGACCCAGAACCAAGAAATAATAAAATAAAAATTAATTAAAAAGTCGGGGTGTGACAGATGTGATTTGGTTATCATATATTTTTTACAAACCATAATGAAAGGATGTATGGGTGAAGTAATTATTTATTTTAGAAATAAAAAGAGGTTAAAGTATATAATCCTTGAAGATAAATATTAGAAAAACATTAGGATTAAACTTCTCTTTGGAATTTATTCTTAATAATGTATTTTTTCTTATTTAAGTGTTTATTTTTTATAAAATGGCGGGAAATAGAAGGGACCATGTGAACAACAAATGCAATGGGAAATATAACAACGGACTTCCTAATATGATGGAATTTGGGGTAGAAAACTTCATGATGATGTTAAATCCATTATCCCTAGTTATGAATAATAACATGAATGACGTAGTGCATACAACCTTCCCTATGAGGGAACAATTAGTTTTTGAATCCTTCATGCACCAATAACCATCAACTTTTAGTGGACCCTCTAACCCATTGATTATAGAACAATGGATCAATGTTATAGAAAAGATATTTTACATACTTTTTTGTTATGAGAAAGGAAAGGTAACCCTAACAGTATATCTCTTAGAGGTAGAATCAGACTAATGGTGGATGTCAATAAAAAATATGAAGCTTGATGATGAAATTGATGTTATGGAGTAAGAATACTTCAAAAAGTATTTTTAAATAAGTATTTTCCTCATAAACTATGAACAAAAATGGAATGAAAATACCTTGAGATAAAGAAAAAGGAAATTGAATCTGTGGGAGGTTATGAGATGAACTTCACAAGGATTTTGTATTATTCTTAAAGCTTTGTCGTTGATTCTGATGGGAATATTGATTGATTCTTTAGTGGAATGAGACACCATCTATGGAAATATTTGGAAATCTAAGACTTTTGAATTAATTATGAGATAGTATGATGTGCTCTCAATGTTTAGTGGAGTTTGGATATGCCCAATGGTCTCATGGAAATAATGAAAAGAAGAGAAGGATGAGACAAAATTTTGGAAATAATCCTAACTATGGAAGGGAAAGGAAGAAAGTAAAACATCCCATGTGCAAAAAATGTGGAAAAAGGCACTCAGGAATTGTATTCAAATAAGTGGGAAGTGTTTCAAGTGTGTAAAGGCTAGACACATTTGAAATTGTCGTGTAAACACAGAGCCTAAACCACTTAATGTTGATGATAATGGAAAGATAGTGCAAGCACATCCTACGGTGCATTTCTTCAAGTATAGAGAGATTGTGCACTTTGTTAACTAGTGCCCAAGTTCAAAGGTGGTAGAAGGAAATTGAGTTCAAGTTATATTAGACCATTTAAGATTATAGAGTGTGTTTATAACACCCCTGGAAAAGTGAGACTAAAAATACTAAATGTTAACACTTGTGTCAACAAGGTGAAGCTTTATTTTTGGGATCCAACCGAATTAGAACTCCAAAGTTGAGTGAGGATTAACCTGGAGTAGTGTCGATATGGGTGACCTCTTGGTATGTTTCTTAGGTTGTGTGTGAGTGAGGACAAAGCACACAGAAATAACATGTATTGGCATGTGGGTATAGTCATTAGTCTGATATGTTACCATGATGGGTAATAGCTTGTGGTCTATTGGGAAGGAAACTAAGGTATTACAGGAGACCCATGGGGTCAAATGAACGAGCCCATGGATCAATGAGTTTGGGTAATGAAAAATGGTATCAGATCCAATACCTGGATATAAATTAAAAGGCGCTACCTGAGTTTAAGGTGTGGGGCCCACAACGAGTGTATTGTGATTTAATGGGAGGGAGTGTAACACCCCTAAAAAATGAGTCTTAAAAATACTAAATATTACTACTCATGTCAATAAGGCACACCTTTCATTTTGGGAGCCTACACTACAAAAAACAAAATTTAGCGATGTTTTTTACATTAGAGACATTTATAAACATCAGTAATTAATTTACTAATGTTTCTAAAAAACATTGGTAAAATTGGTGTCGCTAATTAGAAGTGTCTATAAACATTACTAATTATCCATTTACCTAAATTTCTAGAAATGTAAGTAATTACATGTTATTTACCTATGTTTCTGAAAAACATTGGTAAATGTAGAGTCACTAATTAGTGACATTTATAAATGTTGTTAATTATCCATTTTCATAAATTTCTAGAAATGTATATAAAATTACATGTTATTTCCCAATGTTTTCAGAAATGTTGGGAATTTATTGAATTAGAATTAAACTCTCATTTCCCTAACCAACCAACAACCTACCTCCCATGCCTACCTACTCCCTCCCCCCTCCCCAGCTGACCAGCGACCCCACTCACCCCCGTGCACCTCCCCACCTTACAATCTATTCCCCTGCTTCTTATTGTTGATTTCCTTCCCACCTCTGACCTCCCCATCTGACTAGTGACACTGCTCTCCCCCGTGTGCCTCTCCACCTCTGACCCTGTCGACCGCTTTCCAGCCTCAGACCGATGACCCCGCTCACCCTCACTCGCCTCCCTATCTCTAACCCTGTTGACCGATAATCCCATCTCTCCATCCCCACCCCCTGTTATTCGCTGATGACTGCCTTCGACTAACCCCACTCACTAGCTCAAGTGACTCCCACCTCCTTGACCCCACACGCCTACTCCCTACCCCTCTATTTTTTTAATAATTGTCTCTCAGTACCACATTAGCTTCCATGTGGGACCAGGCCAACGTAAACATTAATATATTATATTATTAATATATATTGTTAAATATATATTATATTTGGTATAACATCCAAAGGTAGTGCATGCATGCTATAAGAAACTGCAAATAAACCCGCTAGATCAGGGACTCGACCCCACAACCACTCCCCAAATAAAAAAACATATAAATATTATTAATATGTATTATTAATAATAATAAATAAATACCTATATATATATACATAAATATTATTAATATATTATATATATATATATATATATTATTTTTAATAATAATTGAAACTCCAAAGGATAGAATAACAACTGAGAAGGGGGTGAATTATTTGTTCGCTTTTAATAAGTTTCAATAATTTTTAAAACTTAACCCCTACAACTTATTAAAGTTAATATCTTTATCATATTTTTGTAAATACTCATGCATCAAAAAATATGAAAGCAAGTAAAGAACATGAGTTTTACAAGGTTCGGACTCAGTGTGATAGCCTACATCCTTTCCATATCCACTCTCGCAGGTCTATAGAAATTCACTATTATGAATAAGTGAATACAACTTGTATCAACTTCTTTTAGAAACCTTTTATCTCCCGATATGAAATATTATACTGACTCTCATCCATTTAAAAAGTTTTCTTATAAAATAATTGATCCAAAACAAAATTAAAAAGACTTTGTTCAATTTTATTCACAAAATTTCTTGGGTCCAATAACCCTGAATCTAATAGACTTCAATCTGATGAACTCATTATGATTGACTCAATACAATCAACTCAATATGATATTCCCTTTCTCAATCTACACTTCTCAAACTCTACTAAAACACTCAGTCAAATATTCCTTATTCTGATTGACTTAATACAATCTTTTCAATATGATGTTTCTCAGTATAATAAACAAAACAAAAGATGTCTAATATTAAAATGAGATCTCTATCTAAAAGGAACTTTCACTCTAATTTTTCAACACTCTGCCTTTTTCGATTTGATGAAAAGTTAAAAAATGTGAATGAAGTTTTCTTCTATTTATAGGTGAATTAGAAAATAAAAAGTGGTAAACTAACAAACTTTTCCTACTTACCCAAATTTCAAAACTCTGAAAATCACTCACATTTAAAACTCAACTTTGACTTCTTCAAACCTTCTCAATATTTATTCAAGACAAGTCTTATCAAATAAACTAACTTTTCTTTATTCTAATATAAATTCCCCAACTTTAGATTATTGTGCTCATTATGATCTGTATTTCTTTCTCAGCTCATTATGATCTTTATTTTTTTCTCAGCTCATTTCTATTTTCTTTTCTTTCTAAACTCATCATGATCTGACTTTCTTTATCATATCATTATAATTTTTATTTCTTTCTTAGAGCATTGTGATCTTCTTTTCTATCTCATATCATTAAGATAAACTTACTCAGTAGATGACTTATAGGTGTCACAATCTCATTCAATTTAAAAATTGAACTCTCACTTTGTTTCTTCTCAAGAAAACACAACTCTTTTAGAATCTTTACTTCTTTTCATAACTGGTCTCCCTTTGAAGGATCGACATCAGCAACTCCGATCACTCCTATGTTCCACATCTGATGTGTTATCAGTTTGAGGCATCCATTTGATGAATCAATGCATGTTTCTAATCCTATTGATCTTCCTCCTTAGATTTAAACTGGTTAAAAACCTCATAATGATGTAATTCTCACTATGATGTAATTATCATTACGATGTTCTACATCTGATAATGATTCCACTCATTAACTTTGAAAAACTCTAAAATTCATGATCTTTACACATTATGGATTCTGACAACTTCTTATTTTGGTACTTCTGGATCCAATCTTCTGTATTTGGGTTTCTAGAATAGATACAAACTTTATGATTCCTCTATTTATTCAAAATCTTTATCATTATAGTTTTCATGATTTGTGAGAACTTCTTGACCATTAAATCATCGTCTGATTTGAGTTTAGAAATTATGAAACATTTCTAACTCTTTACTTCACTAACTTATTTAAAAACTTTTTAGCAACATTACTACTTCTTCACTCATAAATTTATGAATTTCTAACAAACATTTTTTCTGATGGATCTTGAACTTCATACTAATAGACCTAAGACTAATAGTGTGTTTAATCAACAACTTCATCTTTCTGATCAATTTTGTGTCTAGTGCTTCTTAGTCCAATAAACTAAGTCCAAAATAAAACTTTTTTAAGGATAAAACTTTTATCTCCCTTTATGTTTAGATTTAGAAACATTTAGAAACTTTAATATTTCTTATAAAAACTCGTTACGAAGGACTTCATCTGATCCTGAAAAAAAACATTATTTTACAAAAAGGTTAATTGTCAAAAAATATAAAAACATTGTTAAAAATAAAAACATCCTAAAAGTTCTTCAATCCCCCCTTTATATTTGTTGAAAACACTCATTAACAAATTTTTTAACTCTCTGAAAATTTTCACAACTCAAATTTTGTAAACAAATCAAGTTTTTTAAATTTTAACAAAACACAACCTTTCTAAAAAAAATAGTATCCTGACACCACACTACTGAAAAAATTAATGTTTTGAAGGAATTACATCCCTCAGTGGGAAAAAAATTTTGTTTCCATGTAAAGATAAACTCCCCCTCAGTTTTATATTTTCCTCTCACTTTTCATTTTCTCTCCCTCATTCTATGATAACCACATATTCAGATTTATAAAATAAATATAAGTAAAAAATTATTACAAAGTATAAAGTTGTTACTTTATCTCCCCCTTTGTCAAAATAATCCAAAGAATGGTGGGGGTCTTCCTTATGAGGATTAGGAATTAATTAGAGGAGTATGAATAAGAATTTGTATCCTCAACTCAACAAAACTTTCTTTTAGAATTTCCTTTGTAAAGATATCAGCAATTTGATACTTCATTGATATATATTCTAGAAAAAAATCTTCATCAGAAACTTTCTCTTTTACAAAGTGAAACTTTATATTAATGTGTTTTGATCTTGAATGTTGGGAAGGATTTTTAGAAAGATTAATTTCACTCTAATTATCATAAAGTATCTTCAATGGTTTAGAAACTTTCACTTTCACGTCTTCTAGTTAAACTTTCATCCACAACATTTGATCACAATCCTCAGTAGCTACAACATATTTGGATTTAGATATTCTTAAAGTTAATGAACATTGTTTCTTAGTATGTTAACTCACACAACATTCACCCAAGAAAAATGTTCCTCCTAAGGTTTATTTTCTATCATTACAATATTCATCCCAATCGGCATCAGTATAACCATGAAACTTTATCTCACTATTTATTTTATATAACAACCAATGTGAAGTTGTTGCTATGACATATCTCAAAATTCTTTTTACTACCAACATATATAATTATTTTATATTATTTTTATTCCTAGAACACAAATTCACATCATAAAAAATATCAGGTCTTGAGGTTGTTAGGTAAATTAGACTTCCTATCAACTTCTGAAAGCCTTTCTTATTCACACTTTTTTTGGACTCACCTTTACTCGACTTTTTGATCACAGATATATAAGTAAAAACTTATTTGGATTCTTCTATCCCAAACTTCTTTAACAATTCCCTGGTATAATTTTCTTGAGATGAGAAAATATACTTTTTTTATTGAACTTGTAAGCCAAGGAAGAAAGTTAATTCTCCCAACATTGACATTTCAAAGTTCTTTTTCATTTCCTCGGTAAATGTTTCATAAATATCTTATTTATCCCCCAAAAAAATTATATCATCCACATAAAAAATTACAATTAGAGTTCCAAAGTCTAAATCTTTCACATATAATTTTCCATCAACTTTTCCTTTATAAAAATTCAGTATTCTGAAATGATTTTCAAGCTTATAATACCATGCACATGGATCTTGTTTCATCCCATATAAATATTTCTTTAGTTTACAAACTTTGTTTTCATCCTCATCGATTAAAAACCTGCAAGGTTATTCAATATAAACTTATTCTTCAATTTCTCCATTAATAAATGATAACTTTACATCCATATGATAAAATTTGTAGTTCTAGTGAGAAACCACTTCTAGTAACATTCAAATAGTTTATAACCTTTAAATGGGGGAAAAGTTTCAATAAAATAAACACCTTACACCTGTGAATAGACTTTATAAAAAAGTCTTTCTTTGTTTATTTAAACTTATCCATACTCATTAAATGTGTTTCTATAAACCCACTTTATTTCGATAACATTTTTATTTACTGGTTGTGGAACAAGTTCCCATATTTCATTTTTCTCAATCTGATCCAACTCCTCATTCATAGAATCTACCCATTATTTGTGTTGAATAGCTTCTGAAACTGATTCTAATTCAACTTTTGAGATAAGTGAAGTCTGATTTTATAATCTCAACTTTATTCTAGTTTGAACTGGATCCTTCTGATTTCCAATAATGTTTTCTGACTCAACATGTTTCTGTAAGATAGGAAATTTCAAAGTTTCTTTTCCAACTGAATTTCTCTCATCACAAGAGTCTTCTGAATCTTGGTAATGATGTTTTTACTTACTTTCACTATCATTGTAAATATCCAATTAATCCTCCTCAGCATTCTTAACAACTTTTGTTAAAAACATTGATTTTCAATTACTTTTACATCATATGAGTCCACCAACCTTTTTAATCTTTTGTTCTAACATTTGAAACTTCTTCTATTGGGTGAATAACCCATAAAAGTTCCTTCCTCAACTTTCTCATCAAACTTTCCCAAATCCATATTTTTTTATTTTTAGTAGACATGTACTTCAAAAAAAATTTAAGTAATTCAATGAAGGTTTTTCGTTATACCACATTTCATAATAAGTCATGTTGGTTTTCGATATCAACAAGCATTTGCTTTGAACATGTACAGCGGTACTAACATTTTCTTTCCAATATAACTTTGAAAGTTTGTATTCTGGTAACATATTTCTTCCTATTTCTACCAAAATTCTATTTTTTTCTTTTTGTTACTCCATTTTTTTTGAAGTATAGGGAGCACTATACCGATGTTTGATACCATGATTTCTTAGATAAGTTTCAAAAGTATTTATTGTGAATTTGGTATCATTATCTATTCTAAACTTATTTATATAGCTCTCATTTATTTCTCAATTTCTTTTTTGAAAAACCTGAATATTTCCACATCCTTTGACTTATTTTTCATAAACATGATGTTTTTAATTTGAGTGGAATCATCAATTAAAGTGATAAATTACAAATACCCTTTTGTTGATTGATGTATCATCAGCCCACATAAATCAGAATGAATAAGTTCAAGAGGTCTAGTAGATTGAATATTAACTCTATTATGATTTTTATTAGTCATCTTACCTTTCTGACAAGTTACACAAACATATTCTTCTCTTATTTTCAATTCTATAAAAAATTTAACAGCATAAACTTTAGAAAGTTTGTTCATGTTTTTCTTCCCAAGGTGGCCAAGTCTTCAATTCCACAACTTATTTTCATCTTCAACACTTAAGTATTAGGAGTTGTTAAATTCTCTTATTTGGAAGGGATTTCTATTTGTTCTTTCTCCTTTTGTAATAACTTTTCCATCTTTCACACTTTTAATAACACGATAATGTTTTCTAAAGATCACTTCTTTTCCATCATCACAAAGTTGAATCACACTAAGTAATTTATTTTTTATCCTATCAATAAATAAAACTTCCTTAGATTTCAAATTTGTTGCTTCAATATCAGTCATTCTGATTCCTCATATTTTTAAGGAACTATCATTACCAAAGGTAATTGGTCCTCCATAATGAATTTCAACATGTTTCAAGATTTTTATATCATATATCATATGTGAAGAAAAACTGATGTCATGTATCCATGGTTTGTTCCTTTTACTTGCTTTCAAAGTTGTCTCAACAATAAAGTCTCTTTTCTCAATTTTATTATTTCTAACTTATTTTTATTTTCTACCATAAGAAACTTCTTATGGAAGGAGTTTCATACATATTTCAGAATGATGAATATCCTCATCACATCTTCCATAAACTTCTTACAGACATTCAAATTGATTTTTTATTTAAAGGTTTCTAACATCTTGTGATTTTTCTTTTCTAACTTCCTATGGGTTAGGAAAGTTACTCAACCTATTCCACTATTGATTTCCATTTTTTCAAACCTTCTTTTGGGAAGTGAAAATTTATGCCAAAAATTATAAACTCTATTCCCATATATTCCACAACACCAGAAATAGCCATTAAATATTTCTTTTTTACTGAAGAAAAATCTTTCTCTATAGAAACTTATTGAGGTTGATAACTTATTTATGCTCTATCATACTCAGGACATGGACCATCTTTCCTTATGAGTGAGTTTTAAACTTTTATAGATGTGATGGGTTTCTCACATCCTTTCTCCACCCAATATTTCCCAACACCTATTCTAGAACCTAAAATGTTATAAGAATCTAATTAAAAAATTATTTTTAGTGAGTGAGGATTTCACCTGATTATTATTTTGATCCTTCTAATCAACTTTATAAGTCTTAGTGTTTACTTATTAAGTTTTGTCAAAGTTTTCATTCGTCTTCATTGAGGTAATTTCATACTCAATAAGTTTTGATTAAAACTTATTAATGTATTCTTTCTTAGTTTCTAGCTTCTTTCTGAGATCTTCAACCATATTTCCTTATTCAAAAATTCTAAGTTTGTAACTTAATATCTCCCAGATGTATTCTTCATCCTGTTTGATGACATATTTTCTTCATTCAAAAACTTCACCACAATATTTCTTCCTTACTCTAATTTCTTTCTTAAGATTCTTGTTTTTTTCAAGACATGTAACAAGTTTTGTTCTGAGTTGATACTCTCTATATGATTCTTCACTACCTTCTTCACTATCTGAGGAATATTTTGTTTTCTAAACTTTTGAAATGAAGGTTCTTAATTTTTTTGAACTTTCATCTTCTAAAGAATTTTGTTCAGTTGAGTCTGATTCATATTTCTTACTCAGCATACTTCTCTTGTTCCCAGTAAACTTTTTTTTAGATTTTTTGAATGAATTTTCTTCTTTAGAACTTTTGTTCCACTTCTTCCATTGAGTTTTTTCATTAAAATCATCTTGATATTCTCCAACTTTTTTCTTGGGACAATTTATAGCAAAATGTCTAATTCCATCACACTCAAAACATTTGATAGGGAGTTTACCTTCATACTTTACTCTTCCTCATAAATAGTTATTATAAATAAGATACATGATTTTTTCATTCAACTCATCATCCTCATTATCATAGGATTCACAAATATCAACATATTATATTTTTATTTTTCTTATAGCATCAAAAGTTATTTCATCTTTTATCTTCTTTTTGAACATTGGAGTTTTCCTCATTTCATAAGAAACAAGAAATTTAAGCAATTCATCGAGAGATAAATAACCCTTATCTTATAAATAGTAAATTTTAGAATCAAATCTATCCAAAAAGTTTATCATAAGTTTTTTCACAATTGTAGAATCTTCCATGACATCTCTAAATCCTCTAATGTTGCAAACAATTTCATTTACTCTGGTGAAGTATTCATCAATAGTCTCTCTATCTCTCATTCTAATATCTTCATACTTACTATGTCAGATTTGTATCTTTGATTGCTTTACTTTAGTATTCCCTTCGAAAATACATTCTAGATTATCCCACATACTCTTTGAAGTTTTGACACTCATCACCTTCATTTAAAAATTTCCTGATAAGGACATAAGGATGGAATTTCTAGATTTTCCATCAATTTTTATATTTCTCTTATTAGTAAAATTCATATGGAAATTCTTCTTAATAGGTGGAAAACCAATTATAGTAGCATAAAAAACTTCCAGGACAAGAGATAGGAGATAAGGAATCATCCTATTTTTTTATCCATAATAATTTTTTTTATAAGATGTAGAAATTACTCTTCTATTGACAGAATTGATATTATCCATGATAAGGATTAAACAATAGAGACTTTACTTTAATACCAGTTAAATTTACAAAGGATTGAATAACATCTGAGAAGGGGGGGTTTAATCAGTTGTTTAAGTTTCAATACTTTTTAAAACTTAACCCATGAAACCTGTTTGAAGTTCATATAATTATCATCTTTTTGTAAATACCCATGCATGAAAAAATAGGAAACCAAGTAAAGTGCACAAGATTTACAAGTTTCAGCCTCAGTGTAAGAACCTACATCCTTTCCATAGCCACTCTTGTGGGTCTATGGTAATTCACTATTATGAAGAAGTGAATACAACTTGTGCAAAATTCCATTAGAAAGATTATATCTCTCGATGGGAAATATTATACTGACTCCCATCTGTTTACAAAGTTCTCTTATAAAACAATTGTTCCAAAACAAAAGTAAAAATACTTTGTTCAATTTTCTCCACAAAAGTTCTTGGGTCTAATGACACTGAATCCAATGGCCTTCAATCCAATGAACTCAGTCTGATTGTATCAATACGATCGAATCAATATGATCTTCCCTTTCTCAATATGCACTTCTCAAACTTTTCTCAAACACTCAACCTGATCTTCCTCAATTTGATTGACTCAATAATATTTATTAATATGATGTTTCTCAGTCCAGTAAACAAAACAATAGATGTTTGATCTTCTAATGAGATCTCTATCTGGAAGGAACTTTCACTCGAATTCTTCAACGCTTTTCCTTTTCCACTTTCATGAGAGGTTACGAAATGTGAATGAAGTGTGCTTCTATTTATAGACGACTTAGAAAACAAAAATTGGGAAACTGAAAAACTTTTACCGCTTACCCAAATATCAAAACTCCAAAAATCACTTTCATTTAAGCTTTAACTTTGAATTCTTCAAAACTTATCAATATTTCTTTAAGATCAGTCTTCTCGAAAAAACTAAATTTTATTCAGTTCGATATAACTTCCTCAGCTTCAAATTCTTCTACTCATTACGATTTGACTTTCTTTATCAGCTCACTACGATCTACCTTTCTTTATCAACTCATTATGATCTATCTATCTTTCATAGTTTATTATGATATTCCTTTCATTCTCATCTCATTATGATAAAATTCCTTAGTAGATGACTTATAGGTGTCACAATCTCATTCGATTGCAAACTTTAAATCTCCCTTTGTTTCTTCTCAAGAAAATGCAACTCTTTTAGAATATTCACTTCTTTTAATAAATGATCTCCCTTTGAAGGATCAACATCAGCAACTCTAATCACTCTAATGTTCTGTATTTGATGTGTTATCAGTTTGAGACATTCATTTGATGAATCAGTGCATGTTCCTGATCCAATTGATCTTCCACCTTAGAGTCAATCTGGTTAAAAACCCCATAATGATGGAATTCTCATTATGATGGAATTTCCATTACGATATTCTACATTTTATGATGACTCCACTCAACAACTTTTAAAAAATTCAAACTCCATCATCTTTACGCATTCAAACTTATGAAAACTTCTCAGTCCAGTACTTCTGGATCCGATATTTTGTATCTGGGTTTCTATAATTGATACAAACTTTATGATTCCTCCATTTCTTCAAAATCTTTTATCATGATATTTTTCATGATTTGTAAGAACTTCATGACCATCAAAGAACCGTCTGATTTGAGGTTAGAAAGTAGGAAAACTTTCTAAATCCTCACTTCACTAACTTCTTTCAAAACTCTTCGGCAACATTACAACTTATTCACTTAGCAACTTCTGAATTTCTAAAAAACATCATGTTCAAGGGATATTGAATTTCATGCTGATGGACCTGCGACTAATGGTAATTCTGATCAACAACTTCATCTTTCTGGCCACTTATGTGTCTGGTGCTTCTTGGTCCGATAACCTGAGTTTGGAATACAACTTTCTTAAGGATAAAACTTTTCTCTCCCTTTATGTTTGGATTCATAAATATTCAGTAACTCTCAGTTTTCTTACGAAAACTCATTACGATGGACTTGGTTCGATCCTGACAAACAAAAACATTCTTTTACAAAAAGGTTAGTTGTCAACAAATACAAAAACTTTGTTAAAAACAAAAACATCACAAAGGTTCTTCAATAATAAATAAAAATATATTATATACAATATATATTATTAATATATTATAACACTTAGACATGTAATATATATATTTAATATATTATTAATATATTATTAATATATAAAATATACATCATTAATAATAATAAATAAAAATATATTATTAATATATTATAAACATACATATATATATAAATGAATATTATTAATATATAAAATATATAGTTTGTATGTATGTATATATATAATATTATAAAAATATATATAATATATTATTATTATATATATCATATATAAAAATATTTTTTTAATATATAAAATTTTTTTTTTAATATATAAAATATACAATATACAATATAGACAATATATACATACAATATATATTGTATAAAATATACGATATATACGATATTATTTTTAACATATACAATATACAATATATGTCACATACATAGCTTATTTTAAATGTATTTTTATTTTAATTTCCATTAATTCTTTTTTTTGGGGGGTTTCCAAAGTTTTTATGGAGAATAGGTGAGTTTTCATGAATTGGGCCAAACCGTGAGCCCAATTCCAGATTTAAAAATAAATTTTGTTTCTTTTATAACTTATTCATTTTTTAATAGTTTTCACTCATTCCAACTCCAAAATGTCCTCCCCTAATATATTAACACCACAATTAAAATTTGGAGCCTTTGGAAATCCATAACCAAGGTGTATATGGGTTTTTATTTAAAAGATTGGGCCTGCCCGAAAGCCCAATTCCAGTTTTAAAAATAAAATTTGATTAGTTAATAACTTATTCATTTTTAAGGGGTTTTTGGTGATTCCAAGCCCCAAACACGCCCCTTGAACCCAGACGCACGTCCAATATCCTCCCACACTCGTTTCAGCTCATTTTCATCTCGGTTTAGGTCGAAAGTTCTTAAGAACTCAAATTTCGGGCATATTTATAAAGGTAATTTGTTTCCTTCATAACTCCTTCGATTATTACTATTTTTCCCCCATTCAAATTCCTAAATGATCTACCTATTCTTGTTAGAACCTACCTTGAAGGTTTGAGTATTTGTGAAATCAGATACTGGTATTTTGGGAGGTGATTTCTACAAGATATTTTAAGTAAGTTGTTCTCCTCCTTTCTTCTTTCAATTTGTTTAGGGTTATGTCCATTTTAGTTAGGGTTTCTTCCATTATAATTGCGGTTCCTAATGTCCAGGAAGTAGGGTTTAAAATTTAAGGTTTTATATTGTGTTTTATGGTCTGAAATTCTGGTTTTAGGTCTGGTTTAGCTTTCTTGAGGTGCGGCGGTGGTGCGTTTGAGTTTTCGCACAAAGGATTCAAGGGTTTCCTTGGTTTTGGTAGGTGATTCCATTGTGTATGAAATCTTTGTGAATTGGATACTATTTTTATGGTATTTTCATGCTTATTAAATTTTATTATTTCTGAAAAATATAGTTTTAGTGGTGTTTGTATTTAAAATGAATCCTAAAGGCCAATTTCATGTGAAATTGGGGGTTTTTCATAGAAATGTATTATTAGTTTAATTGGGGCTACCCTATAAGTAACTAGTTGATTTTATTGAAGTATAATAGGGATAAAAATACTGTTTTTAATGATTGTACCTTGTGTTTTTTGCTGAAAAATCTGGTTTTAATGGTGTTTGTGAACCACATGAAATTCTAAGAGTTGTGTTGTGTAAAAATGGAGACTTTGCAATGATGTCGTTTCTTGAACTATATAGGGTTGCCCTAAAAATGATTTTGTGTTTTAACTGAAATGTAGTGGGATCTCCTTTATGTTTTGGAAACTTAAATATGTGCACATAGTATGCAAGTGAGGTTTATAAGGTGTTTTGTGTCTGAAACACTACGAGATTTTGAGGAATTGTTTTATGAAAAATCTAAGTGTTTTGTTGCGTGTTTTAAGTGGTATAAAATGTGATAGCTACTGTATTGGTTGTGATTGACCAGTAATGGTGTTTTATATGAAAATTTATTTATGTTGCATGCTGAAATTGATTGAGCACAAAAGGGGAATCCCTGGTACCTAGGTGGGGCGGATTTGTACTAGTACGGCTAGTGGACCGGATGGGTTTTGTCTCTAGTTCACTTAGCATTTGGATAACGACAACTCTAACTAAACTGTGTGGATGATTATTGGGGACCACTAGGTTATGGGTGTGTTCCCTACTAGTGGATCGTGCACGAGAAAGGATTTTTCTATGATTACTTTACACCGAGGTACGAGGTACATAGGGCCCAAGACAACCTAGTGCCTAGGGGTGTTCCCAATGTTGTTGCTCATTGGATTTGTAGTATCTACCCATGTCTTAGGGTGTGTTTGGAAGTAAATTACAGTATCTAACATTTCAATTTTAATGTGTTAGTATTCTAAAAATTTTGGATTGAAAACTATTTTCAATTAGAGGTTTCATTTCTTGAAATTTGAACACTACTTTTCCTTGCGTTTGAAAACTGCTTGATTTTTCACATTGTATTTCTTACTCTTTGGAATCATTGGGTGGTATCCTACTGGGCTTAGGCTCACACCCTACTTACACCCATTGGGTGTAAGTAGACTTGGTTATGTTTGATTCAGGTAAAGGAAAGGCTAAGGGTGATGGCGGTTCATGGTGTTAGTTCCCATTCCTGGTGCGGAGTTGTGGAGATAGCTTGGGGGCGATGACCCCTTGTCGTGTGGAGTCCTTGGGGCTGTCTTAATGCTATAATTATTTTTATTTGGACCACTTGTATAATATTTAAACCAATGTACTCAGTTATGGTTTTCACTTAAGTCTTGTTTGGCTCAAAAATTTCAGATTTATATTATGGAATGTTTTTAATGTTTTATGCTTTCATACTCGGGTAAATCGTTCCCAAACCTATATTAATGATACCCGGGCACTTGTGCCAGCCCGTGGGGGTAGGGAACGCCCTTCGGTTCATGTCACGGGCTGGGTTTGGTGCCGGTTTTGGTGGTGACCAGATTCGGTTCGTGACAAAATGGTATCAAATGAGGTTCGCTCCTTGGGTCATGTTATTTGGGGAAGAGTCAGCATAGTCTGGAGCTAGGATTTTTGGGACTTGAAATTTCAGTCATGGGTAGTGTGCTTGGCCAGCACACCTCATGAAGGGATTCAAGTCACCATGGTAAGTATGGATTTATTTGAGTGCTTTGGTTTTCTTGGTTTAATGATGACTATGGGAAATGAAAAGAGAGTTGGGAGAATAATCTCAGTGAGCTCGCAGGGCCTGGCAAGCCATGTGGAGCCATGGATATTTCCCTAGAATAATCTCTGTGATGGTGAAGTGATTGGAATATGGCTGCCAACCATATGTCCAAGTCAACCACCGAAACTAGTTTCCTCTTGCATTGTTTTGTGCTTTAGTTTTGAAATCTTAGCACTTTGGTTTTAAGGTGACTTGGTTTTAAGAAGCGTAACGTTTTTATGAAATGATTTTCAAATAAAGAGGGAATGGTTTGGTTTATGAAATGGTGGAACTGAATTTTCAAAATTGTTTTGAAAAGTAAAATGGTGTGCTTACACCTCTTTGAAAGCAGGAACTATATTGAATTTGTTTTTTTAAAAGCGTTTCCAATAGAGTTTTCTAAACAATTAGAGTGTGTTTTAATGGGATGATATGTTTCGAAATTGATGTGAATAACTTGAAAGTGAGTTCTTTTCTAAATGGTTGTGTCCTTATGAAATGTTTTGTAAGATGTGAATTGGGATTTCGATCTCATTGTTAGCAGTTTTGAGAAAAAGGTTGGGTTGGTTGACCATTTTGTTTTTGAAAAGTGGAAGGAAGTTTTGTTTTACCCTTTGGTATTTCCATTAGTGACCACATGCATGGGGTTATATGGGATGATGGATGGTTTATGGCATGACTGGATGAGTGCTGGGATGGATATGAGGAGGGTGCCCGGTGTGGCACAAAAACATGCATGTGTGAGGCCCATGGGGTACCATTGGTGGATACGCTTACTGCTAAACCGTTTGTTTTCAATGAATTGGTTTTAAAGAAAAACATGATGCCTTGATGAATAGTTTGGTATGGTTTGTATTATGGGTTTTTAGAAATGTTGATGTTGTGGGAGGTTTTGAGTTCAAGAACCCCTTCTGTTTGAACTGTGTTTTGGGTTTGTGTTTGCTCGGTAAGTTGTGTTGTAGGGACGATTAGTGGTCTCTTTTGAAAAAAAAATTTGGGATGCCTTTACGGTGGTTCCCTCAATGTGTTTGGATCTGGTTTGTGGCATGTTTTGACCAATGGACCAGCTTGGTTGGGTCCTTGGGTTCTCTCATTGGATAAGGTATGCCCCCATTAAGGGTTAATGCACAACTGAAGTGCAACCCGTTTTGTTTCGCCATTGGAAAATCCTCCAGTTGATCAATATAAAGAATATTTTATCGAAAATTTCTTTTATTGAGTCTACACCCATTCATTTCGCTGATTTGTGGATCCTCTTGTAGTGGGATAGTGCTTGTGGAAGGTTGAAAGAGACCTTAGTTTCTTAAGTTTCCTGATTCATCAAAGGTGGGAGTGTTCTTTCGTTGTTAGTACAGATGAGTGTCTTGATGGTGTCTAAGAGGGCCTCTGGGTTCTTTATAGTTTCTTTGAAGAAAGAGTTATTATTAAACAACCAATTTTGAGATTTAGGTCATGATATGATATTGTGTCCACTTTTTGGACTTATCTGTTGTTTAGGGACTTTGAATATGGTCCCGTTCCATGTATTGTTTCTATCAATCGTCAGGGTCATGTTCGGTGATGCATTGTGATGTTGTGTGCTCTTTTGACCATAAAGGTGAAGGTCACACAATCCTTTAAGGTTCTATGTTATGTTGGGATTGTGTCTCCCTTGGGAAAAACATCAAATCCTCTATCTTAGAGGAAGGTGTTTATACGTGTCTTTCCCTTCTATTGTTTCTCACCCAAAGAAACAAGGTGCGATGTGTGTGCATCTTCTGATCCCTTGTTTCAATGAAATGTCTGGTTTTGGTAAAGTGGGTTATGGAGTGCGTTATGTATTGATAAACCCATCAGGGTATGCAGTGTAGTTATTTGTGGCACCGAAAGAAGAAGTTCCACATAGGGGTTTCAACAGCCTAACTGTGTGGCCGAAGATGCTTCAATATTTTGAGCTCCAGCCATAGGTCCCAGAGAGAAGCTGGCGCGTAGTCAGGGGAAAAACCAGTGTTGTTTAAACACTTGTACAAAGTCCTATCCTCAGTATGAAAGATAGGAACAGTATAAACCTACGGTTTCATCATCTTCCTTCTGTTGTTCTCATTCGGTGGAAATAGGTAGAGGGCCTTGCACCCATGTCATCGCCTAATGTTTTTCCCTCCCACGTTGGTTTCCATTGAGTCATTGGAGAATGGTTGGAAATTTGGCTAGAAATTTTGAGCACACATTTTGTGCATGATTAGTAGTGTCAGTGTGCTAGGAAGCCACGTTCAAATAATGATCAGCATAGTTAGTGCATGGTTTCCCAAACCGTGCGGACTGACCCTGCACCCTTTCCAAATCTTAAAAAAAAATTGGGTCTTTTTGTGTCGGCCCATGCTGGTCAGTTAAGATGGTTGGTTCTTGTGGTGGTAAGACCCACTGTGGGTATCATGTATATTATTTTGTAAATTTCTAATTTATGTATACCCCTTGTACTAGGGATTCTGTTTGGGTCTCCCCCTATTAGTGTCTTGATTCTGTCTCGGGAAAAAAAATTTAAGTTGTCTCTTATGGTGGGGAGCCCATTTGTGTCTCTTTATACGAGTAACTCATATTTTTCCTTGGTTTTGTATGGGAAGTAGGTATTATCATTTGGAGATATCTAACTACCTACATCTTTCTTTGGTAAAAATTGATATTGGAGAGTCACCAATGGTTTAGTTATAGTATGGAAAGTGTAACCATGTTCGATGTTGTCGTTTATTTGGGTAAATTGATTGAGTGTTGTTCAGATTGTGTTAGAGGAGTTTTCATTTGGGATAAAGCTTGAATGTGATTTATTCGTTCAGGAAAGTGGTGTAAGTCAGGTTTGTTAGAGTATTCCTTCCTTCATTGATCATTGGAGGTTTTATGGCCTTTGGGGGAGAAACCTGGAAAGAGAGTACCACTTGGTTTCTCAGTTGGGTTTAGTTGTTGCTTTGGCCTTACTGGGACTTTCCGGGGCGGAAAGTTTTTATGGTGGGGAGAATTGTCACATACATAGCTTATTTTAAATGTATTTTTATTTTAATTTCCATTAATTCTTTGTTTTGGGGGGTTTCCAAAGTTTTTATGGAGAATAGGTGAGTTTTCATGAATTGGGCCAAACCGTGAGCCCAATTCCAGATTTAAAAATAAATTTTGTTTCTTTTATAACTTATTCATTTTTTAATAGTTTTCACTCATTACAACTCCTAAATGTCCTCCCCTAATATATTAACACCACAATTAAAATTTGGAGCCTTTGGAAATCCATAACCAAGGTGTATATGGGTTTTTATTTAAGGGATTGGGCCTGCACGAAATCCCAATTCCAGTTTTAAAAATAAAATTTGATTAGTTAATAACTTATTCATTTTTAAGGGGTTTTCGGTGATTTCAAGCCCCAAACACGCCCCTTGAACCCAGCCGCGCGTCCAATATCCTCCCACACTCGTTTCAGCTCATTGTCATCTCGGTGTAGGTCGAAAGTTCTTAAGAACTCAAATTTCAGGCAGATTTATAAAGGTAATTTGTTTCCTTCATAACTCCTTCGATTCTTACTCTTTTTCCCCCATTAAAATTCCTAAATGATCTACCTATTCTTGTTCGAACCGACCTTAAAGGTTTGAGTATTTGTGAAATCAGATACTGGTATTTTGGGGGGCGATTTCTACAAGATATTTTAAGTAAGTTGTTCTCCTCCTTTCTTCTTTCAATTTGTTTAGGGTTACATCCATTTTAGTTAGGGTTTCTTCCATTATAATTGCGGTTCCTAATGTCCAGGAAGTAGGGTTTAAAATTTAAGGTTTTATATTGTGTTTTATGGTCTGAAATTCTGGTTTTAGGTCTGGTTTAGCTTTCTTGAGGTGCGGCGGTGGTGCGTTTGAGTTTTCGCACAAAGGATTCAAGGGTTTCCTTGGTTTTGGTAGGTGATTCCATTGTGTATGAAAACTTTGTAAATTGGATACTGTTTTTAAGGTATTTTCATGCTTATTAAATTTTATTATTTCTGAAAAATATAGTTTTAGTGGTGTTTGTATTTAAAATGAATCCTAAAGGCCAATTTCATGTGAAATTGGGGGTTTTTCATAGAAATGTATTATTAGTTTAATTGGGGCTACCCTATAAGTAACTAGTTGATTTTATTGAAGTATAATAGGGATAAAAATACTGTTTTTAATGATTGTCCCTTGTGTTTTTTGCTGAAAAATCTGGTTTTAATGGTGTTTGTGAACCACATGAAATTCTAAGAGTTGTGTTGTGTAAAAATGGAGACTTTGCAATGATGTCGTTTCTTGAACTATATAGGGTTGCCCTAAAAATGATTTTGTGTTTTAACTGAAATGTAGTGGGATCTCCTTTATGTTTTGGAAACTTAAATATGTGCACATAGTATGCAAGTGAGGTTTATAAGGTGTTTTGTGTCTGAAACACTACGAGATTTTGAGGAATTGTTTTATGAAAAATCTAAGTGTTTTGTTGCGTGTTTTAAGTGGTATAAAATGTGATAGCTACTGTATTGGTTGTGATTGACCAGTAATGGTGTTTTATATGAAAATTTATTTATGTTGCATGCTGAAATTGATTGATCACAAAAGGGGAATCCCTGGTACCTAGGTGGGGCGGATTTGTACTAGTACGGCTAGTGGACCGGATGGGTTTTGTCCCTAGTTCACTTAGAATTTGGATAACGACAACTCTAACTAAACTATGTGGATGATTATTGGGGACCACTAGGTTATGGGTGTGTTCCCTGCTAGTGGCTCGTGCACGAGAAAGGATTTTGCTATGATTACTTTACACCGAGGTACAAGGTACATAGGGCCCAAGACAACCTAGTGCCTAGGGGTGTTCCCAATGTTGTTTCTCATTGGATTTGTAGTATATACCCATGTCTTAGGGTGTGTTTGGAAGTAAATTACAGTATCTAACATTTCAATTTTAATGTGTTAGTATTCTAAAAATTTTGGATTGAAAACTATTTTCAATTAGAGGTTTCATTTCTTGAAATTTGAACACTACTTTTCCTTGCGTTTGAAAACTGCTTGATTTTTCACATTATATTTCTTACTCTTTGGAATCATTGGGTGGTATCCTACTGGGCTTAGGCTCACACACTACTTACACCCCTTGGGTGTAAGTAGACTTGGTTATGTTTGATTCAGGTAAAGGAAAGGATAAGGGTGATGGCGGTTCATGGTGTTAGTTCTCATTCCTGGTGCGGAGTTGTGGAGATAGCTTGGGGGCGATGACCCCTTGTCGTGTGGAGTCCTTGGGGCTGTCTTAATGCTATAATTATTTTTATTTGGACCACTTGTATAATCTTTAAACCAATGTACTCAGTTATGGTTTTCACTTAAGTCTTGTTTGGCTCAAAAATTTCAGATTTATATTATGGAATGTTTTTAATGTTTTATGCTTTCATACTCGGGTAAATCGTTCCCAAACCTATATTAATGATACCCGGCCACTTGTGCCAGCCCGTGGGGATAGGGAACGCCCTTCGGGTCATGTCACGGGCTGGGTTTGGTGCCGGTTTTGGCGGTGACCAGATTCGGTTCGTGACAAAATGGTATCAAAGGAGGTTCGCTCCTTGGGTCATGTTATTTGGGGAAGAGTCAGCATAGTCTGGAGCTAGGATTTTTGGGACTTGAAATTTCAGTCATGGGTAGTGTTCCTGGCCAGCACACCTCATGAAGGGATTCAAGTCACCATGGTAAGTATGGATTTATTTGAGTGCTTTGGTTTTCTTGGTTTAATGATGACTATAGGAAATGAAAAGAGAGTTGGGAGAATAATATCAGTGAGCTCGCAGGGCCTGGCAAGCCATGTGGAGCCATGGATATTTCCCTAGAATAATCTCTGTGATGGAGAAGTGATTGGAATATGGCTACCAACCATATGTCCAAGTCAACCACCAAAACTAGTTTCCTCTTGCATTGTTTTGTGCTTTAGTTTTGAAATCTTAGCACTTTGGTTTTAAGGTGACTTGGTTTTAAGAAGCGTAACGTTTTTATGAAATGATTTTCAAATAAAGAGGGAATGGTTTGGTTTATGAAATGGTGGAACTGAATTTTCAGAATTGTTTTGAAAAGTAAAATGGTGTTCTTACACCTCTTTGAAAGCAGGAACTATATTGAATTTGTTTTTTTAAAAGCGTTTCCAATAGAGTTTTCTAAACAATTAGAGTGTGTTTTAATGGGATGATATGTTTCGAAATTGATGTGAATAACTTGAAAGTGAGTTCTTTTCTAAATGGTTGTGTCCTTATGAAATGTTTTGTAAGATGTGAATTGGGATTTCGATCTCATTGTTAGCAGTTTTGAGAAAAAGGTTGGGTTGGTTGACCATTTTGTTTTTGAAAAGTGGAAGGAAGTTTTGTTTTACCCTTTGGTATTTCCATTAGTGACCACATTCATGGGGTTATATGGGATGATGGATGGTTTATGGCACGACTGGATGAGTGCTGGGATGGATATGAGGAGGGTGCCCGGTGTGGCACGAAAACATGCATGTGTGAGGCCCATGGGGTACCATTGGTGGATACGCTTACTACTAAACCGTTTGTTTTCAATGAATTGGTTTTAAAGAAAAACATGATGCCTTGATGAATAGTTTGGTATGGTTTGTATTATGGGTTTTTAAAAATGTTGATGTTGTGGGAGGTTTTGAGTTCAAGAACCCCTTCTGTTTGAACTGTGTTTTGGGTTTGTGTTTGGTCGGTAAGCTATGTTGTAGGGACGATTAGTGGTCTCTTTTGAAAAAAAAATTGGGATGCCTTTACGGTGGTTCCCTCAATGTGTTTGGATCTGGTTTGTGGCATGTTTTGACCAATGGACTAGCTTGGTTGGGTCCTTGGGTTCTCTCATTGGATAAGGTACGCCCCCATTAAGGGTTAATGCACAACTGAAGTGCAACCCGTTTTGTTTCACCATTGGAAAATCCTCCAGTTGATCAATATAAAGAATATTTTATCGAAAATTTCTTTTATTGAGTCTACAACCATTCATTTCGCTGATTTTTGGATCCTCTTGTAGTGGGATAGTGCTTGTGGAAGGTTGAAAGAGACCTTAGTTTCTTAAGTTTCCCGATTCATCAAAGGTGGGAGTGTTCTTTCGTTGTTAGTACAGATGAGTGTCTTGATGGTGTCTAAGAGGGCCTTTGGGTTCTTTATAGTTTCTTTGAAGAAAGAGTTATTATTAAACAACCAATTTTGAGATTTAGGTCATGATATGATATTGTGTCCACTTTTTGGACTTATTTGTTGTTTAGGGACTTTGAATATGGTCTCGTTCCATGTATTGTTTCTATCAATTGTCAGGGTCATGTTAGGTGACGCATTGTGATGTTGTGTGCTCTTTTGACCATAAAGGTGAAGGTCACACAATCCTTTAAGGTTATATGTTATGTTGGGATTGTGTCTCCCTTGGGAAAAACATCAAATCCTCTATCTTAGAGGAAGGTGTTTATACGTGTCTTTCCCTTCTATTGTTTCTCACCCAAAGAAACAAGGTGCGATGTGTGTGCATCTTCTGATCCCTTGTTTCAATGAAATGTCTGGTTTTGGTAAAGTGGGTTATGGAGTGTGTTATGTCTTGATAAACCCATCAGTGTATGCAGTGTAATTGTTTGTGGCACCGAAAGAAGAAGTTCCACATAGGGGTTTCAACAGCCTAACTGCGTGGCCGAAGATGCTTCAATATTTTGAGCTCCAGCCATAGGTCCCGGAGAGAAGCTGGTGCGTAGTCAGGGGAAACACTAGTGTTGTTTAAACACTTGTACAAAGTCCTATCCTCAGTATGAAAGATAGGAACAGTTTAAACCTACGGTTTCATCATCTTCCTTCTATTGTTCTCGTTCGGTGGAAATAGGTAGAGGGCCTTGTACCCATGTCATCGCCTAATGTTTTTCCCTCCCACGTTGGTTTCCATTGAGTCATTGGAGAATGGTTGGAAATTTGGCTAGAAATTTTGAGCACAAATTTTGTGCATGATTAGTAGTGTCAGTGTGCTAGGAAGCCACGTTCAAATAATTATCATCATAGTTAGTTCATGGTTTCCCAAACCGTGCGGACTGACCCTGCACCCTTTCCAAATCTTAAAAAAAAAAATTGGGTCTTTTTGTGTCGGCCCATGCTGGTCAGTTAAGATGGTTGGTTCTTGTGGTGGGAAGACCCACTGTGGGTATCATGTATATTATTTTGTAAATTTATAATTTATGTATACCCCTTGTACTAGGGAGTCTGTTTGGGCCTCCCCCTATTAGTGTCTTGATTCTGTCTCGGGAAAAAAAATTAAGTTGTCTCTTATGGTGGGGAGCCCATTTGTGTCTCTTCATACGAGTAACTCATATTTTTCCTTGGTTTTGTATGGGAAGTAGGTATTATCATTTGGAGATATCTAACTTCATATATCTTTCTTTGGTAAAAATTGATATTGGAGAGTCACCAATGGTTTAGTTATAGTAGGGAAAGTGTAACCATGTTCGATATTGTCGTTTATTTGGGTAAATTGATTGAGTGTTGTTCAGATTGTGTTAGAGGAGTTTTCATTTGGGATAAAGCTTGAATGTGCTTTATTCTTTCAGGAAAGTGGTGTAAGTTAGTTTTGTTAGAGTATTCCTTCCTTCATTGATCACTGGAGGTTTTATGGCCTTTGGGGGAGAAACCTGGAAAGAGAGTACCACTTGGTTTCTCAGTTGGGTTTAGTTGTTGCTTTGGCCTTACTGTGACTTTCCGGGGCGGAAAGTTTTTATGGTGGGGAGAATTTTCACATACATAGCTTATGTTAAATGTATTTTTATTTTAATTTCCATTAATTCTTTGTTTTGGGGGGTTTCCAAAGTTTTTATGGAGAATAGGTGAGTTTTCATGAATTGGGCCAAACCGTGAGCCCAATTCCAGATTTAAAAATAAATTTTGTTTCTTTTATAACTTATTAATTTTTTATTAGTTTTCACTCATTCCAACTCCTAAATGTCCTCCCCTAATATATTAACACCACAATTAAAATTTGGAGCCTTTGGAAATCCATAACCAAGGTGTATATGGGTTTTTATTTAAGGGATTGGGCCTGCCCGAAAGCCCAATTCCAGTTTTAAAAATAAAATTTGATTAGTTAATAACTTATTCATTTTTAAGGGGTTTTCGGTGATTCCAAGCCCCAAACACGCCCCTTGAACCCAGCCGCGCGTCCAATATCCTCCCACACTCGTTTCAGCTCATTTTCATCTCGGTTTAGGTCGAAAGTTCTTAAGAACTCAAATTTCGGGCAGATTTATAAAGGTAATTTGTTTCCTTCATAACTCCTTCGATTCTTACTCTTTTTCCCCATTCAAATTCCTAAATGATCTAACTATTCTTGTTCGAACCGACCTTGAAGGTTTGAGTATTTTTGAAATCAGATACTGGTATTTTGGGGGGCGATTTCTACAAGATATTTTAAGTAAGTTGTTCTCCTCCTTTCTTCTTTCAATTTGTTTAGGGTTACATCCATTTTAGTTAGGATTTCTTCCATTATAATTGCGGTTCCTAATGTCCAGGAAGTAGGGTTTAAAATTTAAGGTTTTATATTGTGTTTTATGGTCTGAAATTCTGGTTTTAGGTCTGGTTAAGCTTTCTTGAGGTGCGGCGGTGGTGCGTTTGAGTTTTCGCACAAAGGATTCAAGGGTTTCCTTGGTTTTGGTAGGTGATTCCATTGTGTATGAAATCTTTGTGAATTGGATACTGTTTTTATGTTATTTTCATGCTTATTAAATTTTATTATTTCTGAAAAATATAGTTTTAGTGGTGTTTGTATTTAAAATGAATCCTAAAGGCCAATTTCATGTGAAATTGGGGGTTTTTCATAGAAATGTATTATTAGTTTAATTGGGGCTACCCTATAAGTAACTAGTTGATTTTATTGAAGTATAATAGGGATAAAAATACTGTTTTTAATGATTGTCCCTTGTGTTTTTTGCTGAAAAATCTGGTTTTAATGGTGTTTGTGAACCACATGAAATTATAAGAGTTGTGTTGTGTAAAAATGGAGACTTTGCAATGATGTCGTTTCTTGAACTATATAGGGTTGCCCTAAAAATGATTTTGTGTTTTAAATAAAATTTAGTGGGATCTCCTTTATGTTTTGGAAACTTAAATATGTGCACATAGTATGCAAGTGAGGTTTATAAGGTGTTTTGTGTCCGAAACACTACGAGATTTTGAGGAATTGTTTTATGAAAAATCTAAGTGTTTTGTTGCGTGTTTTAAGTGGTATAAAATGTGATAGCTACTGTATTGGTTGTGATTGACCAGTAATGGTGTTTTATATGAAAATTTATTTATGTTGCATGCTGAAATTTATTGAGCACAAAAGGGGAAGCCCTGGTACCTAGGTGGGGCGGATTTGTACTAGTACGGCTAGTGGACCGGATGGGTTTTGTCCCTAGTTCACTTAGCATTTGGATAACGACAACTCTAACTAAACTATGTGGATGATTATTTGGGACCACTAGGTTATGAGTGTGTTCCCTACTAGTGGCTCGTGCACGAGAAAGGATTTTGCTATGATTACTTTACACCGAGGTACGAGGTACATAGGGCCCAAGACAACCTAGTGCCTAGGGGTGTTCCCAATGTTGTTGCTCATTGGATTTGTAGTATCTACCCATGTCTTAGGGTGTGTTTGGAAGTAAATTACAGTATCTAACATTTCAATTTTAATGTGTTAGTATTCTAAAAATTTTGGATTGAAAACTATTTTCAATTAGAGGTTTCATTTCTTGAAATTTGAACACTACTTTTCCTTGCGTTTGAAAACTGCTTGATTTTTCACATTGTATTTCTTACTCTTTGAAATCATTGGGTGGTATCCTACTGGGCTTAGGATCACACCCTACTTACACCCCTTGGGTGTAAGTAGACTTGGTTATGTTTGATTCAGGTAAAGGAAAGGCTAAGGGTGATGGCGGTTCATGGTGTTAGTTCCCATTCCTGGTGCGGAGTTGTGGAGATAGCTTGGGGGCGATGACCCCTTGTCGTGTGGAGTCCTTGGGGCTGTATTAATGCTATAATTATTTTTATTTGGACCACTTGTATAATCTTTAAACCAATGTACTCAGTTATGGTTTTCACTTAAGTCTTGTTTGGCTCAAAAATTTCAGATTTATATTATGGAATGTTTTTAATGTTTTATGATTTCATACTCGGGTAAATCGTTCCCAAACCTATACTAATGATTCCCGGGCACTTGTGCCAACCCGTGGGGATAGGGAACGCCCTTCGGGTCATGTCACGGGCTGGGTTTGGTGCCGGTTTTGGCGGTGACCAGATTCGGTTCGTGACAATATATACAATATTATTTTTAACATATACAACATACCATAGATATATTGTATATTATTATATATAAAATATATTATTTTATATATATAGTATATTATTGTATATATATAATATATTATTTTTATATTTATTAATACATTCAATATATATATTGATAATAATAATAAATAAATAATATTATTAATATATTATAAACATATATATACCCATAAATATTATTAGCTATATTTTTTAAAATGTGGCTAAATTAGCCACATTTTTTAAGAAAACATTTCCATAAAAACATCTCTAATTTTTTCATGTTTTCCAAAAAAAATATTGCTAAATTATCCACATTTTAAGGAAAAATTTTCTAAATTAAAAATTAGTAACATTTTAAAACATTGTTAAAAATAAATTGCTAATTTAGTCACATTTTCTAGAAAACATTTCTAAATTCAACATTAATAATATTTTGAGAAAACATCAATAAAAAACATTATTAAATGTATGTATTTTGTATTGATACCTGATTAAAACTCTATAGTTAAGCAAGGATTGGCCTAGAGAAGTGTTAGGATGGGTGAATTCCTAAGAAGTTTCTTGGGGTGTGTGTGTGTGAGGACAAAGCACACTGAAAGAAGATGTGTTGGCTTATGGGGAATTCATTAGTCTGATGATTCATTCAAGCATGTGGGTGGGCCACAAGTAGGGGACAACACGTGCCTATAAGATAACCGGTGGTGTTTGGCTAGCAAGGACCCAACGACCATGTTAAGGCGTGGTGCATGTGCTGTCAGTGGGGCCCAGTTATTATAGTGTTAGAGTAGTTTTATATCAGCTATCTCTACCTATAAATCTTTCCAATGTCCATGATGTCTTCCATGTATCCCCATTAATAAATTATATGTCAATACCAATGCATATACTTGACATAAAATATGAGAAATTAGAATCTGACATGTCATATGAAGAAGAAATTATCTAAATTCTCGATGAAAGGGAATGAGTATTGAGGAACAGGACATCCCTACTCATGAAAGTATTGTGGAGAAATCAAAAGTTTAAAGAAGAAACTTGGGTTCCTAAAGAAGTGATGAAGGAAAAATACACCCATTTTTTATGTTAGGTACAAATTTTGAGGGAAAATTTTTTTTAATGGGTTGAGAATGTAACAACTAGAAATTTCCTTTTATTAATAAAAATAACTCTTATTTCTCAATAATTATTTTATTGTTTTTTACAATAAAAGCACATATAAAAACTATTAAAATTATTTTCACATCATTTAATAATAATTATTACTATAAATAAGAATAATATAAGGATATAAACACTGAAGAATAGAGCAATCATTGAGGGGAACTCCATAGGCTTGAATTCTCCCATGAAGATCATTCCTACCACAATGACTGTAAAAAGGAGAAGCATTAGGAATATGATATATTTTATCAAGGTATGTGTAATAACCTTTGAGAGTAAAGTAATGAATGATGAAGTATGATATTATTGGTGTGTATATAGGGAAATGTGACTATTGGGCATTATATTTGTTGGTCAGTATAGCCATTGGGCATTATGGTTGTTGGTCAATGTGACTATTGAGAATTATGATTGTTGGTTATGTAGCCACTATAAAGAGACCTTTTAGATTTATTTATGATTAAAAATGAAAAAACCATGTCCACTACTAGTAATAACATCTAATTTGAGGTTCACTTGTCGGAGCTCGGGAGAGAGGTGGCGTCATTGGGATTTTCCCTTGACCAAACCCGAGCTAAGCTTCAAAAACATGACGTGAGTAGGATCATTTGTGATAGAATTTCAAGCTATTATAGATCACCACCCGAATGATATTGTCTTAGCCACTCCAACATACTACCACCATTACACATCTAACCCTTAGGGAACATTCCATTTTAATAAGGGATTATGTATCTAGACCATAAGTAATATTAAGGTGTAGTTGTTTAGAAATGAAATAGTTTTCACTCTACTTGAATTCCATTATTATGTATTTTATTTTAATATTATTTATATAAAATACAAAATTCACTCAAATGTAGAATGAATAAGATAAAATAGATTTTCAATATAGAAAAATTAAAATTATAGTTTTGGGAAATATGTTTAAATTGTGTTTTATGATAAATTAATAAATTTTAAATTTATTTTCAAGAAATATTCATATAAAACAAATTTTATTTAAATATAAATGATAATATAATTTAATGAAGTCCCAAGTAATTTTTTATAATGGTCAAAAGGTTTATTATGTCATAAAAACTATTAATTTTCATTAAATAAGGTTTTTGTTTAAAAAAATAAATTCTTATATTTTGAGAATTATTTTGATAAAATGAATATTACTTTTAGACTCAATACATAAAAATTATCTTAGATTGAATTTTTAGGAATTTTTTTACAATATTTATTTTTTGGTGAAAAAGCAAAAATTACCGCTTTACGAATACCATGGTTTCTATGACATCATTATGATACAAGCATGATAAAAAAAATTATGAAAAAAATTATTCAATCAAAATTTTATTTAAGTAGTATAATAGTGAATTTTAAAATAATAATTTTCATTTAAAAATTTTTACTTAAAATTTCAGAACCTCAATTTGATTTTTCTTTTATAATAACTATTTTTGGATTCTATGCATTATGTGGGGTAGTTGGGAGGTTACCTATATTTTATTCATGATTTAAAGGTCATCACAACCTCCTTGGGTCATTAAATATCTATAAAATTTGTAGGAATTTATTCTACCCACAAGTGGAAGGCTTAAATAATAAAATAACCAATATTTTAACCCTTAAAACCACCCTTCCTTGAGTATGCATACCCACCCATTCTTCCCTCATTCCCCACTCCAAAGTCTTTGATAATAAATAAAATAGCATTCCCCCTATCATAAGACTCTCCAAGTTGGTTATAAGGTTCTAATGAGTCTCTCTCTAACTTAAAAAGCTACTTTACAAGGTAAGAGGTTCTCTTCCTCTCTCTTATTCAAGTATTTTATTTGTATTAAGCCATGTGATTTTTAAATTGGATATGTATTCATGATTATATGATCATTAATTTATTTTAAAAATTATTTCTTATTAATGATAGGTTATATCACTCTCATTTATCCCATTTTATAAATGGTTAACAAACATATTATGTTGCCAAAGTTATTATTTGAATTTCCATTCCATACCTTTATGCTATGAATACCCAACCCTAATTACATTCAATGGTATTCATATAGACATGACTATACTTATTTTATTGAGTACTTACATCTATGAAACCCACATTCCTTACTTGTGTGTTATAATGATGAAATGTGTTCTTATGATATGTGACCTATGTGACACACATAAATATGAACATATAAAGGATGAACCCTGATAGCACTCAAATGCATTGGGTAAAGAATTAATCTCTAGAAATTAAATGATTATAATACCTTAGAAGAATACCTTAGTAATGTTTTATGATATCTTAGTGAACAACCTTGGTAATATGTTTTACGACA
This sequence comes from Viscum album, assembly GCA_963277665.1. Classification (NCBI taxonomy): domain Eukaryota; kingdom Viridiplantae; phylum Streptophyta; class Magnoliopsida; order Santalales; family Viscaceae; genus Viscum; species Viscum album. The sequence goes on from OY728137.1 coordinate 1,112,335,821, forward strand.
CATTGGTGATGAACTTTGGTGATATGAATGTCTCATGTTTATGTTGTATCCACATTTCCATGTTATGAATCATGTTATTATATTCATACACTTATGTTATACCTCATGTTATTATGTTTATATTCTTATGTTATGCCTCATGTTTCACCCATGATATTCATTATTGATTCAATTTTCATTATTCATCCTTTAATGGGATTTATTATCACCCCTTTCCTTTAATAAATGTCCCTAGTAAACCCTATGTGGTGAGGTGATATAGGATGAGATAATAAATAAGCCTTTTAAGAGGGATAAAAACTAGTTTATTTTTTCCTTTGTGTACCATGTGTGTCTTGAGCTATGTACTTAGTTTCTAAGATACTAAACCTGAAAATTGAAGGTGTCAGGGTGCACAATGGAAGCAGATGGGACAGAGATTTAAAAAAAATCATCAATGATCAACATAACTATGTTGTCTCTAGTGAAGTGTTTCCCAGTAAAACTCCTGAGGATCTCATGTGAAATATTTTAAGCACAAAATTAAACAGATAAATATCCCCATTTGTTTCAATGAAAATCTCAAAAATTGTTTATCGTCGACGATCATTGCATAAAGGAACAAAATTAAATTCCCTCTATATCATCCACACATGCTTTGAAAGTCTATGGAAGTGTCAATCATCGAATTATGGGTGCCAATATGAAGATATGACGACGCCTTTGATGTCTTGATGATCACCATAGTGACGATCCACCAATCTGTGAAGATAAACTCGGATCAAGAGCTCAGATCATCTACTTCTCTCTCTAGAAAGTGGTAGATGAGAGAGATTCTCTCACCAAATATCCATTGAATAGTTTTTCATGTGAAATCCTCCTACTCCTTATATAATAAGGCACACAAATTACTCGAAAAAAGAATACTTGACCACCGAACAATTATTACCCACTATATAAGTCATAAATGACGTCTAAGTCATAAATATCATTTATATTTTTATCATTACTTGTGATATAATAAATATATTACGTGACCAAAATGAGTCATTAATTTGACTCAATATTCCCACAAATATTAAACGAACCTTGAACATTAAAAAAATATTCATTCATGTGATATTTTTTCATGTATTTACTTTAATACTTGTAAATGCATTTAATAAATAATTCAATACTAATTATTATAAAATCAGATAATATGAATTTATTTATTATTTGTGATCTTATATCTTTGGACATATCCTGGACCCCGTGGTGGGTCCCACCATGTCATATACTTATATTCATTAGAATAGGTAAGACTTTGGAATACGCTAAGTGTGTGATCCTCTAAGACCTTATCTTGATGGTAGTGAATAATATTCACAAATTGAGAGTGGATTCGATCAACCCCTCAAATCCCCTAAATAAATAAGGAAAATCCATAGCAGTAGCAACATTTACTACTAACACATTTTGTGTAATATAATCTCTTTATATTGTGATATCTCATAAAGTTAGACACACATTTTGTATCATCATCCTTTCTTGATTCATTTTTCATTGGACTTACTAGATAGACTTATCTTCTTCTACCATGGACATGGATTTAGTGAAGGTACTATTGTCCTGATCAACAAGGATCAAGATATTACTTCTTTTGAAAGCAAAAAAATCTATCTTGATTATTCAATTAATGTCATGTTACCAATGACGCACCCAACACAAGCTATATTGTTACGATTTCAATTTCATAGTTTTTTCCTTGCATCAAAGTATGTGATCAAATGGTATAAACTAATAATAATCTCAATTTTGGAGACCATTATATGTGTTTTCATATAGGAACTACCAATGACACCTGAAAATGTGTTGTTCCTATTAGTGGGTTAGTCCCCATGATCTCAAATACTCTAGATCACCAAGTACAAACTTCATGAGAAGAAGTCTCAATGTTTATGATCCCCTAACACCTGATAGTTAGACATCATCTATGTCTAGTTAGTATGATGTATCTAGACCATATGACATATTTTAAGATTAATGTAATAGTATCTCAAGGTTATCATTATAGCCTAGGAACTTATATAACATTTTTATATGACAAATAATCTATGGATATTACCATTTAAAAAGTGTAAATAGAAAAATAAACATTATTATGGTAAGTGTACATCATGCATAACTCACTGTATACATGATATGTCAATCAAAAAGTACTATTTAAGTTATGTATAGGGAACCCACTATTACAACACTCTCACTTAAACTAGAGTCAACTTCCTAACAAACCTTGTTAGCTCTCATATGATGATATCATACTTCTGTTGAGTTATGGATTTAGTCGTTGGGTATGCCATGTCTTCACTGCATAGCAACTCTACTATCTATGACTTCACCTCCTTGAGTAATACTCCTTAAGATATGATATCCCTGGGTATATTTTCTTTTATCCTGTAATGTCTCGGCCCAGATGTAATGCCCCGGTTCCCCAAGTTGGATCGCCACATGACCTAAAGCACACCTCCCCGTATGCTATAGGCTTAAAACTAGCAATGAGGGTATGATATGTCGACCATGGGGAGATTATAACCTTTTATTAGAGTAATATACTATAGTAAAATAAGAAATAATAACTGAATAACATATAATCATAACCTAAAAGAACCAGTATCACAAGATGGCCAAAACTATAAATATAATATCAAAACTAAAGCAGAAAATATGCCATGCCAATGTATGTGTCAAGTGTATAGAATGAAACCAAAAATAAAGACATTGATGACTCCACCAGGTGGGTACCGAATTGTGTTTGGTTCCTTCATCCATGATCCATCCCAAATCGTCCATCTAATATAGGTCCTTTTCCCTTTTCCTGTCCAGAAAATTCAAAGTTTATTCAGGTACCGATCAGGCAGGCAGAGTAGGGTGTGAGTACAACTCAATACGCCACCACCAACAGTGTCTAAAACAATATCCATCCAGTAATAGTGTATGAAGTTGTATAAATAATAAAATATAAGTAATAAAGTAAACACTTTACATTTATTCGATTAATATTTATTTAACCACATAACACACGGATTCCTGAGGACACCCAAACTCTCAATACTTGGTTTAGCTCATACCAGAGTCTGAAATATCCCCAAGGGATATCATATATTTGAATTCCATTTTTACTATTCATTATCACAATTCATATCTTAATGTTCATGTTACTATTCATTATCACAATTCATATATGATAAAATGCACGAAACATGTAAATCAATCCGGTATGAGTAATGTTCACATAGGGCTCTAACCTCAAGGGTCTAATGTGAGTGAGATTAAACAAAGCATAATAGCTTTCTAAGAAAGGGGGAAATATCTCATGGTATTTTATCTAGCCCAAATCTAATATCTCTCACAGTCCCTTGGAAATCAAAATGGAAGATCTCATGGTATTCCTCACCAAAGGCTCTCACGATCCTTCAGAAATCAAAATAGAATATCTCACAGTCTTCCTCAGCAATCCCTCACTCACACCTTGGTTAACCAATGTGCTACTCCATGCTAACATAATCACAACCAAGTGATATACAACCAAAGTCCATTTCAAAATTCATTCCATTAATTAATTTAACAATTAATTAATCATGCCCATCTCGTTAATTAATTTCAAAAATTAATTAATCACTTCATTTAAATTAATTAATTCAATAATTAATTAATCATACTCATATCATTAATTAATTTTTACAATTAATTAATCACATAATTTCCATTAATTAATTAAAAAATTAATTAATCATACCCAATTCCATTAATTAATTTTACAATTAATTAATCATATCTATTTCGTTAATTAATACAAAAATTAATTAATCATTTCACAATCTCAAAATCCAATAATTAATTCACTAATTAATTATTCTTAATTAATGATTCAACATTCTAATAACTAACCCAATAATTAATTATCCTCAATTCCATAATTCAATTATTCAATCAAATCCTCAATTCCTCAATTAATTAGTTGACCACATTAATTCATTCAATAAGTAATTACAATTTCTAAATGAATCCTAGAAATTATAAAATAACATATAATTAATTGATATCAAGATAATGGGATTTGAATAATATACCACCTACCTTGATTCGTTGATGAACGATCTCCCAACAGAAATCCTCAATTTCAACAGAATAACGATGTAGCGTGAGGTTCAGATCTAAAAGCTAAATACAAGATTGAACAAATCAAGATATATTAATTCTAGATCTAGATCCAAAAAAAAGGGGGAAAATATGCCAAAAGAATAAGATAAGAATGGGAGATCAATCAGGAAGAAACCGCGTACCTGAATTGATGCAAATCTGCCAATCGGGCTTTGAATCAATAAGAACGGAGGTCATAAAGCCTTGGAATCTATCTAAGAGGCTCTATAATTGATAGAAATTGGTTATGGGTAGAGATATGGATTTAATGGGTATAAGAGAGGGTTTCAAGAATTTTTTAATAATTTTTCAGGGGATTAAAATCCTATACGCACTATTTTCTACTCGGGGTGCACGGTTTCTCCTAACTGTGTGCCTAACTATGTGCCTCTTCTAGGGGTGAAAAGTTTATCCTATTAGGGAAAACAATTTTCCAAAATATACACCAACCATGAAAATCCCCACTATCCATGGTTACATGTTTTTCTGGGATGAGGTGCGCGGTTTGGGAAAATCGTGCGCCAACCGTGTATTTTCCCATATCCTTCCAAAATTTCCAAATTTCACCCAAACGCACCCCAAGGTAAAACCCAAATGAAAAGTACTCAACACTAAACAAAATGTTACATGTGAATGATCTTGAAACATCTATAAAAAAGTTTGGGATCTTAAAATCTCCTCACCTTATAACAGCTCGTCCTCGAGATGCACAGCCAAGCATCTCTAAGATTCTGATTCAAAAAGATCAAACCACTGATCCCACATATCTTCTTCTCTTTTCCATTTTTCCTCCTTCACACGCACATTTTTTCATAATACATGAACTATCGGTACATTCTTTCCCCACATCACATTATCACTATGATCTAACACATGTATCAGATGCTTCTTAAAGGATGCATCTATCTCAATCTCAACATCATCCACCTCTATCACATGGGAAGGGTTGGGGTGATACCACTAAAATTATAACACATAGAAAACCTCATTCATAACATTGTATTTCTATGGAAAATCCAATCAGTACACCACCAGCCCGATTCTCTCCACAACCTCAAATGGTCTAATGAACTTGGGCGTTAACTTTCCCTATCACTGTATCCTGTAGTGACCCAATCGAGGTGACACCTAAAAGAATAAACTATCACACTTTATAAAATATATGGGTCGTCAAAGTCTATCAGCATACAACTTTTGTATACTATGAGCTATAGCCATAAGTTTCTGAATTAGTTGAACTTTTTATGATGCCTCCTGCACGGGACTCAGTCCCAATAGTTCTAACTCACCTGCCTCTATCTATAATAGAGAAGATCTTTATGGACTACCATAAAGTATATTATATGGTGCCATATGTATCATTGCTTAATAATTGTTTTTATATGAAAACTTCACCAAATATGGGTGTTTCTACCAAGACCAACTGAAGTCAAGAACACACTCTCACAGCATATCCTCAAGAACCTGTATAGTACACTCTGACAGCCCATCTGTCTATGGGTAGATTATCGTACTCAACAAAACCTATATAACCAGTGCCTTCTGAAATCCCTGTCATACCCCAACCTTTGAAATTCTTTTATTTTATTCATTTATTGATTTTGGGTCCCTTGGATGAGGTTTGGGTTGATCCCTAGTTTATACTTTTGAGTTTTGGTTTAAAAATAGAAGTTCTAGGCTTGGTAGCAAGAGGCGTGCGAGCAGTGTATGGTTAAGGTAAATTGTGTCATTTCACCCAGGTAATTGTGAAACTTGTTTTAGAGTCTAGGGTAAGGCACATAGGTTTCACATAGTATGGTAAACCGTACGGCAACCGTGCATGAGGTTATGTCAATTTGGATAGTGTTTGTTGCACGGTTTGTCAAACTGTGTGAACTAACCATGCAAGCTAACCATATTCTTAAAAATTTTAAATTCCAAGTTTTCATTTCCATGTTTTTAACCCTAAATTGGGATTTACTCCCCTTATTCATACTAGGCACACCAGGGGTCCTCAAAGATCCCTCTTTTTGTCTCTCTTCCATTTTTGAAGCCCCTTGAATGTTACAAGGTAAGATTCCTTCGATTTTTGGTCGATTAATCTTTCTCTTCTCCCTTATCTCTTGAGGTCTTGGTATCTCTTGGTGGGGTTTCCCTCTTTTCAGAACCCTATGGGTTAGGGTTAATGTTTAGTTCATTTTTATTGATTTTAGGGTATGCAGATTGTGTCTTAGTCTTGGATCTTCATCCTTTGAAGGTTTCGTTGCATCTGTACTCTTTCAAGGTAGGTTTTTTCATTATTTTTCTTTCCAGAGTAATCTATTGATGCTTGTGTGTTTTAAAAAAATTATAAATATGTTTATCATGCCTATTATGTGTTGGTATTGATTATAGTGATGGTTTGGTGTTGGTAGTTTGGTGGAAAATAGGTTTTCAAAGGATTCCTATGTTTATGCCTATAAGCTTATGCACACAAAATGTTTGATAAAATTTCTATTGTTTTCTTGAAATGAAATTAAACTTTTGTTGTGATATTTGGCCTTTTTTATATTTTTGTAGCTTGGTTTTGATGATATATTGGGTGTGATGTGTGATTTAGATGCCTCTTTATGGCTTGATGGGTTGTGGTGAAATGTTTGGAAAGGATATATCAGTTTTTAAATGATTGTTTTCACTTTTGTAATTATGTGAAATTGTTGAGTTTTGTTTAAAATAAATTGGTGATTATAAAAAATGGTTTTTGGGTGTTTTCATGGATACTAAATGGGTTTCATTGGATTTTTTCACATCCATGGGTGCGTGGGGTGCACACATGGATGGGCACTCAAATGAAGATGACACTTAAAAATGATGTTTACCATGAACTTCAGTTTTTCAAAAGGTTACTCAATTATTCCCTCTCACCCTTCTTCCTAAGATAACTTTTTTATATCCAAATTGTAAAGTGTTTCTTCAATTTCTTTAAAAATTTGGCTTCAAAGGTGTTCTTCAAAAATGTATTGTTTGGCGTCTTGTGCTATATTTTGATGAAGTATTTGGTATAAAGTCCCATTTAGAATTTTTCGAGTTTATAGTATGTTTTATCTTGGATTTTGGAAATGGTTTTGAAATGGTCTTGTAAATGGATTGAGTTTTAAATGGTAAAGGCTTGGTTTTCATTTTCAGGATTTTTGTGAAATGATTGTGGTTTTGGAATTACAAATGTCTCATTAGAATTTTAACACATTTTGAGAAATGTTTTGAAAGATAGTGTGATGTGATGGCCCAGTTTTCACTTTTAAATGGTTTATTATATGATGGGAACCCCTATAAAGGATTTCCCCATGCGGGTTATCGCATGGGTGGTGTCAATGTTTAGGGTAGTCAAGTGCGTTGAAAGTGGGTAAGGTGAGTCACGTGTGCGAGGGCATTCTACTTATATAATACACTATTGTCATGGGTTTCCTAGGTATCTTTTAGAGGGTCAAGTGATGGTTTTTTGTTGACCCTGATTAGATAGGTTGATACCCCCTTGACTTGATAGGTCTTAGTCGAACGTTCCACTAGATTAGTCAGTTTAGGGTGGTCAGTTGGTTATAGACTATGGATTTGTACCATATGCCAGCAGGTGAGTCTGACCTGAGTACGTCTAAGGATTGATCTAGGGATGTTTAGGAAATTCCCATGGTTACTACCTATATGTGCTTGTTTAATTTCTTCTGCATTTGGTTTCTATCTTGTACTGCTTATTTATTTTTAGCATAGCCTGGTATTGCCTTACTTGGTTTTTTTTGTTTGGAATTTTGTTTCTAAAGTGGTAGCCTATTTTGAAAATAAAGGGTGGTGTGTGTTTTTTTTGAAGAAATAAAAGCAGTTTTGTTTACCAAAAATGAGAAAAATCTATTTTTATATATGTATTTCAAACTATATTTTATGGACTATTTTTTAGAAAGGAAATGTATAGATTTTTGGTAGTTTTCTACTAAGATATTAAGCTAACACCCTACTTGTACCATTCAGTATTGATAGACCCGAGTTATTTTGTAGGTTTAGGTTTCTAGTTTGAGTGCTCATGTTTGATCAGTTTAGTCTTATGGTTGGAGGTGACCAAGAGGTCACATGGAGATCATGTTGGTTTGTTCAGTCCCAGTTTGTATTTAGTTTCAGTTTTATTTTTCAATTTTTTTTATTTGGATAAGTTCATATATATTTATTGAAGCTCAGTTATGGTTGGTTATTCCATTTTTTCAGTTTATTTATTTTATCTTGGTTTATTTGGGAAAAAATTATTCCCATGATGATTAATTTGATGCCGGACACTAGTTGTTAGCCCATGGGGATCAAGAACACCCTTCGGGTCATGTCTCAGACTGGGTTAGGTGTCGAGTTGGATGGCACTTCGGCTTGGTTCGTGACAATACCTACCAAAATCATGAAGTAAAATGTGATTCATAGTCTAAAATGATAGTCCAAGACACCCCATGCAGATGGACTATCTCCTAAACATATATTTCTCTCAATTGATCTACTAAGAAAGTCTCCTGTATTCGAAAAAAATGAGCTACCTTTGTCAAACGGTCTACAAACACCCAAATATCATCATTCTTATGAGGTTTCCTCGAGATACCCACCACAAATTCCATGGTCACATCACCCCACTTCTATTCTGGAATGGTTAATGGTTGTAGTAAACCTTTAGGTCGTTGATGCTTGGCCTTCACCTGCTAACAGGTATAACATCGTGTCACAAACCCTTATATTTCCTTTTTCATGTTTGGCCACCAAAATTTGTGTCATAGGTCACACCTGGATGTACCGCCCACTTAGAGGCATAAAATTCCTACATCAAATCCTCTCACATACTCATAGGAACAACAACACGATTCCTGAAATAGATGATCTCATCCTCATCTATGCTCTAATCTGAAGGTGACTCCCCACCTTAAAGTTTTTCCCTCAAGGATAGACATTCTAGATCCTCATATTGTCAGTACCTAATCCGTATCAAAAGTGTGGACTCCACTGAAACTGATATGAGAGTCATCTTCTCCTGACTCTCCGAAATCACCACATGCATCTCCACTAGTAGAATCACAATTTTCCACTCAACACTAGACTTCTAAATAGCCTAAGTCTGAGTTTTCCTGCTCAAAGCATCAGCAACACTATTCCCCTTTTTGGGCTTATATTCTAGTTCAAAATCGAATGACTACATATACTCAACCCACCTCCATTTTGGGAGATTCAAGTCTCATTAAAAAAATATATATTTTAAGCCCTTGTGATCCATATACACAGTAAATTTTTCTCCCAACAGATAATGTCACCAATACTTCAAATCATAAACCACTGCATCCAACTCGAGGTCATTCTTAGGGTAATTCCATTCACATGGCCTCAACTTCTGAGACTCATATGCCATAACTAGATCTCCATTCATTAACACTTCTCTAAATCTGATCCCAGAAGCATCACAATACAGTGCGTACTTCTCACTTAGATCAGGTGGGATTAAGATCGGTGCTGATGTAAAACGCTTATTCAACTCCTAGAAGGTCTTCTCATGTGATTCTGACCATTCAAACTTTATCCCCCTTTTGTTCAAGATTGTAAGTGGTGATATCAATTGGGAAAAGCCTTAGATGAACCTTTTATATTATCCATCTAAACCTATAAATATTAGAATATCAAAAAAAATCTTGGGATACTCCCAAGAAACCATTACATATACTTTTTATGGGTCCAAAAACACACCTCCCTCTGAGATGATGTGTCCCAAGAAATGTACTTGATCAATCCAAAACTAGAACTTAGATATATTAGCATATAGTTGATTCTCTCTTAGTGTAATTGGAATGATGTCAAGGTGTTGGTAATGATCTCTGTGAGTCTTGGAGTACACTAAGATGTCATGCACAAACACCACCAAAAACTGATCCAGATGAGGATGAAAGATTATGTTCATCATGGCCATAAAAATTACAGGTGTTTTTTTCAACCCAAACAGCATTAAGATGAACTCATAAATGTCATACCTACTTCAGAAAGCAGTCATTGGTGTATCAGAAATTTGAACTCTCAACTGATGATACCCTAATCTCAAGTCATTTTTAGAAAAGACACAAGCTTCCCTCAACTGGTTAAAAAGATCATTGATATGCAGAAGAGGATACCAGTTCTTTATTTTCGTCCGGTTCAACTTCCGATAATCAACACATAAGTGAAAACTCCCTTTATCCTTCTTAGAAAACAACACTGGTGAACCCTAAGGTGATGTACTCGGCCAGATAACTCCCTTATCCTTCAACTCCTCTAGTTGAGTCTTGAGATCTTGAAGTTTTTTCAGTGCCATTCTATACGATGGAATAGTAACTGTCTCATCCCCTGGCATGATCTCAATAGTAAATTTTGCATCTCTATCACATGGAAACCCTGAGAAATATTCAGAAAACACATCTTAAAATATATCCACTACATGTGGAAATACATCCTTCTTTACACCTCCATTATCCAGTAATAGACTAGAAACCTGGGTTGTAATCTCTCCTAGTTACTGAGTAATTGGCCCTACTTGATCTACCTAGATATCCCACTCTCCACGGTGAATGTAATTTTCACCCTTAGGATAAATAAAATTCACTCTCCTCTGATAAAAAACAATATGAGATCAGTATGCTACTAATCAGTCCATGCCCAAAATTAGTTCAAAACTTGACATATCAAGAATATAGAGATTTAAGAGAAAACGATACTCCCTGATATCAAGAGAACACCCCTTGCACAAACAGATGTCTTTAGAACGTACTCCCAGTAGTGTATCTATCATCATATCTCCACTCTCAAACTCCACCACTAGGCTCAAACCATTAATAATTTTTTGCAGATATAAAGGAATGAGAGACACCGGTATTAAATAAGGAACTAGATAATGTAGAATCTATAATAATAGTACATATCACTGTCGATGGTCTACCCTCTCTATCCATAAGTGTAGGTTGCACCACATGTAACTGTCCTACCCCACTTCCCTATGATACAATCTAACTCCCCTGAGCTGCACCACCCTGCTGATATGGGTGCCCTTTCCTAGAAGCACCACACCCACTGCCTCTACCGCCTCAACCAATATAACTTCAGCTGCAAGACTGATATGGTGCAGAATACCCCCTTCCTGCACTTTGGTTCTATCTAGCTCCTCCATCACTAACCATTTGATGTGGTTTCCTACAGATCCTCTATAGATGTCTCATCTTTCTGCATCCTTGACACTCCACTGGTGGTCAGGGAAAATGTTTCCGAAAGTGTCTCAACCTACCACACTAGGGTAAAACCACATGGGTAAGGTATTGTGTAACTTACCCTTCCCCCTGGATACTCTTCTTGCCACTGCTTTTGGAGAAATTCTCATAATGACATTTCCTACTTTCATAAGTCATGCCTCATGACCTTGAAAAAGAAACCACATGTCCACCACTGGAAGCCTCCTTCAGGTTCCCCTTGGATATGAGAGCCTGATTCACCACCTATGAAAACTTCTTCAACCTGAAGATATTTACCTGGGGCTTAATTTCACACTTAAGTACATCCTGAAACCACTTTTCCGCAATAGCCTCATCTCCTGCCAATACTAGAACAAAGCACTACAAATCTGTAAAGCATTCAATATAGTCCATTATGGACATACTCCCCTAATTCAACATCATGAACTCATCTTCTCTCTCATGTCTTAGTGTGTTTGGATAAAAGTGCTCCATGAAATTTTCATGAAAGTCCTTCTATTCCATAGCTTCCAGCTATCCATGCCGAGTCTAGATGTCCCAACATCTCTTTGCCTGGCCACATAACATATAGGAAGCCAATTTGACTCTATTCTCATTAGAAGTCTTCAAATGATCAATTATAGTCTCGATAAACTCAATCCAGAACTTATCTCCCTCGATTCCACCCTCTCTAGTAAAATTCAGAGGGTGATGTAACTGAAACTCCCTCATTAGATCAGACATTATTTTCACAACCCGCCTTGGGTCTAATTCTATGAATTGCATGAAGTGAGTGAATTTCTCTCATAACTTCTTCCCTACTTCCTCAACCAGCACTATCAGTGCCTTAGGTTCCACTACTGGTGGAGCATCTCCAGCCATATCCTTTTGTCATTCACTCAACAAGCGTTGTCATGAAGGGATATCTCTACAATTCCAAATACGCACCTCAGGAAACATAACACAACTTTATTATATTTACATAATAGAAAAAAAACAACAAGACACAATAAGTCATTTTCCCCAAACCCCACCACATGGTCAAAACTGAGGCGTTATCACTACCCTTAACCATTCTACACCTAGGTTTTGGTTAATAAGGGTAAACACATTCTCATTATTCACATTCCATTAGACACCCATTTATTCACATTTTTCATCATTTTAACATTTTCAGTTTCATATTAGGCACCATTTTCAAATCAATTTCATAAGTAATGAAAAACAATTTAAGTTCAAAAATTTATCCAAAACTCATTTTCCCATCTGTGCTTAAAATGATGCATGTCACAAAATAATCCTGAGTGCCTAGAATGATTCATGCATACTCAACTCTCATTCATTATTGGACCACGAGTCATAACTTAGAAAATCTTAGCAAATCACTATAACAATAATCACATCACACAACAAGTGCTCCACCTAAGGTGAAATAATATCCAACTGTAACAAAAAACATCAATAATTGTAATCCCACCCTAGGTACTTGGGTTTTTTCCTATACATGAGTTTGTAACTCTCATTCATGAGCTCATATCCAAGGCCTAACTCATCATATTCTCATATATACCTTTCCCAAATTGTAAGATAAAATAAAAGAAAAGAAAACCCTTTTGATACCACTTTATAATGTCTTCGACTAGGTGCCATGCCCCGATGCCCTGAGTCGGACTGCCACATGACCTTATGTAGGCCTCCCTATACGTCAAAGGCTGTTGACTAGTAGTGAGGGTCTAATATGTTGATCATGGAGAGACTATATCCTCTTTTATCAAAGTAATACACCAGTGTAAAATAAGAAACAATAACTAAATAACATATAATCATAACCTAAAATAACCAGTATCACAAGATGGCCAAAACTGGAAATACAATATCAAATCTAAAGCATACAGTATGTCAGCAACAACAATTTTTAATAAAATGTGGGAGAAAGGTCACACAGAAAAAACAACAAGAAATCTGAATGCAAGGAAATTAGGGAGGTCTAAAATAGTGAAAACCAAGAGCATCCACCCGAACAAGATCAACACATTCTGAAGGAAGACTGTCCATATTAGAGAAAATAATATGAGGATCATTTTGATCACCCTTGGAGGCTAAAAAATCTGCCACTTTATTGCCTTCACGCCATGTATGTTGGACAGACACACCATTAGGAATGTATCAGATACACCTTCGAATGTAATAATTAATAGACCATGGGGTATTTGACTTGCGCTGTATAGAATTATAAATCACTATAGAGTCTGTTTCAATCAAGGACGGAGATAAATTGAAGCCCCTACAGATTTCAAGCCCCTCAAGAAGATCCTTAGCCTCTGCTCTGATAAAATATGTCATGCCAATGTGTAACCCAAAATGAAGACATTGAAGACTCCCCCAAGCGGGTAACAAATCATTTCTGGTTCCCTCATCCATGATCCATCCCAAATCAGCCATCTAGCACAAGGCATTTTCCCTTTTCCTATCCAGAAAACACAAAGTCTATTTGGGTACCAATCTGGCAGTCCGAGTATGTTGTGAGTACAACTCAGTGGACCACCACCAATGGTGTCTAAAACAATATCCAATCAATAATAGTGTATGTAGTTGTATAAAGAATAAAATTCAAGAAATAAAGTAAAAAAATTTACATTTATTCAATTAATATTTATTTAACCACATAATACTTGGGTTCTCGAGGACACTCAAACTCTCAATACCTACTTTGTCTCATTTTGGAGTTTGAACTATCCCCAAGAGATATCATATATATGAATGTAATTGTTACCCTTAATCATCACAATTCATATCTAAATGTCCATGTTATTATTAATTATCACAATTCATATCTGATAAAACACATAAAACATGTAAATTAGTTTGACATGAGTAATGTTCACATAGGGCTCTAACCTCAAGGGTCTAATGTGAGTGAAACTAAATGAAGCATAATATCTTTCTAGGAAAACGAGAAAACTCTCATGGTATTTTCCCTATCCAAACTCCAAGAGCTCTCACGGTCCCTTGGAAATCAAAATGGAAGCCCTCACGGTCTTCCTCCCCAAATACTCTCACAATCCTTAGAAAATCAAAATAGAAGCTCTCATAGCCTTCCTCGACAATCCCTCGCTCACACCCCCGTTAACCCATGTGTTACTCCATGACAACATAATCACAACCAAGTGACATAAAACCAAAGGCTATTTCACAATTCATTACAATAATTAATTAAAAAATTAATTAACCATACACATCTCATTAATTAATTTCCATAATTAATTAATCACATCATTTCAATTAATTAATTCAACAATTAATTAATCATACCCATCTCATTAATTTATTTTCACAATTAATTAATCACATCATTTCCATTAATTAATTTAATAATTAATTAATCATTTTCATTGATTAATTTAATAATTAATTAATCATACCCATTTCATTAATCAATTTACACAATTATTTAATCACATAATTTCCATTAATTAATAATACCCAATTCCATTATTTAATTCACTAATTAATTGATAACGTATCTTCTATTAATTAATAAAGCAATTAATTAATCATTTCACAATCTCAACATCCAATAATTAATTTTCCAATTAATTATTCTTAATCCACGATTCAATATTCAGATAATTAACCCGATAATTAATTACCCTCAATCCCACAATTCAATTATTCAGTCAAATTATAAATTCATCAATTAATTAATTGACAACATTAATTAATTCAATTAGGAATTCCAATTTCTAAACAAACCCTAGAAATTCTATAATAAAATACATGTAATTGATATCAATACTATAAGATTTGGATAATAGACCACCTACCTCAATTCATTGATGAACGGTTGCCTAATAGAAATCATCAATTTCAACGGAATAATGACATAGCATGAGATCAGGATCTAAAACCTAAATCCAAGATTGAACAAATAAAGATACCTTAATTATAAAACTAAATCCAGAAGCCTGTATCTATATTTATCAAATCTAGATCTAGATCCAAAAAATAGAGGAAAACAACCCTCCAAAATAATGGGAGAAGAATAGAAGATCAATCGGGAAGAAACAGCACACCTGAAGAGATGTATATCTGCCAACAGGGCTTCGAATCACCAAGACTGGAGGTTGGAAAGCCTTAGAATCTATCCAGGAGGCTCTGGAATTGAGATAAATCAATTACGGGTCAAGGGAATTTGGGGGTATAATATAGGGGTTTAAGAATTTTTTAATAATTTTTCGGGGGATTAAAATCTCGTACGCACGGTTTGCTGCTTGGGGTGCACGATTTCTCTTAACCATGCACCTAATTGTGCACCTCTTCTAGGGGTGCATGATTTATCCTATTATGGAACATGGTTTTCCAAACTGTGCACCAACCATGCAAATGCTCACTGTCTAGGGTTGCATGGTTTGCTGGGCTGGGGTGCATGGTTTGGGCAAACTGTGCGCCAATAGTGCACTTGCCTGTATCCTTCTAAAATTTTCAAATTTTACCCAAATTCACCCTAAGGTAAAACCCAAATTAAAAGTACTCAACAATAAAAAAAAGAGTACCTGTTAATGAGCCCAATACATATCCAGAAAAGGTTGGTATCTTACATGTCCATTGTCAAAACTTGACATATTAGCTAGTAATAGTAGTAGAATTATCATAATGATAAAACTTTACTTACTAGGTGTGATTCCAATAACTGGAAAAAATAATTTCATACTATATACTACTTCTTTAGTTGCCTTAAAAGCCACAACACGCTCGGTATTTTTAGATATGGCTACCACTGACTTGAATGATCTTCTCTTACTCATTACTTTAGCCAAACTGTGATATTAGATCATATTGATCTATAAGAAGACTAGTTTATATACCCTTAAAAACTAGTATATCTTCCTCTCCACATATCAGGTACACATCTTTTGTACTTTCTCAAGTAAAAATGGATGGTTCTAACTACTTCTCATGCAGTTCTCTTGGATATAACTGATAATTTCTTATCATTAAGTGTATGTTGGTAGTATTATATATTGTACATAACATGGAATATGTGATAGATCCATTTATGGAGCTTATGGACTTATAATCACCTATTTAATCTCCTCTTATTCCCCATTCATGTCTTCTTGGAGAGATTTATGTCATGTGACACTGGTAATAATTCTCTCTTAGATTGTTCCAACTTGTGTTTTTCAATACCTTGTCAACATATGTACTTTGTCTTGGTCTAAGAAATCCATCAGATCTACCTCAGTTGATCTCATTCCTTATAACATAGGTTTCTACTTTAAGTTATTATCTGGAGAGTTATTTTCACCCCAGTCTTAACCAATTGTAAGACCAATAGTTTTTTTCCATATGTTATCAAACATATTTTACTTAGAAAATAGTGATGCTCTCACTAACCACTTTTAGACACATGAAAAAAATCATTCCAAATGAATATTCTATGATCTTATTGCCTAATTCAATCCAAAACTAGATTTTAGTAACTTATAACCCTTATTGGCATTCTATGGTATCACCAACCCTTTCTGATTGTGTTGCATAGATACCTTCCAAGATTGGTGGTCTTGACATCCAATGCCCAGTATAATGATCATAGAAAGTAGTTGACTTGTAGAAAATTCTAATGGATTTAGGCGTGATGGCATGGTATAACCAATCGAGCCTTATTGGTACCATGCTTGTACAACCCATGTATAGTCTCACTTGAATACCCACTATAATATTCAAAATAATAAACCCCTATACTTTGATACATGGAATCCATTATTGAATTTTAATTAATCTTGTCAATCTTAGATTGTTTCCATTTACTACTTGCTTGTAGGATTCATTACTCTTAATGAATAAAGCATCACCAACCATGGTGAATATAAAACTATCACCATGGTTTTATCCTTTCCTACACAGTATATGTCTCTAGAACATTCCTTTTCCATAAGCTCTTGTGAAACTTTCTCCTTTAAAAACTGATTGTGCATCTCCATCATTGACTAAATCCAATTCAATCATGATCCCACTATCTCAAATAGAGATGTTCACCCTTTTATAGAAATATAGTCTATCACTTTACTATAGCTTTTCTATCTTAGAGATTTATGTAATATCTTTAGAAAACTTTAGGATAATTACAATAGATTCACATTGTTTTTTTCTTGATGCAATATTTTTTATATACTTAATAAACACTTTGCATCTAAACACATGTTCTTATGTTGTAATGGATTTATATCATACTATAACTCATATGATATCCATTTTTCATTATAGTTGACCTATGGTCATGTGATAACCACGTTATTTTCTAATCATCTCTCAAAAATAATGGAAGTTTTTCAATTCATATAAATCTAAACATTTATTCACCTTTTACTTTCATCATGACTCTGATGTTTATAAGGAAATGTTTATTTAGGGATTACTCGTCGATAATTGCATTTTTAATTATTCAAAGGGTCAAAACATTCATCCAACCACGTAACCAAGAAATCAAGGAGGCCTAAAATGATGAAGCCCAAGGGAATCCCCTAAGATAAAACCATTAAAAACCGAAGAAAAAGACCCCATACTAGAAAAGACCAACATGGGTTCTTCCGAACCACACCCCCGAGAAAGGGCATCCGTAGAAAAATTGGCCTCTCTTGGAGTATGACTAATAGCACAACCATTATAAATATTCATAACGCATCTACGAACGAGGTATGTCAATGACCAAGTAGCCTCGACTTTCCCAAGTAAAGCTCGAATCAACACCTCGTAGTCTGATTCCACTTCAGAGATCAACATAGAGATCATTTTTCATAGATGGACACCCATGTGTAACGCCTGAACTTCAGCCCCTATAAAGCTTCCTGACCCATGAAAGCTGCTAAAAGAAACTAACACCAAGCCATTAGTCCACCCTCTCGTATCTGCCCATCCATAAAGGACCCATCAACATTCAATTTAAAACCATTTCCTGGAGGTTGCCATCTAACCCAGTTGCCATGAAGACTCATTCGGGCCATAGGTTTGTTCAGAAAATTACACAGAACAAAGTATTCATGCCCTCCTTTAACCAGCAAACCTAACTCATGGATAAGAGTATTCATACTAACTTGTTTCATCAATATAGCCATTCGCTCCCCAATTCTGGCTTTATTCTGGGCTTCCCAAAGCATCCAGAATATTGCGGTCACCACCATACCATGAGCCTTGGACTCCATCCCCTGATGATCCATGCCCAGAAACCATCATGTGAGGAAATCCTATATGGAAGTGCAAGACCTGTTAAATCTACCCCATATATCCATGTAAGACTAGAGACTAGTAGCCCATTAACTTTTGATAAACAGATGAACCGCCGAATCTTCCTGGTAATTAGAATAACAGAAACATCGAGAATCCAAATAGATGCCTTTCCTTTGAATATTTTCATTTGTCGGTAACACATGGTTCCGAGCACGCCAAACCAGAAAGTTCATATTTGAAGGAAACTCCTTGCACCACATACGCAAACCCCATTCATCACGTATCCCTTCTTGCCTGATCAACCCACAATAACCCCCCCCATTGAAGTACCTGAATCTAGCCACAGTAAAACAGAACCCATCATCCTCCTCAGAAAAGACAACTTCTTTGAAAAAATCCTTCTTCTTCGGGTTCATAATTGCATCAAGAAATTTGGGATGACTGCCAGCCTCTCTTACCGTCATCTCTGGCTCGGGACAATTTGGAAAAAATAACTTCTCGCAAACCCAGTTACCCCTCCACAAGTGTATCTCCCCTCATCCCACCGCCCATCGCGAAGACCCTTGGAGGACAATAAGGTGAACCACCACCATTTTCCCCAATCGCGATAGTTTCCATAAATCCCATTCCTCCCAGATATTACCATACTTACATCAAAGACTTTAATCCCACATCGATTTCCCCACCAAAAAGTCCCAAGCTAGGTGAGCCTGCCTGGTCTGCATAGAAACTGAAATGTCTCTAAGGCCGACACCTTCCTCTTGCACTGGTTTAGCCACTCTATAATAGCCAGCCTAGTGTGGCCTACCCATGTATTTGGAATCCCATAAGAACCTGTTCATTAATTTCTCTATGGAAAAAATAGTCCCCTTTGGGGGGGGGGTAATGATGGACAGAACGTGCATCGGGATGGAAGATATCACACTGTTAATCAACTTCAACCGACCCCCAAAAGAAAGAAACCTATTTTTTCAGTTCAAAATCCTCCCAAGCATTCTATTGATAAGATCCTCAAAGAAAACCTTCTTCACCTGTTTGTTAGATATTGGAGCCCCAAGGTATAACATTGGTAACTGCTTTTGTTGAATTCCCAAGATATCTTGCATGACCCGACTCCTTCTTATTGACCATTTATTGGAAAAGAAGGCATTTCTCTTCCTAGAGTTAATAATATGACCACTAAGGCTGCCATAAACTACCATAAGCCTCATAAAGTTAACCAATGAAGACCTTCTAGCATTTAAAAAGATGAGAATATCATCAGCGAACATGATATGTGAGCAAGAGCCATCCAATGCTAGAGAAATATAAGGCAAAATCCTCTACTCCCTCAAGCACCTATGCAGGTTCTGAGAAAGAGACTCCTGTGAAATGAGAAAAATAATGGGGGAAAGGGGTTCTCCTTACCGCACACCCCGCAAACTTTTGAAAAAACCAAAACCCTTACCCAGAAGAGAAATGGTGAGCCAAGGGGAAGAGAAACAACAGAAGCAGAGATCACATACCCACTCATGAAAACCTAACTTTCTCATCACCTGTATAATGAAACTCCATTCCAACTTGTCATATGCCTTATCCATATCCACTTGTAAAATCACATTGGACCTGGTCACCTTCCAATTCACATACAGCAATAATTCTTGAGCCACTCCCACCACTCCTTGAGTCCCTCTACCTTGGATAAATCTATGTTGTTCTAGAGAGATAATCCTTGGAATTACCTTGTTCAGACTCCTTGCCAGTACTGTGGATAAAATCTTGTATGATACATTGCAAAGGAAAATTGGTCTATATTGGTTGATGGATGAAGGATCTTTTACCTTTGGCAATAAAACCACCCTTGAAGCACATGAGCTCCTTTTGAGTGCACCCCCTATAAATAATCCTGCACGACTTCAACCACTTGAGGACCCACAAATCCCCATGCAACCACATAGAAACTTCCCGGAAAGCCATCAGGCCCGGGAGCACTTTCCAGGGACATGCTTCGAACCACCTCCCATATCTCATCACCATTCGGGATACCCCTTAATAATTCATTATCCATATCCTCCACCCTCCTGGGAATGCTCCCCAAGAACCCCTCATGTTCCACTGATGAAATTTTCTCCCCCATCATACCCGTTCTCTCACCTACCAGCAAAGTCTCAAAGAAATCCAAGGCCATTCTCCCAGTGGTATCCACGTCAAAGGAAAATGATCCGTCCTTCATCCTAATGTTAATTTTCATATTTTGGCGCTCCTTTAAGTAGGCATGGAAAAAAACATTGTTCCTGTCTTTAGGGATTACTCAGTGCTACATTTTAATGATCAATGTTTTTATGTTTGAATCATCATTTATCCTCCTTATCATCCTCATATATTTGATGTGCATAAGGAAATGTGTTTTTAGGAATTACTCCACACAACATTTTAATGATCAATGAATGCTTGGTCGATATATTCTTCAGCACATGGGCTCGGAAAAACTCATATCTTTTAACCATGCATATTCTATACTTTACTTTTTCATTCCTTAATAATCTTAAAGGGATCTTATGAAGTATATGAATTTACCTCTAGATTCTCTTTGGAATAGTTTATTCTCTCTGGATGAACTAATTCTAAAAGATTTTTAGAACACCTTTATTTCTAAAGGTTTCTTTATCCAAAACTAAATAAGTAAATATGCCGATAATACCTAAATTATTTAACTTCAAAGAGTTTAATCACCATACTAAGTATATCCTTGACAACTACTTTGTTTTATTAGAAAAATAGTTATCTATCCAAAACTAGGTATAAGTGAGTCTTATATTTTATATTCATCAGTTATTGTTAATGATTCATGCATTACTTAACTATTTGTTAAGTATTAGACACCACAAATGACATTTATTCCCAAAATGGAATAATATATCCTTATTTCCAATGGAAATGTGAGATAAATGTTTCGATTATGCTCAATAAAAGTTTAACTAGAATCATTAAACTTGGTAATTAGAAGTTATATACTTCTCACTGCTGACTTAGGTATTACCCTTTATCAACCGCTTAGATAATTCACCTTACTTATCATAACATTTTTATACTCACTTGGTTACTATATTTTAATACACATATATGATTGGCATATTATATGTAATTCTCAATAAGTATGAAATAAACGTCACATATAATGATGAATATACCTGAATGAGAAGTGACTACTTGATCCTTCAATTCAGTTCATAACATTTAATCTTCCATAATCTTATCTCGTGACATGTGAAGAAAATAACCTCATGTTTTATGATCAACCTCTGTTCTTTGAAGGATGTTATGAAGGCGCCTTTAACATCACACTTTTCATTGGCCTTTATCGCCTTGTCTTTCAACTTGTTCACCCTAAAAGATAAAGATGGATCTTTCTTTAAGTTCTTATATTCTTATAGAACATTACCCAAAAGGTAATAAACCATTTTATCCTTTTACTGTATGTTTTTGTAATCTTAAAATACACTGGATAAAGTTAGTGATAATGATATAATAATTGTATGTATTTAAATAAAGTGCTTCATTTTTCAATTTACACGAACCTAGCATAATCATTACCCATTCATATCTCTCTTCACTTTATCATCAAAAACTTCCTAGAGATGAGAAAACATGTAAAATCTTTCATGTCTAGATGTTGTATCTAAAACTCACATCAAACATTAATGATATAATTATGATTTAAACATTAAATTCATTATACATGAGTCTCTTATAATCATCTTTATTACGCTATTTTATCGAATCCTAGTATCCCTCACTACTAGACTCGGAATACTTAGTAACTAGAGTATTCTAGTAGCAAGGATCCCTAAAACCTATCATCATAGTCTAAGATATAGATACGCCACTACTTATAGAGTTTCAAGATAGGAATTTGACTAGCCAACTGCATTAACTTGCAACTCCTTGAACTATTGAGTGAAGTCTCAACTTCTAAAAATCATAAACTTGATTTACTCAATGATTAACATCTAAATATGAAACAAGCTAGTTATGTCTACTTATTTTTCGTCATATTTAGTTAAGTTAATCTATCACTTTCATAAGAACTCATATGTAGTAGGAGACACCCTCAACTACGGTTGGTGATCACCTTGTACACCTAATTTATTCAAATTCAAACGATGAAAAATGTTTGTGACCAAACATTTACTTCAGGGTTTTTATAATTTCATGATGAAATGAAATCATTTTCTATATGATATACTTTTACTATATGATTTCACTCACAAATAACCATGCAATAAACAAAAAACCATTCATCGTGTCATAAGTTGTTTTAATCTATGCATTTAGTTTATTATTTTATGTGATCACATAAGATTGTAAACTCACTAAAAAATAATAAACAATGTGTAGATTAAATATAAGGATGTGATTGATCTTGAGAGTTTGGTATTAGTTGATCCATTTATGCTCAATAGATTAACAATGACCATAGGGGTATAATACCTGAGTCGTATCTGACACGTATCGCAGCTAGCACCCCGATTCAAAGTATCTACGTCCCGTCTAGAATGTCATCTCATCTTGGTGTGGTCCATGTCTTCGTTCATATTCGTCATAATATAAAAACACTTGATCCCATTTTTTTATATTCCAAAAATTAACTTAATATTTTAAAACAAAAAAATTTAAATATATATTTCAAAAAAATAACTTATTTTGAAATATATATATATATATATATTAATGATCTCGGGCCCCTGCATAGCCCAGAAAATCCCAAAATGGGGTTTTAGGACTGATAGGACCTACCTCGACCAATCTTGGGTCAGGCAGCACCTGCCCTAAACCATTTCTAGTTGATCCAATCACAACAGGATCATGCGGGGGGACCACCGCTCATACAACAACAACTAGAGGAGGTTACAATGTGGTGAAGTCGGCCAGCAGAGTCTAACGCACGAGATCTGCCTGATGGGAAGGGTGGATTGGATTGGCGGTGGTTGGCAACGCGCGATGGAGGGGGAGCGGATGGCGGTGGGGTCGGGATTCGCCGATGAGGGGTGCCCATGCGGCGAGTCGGTCGAGGCAGTGGTCGCAAGTCAAGATCTAGCTGACGATGTGAACACGAGGCGTCGAGGGTGTGTCTGGTCGGAGCGCGATGAAGGTCGATCAAGGTGGATGGAAAAGTAGCACAGTGAGGTTGTGGGATGGGGAGTTGGTGACCACGTGACGTGACAAAGGTGTTGTAAAGGTGGCCAGGGGGTGCCAACAATTTGCGAGCAGAAGGCAGCTAGGCGGGCAGAGACCAATCAGTTGGGCTGGTCAAGGAAGAGTGGTTGCGGGGGGGGGGGGGCAGTTTTTTTGGGGTCTTCGATGCCAACAGGAGACCTTATGGGTCCATTTTTTATTTTTTTATTTTTTTTATGCGTTGTATTGTGCATCGACTCCCATTATACCAACACAACCCCCTTATTTTTAAATAAACATTTTTTTGTTTATTTTTTATCTGCATCCACCAACCCCACATGTTACAACCTTTTAATTTTTTTCAAAAACCTATTATTACATACTTTAGATAAAAAAACAAAAGTCATTCTGTAATTATGTGGAAAATAGGTCGATCAAAAAATATTATTTCAGCTTCTTGAAAAGAATGATCGTTGGGGTTCTATTTCGATCACTGACATTCAATTGCATGTAAAATTTGCATATATTTATATATGTGTGTTCTTTAATTTATACCCAAAAAATACTGATTTTAATCCGATTTAAATCTTTAGATGACTGTAACTTGGTCATCTGAGATCAAATTGAAACATTGTTTGCGGTATTGAGACCGTAGTGATTCCCTCTAGAAAAATTTAATGTCAATTTAATTTTTTCTTACCTTAAATCATCATGTGATAGCTCTGATGCTAATTTAAAGCACCACGACATGCAGAAGAAGTAGATAGGTTGGAGATTTAAAAAATTTCACCGATGATTAACATAACAATGTTGTCACCGGTGAAGCGTTGCTCAGTACAACTTCTGAGGGTCTCGTGTGAAATATCTTAAGCACAAAATTAAACAGATAAATACCTCATTCATTTCGAAGTCGTGCTTGACATTCGTTCATCATCGACGATCTTTGCTCAAAGGAACTGAAGTTGATTCCCTTTAGATCATCCATATGCGCTTCGAAAGTCTTCACGAGCATCGATTGTCAGATTCTGAGTGCCAGTGAAGATATCTGGTGATGTCTTCAATGTCCTGACGATCACCGCAGCGATGATCCACCGATCTGTGAAGAAAAACTCGGATCGGGAGCTTAGATTGTCTACTTCTTTCTCTATGAATCAGGAGATGAGGGAAAGGCTTTCACCAAACATGCACCGAATAGTTCACCTTATGAGAGCCTCCTCCTCCTTATACATTGAGGAGCACAAATTTACCTAGAAAATACGTCCCAACCCCCGTACATTTATTATTCTCTATATAAGTCATAAACAAAATCTTATTAATAACTTACTAAGTCATAAATATCATTTATATTTTTATCACTTGTAATATAATAAATATATTACGTAATAAAAACAAGTCCTTAACTCAGCTTGATATTCCTGCAAATATTAAATGAAGCTTGAACATTAAAATAATATTCGTTTGTATAATATTTTTTCATGTATTTACTTTAATACTTGTAAATACATTTAATAAATAAATCTGATAATAATTATTCTAAACTTGAATAATATCAATTTATTTATTCTTGGAAATCGTATATCCTTGGACACATCCCAAACCCCACGGCGGGACCCACAATATCCTGCTCTCTTATTCATTAAAATATGGTAGACTTTAGAATACATTAAGTGTGTGCCCCTCTAGGATCTTATCTCGATAACAGTAAACACTATTCACAAACCATGGGCGAAGCCTAACAACTCACCAGGCCCCCTAAAGAGGTGATGAAAAATCATAGCAATGACAACTTTTTCTATAAACACATAGTTGTGTAGTATAATCTCTTTATCTTGCGATATCTCGTAAAGCAGGATGCACACTTTGTGTCATCATCCTTTATTGCTTTATTATTCATGACTTTACTAGATATACTTATCTTCTTATTCCATTACCATGAATTTAGTGAAGGCACTAACATCCTGACCAACTAGACATGAGGTATTACTTTCTTTCAAAAGTGAAAAATTATATATCGATCATTCAATAAATGTCATGACACCAATGACACACCTAATGTAAACTAGCTTGCTATGACTTCAATGTTGTAGTTTTTACCTAGTATCAAAATATGTGATCAAATAGTATACACTAATAATAATATAAAGTGAGAAGACCATTACACATGTTTGCACATAGGAGCTACTAATGACACCTGAAACATGTGGTGCTTCTATTGGTGAATCAGTCTTCGTAATATCAACTACTTGAGATCATTAAGTGCGAACTTCATAAGAATAAGTCTCAATGTTTACAAACCTCCAACGTTTGATTGACAGACATCATTTGTGTCAAGTATGTATATAGACCATAGAACATATATTTAAGATTAATGTTATAGTGTACCGAGTTTCACATTATACCCTGTGAACTGTTATAACCTTTTGATATGACAAATAATTTATGGATATTACCATTTAAACAGTGGACGTATAAAAATAAACATTATTATAGTAAGTGCACATCATGCATAACTCGTTGTATATATTATATGGTAATAAAAAGGTACTATTTAAGCTAGGTATAGGACACCCACTATTACAACAAAAAAACCATTCAAAGTTATTTATGCAATATTTAGTTAATGAATTATTTTAAAAACCATGCATAAAAAGGTGGTCCTCCATAAGTTACCCGCATTCAAAGCTAGGACAAATGAATATCATAAGGAAACCTTATACTACTTGATGTTATTTCATCTATTTCTCTATATTGATTTCACAATATGGTTAAATATATTTATACTTGTTAATTCAACGACTATGTCACACCATTCGTATTTTAATTACAACGAAGTACATTTTCGTTTAGTGGCGTTACGTTGCTCCTTAAAAAAAACACCCAACGACATGGTTGTAGTGCAACCAATTATTGATAGAGGGCCTCCTCCAACATTAGAATTTTCACAGTGTGACATCAACTGTCACATTGTGACCACCTGCATATTGCAAAATTACAGCAGCAGACTCTGTCTGGTCCTCTAAAACTCGCTTCCAATCCATCCCAAACACCCAAAACACCTAAAATTCATCAAAACATGTTAGAATAATGAAATTTAAACACAAATCACCTTGAAATTCAAGGGGCGCTGCATAAAACATGCATCGGAAAATTCCACTAGATAAATTGATGTGAAACATTTCATTGAATAATTTTCGACGGAGAATTCCACCATAGGTCTTTAACTATAAAATTACACCGTATAACTTCAGTAAAAAATTCAATTGCAAAATTTTGAATGAAGTCGATAGTCTCACACAATTTTCAATTTAAGGGAAAAATTGTTCCGCTCCAAAATAAAAACCATGAATCGACTTGATTTTAATTAGGGGGAATGATATTTGAGGATCAAAATAGAGATCTAATTAGAGTTAAGGACTTATATTATTTTAGACTAAAGTTAAATCTCATTTAAATTTAAAATATATAATTTTTTTGGTCATTGGTTGAAGTTTTTCTTGTTTTTTTGATCAAAATCAACATTAACCGGTTGTTTTGGTTCTAAATTGTCATTATCCCTTTTAATTATTTGAATAGGATGGCTCTTAATTTAATATTACACATGTCAACATCCAATTGTGTTGAAAGGACATGCTCAAAGTCACTCCACCATCTGTGCTGGTTGGGCTGGGCCGCATCACTGGACCACAAGCGGCGAATCCCACATCCACGTCGCGGTGGGAGAATGGGTGTCGTGAATGTGGAATGAGCGGGAAACTATCAACATGAATTTTCCTCAATCCACATAAATAAATACAAGGGATTCACTTCAAGATGAATTATGCAGTTCAAATTCAGCATACTGAGCCGGTGATCATCGAATGGGGAAGTCGAAGAAAATCAGGCTCTCGGAAGACAGCTCTGAAGATTCGTTGGAGATGCAGCCCGATCAGTCGTCCATGGCCAAAAAGAGTTTGTATGAGGTTTGTTGAATGAGTTGATAATCTATTCATTACATTTTTAGCATGATTTTGTCCAATGGTCTATTACGATGTGGTGGCATTCACTGGATTACATAGTTCTCTTTAAACAAGTGCATTTGTTCATTATGTTTTCTTTTAACTTTGTTAACTAGGGTTCAGTTTTGTTGAATAGCGGCAAGATAAACGATCATCGATGTATTTTTTTTTTTGTAATAAAAATATTCCATTGATTTATTGGCATCTATAAATATGATAATCCAACCTTATACTTGTTATTTAAAGCTATTTAGCTGTATTATATTTTGAATGCAACACAAATGCTCTTTCATGTTTTTTAATTCATCTAAGCAACTAAAAATTCGTAACAATGAAACTAGCAAAAAAGTGTGATCTCTTATTCAATTAATGCTCATTACGGTATTTATGGAAATAAATATGTTTCATGTACATGATTGTACTAATGTGTCATGGAATTAATTCTTGTATTAATTGTTATAATACTCCTGAATTCGCAAATTCTGATGGATTTTACTTTTGTACACTATTTACATGCAAAGAAATTGTTCACCTCCTTTAGAAATTTTAAAAAATAGTATTGATATCTGTTTAATGGATATCTTGGTTCAACTTCAATGATTAATACCCTTCTTCATCTCCTACCATTGTGTATTTTGATTATCATTACATGTATACAATTTGATTTATACATGTGTTTACCTTACCATAATATTGTTGATATTTTTGTTTTTATTATATTTATGGTAATATCCTTAGATTATATGTCATATCAAAAGGTTATAATATTTCTTAGGCTATAATGAGAATTTAGAGATATCTTGACATTAATCTTAAACTTATTTGTATGGTTTAAATACATCATGTTGAAATGTTGTATTTCAATTAATGAGTGGTTGTTGAACACTCTATCAATTTTAATGAGGTAATTTTTTGTTTTAATTTTGTGCTTAGGTTACAACCCCCTTCTTAGTTTAATAGAGTTTACTTAAACTTTGTAACCTTAATTGAATAATTACGGAATTCATTTTGTGATTTCTCAACCTCTCTTATTTAGAATCAAATCTCTATTAATTGAATGAGAAAATTGTAAGGTGGTGCTTAAATTGGATGCCAATGTGCATGAAGAATTGTTTTGTGGTAGTGGAAGCATTTATTTTAGAGATGAGGACAATGATATGAGTTCCACATGTAGAAGATGTTGAAAGTTATGACTCTAAGAATTCAGGTGGTGTTCCTGGCTTGAGATGCTAGCATATGGAATTCATTTATATATTATGAAAGAGAAAGCAGTCTTAGGTAGGAAGTTGAACCAATAAATCATTGAAGTGACACAATTGTGGAAAAGGAAATATGAATCATTGAGTGTGGAGAGTTGTGCATATTATCCAGTAAAGTGAAGTTGCTAACATTTCCAGGGGAGGATTTGGTGACTTGGATCATAATAACTGAGATGTATTTTTTGATTCCCCTAGTTGAAGGTGTTGATGATGAAATTATGTATAGAAAGAATGATCCAATATTGGATCATTTCACTAAAGGATACCAAGGTTCGACTAATTTGGACTCGACTTAAGGAGGAATTACTAGGCTGGCATGGAACTATAGTGGATAAAGGTCCGGTAATGTTTTTGAAGGGATTGGAAAATTGGAAAAATGGA
The DNA here is from genome assembly GCA_963277665.1 of Viscum album. NCBI lineage: Eukaryota > Viridiplantae > Streptophyta > Magnoliopsida > Santalales > Viscaceae > Viscum > Viscum album. The sequence continues at coordinate 1,112,365,215 of OY728137.1, forward strand.
TATATAGAGATGAATTTGAACTTGTGTCTCTTTGAATATTAGATTTTGAAAAATGGTATAGGAGCTTGTTCATTGGGGGATTAAAGCTTGAGGTTGGGAGTACTATGATGGTGCACAAACCAAAGAATAAGGCATTACTATTTATGTGGTACATGTTTGTGTTATAATCAATGGGTTTATGTTGCTTTATTATTACTCAAGTAAAGAGATATGCTAGCATCTCAATACAAAATACAAAATCGTGTATACCTTTTAATGATATGAAGTTTCAGTGTTTAATGTTGTTGCACCTTTTGATTGTTATCTTTAGAACATCATCACCCCTAAATTTCCTTGACAACCACCTTTGTCCACATGTTCACATGATTAAGGATGCCTTTGATCTTTTGTAGTTTTAACATTTTGTCTTCCAACCACTTCTCGATTAAGTGGTACTTAAATTGGATATGCTTTGTTTGAGAATGAAACATTGAATTTTTGGCCAAGTTATTTTTGCTTTTGAATTAGAAAACAATGTCCCAATTTTCAATCTTCCTCCAATAACTCATTTAGACACATCAATTCCTTTTTTTCTTTCATCAAAGCAATACACTCTATTTTTATTATTGATAGTGCAACCATTGGTTGTGGCTTCACAATTTAATTTATTGCTATTTTTTCTAAAGTAAAAACATAATTGGTATTAGTCTTTTGTGTTTTTGAATCTTTATTGAAATTTGAGTGTGAAAAACCTTGCAAAGGCTAGCCTGGTTTAAAGAAAAACACCATGCTTTTGGAACCTTTCAAATATTAGAGAACCCATTTTATATCATTTTGGTGTTATCTTTCAGGAATCGACTTTCATTGCTTGCACAATGTCTCGATGAGTGAAAATCATGATTTACATCTAACTTTCAAAAATTGATGCATATAGAACTTTTTCCATGAACTCAACCTTAGTTTTTTGTTTGAAGTGACTTATTTTTTCTAAACTTGAAATGTGTGACTAGGAGTGTGGATATTGGTTTTGATTTTAACATCCTGAAGCACTCTAATATTCATTGGATGTAATCAACCTAGGATAGGTACAAAGTATCCAAACTCTGGTCTCTCACGGTCCTCATCCCCAAAATCTGTTTCGTCGGATTGAGATAGTTTCAATAGATTCCAAGAAGCTATAAGTAGTGAAGCCTTGCTAGGAACTAAGGAATGTAAAGAAAGTGAGGGGATTTTTGGGTCTTATGGGGTGCTATATTAAACTTATAAGGGATTATAAAAATATTTCTTCACCTTTTAACACCATTAACCAAAAATGATAGATTCAAGTGGATCTTGGAATTTTGTGAATGTAACAACTCAAAATTTTATTAATAAAATTTCCCTTCTTATAATTATGTTATATAGTATAAAACACATATATCACATAGAGCCTAATAAAAAACACTATTCTCATAAATGAAGAAAGAAATAATTGGTATTTATAGAAATGATAAATTAAATGGTACTTTTGTAAGATGTAAATATTTATTTATAATTTTATAATGATTTAAAATAATATATTTTTCATAAAATAGATTAATAAATTAATATTTTGTTGTTAGGTTAATTTTATGAATTTAATTAATTTTTCAAAGTTTTATAAAATTGATTTTAATTAAAAATTAAATTTATTATATTTAGAAAATTATTTTCATAAAATGAAGTTCATTTTTGAAATCTATATGTTGAAAAATGATTAGGGTGATTTTTTGAGATTTTTTTAAAATAGTTGAATTTTTTATTAATAACGAAATACGTTAATTTATGGTATTTAATAAATATATAAATTATTGAGACATGATTGATGTATGAATGAGTTAATCACCCATTGGTTCAAACTCTTCTAAATTATTTACTTTATTTAGTCATAATAATCAATATAATTGATAGTATTAAGTCAAAATAATAAATAAATGGATAAAATAATAAAAAATACATCTCTTTTTTCATTATCCTATTCAGAATTATGAGTTCATTATTTAGTTTAAATAAAAGATGTTTTTTTTTGCTTTTATGTTTTATAATTATGTATCTAGTCTTCCCAAGACACTACACTTTATAATTTTTGGTTTGTATTTTATGGTTAATTATGGTTAAAATCATGTAATAATATGTTTAAAAGGCTAGGGTTGTTATAATGAATCTTTTTAAATATTAAAGAATATCATGATTATTGCTCATGTTTGAATATCTAGGGCTTTTCAAAGGGATTTGCAGTGGAGTGTAACACATTTTGATCTGGATTAGTCGTTGTGCTCATATAGGAGGGGAGACCTCTCGCTTACTTCAACAAAGCATTATTTGAATCCAATTTTGTGAAGTCGGTTTTTGAAAATGAACTCATGACACTGATTATGGCAATTTAGCATTGAAAGCAATATTTGATGGGGATATGATTTGAAGTTTATATTATCAGAGATTCAAACATATGCTAAATTATAGGGTTGTATGAGCCTTTTTTAGGAAGAGTCGTGACAAATGTATGAGTTATTTCAATCTGTATATGAGTCATTTAAAATAGTGTATAGGTAATTGTGAACATTTTATGAGTAATTTGGACCCATGAACAAGTCATCTATCATTTCTTATAAGTGATATCGTGCTATGAATGAGTCACATGGATTTGCATATGAGTCATTCTATACGTAAAAAAATTATGATTTTTATATATTAAAAGGTGTATTTATAAAAACTAAATTATGAAGAATAACAATGATTTTAAATCTATCCTTTAATGTTATAAACATAAAATCACCAAAAATGGTATGTGATTCAAGCTTGAGATTTATGAGAAACTGATCATCAATTCTAGAGAATAATATTAAAGCATTAGGATGTTTGAGAGACTTTAATGTCTTAAAATGAATTTTTGATAATTATTTATTTTGATGTAAAATATATATAATGTTGTTAAAGTCATACTTTTATGTTTAATACATCATGATGCTTTAATAATACATGATACAATAATTATATGAGGGAGAAATCCAAAATCTAGCGAGTTGATTTTTTTTCAAATCATCCAATGAATGCTCGTTTCAAAAAATAATGCCAACCATTTTAAAGTGAAATATAAACACTTCAATCAAGAAAATCATGAAATTCAAGGGGAAATGGAAACTGGATATTAAGGGGATATTAATTAGATTTTTATTTTGTTAGATTCATAATATCTAGATTAAAAGATTGAATTTGAAATACATATAAGGTATTAAAAGGTAATCATATAAGATAATTTAATGTTTTATTTAAAACATTATTTTCTTTGGAATGGGAGAAAAAAATATCATTTCATTGTCTATAGTCTTTATTCTTTTTTTTTAAAGGATTTATTCCATTGAATAGATCTAAACCAAGTTTAAAAAAAAGAAATGAACCATACCAAATAAGTACGAGATAACCTAAACTGAATTGAACTAAACCAAATAGATTTGATTAGAATTGAACTAAATACATCCTAAGTAAATTGAATCAAATGAAAAAAATAACCAAAATTGAATATAAGATAATATGAATGAACTAAACTGAGATGGATTAGATTTAACGAATGCAATATTAAGTAAATAAAAATTAAATGATATGATCCATCAATATCCAAAATGAATTAAACTAAATAAAACCAATATAAACAAAATATAATCAAATATAAGATATTATTATAAATTGAAATGAAACTAAATGAGGACAATCTCATTGAAACAACTTATTATAGAACTAAATCAAATAGATAATACTTAACCTGACTTATTGAAATCAAATTGAAAAAAAACTCATTATACCCAAATTAAACTAGAACATATACAGCATATTTTAAATAAATTACACATTGAAAATAAATCGAATCTAATTCAAATTAAACAAAACAAAACATAATCATGTTATAACTAATGGGGTTGAAATGATCTGAATGAAATCATAATGAAACAATTTAAACTAAACTAAAATCAAAATCAACAAAATATAATGGAACAGTCTAACGACATATCAAATGAACCAAAATATAATTTACCAAAATTAACCAAACCCGACCAGTGTAAAATCCAAATGAATTGAACTAATGTAAAGTAAATTAAATAAACTAATTATAAGTGAACTAAACTATATTTAAGGAACAAGATAAAATTGAACCAAATAAATATGAATTAACCATATTGGAAAAGTGATAACCCCACACAAATACTCATAAACCACCCAAAAATTTTATGAATCTCATTGAACCAAAAAAATAAATTAATTAAACAAAAATGAAGTTAAGTGAGTCAAATTGACATAACTAAAAAAATGATCTAACCCAAAAATGATCCAAATGATTTCATATCTCAATGTTTGATTAGTCACTGAAAGTGGATAATATTAATTGTTAATATTTTTATATTCATTGTTATAAATTCCATAAACATTGTTTTTAGTGCATTACATAAATAAAACTTCATTTATCATCTTAAATGCAATTCATGTTTTAAATGCAAATTTGGGCCCAATTATTCATCTGTTTATGGACAAAATTATATTCATTTTCTAAATTTTATATTTTTGTATATGATTTATCACTTTATTTGGAACATTTTATTTTTTATTTCCGATGGATGAATCTCAAGGGAATATGGAGATTTTTTCTCCTGAATGCAGAAATTTACTAGAAAAGCCTAATGGGCCTAAGGCCCATCAAACAAATGTGGGGCCCACAAACCAAGCCCAATGAAGCTAAAAATTTTACAGTATAAATAGAAAAATATGAGGATCATTTTATTCAACTGTGTCCAGATCTAACTCCAAATTTTTCATGGAGATATATGGATCCTAAGTTTACATTTAAATGGTGGGCCCAACATAAATGCACATAAAGTTGTCCCACCATTTCGACCATAACTTCAAAACTTCTGATCCAAAGTTCCTGAAATTTTTACACCTACTATAAGAAACATGGAATAATATATTTGTCTTCTATTACCGCTAATGATTCTGCCATATTTAATGTCAAATTCGAACATCAAAATGGTGGACGAATCTGGACAGTTTTCCGGGTCAACTTTGAAACGTCAATTTCCTTTTGATTATTCACCCTTATTTTGACTCTCTTAATTGTTGGGGGGTGAATTAATTGTGGGGGGTGGACCTAAGTCTCCTAATATTACTATATAAGGAGATGTTGGTGAAGGGAATAAGCATCTTATATTTTCCTTTCAATTGTAATTTTCTGCTTTCATTTTGTAATCGTATCCTCAATTTTTCCCATGTAAGTTCTTCTTTCATGTTGAGTATCTTAATAAAAGTTTTTCTTCTTATTTACTATTTCTTTTCCTTTTCTTAACACGTTTATACCGTTTAATCAAGGTGTGAATTTATTCACACCAACACTTGTGAATTTCTCACACAACGGTGGAGTGTTCATTTTTATTAATGTTTTTCTTCTTCAATTCCACTTCTTTAAGTCAACTTCTCGCTTCCATTGATAGAATAGCATCTATGGAGGGCTAAACATTTATGGTTTGGTCCTAGATAGTTGCATGAGATTGATTAGATGTTATTTCATGTACTTTAATTTTTAAATCTTTTTTTTATTTTAAGATTTCCATTTGATGAGTTATGTTCTTATTCATCTTTGCCAAGTTTAACGATGACACATTTTGAGTGCTAGTATGATCTATTTCCTTTGAGTGCTCAGTAAAGTGATCCTCAAAGTGAATTGGTGATTGTCCTTGGAATTTTGTAGGGATTAAATTGGATAATGATTTGGGAGAATTATCTCGTTGTTTGGATACGTCTTTAATTAATGACATGAAATTTTTAAGAAAAGAAATGCATCCAATCCACCAAAAGCAATAACCTAGGATCAACCCATATTAATTAATTGTTTTAGATCAAGTAAATTTTTTTTTAATTGTTATTTAAATTAAATAATTAGTTATCCAATAAATTCAAACCCAAGTTGGCCACTTCACATCCCAGCCTCCATAAAACGTATATTTCTAAAGGTTACTTCTTCGGACCCTGTGGATTCGACCCCTATATGTACTTCAATGACCGTTTACACCATACAACTTGGGTAAATTTTCCCACAAACCAAATTTTGGTGCCGTTGGCGGGGACCAAGTAATTCACCTTAGAAAATCTTTCTATTCTCCCTCGTTTCTCTTTTCTCATCCCCATTTCTCTTCTCTTTTCCCCTTTCTATTTTTTTCTTGACTCCCAAAAATCACGATTACAAATTTCCAAATAAATACAATGGAGTATAATCAAAAATATACCTTCAAAAACTCAAGATGGAATCAATTTGAAAATACACATTGGGAATCACCAACTTTTTTTAATTACTTTGATCAACCTATGAATGAATACCCCACACCTGATAACATGAACAATATTTGTAATGATGAATGTTTAAAAGATCAATTTCCATACCTATCAAGAATGATTGAAAAGATGAATAATGAGGAATTCCATGATATAAAAACATCAATCAACCCTAATCCAGAAAAAATTCTTGAAAAATTGTGTAATCAAATGGAGATAATGAATTCTGAGGTTTCATCTTTGAGGTTAGAACTACAAAACTTTAAAACATGTGAAGAACCCACTTTAGAGTATAGGAAATCAGAGTTAGATAATGAAGTGAATTGGTCAAGTAATGTTGAAATTCAAGTTGAAGAGTGTTTAAATCAGGAGGAAATTGATTTTTTGAATTCAAAAGATAATAACTTGACATCATGGATTGAGTTTCTTAAACATGGCTACATTAGTGAATTTTTAGGACCACTGATCACTGAACAATTGGGAGAAATCCCAAACATTGAGCCCATACCTGCTTCTATAATTCAAATGCACACTTTTGGGGATGAAACATATTTTTATAAGGAACCAATTCATTCTATTATTTTTGGAGAAGAAACTGATTTTCATTCAAATTTCCAATCTTCTTTAGGAAATTTCAATCTTCCTGAACTCAAAAAAATTATCTTTCCTTCCCCACTCAATTATCCCATCATTTGTGATAAACAAGAGCTTTAGGTTTTCATTAATTCATCTCATGAAACCCAAAACGGGGGGTTGATCTTTGATTTATTAGGAAAGACTACAGATGAAAAAAAATCAACCATTTCTGATACTCCTTGCATTTTCACATTCATTTTAGAAAATAGGATTTTTCATGAATCAAATTTAAAATCTTCTTACCAACCACAAGGGATACGCATTCTAAATCATGTTGAAGTGGAGAAAGATGAGGTCATTAAAATTTTTAAAGTTGGAATTGGATAATTTGGGGGGTTCAAGTCGAGCTAACGACGTTAAACAAAAGTGCTGCATGGGAGGCAACCCATGGTTTTCAAGTTTCCAATCATTTTGAATCATTTTATTTTTCATATAATAAATTACCATGGACTGTTGACATGTTATTCTTTTATGAGTAAGGATGGGTTTGAAAGGGGATCTCCATATTCATCTGTGTCACGTGGTGTGATCTCTGAGTAATACCTTGCCCATAAATTTAAAAAGAAGACAATGTATCATCAGTTTATTTTGTTTTGTTTTATTTTTATGTTTTTATAGGTTAAAAAAATAAAAGGATAGGTCATAGGTCATGGGGAAAATCCCATCACAACCATCTAATCCATTGAGACTCAAACCCAGGATTGAAGGGAGATTGTGGCACAAGCTTTCATCATCAAAACTAGGTGAATTTGTTCCATGTTTATCATTTTCAATTTCCTTTTTGAAATCCTCTCCTACCCCCCCTTCTAAATTTTCTTTTCTTTAAACACTAGGGACAATGTTATTCTATGTTGGGGGGAGATGAAATAAAAATGATTTTTTTTAATAAGAACATGCATGTAAAGAAAAATTCCATTAACATTGAACATGATAACACACATTGCAAACTCTGAAATTGGATATCAAATAATTTTTCATGCCTTGATTCTGATTTTAATGCAAGTTTAAGTTCATGAGCATAGTTTTTGGAAAGTGCGGTTGTCCGATGTGATTTTTCAAAGTTTACATTTTCATCCTATAAATAAAAATGCCACAATGCACGTCTACTGGATCGTGGGTGTAAATTTGAGTTCTTGGGTACCTTTTATTATAGCATAGGGTTCTAGGGTCACTTTTAGTTTAATTTGAGTATCCAAAAAAAACAAAAAAAATTGAAAAAAATAAGACCACATAGAGTAATGTTTTGTCCAAATGCGTGGCGTCCAGCACTTGGGGATCATGACTCCAAAGCTTTCTTTCACAGAGTTAGGCTTTATATCTCTATTTTAGAGTATGGAATTGACAATATGTGTGGAGTCCGACACTTGGGGATCATGACTCCATAGTTGTCTTTCCCAGAGTTAGTATTTTAATATCTATTGTGGTTAAAAAAAACACAAAAAAATGGATACTCATCTTAAGGTTTAATGTGATTCCCACCTAGCGCTTCCATTTTTCTCCCCTTGAATAATAAAATGGGCCCCATATCTTTTGTGATTCACAACACTTTATCATGCTTAATTGAAATTGGATGAAATGTGGCGATGAATTTGAACAAAGGAATGGGCTTGGGCTTGGGATATGCTTATGGACCTAGCTTGTTTTAAATGATTTTTATGGGTTTCATAATTTTTTTTGGTATGAGGTCTTTGGGTGAATAATGTGTATTAAAATGTTTTTGGAAAGGGGGATTCGAATTTCATATTTGTAATATATTTTGCTCAGGACTAGCAAAGCTCAAGTTGGGGGTGTGATTAGTCACTGAAAGTGGATAATATTAATTTTTAATATCTTTATATTCATTTTTCAAAAGTCCATAAACATTTTTTTAGTGCATTACATAAATAAAACTTCATTTCTCATCTTAAATGCAATTCATGTTTAAAATGAAAATTTGGGCCCAATTATTCATCTATTTGTGGACAACATTATATTCATTTTATGAATTTGATATTTTTGTATATGATTTATCACTTTATTTGGAACATTTTATTTTTTAGGTCTGATGGATGAATCCCAAGGGAAGATGGATATTTTTGCTCATGAATGCATAAATTTACTAGAAAAATCCTAATGGGCCTAAGGCCCATCAAACAAATATGGGGCCCACAAACCAAGCCCAATGAAGATAAAATTTTTACAGTAGAAAGAAAAAAATATGAGGATCATTTTATTCAACTATGTCCAGAGCTAACTCCAAATATTTCATGGAGATATATGGATCCGAAGTTTACATTTAACTGGTGGGCCCGACATAAATGCACATAAAGTCGTCCCACCATTTCGACCATAACTTCCAAACAGCTGCTCAAAAGTTCCTGAAATTTTTACAGATACTATAAGACACATGGAATAATATATTTTTCTTTTACGAATGCTGATTATTCGGCCATATTTAATGTCAAATTCAAACGTCAAAATGGTGGACGAATCTGGACAGTTTTCTGGGTCAACTTCGAAACATCAATTTCCTTTTGATTATTCACCCTCCTTTTGACTCTCTTAATTTTTGGGGGGTTAATTGATTATAGTGGGTGAACCTAAGTCTCCTAATATGCCTATATAAGTAGATGGTGGTGAAGGGAATAAGCATATTATATTTTCCTTTCAATTGTAATTTTCTGCTTTCATTTTGTAATCGTATCGTCAATTTTTCCCATGTAAATTCTTCTTTCACGTTGAGTATCTTAATAAAAGTTTTTCTTATTCTTTACTATTTCTTTTGCTTTTCTTAACATGTTGATACCATTTAATCAAGGTGTGAATTTATTCACACCAACACTTGTGAGTTTCTCACACAATGGTGGAGTGTTCATTTTTATTAATGTTTTTCTTCTTCAATTCCACTTCTTTAAGTCGACTTCTCACTTCTATTGATAGAATAGCATATATGGAGGACTAAAAATTTATGGTTAGGTCCTAGAGAGTTTCATGAGATTTATTGGATGTTATTTCATGTACTTTAATTTTTAAATCTGTTTTTTATTTTAAGATTTCCATTCGATGAGTTATGTTCTTCTTCATCTTTGCCAAGTTTAACGATGACACATTTTGAGTGCTAGTACGATCTATTTCCTTTGAGTGCTTAGTAAAGTTATCCTCAAAGTGAATTGGTGATTGTCCTTGGAATTGTGTAGGGTTTAAATTGGTGAATGATTTGGGAGAATTATCTCGTTGTTTGGATACGTCTTCAATTAATGACATGAAATTTTTAAGAAAATAAATGCATCCAATCCACCAAAAGCAACAACCTAGGATCAACCCATATTAATTAATTGTTTTAGATCAAGTAAATTTGTTTTTTTTTTAATTGTTCTTTAAATTAAATAATTATTTATCCAATCAATGCAAACCCAAGTTGGCCACTTCACAGCCCAACCTCCATAAAACGTGTGTTTATAAAGGTTACTTCTTTGGTCCCTGTGAATTTGACCCCTATATGTACTTCAATGACCGCTTATACCGTTATGGTAAATTTGGGTGCAACCAATGGTTAAAATAAGATATCTAAATTTTTCTATCTCTCTTTTAAAAAAATAAATTAAATTCAAACAATTTTTCTACTTATTTCATGGTTGAATTTTTTCTTGAATTTCACTTAGAGTGAAGTTCTTCAAATCTAAAATTTCAGTGGATTTTACCTAAAGATCATTTTTAATTGTATCTTGATTTAATTTTAGACTTTTAGTGGGTTATTCCACCTTTAATAGCCCTTCATAAACATCTTATGATCTTATTTCTTCAACGTCATTTCCATTTATAAAAGTGATGTCCATGAAACATTATATTGGATAAATTTTAGATAGTATTTTAATTTTATCTTGATTCCTCTCATTGTACGAATTTACAAGTAGCTAAACCTAAACATTAAAATTATTTATTCATTCTTGGGTATTTTTGTTTAATTTAGTTGAGTTTAAGATTGTTCAATTTGGTTTAGATCTAGTTGAGTCTATACAGTGAATGACCACTGTTCATTTAGAATTAAATCCATTTGATTTTAATTATGAAATTCATTATTAGTAACATATTTTCAATTATAGTTTACTATATTAAATTTCATTATAGAAGGAGTTTTTAAGTATTGAAGAACGTGTGCCTTGAGCAAAATCGTTTTTCTTGAGCATAAAGAAAAAATATGGAAGCATGGTAAACAAACACACTAGCAAATTGTAAGTTTTACATTATTGATTTCAATTTTTAATATATATATTTTAACTTATAGTTTATTTATAATTATAAAATCCTGCTTTGGAGGCCCTTGATGCCCAGAAACTTGACAAATACTTTGGTCCAAATGACCACTTATATCAAATTTTGGGAGATAAACATCATAACAGAGTACGTTGCCGACCAGGGAAGAGTATTGTCTCAATGAGGTATTGGACCACTTTAGGTGTAGAATCTAGTAACACTGAGTCAGAACAGGTAGCACAGGTGGAAGGACGAGCTTAAAGGGAAAACACTGAATTTATGAAACTGATGAAAGTTTTATGTTCATCACTTCCATTAGAGACTGTTGCGGCTTGTGATGTATACATGTCGATGATGTGTACGTTATATAGTGCATTGGGTAATAGTACTGGTGGTTGTCAGGATGATCGTGATAAGGAGGGTAGGGATGATGGTGAGGAAGAGGGTGGGGCTAAGGATGAGGATGACAGTGACGATAGTGATGGTGATGAGGGACATTGACCTATTACATTTTTGACTAATATTTATGACATTTGTTGTTTGATGATTTGGTGTGAATAAATATATATGATATTTTGTATGTTTTTTATCATTGGTTAAATGCATCAATTGATTTCCTCTGTTATCATTATTTTTTTATTAGTTTGTTTCTATTTGAGGATGATATATTAGTTGCATTGCAGGTTCTGTGTGTTGATTATGTTCTATTGGTTTCATTGTAGGTGCAGTGGGAAATTAGTTTCATTATTTCTTGTGTTATGTTTTGATTGCAGGTAGTTTTTGATTGTAGGCACAGTGTTCTGTAGGTTTGAGTATTTTCTATTTTTTGTTTTAAAGTTTTGATTGTAGGTGTCGTGCGTAGTGGGGATGTCGTTGGTTAGGGAGTTGGGGGGGTATATACCAACAGTTTCATAACTGTTGACATACCTATATTCCAATGGTTCACAATGAAATATTGGACACATGAGCCTCAACTCGGTTGGTGAGGACTCGATAGGTGCATCCAAGAGACCCGAGATCAAATCCAGGTAGAGGCATATTTCTGGGTACTGCAGCAGTACTGTAACAGCTGGAACTATTCACCCATTTGGGCCTTTGGGCCACCGGTTTGGTCCTCGGGTCCTGCAAGGCTTTCGGGCCACCCAAGGCCTTCGGGCCAGTTGATTCTCAAGGCCTTTGGGATACTTTAAGGCCTTTGGGCCACCCCAAGGCCTTTGAGACACATGAAATGTAGATGTACCAATCAGACTACAAGGGACAAGACTTTAGAGGAGGATTCAGGGAAGGCACATTCACTGGAGCCGAGCTAACTGGAATTTGAAGAATGAGAGGGTATGACTTTGTCATCGGTACCAATCCTATGAATCTTTTCATAGGATAGTTATCTGACCAACCTTTTGAAGGTGGAGTGTTGATATCATGACATATGTTGGGGAGGAGCAGTTCCAAGTTGTCTTGTCTGGGTGATTCTCTCTAAGACCTGTGGGTCATGTAATTGTCTCTAAAGCCTTCGGGCCTTGTAAGGGTTCCACCTCACCCCTTGAAAGGTGGATTATCAAAAAGATGAAGTCCTTCGGGCCATTCTAACAATTAAATGTTGGTAAAATAAAATTATAACCCCACTATACCAATAGTTCATTGTGAACTGTTGGTATAAGTCTTTCCCATTGATTCAAAAACATTGGTAAATCTCTTTTACAATAGTTTTGAACTGTTAGTAACATTAAAATCTAACCACCCTATACCAACATTTCACTATAAAACCATTGGTATAGGGCTATCCCGACATCCCACTTACCAACGGTTCCTGAAACCTTTGGGATAGGCCATCCCAACGGGTTCAGGGGCTATCCCAGTTGTTTGAAACCATTGGGATAGGTTAAATTTTCAGTAGTGACTTCATGAGAACACAAAAATGACACCTAAAATTTAATCAAAACATAATGAATGATTTTTTTTGGTTTTTTTATATGCATTTTCTTATAAAACTCACTCAATTACTTTTGACAACATTTCATCAAAAGTTAATTTTAATTTGGGTGCAGTCACATTGTATCCTATTAGAACTCTGCAGTTAAACATACTTGGACGAGAATAATACTACGATGGGTGACCTCCTAAAAATACTCATGTTGCATAATTTTTGTGAAAAAATCACGCCAAATGCACCTTTTGATTCTCTTCCCCTCTAACCTTGATAAATTTAAAAGGGTTCCAATCTGACTCTCGAAGGTAGTCCTCCCACAATTAACAGACCTCTCCAGCCTTGCTCTTGGATTCATCTTTAGGATATACTTTGTCTTGGAATCTTGGAGAAATGGCTGGTTGTCAAGATCTCTCATCTGCCTCACACCAATACCACCATAAGTTTATATCTTCTCTAATACCTACCAAAAAAAGAAATATTTCAGAGGAAGTGACAAACGGTAAATTTTTTTGAGTGGAAGTAAATGACTTTGAGTGGAATTCATGTGAATTTGAATGTTCATTCCTTCATTTTTTGAAATTTTAAATGTTATAATCCATAATTAAAATTTTATTTAGGTTATTTTTGAACCTCAATGGATATAGATCTCTTATATTTGAGATACAGGTGAGGGAAAAGGACCTGTAACATATGTTAGAGCCGGTGCAACTCAGTGGGGATGAGTTGATGTTCTCATGGTAGTGTTAGAGACCTTTAATATCCCAAATATTTATTATTGAATTTTTTTGCTTGAGACTTATCCCCAATTTCTTATATCTTGCTTGAACTACTCTGAGCAGTATTCATCCAAAAGGATCACCAGTACCTGGCATGAGATGAATTTTGGTTAGAGTAGTTCAAGAAACATAGGTGGATGTCTACAAAATATGGGGAATGGATATCAAGAAACAAAATGCAATAATATTTGTTTGGGAGGTATGTTATCAAGGAACTTTGGAACCACAATGATGAGAGGAGTGCTAGTTTGAAAGAGGGAGTCCAATCCATCATCAAGAGATGAAAGACAATCAAGCATTTGAGGACAGATTAAATAAAGGTAGTGGAGGTTAGTTGTGCTAAAGTATTGAAGTATTATATCTCTACTCAAGATAGTAACAATTTTAATGCAATATGCATTCAAATGTGGACTTTTATGCATGAAGTGTATTATATTGTTATTATTAAAGACAAATTAAATGTTTAACTACTCACTTAGACAATGCCTTATACACATGATTATGTTACCAATCCTGAGGAAGAATAGGCTATTGATGATGAAACTGCAGAATTATTAGGGGATCAACAACATATTGATGAAAAAAACGACAATGACACAACATTACAGTGGTGAATAAAATTATCAAGGCAAGAAGTCAGGGTATAAAATTTGAGGTTGGTTGGAATCAATACGACCAACCTATTGACTCCAACAAGTCAATATTCATTAGTTATATTGGGGTCACAATGAGAATGAATATATTTATTGATATTAATTCATGGCACCACGTCCAGCCTGTAATGAAGGAAATCCTTTGGAAATATATAACAGTAATGTTACAATATATTTTCTCTATTTTACTGAAAAATTATATAATGAATATTGATTTAATTTTCATTATTTCTTGTAGAGTTCATTTATTTTAGCATATTTCTATAAGAAATTTGTCTTAATGGCCAATGAAAAGGCCCATATAGGCTTCTGGACTCTTCTTACGAAGTTACATATTAAGGATGCTGAGGGTAATGTAAAGCCTCGCCCTCCAGTTAGTTATGCACACATTATAAAGCAGGAAACATGGACTACTTTCATCAATCATTGTAATGAGAAATAATTTCAGGTGCATTGTGGTCGATAATATATTATTTGAAATTATTTATTTTATCCAAATTGATTCAAAATTGTTAATTTATGAAATAGAAAAATAGTTCTTAAAATAAAGAACGTGCATCAAAACCAGTGTACCCCTATCACAAAGCAAGGATGAAGTACGCTTCATTAGAGAATAAATTGGTATTTAATTTAAATCAATAATAAATGTTTAATTATGTGATATGAAACAACATATGTTCCTTTGTTTATATGAAAATTTATTAATCAAAATATGAATCCACTTCCATCTCACATCATGTGCTATGGACGGAGGCTCATGTAAATAAAGAGGGTAAATTAGTTGATAAAAACACAAAAACAGTATAAGAAACTTGTGTAAGTATGACATAATTGTAATTCATTATACTTTATAACAATATTACATAAAAATATATATTTATGTTCATATTTTTTTATATGTTTTAGGCACAAGAATCAACAACGACCGTACTGGAAGAAAAGATACTTTCAGTAGCTTTGAAGCAGCCTTGACAATATGGTCGTGTTTGAGGATTAGGTTTTGGAGTCTCTCATCAAACATATTTCAAGAAGATAAAACCACGTGAAGATACATATAATATGGTGTGATGATTTCAAACACAAATAGACTCACTATAAGATATTATTGTTCAGTCCGGTTTGGAAGACTGATGTATAAAAAGGGATAAAAAGAACAGGTAGTGGAGAAAAGATCCATACATGAACCAAATGATTTAACTAGCTTTAAGGCTAGTCATTCCCACCAACCACATACATTACCTATAGTAATAAATTTTTTCACTACTGGTTTATCCTAAATGTGAATCAAACAACTTTTAATAACTTTATATTACTAAAATTTTGTAGGGCACAGTTATATGTGATTTTTATCGGTCAACACTCATGTATCATTATGTTGTGATGGGTACAATGTATAATCTCCTCAGAGACAAGATACACCATAAAGACCTCCCAAAAGTTCACATGAGAGTGGATATTGAGGTGTCTCATGAGTCGATTGTTGAGTTTCATGTTCCACTTGATGGTCCAAATATTACAATGGTCAATGATGCTATTGGAGCTTTCATATCATAGTCGTCTAATATTATAAAGATACATGAGGTATGTCTTTAAAAAAATCATATGAAAAACTTTTAATAGTTGATGATAGAAGGTCTAAAGTGAGGTATGATATTACAGATGGATAAATTGGTGGAGAAACGGAAGGTCAGATCAAGAAAATCTAGTGAATCGACCAAGAAAACAAAATGACCTTCTAAGAGTAGCTTCTCCCCGCCAGTTCCAAAGTAATATTTATTATCATTACAACTTCATGAAGAAACCGCATTTAAAGATAAAACTATGTCTTACATTTAATATGAAGAAGAAATATATGGAAATTCCTTGACATTCAGAATTGGTCTCGATACTCTAAATGAGATTCTCAAGCATGAATGTTTGGACGTCTCAATTCTGAATTCATACATAAGGTACATTTTCATAATACATCTATCAAAATAGTGAGAGAATATGTTTATTAAATTTAATAATTATTCATATTTTCTATAGGAGTTTATATCACAACTATATAAAGGAAAGATCGTGTGAAACATGAATTGGATTCATTAATCCATGTATCGTTTCTACAAAAAAAAACTTACTTTGGATGATGGAGAAATTAAGAAGAAAAAAGATAAGTTACTCTAAGAATTTAATGAAAAAGTATTAAATGAAATACTCTTTATAACACCTATAATTCAAAGGTAAAACTCTATAATCTAATCATATAAAATATATTTTTAATTTTTGCATTACTTAATCGTTTTTTGTTTTTTTAGGATGCATTGGATGCTTATCAAAGTAAATCTGAACACCTAGAATATTTATTTTTTGGATCCAATGTGTGGATATTCAACCAACCGACCACACATGATGTGTATTGTGAATATGTAATACACTAAAATCAAAATTTAATAGATAAACTTCAAATTATATGTTCTGGTCTGTGTTATAACAATAATTTTGTTATAATAGGACGGTCACTAAATATAGGCTAACTCATGGCATGGAGTTGGTGTCTAAAGTGATAAAGCCTATGTATTACTATACATGGAAACAAATTAAGGTATATATAGGAAGATTTAACTGTCAAAACATTTCAAAACAATTTATTTGTTTTGTTCAATGTTTCTACAGTGTCTGAAACAAGATAATGACATCAATTGTGGATATTATGTTTAAAATTTTATGAGAGAGATCATAAAGTATGAAAAGACCAACATCCTCCAACAGGTAATTTCCAAAGGTAATTAAAATTTCATTAAATATATTTCATAATCATTTTTTTATCTATATTTTCTCAGTAATATCAAGTTTTCCGACAACCTAGATACTCAAAATAAGAAATAAATTTGTTTAAAGACAAGTGGGTGGTGTACGTTTT
Organism: Viscum album; assembly: GCA_963277665.1. Taxonomy (NCBI): domain Eukaryota; kingdom Viridiplantae; phylum Streptophyta; class Magnoliopsida; order Santalales; family Viscaceae; genus Viscum; species Viscum album. The sequence continues at coordinate 1,112,382,654 of OY728137.1, forward strand.
GGGAGCCTACACTACAAAAAAAATTGGTGACGTTTTTTTACATTAGCGATGTTTATAAATATCGTTAATTAATTTTAAATTTGGTTTTGCTAATTAGTGACGTTTATAAAGGTCACTAATTATCCGTTTACCTATATTTCTAGAAATGTGGGTAATTACATGTTTTTTACCTATGAATCTAGAAAAAAAATGGTAAATGTCAAGTCGTTAATTAGTGATGTTTATAAATGTCATTAATTATCCATTTACCTATGTTTCTAGAAACATAGGTAAAATTACATGTTATTTCACAATGTTTTCATAAACGTTGGGAATTTATTGAATTATAATTAAACTCTCCCGCCTCCCTAACCAACCAACAACCCACCTCTCGCACCCACCTACTCCCCCCCCCCTCCCTAGCTGACTGACGACCCCGCTCACCCCCACGCGCCTCCCCACCTCTGACCCTGCCTTACCAGCCCCACCCCTTGCTGCTCATCACCAACCACCTTCCCGTCTCTGACCTCCCTAACTGATTGGTGACGCTGCTCTTCCCCAAATGCCTCCCCACCTCTGACCATGTTAACCGCCTACCCGCCTCTGACTGGCGACCTCCCTCACCCTCGCTCACCTCCCTAACTCTGACCCTACCGATCAGAAATCCCATATCACCACCCATGCCCCCTGTTTCTCATCGCCAACCGCCTTCCTTTCTTCGACCGACCCTGCTCGCTAACCCTGACGACTCCCACCTCATTGCCCCCATGCACCTGCTCCCTCCTCCTCTATTTCCTTAATAAATGTCTCTCAATCCCACATTAGTTTCCATGTGGGATTGGCCCAACATAACTATTAATATATTATATTATTAATATATATTGTTAAATATATATATTAATAATATACTATATTTTTATATTATTAATATGTACCTTCAATAATAATAAATATATATATTAATTTTATTAATATATTATTAATATATCATTAATATATAAAATATACATCATTAATAATAATAAATAATAAATATATTATTGATATATTATAATCACACACACACATATTTTTTAACAGGTTAAGGGTCAATCCCCATTTATATAAAAGAAAACAAGAGATTCTCTTTTAACAAATAGGGTAAGAGGGAACTCATTACAATCATCATGAAAAAAATTCCAATAAAGCCAAACATGAAGGAAAAAATGGTCCTGAATGCCCAATGAGAGACATGCATCAAAATAAGCACAGGATAACATTTCATCATCCCCCCTAACAGTAAATGAATCAGTGGAATCAGTCAAAGAAAATGGTTTGTGCTAGCAGAACAAACAAGCAAAGCACCCTTCCAACACTAGAAAGTGTAGGAAGGATCGAATGATAGGTGTCAGCACACCTATCTCTCTTTCGAGTCACCCACCCAACAAAGCTTTTGAAAGCCACAACAAGTCAACCTAATGCAACACAAAACAATATATATATTGATACTAATAATAAATAAAAATATATTATAAACATATATATATACATACACAAATATTATTAGTTATGTTTTCTTAAAAATATGGCTAAATTAGCCACATTTTTAGGAAAACATTGTTAAAAAATCATTGCTAATTTAGCCACGTTTTCCAAAAAAATTGATAAATTCAACATTAACAACATGTTGATAAAACATAATTAAAAAACATTATTAAATGTATGGTTTTTTGTAGTGACACCTGATTATAACTCTACTGTTAAGAGAGGCTTGGCCTGGAGTAGTGTCAGGATGGGTGACCTCTTGAGAAGTTTCTCGGGGTGTGTGAGTGTGAGGACCAAGCACACTGAAAGAACACATGTTAGATTATGAGGATAATAATTAGTCTGATGATTTGTTCAAGAATGTGGGTGGTCCCCAGGTAGGGGATAACACATTCCTACGAGACAACTGGTGGCGCCTGGCTGGCGATGACCCGACAACCATGCTAAGGCATGGTGCATGTGCTGACAGTGGGCCCCAGTTGTTATAGTGTTGGAGTGGTTTCATATCAGCTAAATCTACCTTAAAATATTTCCAATGTCTGCAATGTCTTCCATGTATCTTTTTTAAGGGAGTATATTTCAGTCCCAATGTATATACTTGACATAAAATGTGTGGAATTTTAATGTGACCTTTCATATGAATAAGAACCGATCTAAATTCTCAATAAAATGGAATAAGTATTGAGGAAAAGGGCAACCCGACTTGTGAAATTATTTTGGAGAAATCACAAGTTTAAATAAGCAACCTGGGTGCCTGAAGAAATGATTAAGGAAAAATACCCCTATTTTTATATTAGATACAAATTTTGAGGGTGAAATTTTTTAAGGGGTGGAGAATGTAACGACTAGAAATTTTCTTTTATTAATAAAAATAAATCTTATTTCTAAATAATTATTTTATTATGTTTTATAATAGAAGAGCATAAAAAACTATTAAAATTATTTACACATCATTTAATAATATTAATTACTACAATTAGGAATAATACAATGATATAAAAATTGAAGAATTTCATACATTTAACAATATTTTTTAAGCCTAAGGGGAACTCCATAGGCTTGAATTTTACCATGAATATCATTCCTTCCATAACGACTGTAAAAAGAAGAATAAGAATTAGGAATATGATAGATGTTTTCAAGGGATGTGTAAGAACCTTTGAGAGTGAAGTAATGAATGATGAAGTATGAGATTAATGGTGCATATATATAGGGCAATATGACCATTGGGCATTATGACCACTGGTCAGTATGGTCATTGAGCATTATGGTTATTGGTCAATATGACTATTGTGAATTATGATTGTTGGTTATGTAGCCACTATAAACAGACCATTGGGATTGTTTTATGATATATAAGGAAGAAAAGATGGCCTCTACTAGAAAGAAAACCCCATGTGAGGTTCACTTATCTGAGCTCAAGAGAGAGGTGGCATCATCGGGATTTTCCCTTAACCAATCACAAACTGAACTTCAAAATCAAGACGCGAGTATAATCATTTGCGAGATAATTTAAAGCTAGTAGAGATCACCACCCAAGTGACATTGGCTTAACCACTCCAACAGAATACCACCATCACACATCTTACCCTTAGGGCATATTCCATTGTAATAAGGGGTTATGCATCTAAACCATAAGTAGTATTAAGGGGCAAGCCTGTGCATGCACGGGAATGCCTAGCCGAACAGCCATGCGAAGGTGGATAGCTGATTTCACGATGAAGATTCTAGGGAGGAGAAGTTTCAAGTAGTTATTCTGGGTTGTCTGTAATGTTTTAAGCCTACGGGCAATGAATTCCTCTAAGGCCTACGGGGCATGTAATTCTTACGCCTACAGGCCTTGTAAGGGTTCCACCTCACCCCTTGAAAGGTGGATTATCAAAATCAATAAAAATAAAGGCATAGAAATAGTGGTCACTCTACTTGAATTCCATTATTCCATATTTTATTTTAATCTTCTTTATATAAAAGAAAAAATACACTCAAATATCGAATGAATATAATAAAATAGATTTTTAGTACGAAGGAATCAAAATTGTATTTTTGGAAATATGTTTAAGTTCTATTTTTTGATAAATTAATAAATTATAAAGTTATTTTCATGAAATAGTATTATAAAACACATTTTATTTAAATATAAATGATAATGTAATTTAATGAAGTCCCAAGTAATTTTTTATTATGGTCAAAAAGTTGATTATGTCATAAAAACTATTAATTTTCAATAAATAAATATTTTTATTTAAAAAATAAATTCTCATATTTTGATAAAATGAATATTACTTTTAGAATAATCACATCAAAATTATCTTAGAGTTTTTTTTAGGAATTTGTTGACAAAGTTGATTTTTTGGTGAAAGAGAAAATTATTGTTTTACGAATATCGTTGTTTTTATGACATCATTATGATGCGAGCATGATAAAAAAATTATGAAACGTTTTATTTAATAAAAATATTATTTAAGGAGTATAAGAGTGAATTTTAAAATATTAATATTCATTTAGAAATTTTTACTTCAAATTTCAGAACCTCAATTTGATTTTTCCTTTATAAAAATTGTTTTTGGATTTTATGCATTATGTGGGGTAGTTGGGAGTTTACCTCTAGTTTTTTCATGATTTAAATGTAATTAAAACCTCCTTGGTTCATTAATTAGATATAAAATTTGTAGTAATTGATTCTACCCCCAAGTGGTTGGCTTAAATATTAAAATAACCAATATTTTAAACCTTAAAACCACCCCTCCTCGAGTATGCATACCCACCTATTCTTCCCTCATTCACCAATCCAAAACCTTTTAGCACAAATTCAATGTCATTACCCATATCATGAGCCTCTCCAAGGTGGTTCTAAGGTTCCAATGAGTCTCTCTCTAGCTTTAAGAAGCTACTTTTAAAGTTAATAGATTCTTTTCCTCTCTCATTTTATTTAAGTATTTTATTTGTATTAAGACATGTGATTTTTCAATTGAATATGTATTCATGAGTATATAACTATTCCTTTATTATACAAATCATTTATTATTAATGAGATACTATATTACCCTCTCATTTATCTCATTCTATAAATGATTAACAAACATGTTATGTAGGAAAAGTTATTCTTTGAATTTACATTCCATACCATTATGTTGTGAATACCCAACCCTAATTCCATTCAAGGGTATTCACATAGACATGAATATACTTTTTTTATTGATTAATTCCATATATGAAACCCAAATTCATTACTTGTGTGTTATAGTGATGAAATATCTTCTTATGATATGTGACCTATGTGGCACACATAAAGCTAGACATATAAAGGGTGCATCCTGATAGTGTTCCAATGCATTGGGTAAAGAGATAATCTATAGAAATAACATAATTATAATACCTTGGTATCTTTACTTAGTTATGTTTTATGATATCTTAGTGAACAACCTTTGTAATATGGTTTACGACACATTGGTGATGAACTTAGGTGATATGAATGTCTCATGTTTATGTTCTATCCACATTTCCATGTTATGCACCATGTTCTTATATTTATATACTAATGTTATACCTCATGTTCTTATGTTCATATTCTTGTGTTATGCCTCATGTTTCACCAATGATGTTCATTATTGATTCTATTTTCATTGTTTATCCTTTATTGGGATTTGTTCTCTCTCCTTTCATTTAATAAATTTCCCTAGGAAATCATATGTGGTGAGGTGATATAGGATGAGATAATAAAGAATCCTTTTAAGAGGGTTGAAAATTAGTTTATGTTTTTTTTGTGTACCATGTGTGTCTTGTGTTATGTACTTAGTTTTTAAGACACTGAACCTCGAAAGTGAAGGTGTCAGGGCACGCGATGGAATCAAATGAGCCAGAGATTTAAAAATTTTCACTGGTGATCAACATAACTACGTCGTCACTGGTGAAGCACTGCTCGGTAAAACTCATGAGGATCTCACATGAAAAAATTTAGGCACAAAATTAAACAGATAAAAATCCCTTTTTCGAAGAAATGCTTGACAACCATTTTTCATCAATAATTATTGCTCAAAGGAATCGAATTCTATTCCCTCTAGATCATCCACACATGATTATAATGTCTGTGGGAGCCTCGATCATCGAATTCTGGGTGCTAGCATAGAGATCTGACAATACCTTTAATGTCTCAATGATCACCATAATGATGATCCATTGATCTGTGAAGATAAACTCGAATGAGGAACTCAAATCGTTTACTTCGCTCTCTAGGAATTAGGATATGAGAGAGTGGATCTCACCAAAAATGCAATGAATAGTTTTCCATGTGAAAACCTCATACTCCTTATATAGCGAGGCACACAAATTACCCCGAAAAGTCTCCCCGACCCTGAACATTTATTACCAAATATATAAGTCATAAACGACATATGATTCATAAATATCATTTATATTTTTATCACTTACTTGTGATATAATAAATATATCACGTGATAAAAATGAGTCATTAATTAAACTCATTATTCCTGCAAATATTAAACGAACCTTGAACATTAAAAAAATGTGTGTTCATATAATATTTTTCCATGTATTTACTTTAATACTTGTAAATATATTTGATAAATAATTCAATACTAATTATTATAAACTCGAATAATATGAATTTATTTATTATTAACGATCATATATCCTCAGACATATCCCAAACCCCATGGTGGGGCCCGCCATTTCATATACTTATATTCATCAGAACAGAGAAGACTTTGGAATATGCTAAGTGTGTGATCCTCTAGAACCTTATCTTGATAGCAGTGAATATTATTCACAAACTAGGAACAGAGTCGAACAACCCATCAAGACCCCTAAAGAGATAAGGAGAAGTCATAGAAATGATAACCTTTCCTATGAACACGCATCGTTTAATATAATCTCTTTATATCATAATATCTCATAAAGTAGGATGCACATTTTTCATTATCATCCTTTCTTGATTTATTTTCCATTGACCTTAGTGGATAGACTTATCTTCTTCTACCATGGTCATGGATTTAATAAAGGTACTATTATCTTGATCAACAAGGCCCAAGATATTACTTCTTTTGAAAGTGATAAATTATATCTTGATTATTCAATCAATTTCATACTACCAATGACGCACTCAATACAGGATACCTCACTGTGACTTCAATGTAATAGTTTTTCCTTGTATCAAATTATGTTATCAAATGGTATATACTGATAATAATCTCAATTCAGGAGACCATTAAACGTGTTCACAGATTAGAACTACCAATGACACCTGAAACTTGTGGTGTTCCTATTGGTGGGTCAATCCTCGTGATCTCAACTAATATAGATCACCAAGTACAAACTTCATGAGAACAAGTATCAATGCTTATGACCCCCCAACACCTGATGGTTAGACATCGTCTATGTCCAGTCAATATGATGTATCTTGACCATAGGACATATGTTTAAGATTAATGTCATGGTATCTCAAGGTTCTCATTATAGCCTGGGAACTTCTATGATATTTTGATATGATAAATAATCTATGGAAATTACCATTTAAATAGTGGATGTAGAAAAATTAACACTATTATGTTAAGTGTATATCATGAATAACTCATTGTATACATGATATGGTAATTGAAAAGTATTATTTAAGTTTGGTCTAGGGAACCCACTATTACAACACTCCCACTTGCACTAGATCCAAATTATTAAAAAACCTTGTTAACTCTCTCATGATGAGATTGTGCTTCTATTGAGTTATGGATTTAGTCATTGGGTCTTCCATGTCTTCACTGCATGGAAACTCTACTATCTACAGCTTCAACTCCGTGAGTAAAAATCTTAAAGAGATGATATCCCTGAGTATATTTCCTTTTGTCCACTATAAAAACTTGACATATTGGATGGTAATAGTAGTATAATTATCATAATGATAAAACTTTACTTACTAGGTGTGATTCCAATAAATTAAAAAAATCATTGCATATTATATATTTCTTCTTCAGCTACCTCAAAATCTACAATGCACTTAGTATTTTTAGATATGGCTACTACCAGCTTGAATGATATTCTCTTACTCATTACCTTATCCTAACTATGATATTAGATTATATTGATCCATAGGAACGCTAGTTTATGTCCCCTTAAAAACTAGAATCTCTTCTTCTTTGCACACTAGGTACACATCTTTTGTACTTTCTCAAGTACAATTGGATAGTTCTAACTGCTTCTCGTGAAGTTCTCTTGGATATAACTGATAATTTCCTATCATTAAGTGTATGTTGGAAATATATTATATAGTACATAGCATGGAATATGTGATAGATCCATTGCTAGCACTTATAGAATTATGCTCACCTCTTTGATCTCCTCTTATTCCCCGTGCATGTCTTCTTGGAGAGATTTATGTCATGTGACACTGGTAATAATTCTCTCTCATATTTTTCTGACTTGTACTTTTTAATACCTTGTCAACATATGTACTTTAACTCGGTCTAAGAAACCCATCAAATATACATCAGTTTATCTTATTCCCTAGAACATAGGTTGCTACTTTAAGTCAATCTCTGGATAGTTACTTGCATTCTGGTCTTAACCAATTGCAAGAGAAATAGTTTTTTCCATATTTTATCAAAAATATTTTACATGGAAAATAGTGATGCTCTCACTAATCGCTTTTAGATACATGAAAAGAATGCATTCCAAATGAATATTCTATGACATTGTTGCTTACTTAAATAGATTTTAGTAACTTGCAACCCTTATTGGCATTCTATATTATCACCAACCCTTTATGATTACGTTGTATAGACAACTTCCAAGATTGGTGGTCTTGACATCCAATTCCTAGTATTATGATCTTATAAAGTAGCTATGACTAATAAAAAATTCTAATGGATTTAGGCATGATGACATGGTATAACCAATCGAGTCTTATTGGTACCACACTTGTACCACCCATGAACAGTCTCACTTGAATACCCACTGCAATATTCAAAATAATAAGCCCCTATACTTTGATACATGGAATCTATTATTGAATTTTAATTGATTTTGTGAATTGTATATTTTTTATGTTTACTACTTGTAGGATTCATTACTCTCAATGAATAAATAATCACCAACCACGATAAATATAAAACCATCACCATGGTTTTATCCTTTCTTATACAGTATATGTCTTTGGAACATTCCTTTTCCATAAGATCTTATGGAACTTTCTCCTTTGTCAACTACTTATGCATCTCTAATATTGACTAAATCCAATTCAATCATGCTCTCACAATCTCAAATAGAGTTATGTACCCTTTTATAGAAATATAGTCTATCACTTTACTTTAATTTTTCTATCTTAGAGATTTATGTAATATCCTTAGAAAACTTTAGGATAATTACATTAGATGCACATTGTTTTTTGCTTAATGCAAGTTTTTTTATATCATTAACAAACACTTTGAATCTAAACACGTGTTATTATGACATAATGGATTTATATCATACTATAATTCATATTATATTCATTTCTCATGATACAAAACTATAAAATAAGGAGATTTACACACATATAGTTCCAGTGTTTTATTAACCATGGTCGTAGAGGACTTTATTGCCATAATTTACAACTAAATAGTGGCAATCATTGGGCCGTATATCCCCCTGCCCCCCGCAACCCTAACTCCCATCACTTCCTAACACTATCGGATGCTCGAACCCCCCATCATAAACTCTTCCCTCCCTTTCTCAGACACTCTAACCCACCACCAAAACTCCCTTCCCTACCTCTTTCAGACGATCAAACCCCTTTCCACCGGAACTTCCTTCCCTGCCTCTCTCGGACGATTGAACCCCTTCCCAGGCTATACTCATGAAGACATAAATTGTGACCTGATCGAACTCCCTTCCCTGCCTACTATCGGGATAATCAAGCTCTTTTTCCCTACCTCCCTTTTCTCATGAAGAACCCGGTCAGGTCCCTGCTCTCGCGACATCAACTCGCTCAAAAGAACCCTACCTGCACCCTGCTCTGGCGAAATTGATTGAACCCTACCCACTCCCTTCTCTCCCTTCTATCTTGAATCACCCATTATCGTAGGTAAGAAAATTATTCTTTCCCTTTGAATGAAATAGAAAAATATGTATTTCACCTCTCGGGACATGGACCAAATTTGCCTCTCGTTGGAACGTCGACCCAATTCTTTTTTCCCTTCTATTATGATTCACCCTCTCATCGTCTTTCACCTCTGGTTGCATTTCCCTTCTTCACATATACCAGCTTTGCCAACTATGAAACATTGAGTCTAGTTTGTTCTTTATTCCATGAATTTTTTCAACACAGTCTACTTGATGTAGGTGAGTTCCCTTTTTTCTTCCCTTTTACCACTATTTCATTTTGCATTTCATAAAAGAATTATATTCTTATTTCCAATTTATTATGTATATTTGGGTTTTTCATATTTGGTATACTCGTATATGCTAATTGCATATGTTTTATATGAATTTTTCATGTGTTTTATATGAATTTTTCATGTGTTTTATTAATATGAAACTTTTATGGATCAATGAAAAATACTAAAATCTGATGATGAAAATAAGTTATTACTAACTAATGTATATAAAAATTGAATTTTTTTTAAATTATAAATGGTAATAGTGATGAATAATGTTGTGAAATATTTTATTAATATGGTTATGTTTGTTATATAGAAGGTTAAAGTGCTTTTATTTATGTTGGAAGTAAACATATGGATTCATTTTACAATATCGCATCAAAATCGATATTTTCTATGCCAAAATTCCCTTTTGTGTAATAGTATATTAATTATATGTAAAACCCAATCTATTTTATTCTCTTAAATTTATTTTTTTGGTTTACATGCCTTCTTACCATTTTCCCTCCCATTGTTCTATAATACACAAAAAATGATACTTGTAAGGGTAACTAATCATATCTCTTCTTTTTTATCAGGAATCATTTTCTAATATGATTTTTTATACATGGATCCATTTATCCCAAATTGTATTATTTTTAAATTTCATTTTATATTGACCTTTAATTCCATTGAAATTTGTGAAAGGGATCCTTTTTTATTAATATATGCACGGTCACTTTCTCCCACCACATTCTTTGGTTTTCTTTATGTAGCTTCCTTTCTATGTTTTAATGATTATTCAAAGTATTTTTATTTAAATTCATAGTATTTTTAAGAATAATTATTTATAAAATAATTATTTTTTAACAAAAATTTATCAAAATGTAAAGGATATCCATGTCCCGTGTTCTCTTCTTTTTCTACCTACAGAAGAACATGTACTCTATACTCCTATTTTTTCTTTCAAAATTTTCTACTTTAGTTAATCTCCCATATTCATATAGTAGTGGTGAGTATCCATTTAATTATAATAGTAAAAACAATCTTCATGTTCAAATTTGAATTTTAAATTCAAATTTGAACTTTCAACTTCCTTAATTAGAAATCAACTTCCTCTTTATAATACCATCAAATACCCTTGTATAATAGTGGTAAATCTAAATTAAAATTAAAATTTCAGACAGTTAACTACTTCCAATTTTAAAGTTTTCTTGATTAAAAAATGATCCCTTAGATCATACCAACATTTTAAACCACCTTATATTTAATTTAAGTGTTATAATGATGATCCATTTTTTGATCTAAGTCATCTAGACCACACAACAATAATTTCAAAAAATTATTTTTAAGATAATTTTTATGTATATCAAACACAAATATTGTTTCAGTCTTGATCTCGTTCTATACAAAGGATGTTACTTTTTCAAAAACTAGAATGACTCTTACAAAAGCATGAAATGACTCTTACATCTTCCCTTTACCTCTGAAGTGATTTTTCTAAATTCTAGAATGACTCTTATAAAATTTCAAAGTTAATCTTATAAAATTCCTTTTCTTTAGTGACTAATATCATGAAATCTCATAGTTAATCCTACAAAATATCATATCATTAAAGATGAATCTAACAAATTCTGAATGTCTCTTATGAAATCTCATAGTTGTTATTACTAAATCCAAACATTCTCATATTTCCATTGGTCTTCTCATATTTACTTATATGCAGAACATTATGCCTCTTATATTCTAATTCCTTTCTTGTCTCCATCTATTTTTTCATAGTTACCCATTTGTTTTAGTAAGATCACTCTTATGTATAAAACACTTTCCCAAATATCCAATGAGCTTGTTCAAAATTGTCTTTATGCACATTGGGAGGTTCTCTTATCTTAGATTATTTTTTAGACTTATTCTCAAATTGACCCTTAGGATTAAAGTACAATGATGCTTAATAATTTGAGTTACCTGATTTTTTTATCCAGATCTTCTCAATTCTAAAAAGCCTGAGAATAATTCCAAAACACCTTTGATTGTATTCCAATCAACTCTAAAACTCTTAATAACCTTCACCAAACATAATAAACATTTTCTTTGTGATTTTAAATATGAATTACACCTTGAAAAAAAATCTTACATAGTTAACATATCCACTCCTTTAGTTCTATAAATCTACTTCCCTAGAAAAATACTAAAACACCCCTTATATTTCAATCACATTTCCATGGGTCAAAAATATCCATAAAAACATCTATTGGTCTCAATGATCTTCCCATTGGTAAATTTTTTCCCAACCAAAGAGAGTAAATCACTATAAAACTCATCACACAAAGGAAAACATAATTATATAATAATTCTAAGCCTATATGAGTTAAATTGGAGTAGGAAACAAGAACATTGAATAATAATATAATGTTGTTCAAAAAATAGAATGCATAAACTCAGGGGGGGTGTTGCTTGGGGTGTGGGGGGGGATGCTGTAGTGGGGTGTGGTGGGTAGTGTGGTGGGGGTGGGGGGTTTGGGGCAGGGGGGCTGCTGCCTGGGGGGTGGCCAGGGGTAGGAGGGTTGTTAGAGTGGGGTGGAAGGGGTGGCTAGGGGCAGGGGATGTTGTAGGGGGTTGGGGATGGGGGTGACAGGGGTGGCTAGTGGTAGGGTGATACTATAGGGGGTGGGGTGGTAGGGGGTTTTGGGGGATGTTGTAGTAGGGTATGGTGGGGGTGGTGGGTTTGGGGTGGGGGGACTGCTGCCTGGGGGTGGCCAGGGGCATGAGGGCTATTGTAGGGGGAGGCAGGGGGTTGTGGGGATACTGGAGGGGTGTGGTGGGTGAATTGGGGTGGAAAGGGGTGGGAGGGATACTACAAGGGCGTGGTAGGGGTGGTTAGGGGTAGGAGGCTGTTGCAGGGGGTTGGGGCTGGGGTGGTAGGGTGGTCAGGGGCAGGGGGGGTGCTGTAGGGGGTTGTGGGGGCTGCTGTGGTGGGGTGTGGTGGTGGGGGGGTGTGGTGGGGGTTGGGGGGGTTGGGGGATACTACAAGTCATTGAATATATTGATGAATGATTGGGGGAGTACATGGTCATTTTTACATATTCACATAGCCTTCATTTAGAATCCTTGAATTATAACTAACATGATCACTCAATCCTTGAATTAATGTTATGGAATTCTAGGAATGTTCATGATTTATGCCATGTTTATATGATATCTAGTATATCATTGAGATTAATTTCCACATTTTTTTGTTGATAATAATGGTGATTGGTATACTAGATTTATACTTGAAGCATGATAATTCTTCTATATGTCATGAGCAAGATATAACAGGTATGTCTGTATCTATTCTTATTATTAAAGTGATTAGGTGGGTATTAATAGATTGTATTTACCTTTTAGAGTATGTATACGGGAGTTCTATTGTGAGAATGGACTAACTATAGCTTTTGCGGTGTAAATGCATTGGGTTTTCCACCTTGTGTTTTTAGGTATAAAGTGAATTTCCTTGGCTTTTTGTGGCATCGATGAGTGGAAATCATTGATTATTGGTATGTGTGGTAGTATCCTTCAATAAAAATGGTGTATATGTAAGGTCACAACCAATATAAAGTGTTTCTTATAGGTTTAGTTAAGGTAGAAGAATTTACTGTTGCTGTATATTTTGAAGAACCTTCCTCTAGATAAAGAGGTAGGAAATAAATAATGTTGTTTCTTGTTTTGTTGTGTATGAAAATTGAAGTGATATCTTAATACTATGTGGGAAGAGAATAATAAGGAGAAAAAATCAGCACAATCAATGACTTGGCAATAGTATATTGGATAACACACTTCAATTGTTACAATAATTTACTATCATTTTAAAGTGTGGGATGCATTTGTGTGTGCGATGCATTGAAACACAAGAGATATATAATGTGATTTCTAGGTAAAAACCTAATCGCCTGTACCTACAAGTCAAAGAAGATGTTTGGTGAAGTTAGATCTGGATATTGCAATTCATATTTATATGTGTATTTAATTTTTTACAAAATGATATATCTTATCTCTAGAAATAAGATATAAGATAATGTATTGTTAAAGGGAAACCAACATGTAAAATGTTTTAGGTGTGGAGATATTAGGAATTTTGTAGAAAATTTTCCAAAATCAAAATTTAAAGAATTTAATGATGAAGAAGAAGAAAATCCTAGAATATTATCTAAAAATAAATCCAACAAGTCAGTGGTTTCATCCAAAGGGGTGAATAAGAAGTTCTCCAAATTCAAAAAGAGAAACTTGTTGTTAAAATAAAGTAAATACATTGAAGATGAAAGGCAAGTTGAATATTTTAGTTTACACCTGTGTTAATGAAATCCCTATATTTTGATGACTATGTAAAGGTAGTTGAGCTTATGTATTAGTGAATCACACCCATATAAGAGTAACTGATTTTTCATATAAGGGTCAAATAGACACTTACATAAGGGTAATGTGTTCCATAAAAACCATCTAAAGGTTTCAAAATGATCCAATATACACTCGTATGGGTACCCATATCAAGGTGAAACAATACATCATGTATGGGTACCTCTTAAGCGCAATATGATATAGAAAATTAATCTCCTAGCTTTAAATACCTCCATAAGGGATCTTCTATAGTTGGGACATACATTAGGGTATCACTATGGTTGGATGGAGGCTACATAATGGTCATAACCTACTCATGCTTGGGTAACATGTAACTACATCAAGGTAACACTACTCCTGTAAAGGTAAGTTGTTCATCATCAGGTTATGTAAGGGTGTTTTGTGGAATTAAAACACATGGAGCACGAATTTTCAATTGTTTTTAATATATAAATAAAATATTGTGATATCAAATTAATAGTTAGGCTGTATACTTCGTCAAATCTTGCTAAGTAATATTGATGGAATAATCAAGTACCCACATGGTAGGAGTGAAATTTGTTACATTTGTTAGAGAGATTTAGATGAAGTAGTCAAATAAAGATGGACCATAATAGTCTATGACACAGGGTTACATGGATTAGACTAGTGATACTATTTGTGAAGTATAGAGTTAGGTATCGGTGGATGACTACATTGAAAACGGGTTGGGCCTGTGAATCCGAGCATTGTTCATTAATTTAATCACATGATGGGTATGAGTTATACTAGATATGGGGGCAGTGATTAATTCTGTCAGTACAAATGAATTCTTAGCTAGAAAAGGTTCAACCTCATTAGAGAATCTTTATTAATTATTTCTCATATATAATTATTTTTTAATTACATCTGAGAAGCTTTTATAAAATACTTTTGATTCATATGTTATCAAAAGTATGTAAATCCCATTTAGTATTACTGGTTTAAAATGAATTGAATTATTTTTTTCATTTTGTACATTGTTTTTTTATTAATATGTCTATTTAATTTTTAGATCATTGTATCATACTTTGTATATTCATCTTCCCGGTACGTTTTCCTTTAAATTTCTTATATCGGTATAAAATATGTGTATATTACCACTTTTTATATTTCAAAAATTAGTTTAACCCACTCTTTCTTCTTACAGGTGCTGAATTTTTTTTAAACTCCCAATTCTTATCTATTTACAAAAGGTGGTATGAATTTTTATTTTTCATATTAATGTTTGATTTTTTCTTCTCAAAAGTTACATTATGAAATATGTGATACAATAGTTCATAATGGATGTTTTCCCTATTCACAATCATAATATTTTTGTGGTGCATGCTATATTATAGTTTACAGTCATAATATTTCTATGGTTCATACTATATTTTTTTGTTATTAATTGTTATCATAGATTCCAATCAATACAGATAATACATTCAAAACATTCTGAAAATGTTTTTCCAGTTGTAAATGATATAATATCATGATAGTGTGTGCAATTGTGAATTTGTAAATGGTAGTGTGCGGTTGTAAATGATAGTTTGAAACTGTGTATATTCATTTTCATTTTTATTTTCAATGTGAATGATAGTGTGCAGTTTTGTATATTCATTTTCATTCTTATTGCTAGATTAAGTTATTGATCTTTTTGAAGTGGACAATGAAATTGCTGATTAGATGCTTCTTCACTTGGATGTTTCAATTAGGATATGAGATTAATTATTTCTATTATGTGTATTGATGCACACCGATCAATATAGATAATTTTTACCATGAAATCATTTACTCAATGTATTGATTTTGCTGCAACTATTAATTTGTGGAAATATTATCCAAGCCAAAATTTACACTAAGAAGGTGATTGAATAGATTTATTGATCCATTTAGTGACTCTCGGTTCTTTTGTTGAAGTGTTTTGGTGTTGTTCTGATGGATTCAGAAGTGGTTGAAACTTCCAGTGCTCTAGATGAGGAAGGATTGTTAGATATAGACACAACCATATCATTGGAAACCACCTGGCATGCCATAGAAGATCTAGTTTCCAGGGGTCTGGTCTGAAGAATTGGTGTCAGGTTGGTAGGAAA
Source organism: Viscum album (assembly GCA_963277665.1). Classification (NCBI taxonomy): domain Eukaryota; kingdom Viridiplantae; phylum Streptophyta; class Magnoliopsida; order Santalales; family Viscaceae; genus Viscum; species Viscum album. The sequence goes on from OY728137.1 coordinate 1,112,398,965, forward strand.
ATCTGAATGTAATGACTTTGGTTGTTTTTTTAAGGTTTTTCATGGGAAAATTCATGTCATTTCATTGTTTTGTTGGATTTAAAGGGAAAAAGATATGTCATTTCTCCATTTTTTTAATGGACTTCAAATTCCAATCAATCCAACAAATTATTATTCTTTATCTATTCCATTCAATTATATTTCATTCAATTTCATTTCATTTCATTCTATTCCCTATGATTTGATTAATCAAATGAGTCATTACCGCTTGTAAAACAACTATGACATCTTCCTGAATATAGATTGTCTGGCATGTGCGAAAGTGAAGCCCGTCATTAATCAGTTTGAGATGGACCCTTATTTCCAACACCATTCCCTCGTGAAGTTTTTTCCAAAGCACAACATCTTCATTATAGCCCACACTCCCCTGGGAGGTTCTATATCCAATACTAAATGGTTTGGATCATCACTTTCCTGCTTGGATGATCCTGTTTTGAAGGTAACCATTTCCTCTTATTCTATTCTTATTAGTTTCCTTTGAATGGCTGGTGAAGTATATTCTTATTCTCCTCTTCACTTAGTATTTGGAATCAAAGTACAAGAAGACGGTGGCACAGATCATTCTTCGGTGGGGTGTCCATCATGATATCACCATGATCCCCAAGTCATCGAGGGTTGATAGATTGAAGGAGAGCTTCCTAATTTTTGACTTTGAGTTGGTCGTGGAGAACATGGATCTTATAAGGACTTTGGATCGGAAGTATCAGACAAAGAAATCAGAGAGGTATTGGGGGATCAATCTTTTTTCATAGATCTGGGTGTTTGCAAGATGTTTCTCATTGAGTGTGTTAGCCCAACAATGAGATTATAGGGTTGCAGAATAGGTTGACATACAAGCAGTTGACATGGAAAATGCTTCTATAATTGCCACTTCTCTATATTACCTACATGAAGAGGTTTGGTTTTTTTTTGTGTTCTATAATATTTTCTTTATCCCATTATTATTTTTTCAAGTTAACTAATTTTTTACATTGTTCCCATTGTGCAAAGCAAAAATACATTAGAAGCTTGATGATATGAGTGTGATGTTGTAACCTATAGCATCTGAATTTTTTATGGTATATGGAGGATATAGTCAGGGTTAAAACCATGTCATTAGCCTCCAATTTCCATGTTTTAACCGTGGGTGTAGTTTTCAAGTGCCACGGTTCAAACTTTGGTTGTAGATACCTACTTTCATGGTTCTAACCATGGTATTAGGGATAAATTTCCACGGTTAACCCATGGTTATAGCTTTCAATTACCACAGTTAAAACTATGGAAATAGATAGTCTACTGCCACAGTTAAAACTGTGGTTGTAGCTAGACCCCATTGCCATGACAATAGAACCCACAGTTTGTATAAACTGTGGTCGTAAGCTACAACTATGGTTTTTGGGCCTATTGTCACAGTTTCAAACCGTGGCAATAACCTAATTTTGTAGTTGTGATAGTTGACATATGGTCGTGTGATAACGCCATTATTTGCTAAGCATGTCTCAAAAATAATGTATGTTTTTCAATGCATATAAACCTAAACATTGATTATCCTTTTACTTTCATCATGACTTTGATGTGTATAAGGAAATGTGCGTTTAGGATTTACTCCACGCTACATTTTAATGATCAATGTTTTCATATCTAACTTATTACTAATCCTACTTATCATCCTAATAGCTTTGATATGTATAAGGAAATGTGCATTTAGGAATACTTCACACTACATTTTAATGATCGATGAATGCTTAGTCAATATATTTTTCAGCACATGGGACTGAAGAAACTCATATCTTCTAACAATGCATATTCCATACTTCAATTTTTCATATCTTAATACTCTTAAAGAAATCTTATGAAGTATATGAATTTACCTCTAAATTCTCTTTGGAATAGCTCACACTCTCTGGGTGAACTAATTCCAAAAGCTTTTGGCTTACCTTTATTTCTAAAGATTTCTTTTTTCAAAACTAAATAAGTAAATGTGTTGATAATAACTAAGGTCTTTAACTCCAAAGAGTTTGAACACCATGCTAGGTATATCCTTGGAAACTACTTAGTTTTATTAGACAAATAATTATCTAGCCAAAATTATTTATAAGTGATTCTTACATTTTATACTCATCAGTTATTGTTAATGATTCAAGCATTACTGAACTATTCGTTGAGTATTAGACACCACAAACAACATTTATTCCAAAACTGGAATAATGTACCCTTGTGTCCAATAAACACATGAGATAAATATTTTAATGATACTCAATAAAAATTCAACTAGAATCATTAAACTTGGTAATTAGGAGTTATACACTTCTCATTGTTGACTTAGGTATTACCCTTTCTCAGCCGCTTAGATAATTCACCTTAATTCTTATAACATTTTTATACCCACTTGGTTACTATATTTTAATACACATATGTGGTTGACATATTGTATTCAATACACAATAAGTACTATAGAAACATAAAATATAATGATGAATATACCTAAATGAGAACCGATTACTTGATCCTTCATTCTAGTTCATGACATTTAATCTTCCATAATCTTATCCATTAATAACATGTTATTCATGATGCACCTAATGTACCCTACTTCCTGCCAACTATCTGCATGACATTTTTCGTCAGTAAATCAAAGTGTGTGAGTCATGGCATGTATTAATGATAATCTTAAAGTCTAAGGTCCATTACACATGCTCACAGATAGGAATATCAAATGATCCCAAAACATGTGCAATTCCTACTAGCGGGTCTGTTCTCATAATCTACCATCTTGGAGATTACCAAGTGCAAACTTTATGAGAAGAAGTCTCATATGATTATGAGTAATCACACCTGATGGTCTGTATATTATGTGTCCCATCATGGTATGTCATCCAAATGCATAACTATATTTAAGAATATTGTTATAGCATTTCAAGGTTCTCATCATAGTGGGGAACTACCATGACCTTATCAGTGCAACAAATACTCTAGAACATTATTACATCATAATCATATAGAAAAAGAAAAAATATTTAATAAAATATTTAATATTTAAATACATTAAATATCCATGTAATAAAAGCACAAATAGTTGGTTCTAGGACACCAAATCTAACAAACTCTCACTTAGACTAGAGCCAACTGACTACGACTTTCAGTCTGCTAGACCCCACATGATGATCATGTTTCTACTGAGTCAAGGCTTTAGTCAAGGTGTTTTCCATGTTATCTTCCATGGAAATACTACTCACTGTAACTTCACCTCTCTGAGAAAAATATCTCAAGATATGTTACTTCTGAAACATGTGCTTCGTCTACTGATGTGACCTTGGATCTTTTGTGAGATACACCGTTGTAGTATTATCACAATACAGTGTGATGGCATCTTTACTGCTAGGTAACACATCTAGATCCTGGATGAATCTCTACATCCGAACTGCTTCTTTAGCTGTCTCAAAAGCTGTGATATACTCAGATTCTGCTGTAGAATCTGTGACCACACTCTTCTTTGAGCTCTTCCATCTCACTGCACCTCCATTCAAAGTGAAGATGTATCCCGTTTGCGACTTCATTTCATATTGATCAGTCTGGAAACTAGTATCTGCTTATCCTATGATGACTAGTTCCCCATCTCCTCTATAAATCAGAAACATATCCTTAGTATGCCTTGGATATTTTAGGATAATCTTGACTACCATACAATGGAGGTCACCTGGGTCATCTTGATATCTTCCTACCACACTCAATGCGTAGGCGATATCCATCCTAGTACATAGCGTGGCATAAATGACTGAACCAATCACTGATGTGTATGAAGTCCTTTACATTCTCTTTCTTTATTCATGTTTCTGAGGACACATTTTCTTGAAAATATGAATGCCATGTGATGCTGGAAACAATCCCCTCTTGGATTGTTCCATACTAAATCTCTTTAGTATCTTTTCAGTGTATGTGCTTTGACTTAGGCCCAACAATCTCTTGGATCTATCACAATGGATCATGATCCCAAGAATATATGTTGTCTCGCCAAATTCCTTCATGGAGAATCATTGATTCAACCATGTATTAACATAATGTAATATTAGTATCTCATTTCTAATAAGTAATATGTCATCAAAATATACTATTAGGAAAATGACTTCACTCCCACTAAACTGTTTGTATACACAAGGCTCACATTCGTTCTTGTTAAAACCAAATTTTGTTATGGCTTCATCAAAATGAATGTTCCATGAACAGGATGCTTGATTTAATCTATAAATGAATTTTTGAAACTTACATACCTTATTGGCATCCTTTGGAATCATAAACCCTTCAGGTTGTGTCATGTATACATTTTCCTGAAGTTTCATGTTAAAGAAGGTTGTTTTGACATCCATTTTCCAAATCTCATAGTCATGGTAAGAGGTAATGGCTAATAGAGTTCTGATGCATTTCAACATTGCAACTGGTGAAAAGGTTTCGTTGTAATCAATGCCTTGATGCTGCTTAAACCCTTTTACAACCAGTCATGCCTTATAGGTGTTGACTTTTCCTTCCATGTCCAGTTTATTCTTGAATACCCATTTGCAACCAACATGTTTTACATCAATTGAAGGATCTACCAAAATCCAGAATTTGTTTTGGTACATGTAATCCATTTCATAATTCATTTCTTCTTATCACTTGGTAATATTTGTGCCACTTACTACTTACTTGTAGGTTAGAGAATCATTATTGTCAACTAATAATGAGTCACCATACTCGGTAACTAGAAAACCATACTATTCTGATTCTATAACCTCTCTTGTATTCCTATGCAGTTCTTGTATCTCTGGAACAATTCTTTCTTCCACGGGGTTTTGTGGAATCTGTTCCTATACCAACTCTTGTGTACCTTGAGTCTCAACTTCATCTAAGTCTATCTCGCTCATACAATCTCTTTTGGAGATTTGCTCCCTCTCAAGGAATATGGTGTGTCTTTCCAATATAACCTTTTTTTATGAGGGGTTTTATAGGTAATATCCCCTTGTTTACTTTGGGTATCCTATAAAGGTACACTTTGCACCTCGGGGTGTGAGTTTTTTACCTGAAGAGGCCTTAACAAATGCTCCACTTCCCCACACATTTAAATTTGATAACATGGATTTCTTTCCACTCCAGAACTCATATGGAATACCATTTATTGATTTTGTTGGTAATTGGTTTAGTATGTGTGTTGTTGTTTGTAACTCATATCCCCAAAAGGATAATGGAAGACTTGCATGACTCATCATTGATCTCACCATTTCCAACAAGGTGCAGTTCCTTCTTTCACTCACACTATTCCACTGGGGCATGTAAGGAGGAGTGAGTTGGGATAGGATCTCAAACTCTCGTAAGTGATCAATGAAGTCTTGATTATGTTATTATCCACCTCGGTTTGTGCAGAGTTTCTTAATCTTCTTACCAAGATGATTCTAAAATTCATTCATGTACTCTTTGAACTTATCAAAAGAATATGACTTATACCTCGTTAAGTAGATATATCCTCCATATATACTAAAATCATCAATAAAAGTTATGAAGTATGAGTAACATCCCCTTGCTTAAACTATAAATGGTCCACATACATTGTTATGAACCAATTCAAGAATCTCTTTAGTCATTTCACATTTCCCACTAAATGGGGATTTGGTCATTTTTCCTTGTAAACATGCATGACATACGCCAAGTGTTTTTAGTTCGAAAGAATCTAAATATCCATCTTGATGTAAATTTTTCAAGCATTTCTCATTTACATGACCTAGCTGGTGATGCCAAATTTGGGTGTGGTATGATTCATGCGAAGTATCTTTATTATCTATTGCCATTAATTGGTTTGTGTAATCCAACACGTAAATACCGTTGTATAAATGTGCCCTACCAAAACAAATGTTATCTTTGTAAAAGAAGCAACATTCATTTCCAAACATGAAAACAAATCCATTTGTATCTAATATGAATACAAAAATAATGTTTTTAGTAACATATGGCACATAATAAAAACTCTTTAACACCAAGATCATCCCAATTGAAAACGTGAGGTGGTAGTCCCCGACAACTACAATAGCAAGTCTGGCTTTGTTGGATACTCTTAGATCTACCTCCCCTTGGTCAATATTTCTGAATCTACTTGGTTCCTATATTTGGATACATATGTGATCACCACAAGCTGTATCTAATACCAAATTTTTAGAAATCGATAGATTTTATTCGATAAAAAATGCACCTGAAGCTTCCCCTTGCTTCTTAAGCTAGGTGCAGTTCTTATTCTAGTGGTCCTTCTTTCCACATGCGAAACAAATAGATTCTTGTTCCCTTTCCTCCCCTTTGATCTTCCATTTCTTGGAAGGGTGTGGATAATCTTTTGGATTAAATCTCTTTGCCTTCCCTTTCCTCTTATTTGTCATAAGGAAAAAAGGCTTTTCATGCTTCATATTTTTTCCACTTGGAGAATGAGGATAAGAAGATTAGATAGAGTTTTCTCAATGTTGTTCATATTGAAATTAACAACAAAGTTGGAGAAGCTATGAGGGAGTGATGCAAGTATGATATCGGTACCCAGTTCTTTGGGGAGTTTAAACCCTAGAACCTCTAGGCGCTCAATGTAGCCAATAAACTTGACTACGTGAGGCCCAGCTGGGGCACCCTCTCTAAACTTACTCTGAAAGAGTGATTTGGAGATCTCAAACTATTCTTGTCTTTCTCTCTCCTAGTAAAGACCGTGGAGGTGCTCGAGTGTGCTATAGGCATCCATGTTTTCGTGAGACTTCATGATCTCACTAGACATTGATGATAGCACCAAACATTGAACATTGACCACGTCGTTCATATGTTTCTTGTAGACCAAGAACTCTTCTTCACTCGCCTCATGGGTAAGCAGATCAAGTAATGTTGACTCCAGCACGTAAGACTTTCGTTCATGGCATAGAATAACCCGAAGGCATCTATACCATTCCTGGAAGTTATTTTCGGTGATGATGTTGTCTTTATCCAAAATTGGTCGTAGGGATAGTGTGGTTGATGAGCTTGTCATTTTATTCTACAATTAAAAGATCATGTGATTAGAACATTCTTGATTAAATTTTATAATAAATAATTAATTTTATTAAGTCTCTCATTATTTTATCAAGTCCCATTGGCTCTCACCATTGAACTCGGAATGTCTATTTGTCATGACATAATAGTGGAAAGGATCTATATTCCCCTTCTCATAACCCCAGTAAGGGTTGGTCAAGTTATTTGAAGATATTTAGGTAGGCAGATCTTTTCCAACTGCGGGATTGCAGCTCCTTGATCCATTGAGTGGACTCTCCAATCCTGAAATCCTGACTTGGATTTCCTCAACACTTGCCTCCAATATTACACCAAGTTTAGCAAGGACTACTTATCTTGATGTAATATGGTTAAGTCAACCTGAAACCTTTCATAAGGGCTTCTTGTATAAAAGTATGTGTCCCAACAAGGGTTGGTCAAACACATAGTTTTATTGAGTATTTCCCTTAATCAAGTAACGAAAGGCTTAATCTGACTTAATATTTTATTAAGGTATTTTTATCTCTTATGTGTAAATTTACTTATTATATTTATCACATGCTTGTTAATATTAAGGGTAACTTAGTTAAGTGATTAAACATGTCTTGATAATATTTACGCACAAGACTGGTCTATTTTAGTTCCATCTTGTATGTTTGTTAGTTCTTAATTATGTGATCGCGACAACACATCCGCAATGAAAAACCATGCAACTGACAGAAATAAAATAAAGTAAAGGTCATGATTATGATCTTTGTTCTAATGGTTAGTTTATTTAGCAGTTGATAGACTAACCATGTCCTAGGGGAGAAACACTTTCATGTTTACAACTTTCCACCTATCCACCTTTGTATTTCCTTAGATTGGTTTCACCTCGGCCCCTGAATTGGACCGCCTCCACCGGCTTGGGAGCTCCATCCATTACATATGATTTTTAAACTCACATGAAAGTGAGGGGTAAAAAGGGATTTACATTAAAGAAACCATGGGCACATAGGCCCTACATATTAATGAGAAGAGATGGCTCACAGACCAACAATTAATTTAATAAGTAAATTAAAAGGAAACCAATCACATAAAAATGTCTTGGTCTAGCTCATGATCACCCACATACATGCAACGAGTTACACATTTAATAAAACTAGCATTCAATTATTTAATCATTCTTATTAAGATAAATTGTGCTCGAATCGATTAATTGTTATCTTTAATTAATCAATCCTTTTATATTAATCCTTTTATGAATTTCCTTGAGATTCTCATCCTAGTACATAAATTCACCTTGGAGGTATCTTGGTGAATACCTGTTCTAATCTACCCAACATGTATTATATTTGCATACTATTTTTCCTCTTATGACATATGGAATACAAGGTGTTTTAATGCATATAGTAACAACAAGTAGTATGATTTATACATGATATGTAGTTTTAAACATTACACAAACATTAATGTTTGAACTTTGTGTAATTTGGTGAAGTACAAGGCATGTAGTTCCGACTACACGGTGTGTACTACCTTCACCGTTTGTCCCGAAGTACACACCTAGGGACTCAGCGTGTGAAGCGTACTTTGGAAATTTTGGAGTATATGGTGTATACAGTGGGCTACATGTCATTTTGTCTCCACGTTACATGGTTATCGGTCGACTAATCCATGTATGGTATACACGGTTTGGCCCCTGACTCGAAGGGACTACATGTCGTGTGCAGTGGGTCACATGGTGTGTAATCTGATAAGTGTGTTCCTATTTTTCCTGGTCAACACGTGTTGTAGAATTAACTACACCGCATGCAATAAATGCACACGACTTGAGTAATTGTCAAATTAATCCTGATGTGTTGTACACGACTACACTACATGTAGTCTGGATTACACGGTGTGTATGGCAGAGAACATGATGTTCAAGTCTGAACACACGGGGTGTACTTTCGTGTCACTTGGGCAGAATCATCGGTGCCTCATGATGAGTTCCTCGTTTTAATTTTAATCCAAAAATTATTCATTTTTATGAAATCTTCAAGAAACAAAAGAGGAAGAATAGATCTCGAAATTCAGATTAATAGAACGATTAAACCTTGAATTGACAAACTAAATTATTTAAGTGTAAATCATTAACGATAAATAAATAACTATAAACGATGATAACCTGGCTCTGATACCACTTGAAGGTTCTGGGCGTAGTGGAAGCATGGTTGGGATGACACCCAATCTTAATTTTTACCATGATCAATGGTTATTTCAGGATCAATACGATGACGAACATTAGTCTCCATGGAATAAAATCAAAGATTTAGATAAAGAAGTAAGAGGCCTGAAACCTTTAGAGAGGATCTTGCATATCATGTTTATAATTAATTTAAATTTAATTTCTAAAGAAATAAAATACCTAGATCTTCATTACTTTCTTCGTTGATGATTTTAATCATCCAAAACGACCCTTTTGGATTGTTTTGTTGCACTTACGAGGATCCAAACCAGGATCCCTCTAGTGGTGATCCACACGTGCTCTGATGGCCTCTGATCGACACCACGCATTCTCCGAGTGCTATTGTGGGGAAGCAAGTGTCTTACATCGGTCATTCTTGATCGCTTGTTCTTCAGTATTGAATAACGTCTCTCATTCTTGAGAGAGGAGGGAAGATGATTAGAGAGAGAAATTGTTTGGCTCAACAATTCTCAATTCATTGGGTGTGTGGTTCGGTTCCTGACATAATAGACATACTTGTCTATTTATTGACATTGGACTTCAGTTGCAATATTTAATTGCATAACAAAAATTAAATACATTCATAACCTTAGAGAAAACTCATGCTCTTAATAATAATACTATGTCATTATTTATGGTGCGTCAACTTGCGCAAAATGGAATTATAAATAAAAATTTTCATCACAAAATAATAGCAGCGTTATTATTATTTTAACTTATGCTAACTAGTTAAATAATTATTTACCATCTTGTAAATAATTATTTTACTACCAAACTGGCCTTGGTCTGCTCTAACTCCACTTCCATTCATTGAATACCTGAATAAATAAATAAATAAATTATTCTCTTAAATAAATATTTTATTTACAAACCAGTAAATAAATATTTATTAAATGTTCAATAAAATAAATAAATATATTTTACTCACAATCCGGTGAATAAATATTTATTTAATTTATGTGGTTATTTTAACTTGAATAAAATTATTCCACGATATTGAGAATAATATTTATTTCATTGATTAAATTCAAATAGAATTTAATCAAGACCACCAAAAACACTTAATATGTGACCCTCTGGGATTCTTTCTCGTTGGCATTAGGCAGGCTTGCCTAAAGTCCAAGAGTACTATCTAATAACGGGTCAAGGCACTTAAGAGAAAGAACTTAAAGTCGCAACAATGACATCCACACACGAACGCTCACTATGTAATATAATCCATTTGTCGCAATATCTCATCAAACGAGTTTCATGATAGTGTCATCAAACTTTGTGCTTGATACATCGTTCTTTGATTATCTAAAATAAACTCGTCGTTGCACCATGACCATTGAATTTCGTGTGACAGTTCTATTTCAATCAAAGGGTCAAGATATCAACTTCCATAAATGTAAGGGACAAATCCTTCCTTGATTTATCCATTAATAACATGTTATTCGTGACGCACCAAATGTAACCTACTTCCCACCAACTGTCTGCGTAACGGTTTTCATCAGTAAATCAAAGTGTGTGAGTCATGATGCGTATTAATGATAATATTGAAGTCTAAGGACCATTACACACGCTCGTAGATAGGAATATCCGATGACACAAAAACATTCATAATTCCTACTAGCGGGTCTGTTCTCATAATCTCCCATATTGGAGATTACCAAGTGTGAACGTTATGAGAAAAAGTCTCATCTTCTTATGAGTACTTGCACCTGACGGTCTGTATATTATGTGTCTCATCATGGTATGTCATCCAATCGTAGAATTATATTTAAGAATATTACTATAGCATTTCAAGGTTCTCATCATACCAGGGAACTACCACAACCTTATCAATGCAACAAATACTTTAGGATATTATTACATCATAGTCATGCAGAATAATGAACAATATGTAATAAGATGTTTAATATTTAAATACATTAAATATCCATATAATCAAAGTACAAACAGTTGGTTCTAAGACACCAAATCTAACACATCTTTCTCACCCTTTCTACTTGAGGTAGCTTGACAAATATTGAGGACTCTGGCACCTTAAATTTCCTATATCGTAGTACTTTGTGTAAGTGCGTGTACGACTCTTGAAAATTTGTGTCAGTTAGGACATGTTCGTTGTCCAAAATTAATCTTAGTGTATATGTGGTAATACTTATTATTGTTTTAAAAAATAAAATATAACATATTAATACTTTTATCTTGATTACTATTTAAACATTATTGATTAATTAAATCTTTAAATGACTCCCACTATTTTATCGAATCCAAGTAGCCCTCGCTACTAGACTCGAAATACTCAGTCTCTAGAGTATTCTAGTGGCAAGGATTTCTAAAACTTATCCATGTTGTCCAAGATATGGCTACACCACTGCTCAAAAAGTTTCAAGGTAGACATTTGACTAGTCAACCACATTAACTTGTAACTCATTGAACTCCTTGAACTATTGAGTGAAGTCTTGACTTCTAAGAATCATAACTTGATTTACTCAACACTTTACCTCTAAATATGAAAAATTCAGTTATGTATACTTCTTTATTATCATCTTTAGTTAAGTTAACCTAACGCTTTCATAAAAACTCCTAAGTGGTGGGAGGGATCCTCAACTAGGACTGGTGAGCACCCTGTACACCCAGTTTATTCAAATCCAAACAAAGAAAGATATTTGTGACCAAACATTTCTTTGAGGGTTTTTATAATTTCACAATGAAATGAAATCATTTTCTATCTGATATACACATACTATGTGATTACACTCACAAGTGACAATGCAGTAAATAAAAAAACATTCATTGTGTCATAAGTTGTTTTAATCTATGCATTTAGTTTATTATTTTATGTGATCACGTAAAATCGCAAACTCACTAAACAATAATAAACAAAGTGTAAATTAAATATAAGAATGTGACTAATCTTGAGTGTTTGGTATTGGTTGATCCATTTACGCTCAACGGATCAATCGTGACCCTAGGGGTATAATACCCGAGTCGTATCTGACTCGTATCGTTGTTGACACCCTGATCCAAAGTATCCATGTCTCGTCTGGAATATCATCTCGTCTCGGCGCGGTTCATGTCTTCGTTCATCTTCATCATAATATATAAACACTTGCACACAGATGAGGGGGTCTCAAGAGCGTGTAATACAGATAAACAACTTTTATCTAGTTGTGCAGAACATTGCACCTATAATGATGAATACAGACAATGCACATACTGTCTTTTAATTAACTAATTAATACAAACAACAGTCACACACAAAAACTAATTAATAAATGATACTCAAACATACATCGGACGATCAACATTCAAGATCATCCGACGCGCAAAATAAATGCGCAATAAAAATAAAAAATGCTTTAAATTTATGTCAAGGCCATTAAATAAATTAAAATATTTTATTTTAATTTTAAGTAAATCAAAATTATTGCTTGATCCCAGATTTTTTTATATTCCAAAAATTATAACATGATTTTTGAAACAAAAAATTTTAAATATATATTTCAAAAAAATAACTTATTTTAAAATATATATATATAACAAAATTGTCATTATTGATCTCAAACCCTCACATAGCCCAAAAAACCCCAAAAAAAGGGGTTTCGGGCCTGGCAGGACCCGACTTGGCCAATCTTGGGTCGGGAAGCACCCGTCCTGGCCCATTTCGGGTCAAATCGATCACGATAGGGTCGTGTGGGAGGACCACCACCCGTACGATAACGATGAAAGGAGGTCACGATGTGGCGAAGTCGGCCAACAAAGTACGATGCATGGTATCTGATTGACAGGAAGGGTGAGCCGGACTGGCAGCGACCGGCGGCCCACGGCAGAGGGGAAGCGGATGGTGGTGGGGCTCGAGATTCGTCAATAAGGGGTGCTCGTGCGGCAAGCAGGCTAGAGCAGTGGTTTCAGGTCTGGATCGGGCTGACGATGCGAGCATGAGGCGCCGAGGGTGTATCCTGGTGGAGCGTGACAGAGGTTGGTTGCGGCGATGGGAAAAGCGATGTGGCGGGGCTATGGGCCTACGGGTCGATAGTTAGGCATTGTGATAGAGGTGTTGGATAGGTTTCCATGGGGCGCAGTGATTTGCAAGCAAAAGACAACCAGACGAACGGTGACCGGTCGATTGGGTTGGTTGGGGAAGAGAGGTTGGGGGGGCAGTTTTTTTTCGTTCTTTGATGTCGTCAAGTGACCCTATGGGCCCGTTTTTTTTAATGCATTGTAATGTGCATCGACTCCCTTTATACTAATAGAGCTCCCTTCTTTTTAAATAAACATTTTTTTTGTTTATTTCATATATGTGTCTCTGAACCCCACATGTTATAACCTTTTAATTTTTGTCAAAAACCTATTATTATCGGCTTTAGATAAAAAACAAGTCATTCTACAATTATGTGGAAAAGAGGTCGGCCAAAAAATATTGTTTCGACCACCTAAAAATAATGATCGTTGGGGTTTTATTCCGATCAATGACATTCAATTATAGGTAAAATTTACATATATTTATATATATGTGTTCTTCAGTTTATACCTGAAAAATAATGATTTTAATCCGATTTAAATCTTTGGATGACCACAACTTGACCGTCTGATATCGAATTGAAATTTCGTTTGCATCGTTGAGACTGTAGTGATTCCCTATGTACATATTTAATGTCAATTTAATTTTTTCTTGGATTAAATCATCATGTGATAGCACTGGTACTAATTGAAGGCACCAGAGTACGCAACATAAACATATGAGTCAGCTATTTAAAATTTTTCACCGATGATTGACGTAACAATTTCATCACCGGTGAAGTGTTTCCCGGTACAACTCCCAATGATCTCGCGTGAAATATCTTAAGCACAAAATTAAATAGATAAATACCCCATTTTTTTTTGAAGCTGTGCTTGATATTCATTCATTGTTGGCGATCATTGCTCAAATGAACCAAAATCGGTTCCCTCTAGATCATCAACATGCACTTTGAAAGTCTGCATGAACATCGATCGTCAAATTCTGGGTGATAGCGTGAAGATTTGATGACGTCTTCAATGTCCTGATGATCACTGCAGTGACGATCCACCGATCTGTGAAAACGAACTCAGATCAAGAGCTTGGATTGTCTACTTCTTTCTCTAAGAAGCAAGGGATGAGAGAGAGGCTTTCACCAAACATGCACTGAATAGTTCGCCTTGTGAGAGCCTCCTCCTCCTTATACAATGAGGCACACAAATTACTTGGAAAAGACTTTCTGACCCCCGAACATTTATTACCCGCTATATAAATCATAAATGACATCTTATTACTAACTCACTGAGTCATAAATATCATTTATATTTTTATCACTTGTAGTATAATAAATATATTATGTGATGAAAGTAATCCATTAACTCGACTCAATATTCCCATAAATATTAGACAAATATTGAACATTAAAATAATATTCATTCGTATGATATTTTTTCATTTATTTACTTTAATACTTGTAAATACATTTAATAAATAAATCTAATACTAATTATTATAAACTTAAAAAATATGAATCTATTTATTCTTGGCAATTGTATATCCTTGGACATATCCCAGACCCCATGGTGGGGTCCACCGTGTCCTATACTCTTATTCCTCGTAATATGGTAGACTTTGGAATACGCTAAGTGTGTGCCCCTCTGGACCCTTATCTCAATTACAATAAATACTATTCACAAATCACGAGCGAAGTCTAACAACTCATCAAGTCCCCTAAAGAGTTGAGAAAAAGTCACAACAATGACAACCTTTCCTACGAACACACGTTGTGTAATATAATATCTTTATCTTGCGATGTCTCGTAAAGCATGATGCACACATTGTGACATCATCCTATACTGCTTTATTATTCATTGAACTTACTGAACGAACTTACCTTCTTCCACCATGACTATTAATCCAGTGAAAGTACTAACATCTTGACCGATTAAAGACGAGATATTACTTTCTTTCGGAAGTGAAAAAATCTATCTTGATTATTCAATCAATGTCATACTACAAATGAAACACCCAACATAAGACATTTCACTACGACTTTAATGTCGTAGTTTTTACCTTGTATCAAAGTACGTGATCAAAGAGTATACACTGATAATAATATCAAGTCAGGAGACCATTAAATGTGTTCGTAGATAGAAACTACCAATGACATCTGAAACATGTAGTGTTTCTATTGGCGGGTCAATTGTCATAATCACAACTACTCAATATCATTAAGTACAAACTACGTGAGAAGAAGTATCAATACTTATGAGCCCCCAACGTCTAATTGTCAAACATCATTTGTGTCCAGTTAGTATGATGTATCCAGACCATAAAACATATGTTTAAGATTAATGACATGGTATATTGTGGTTTTCATTATACCCCGTGAACTGTTATAACCTTTTGATATGACAAATAATCTATGACATTACCATTTAAATAGTGCATGTAGAAAAATCAACACTATTATGGTAAATGTGCATCATGCATAACTCATTGTATACATGATATGGTAATCAAAAAGTACTATTTAAGTTGGGTTCAAGACACCCATTATTACAACAAAAGGGTCATTCAAAGTTATTTATGTAATATTTAGTTAAAGAATTATTTTAAAAACCATGTATAAAAAGGCGGACCGTCGTAAGTTATCTCCATTTAAAGCTCAGACAAATGAGTCTCTTAAGATTTATACTATTTGATGTTATTTCTCTTACTTTCTGCATTGATTTCGTAATATGGTTATCTATGTTTATACTTGTTAATTTAACGACTATGTCACACCATTTCTATTTTAATTATAACGTAGTACATTTTTGTTTAGTGTTGCGTGTAAAACATGTTATCACAACTTCAAGGTATTATAATTTTTGTGGTGTTACATTGCTTCTAAAAACAATCTCCCAACCACATGGTTACAATGCAACTGGTTACCGAAAGAGGGCCTCCTCCTCTATTAGAACCGTCACATCATGACACCAAGTGTCACATTGTGACCACATATAGATTGCAAAATTACAGCTACAGGCTTTGTTCAATCCTCTAAAACTAACTTCCAATCCACCCCAAAACTAGTGATGCAAAACGGGCCCACAGCCCGCGGGCTTTGCGGATATGGGGCAGATACGGGGCAGGGCAGGCCTAAAAATTTTGATCGCAAAGAGCACGGGCCAATGCGGGTTGAGCCCGCGCGAGTGCGGGTCAAAGTGGTTTGAGCCCGCACGGGTACGGGCTGACCCGTGGGCCTAATTTAATTTTTTTTGTACAATACATGCTTCTTTGGCATTTTGGTTTTTTTTAAAAATGATGATTAAACCATGACATACGATTTCTCACCGTAATGGTCATACAGATTCACCATTCATTTACATGTGAATTTTAAATAGGTCAATATTTATTGTTTTAATATGATATTATAATATTCATATAGTAATTGTTAACCATATTCACATGGTGTGTCATCGCACCTCTCGAAAAATGGAACTCATCTATCATGCATTTGGTTTCAATTCTAAAAGAGTTGTTATAATTATAATATTTTTTTGGACCGATTTAATCTTGTTATTACTTAATTTTATTTTGTTATTAAGAAAACATGAAAGGACCTCATGGGACCCTTATAGCCTCATCTGAATCCAGTTATTGTTTGAAGTGTCATCGTTCATTCATAGGTCTAGCCATTCGTATTGCCACACAATCAACATCTTCATTTCTCTTTCCTCATTGATCACTCACCTACTTCGTATTGCAACAGTTCACCACCACATCGGCATCGACATATGACACCATTAACGAGTTTTTTTTTAATACATTTTTTCAAAAAAATAATTTTGAAAATACCACCAGGTTAAAAAAAATTATTTTTTTACCCCCCAAAGGCGGCACCCGGTGTGCCGCCTTTGGGGGTTTTTCCGCCCAGGGCAAGGCGGCACACGGTGTGCTGCCTTTGCCCAAAAACTAACCGCAAAGGCGGCACACCAGGTGCCGCCTTTGGATAAATATATTTTTTTTTTAAAAAAATTATTTTTATTTTTATTTTTATTTTTTTGTTTTGTTTTGTTTTGTTTTGTTATATATATATATATATATATATAACAAAACTTTTCAGCAGATTTTTTCTGCTATTTAATATCCAGCGGTTTTGTCATTACAGCAGTCTGGATTCTAACTGATACCCTCACCCAGGACTCCCTTTTATAAGGGGGTTTGCCCTGAAAATCAAACTGCATTTCCGATGTGGGATTCTGGTTCTTCTTTTCCTGCGCAGTACATTTTGCGTTTCCGATGTGTGATTCTGTTTCAAGTACGCGACTTTGAAAGACTATAAAACATAAAATATAAGACCAATATAAATGAAACTTTAAACACTGATTAAACTTATAAGAAATAGTTGAAAACAAAAATAATTTCATAAAAAATGTTGATACAAATTAATTTATAAGCTTTCAAAACCACCTACTTGAAACTTAAACATATTTCAAGTACGTGACTTTGAAAGCTTATAAAAGATAAACTATAAGACCAATACAAATGAAACTTTAAACATTAATTAAACATATAAGAAATAGTTGAAAACAAAAATAATTTCATAAAAAATGTTGACCAAAAACAATTTATAAGCTTTCAAAACCATCAACATGAAACTTAAAAATGTTTCAAGTTCCCGACTTTGAAAGACTATAAAACATAAACTGTAAGACCAATAGAAATAAAACATTAAATATTGATTAAACATATAAGAAATAGTTAAAAACAAAAAAAATCCTAAAAAATGTCCATAAAAATTAATTTATAATCTTTCAAAATCGTCTACTTGAAACTTAAAAATGTTTCAAGTACGCGAATTTGAAAGACTATAAAACATAAAATATAAGAACAACATAAATGAAACATTAAACATTGATTAAAACATTACTACATATAGCTTTGAAAAAGAAACATTTCTACATATA
This sequence comes from Viscum album, assembly GCA_963277665.1. Taxonomy (NCBI): domain Eukaryota; kingdom Viridiplantae; phylum Streptophyta; class Magnoliopsida; order Santalales; family Viscaceae; genus Viscum; species Viscum album. The sequence goes on from OY728137.1 coordinate 1,112,417,152, forward strand.
GCTTTGAAAAAGAAACAATGTTTGGTTAACATATGATGAAAATTCTTGGCAAAAATGCAACGTAAATCTGTAGGAATTAGATTTTTTATCAAAACATGGCAGTCATGTGAATTGAATCCTTTTAAATTCATATAATTCATTGACACAATGTTATTGATATTTGATGAATACCCCTATAGAACCTTTACATCATTGAACAAGTTGAAAAACAAATATATCTCTCCTCCCTAGAAAGAGTATAAACAACATGAGGAAGAAACATTGGATTTTCACCCTTCACATGAGCCAACTCTTCTCGTATTCCCATGTCAACCATGTCTAACCTTGCCTCAATTCTATCCTTTGTTTTTTCAGGGGCATTTAGCAATGTTCCTATAACACTGTCACATATATTTTTTTACATATGCATCACATCAATAAAATGTCTGACATACAAAACAATTCCAGTGTGGTAATTCAAAAAAAAACTGCTCTCTTTTTTCAACCGATTTTTGTAAGGTTTTTCAAAAATGGTTTACCAAAAAGAGTGTTCAAATCTTTTACTTTCTCAAACAGCTGATCACCTGTTAGTGGAGACGGTGTTGCATGTTGTTCTAAACATCCATTGAATGATGTTGTCCAAGATCGGTACTTATGCTGATGAGGTAGAAATCTACGATGTCCTAGAATCACAGATTTAGATGAATGTTTCGACCTAATCGATTCTTTATTTTCTTCGCACATGGGACACCCTTGAGTTCTTTTAATGCTATAGCCCGATAAATTTCCATAAGAAAGGAAATCATTTATTATCCCATACAACATCACTCTTAACATGAAGTATTCACTTTTATAAGCATCATACATCATAACACCTGAATCCCAAAATAACATCAAATCCACAATCAAAGGAGCCAGATAAACATCAATATCATTACCTGGTTATTTTGGTCCTGATATAAGCATAGATAACATGATGAATTTTCGCTTCATGCATAACCAGGGTGGAAAGTTATAATTTACCAACATAACAGACCATGTACTAGAGTGCTGGAGAGTCATCCAGATGATATAATTTCCTATCTTTATTTCTTTTAGCTTCATATGCCCAGTTTGGGAGCTCATTTTCTTCTGAGAGCATGTCATTCAAGAGAGCAAGTAGTTCCGTAAAACTGATATCACTCCATCCGTTGCATACTTTCAATTTATACAACATCAGCATAGTTGACAATGCTGAATATTTAGTGCAACCAGCATACAATGACGTCTTTTCACAACTCTTTAACTTCTCAAACAATTTTTGGAAATCACGGAGTTTATCTTCAATTTTCTTTGTCATTTCCTCAATACGATCGTCATCATCATTGACATCTATAATCACATCCTCCATACGGTCTTCTTCATTATCCATATTTGTATTCATATCTGATGATACATAAAACGTAGTTTTATCCCAGCCAGTAACTATATTCTCTTTTTCTCCATGTTTATTCCAACATTTATAACTCTGATCTATTCCGTGACATATAAAATGTTCCTCCAACTCCTATGGAGTAAGTAGTCTAGAATAACAACAATGTAAACATGGACAATGGATTTGAGAAGGATCCTTTGCGTGATCCTTTGAAAACATTATGAACTCTTTCACTCCGTTCTCATACACTATTGTCAAACGATTAGAATCCATCAAATCATTATTCATCTCTATCATATTTGAATCTCAAATATTAGTATTTATGGTTCAAATACACAAAACAAGACTTCCAAATATAGTAGAAGAGAACCACTTCCTTACAAAAATAGAGATTAATTGAACCTAACCATTTCTAATAATGATTTGGAAATCAACAGAACCAGGATAGACCCCCCATCAAAATCAACACAGTTTCCAAACACAAAGTGGTTCGTGGGGATAATCACTTGTGTCATAGATGGTAAAACTCACACGTCATCATCCTCTATGACTCATCCTCCTCTATTGGGTCAACCCTTCTATGGTCAACTAGTCCATCCTTTTATACCTCCCAAACCTAAAATACATATGGATGAAAAGCAGTAGCCAACTCTATTTGTAAAGAAAGGATTATCATAATCTCTATAATATGGAATTCAGAAAATATAATTACTTTAGATTCATTATAGTTTCCTCAAATCACCCTAGTCCAAACACAAGAATAATCAAGAATGATAAATCTACCACTCCTAGGTCTCTGCCCTACATTCAATATAATCATGCCTAATATTTTTGGTAAGCTCAAGTTACTTACTTTAAATCACAGGGGGGGGGGGGGTAATCACTTGTGTCATAGATGGTCTCCCATGTTATTCCATATGAAAATTTTAACAAATATTATTTACCTATCATCCCATTCTATCCCCATTAGTGTCTAATTCCAAACTCCATCTTAAGTGTAATATCAAATGAGTATATATTAATAAATTACCCTACATCCACTTCCCCACTAATATGGTCATTCTCACAATCTAATGGAATATTTATTATACTTAAACTCGTTCTATATAATCCCATAACCATATATCCACACATACACATGTCACAAACACATAAAAAACCATATCCATGTTGAAATAGTGGGTGCCCTAGACCCAACTATTATGTGCTTTTGATTACCATATCGTGTATAGAGTTAACTATGCATGATGTCATCTTACCTTTATAGTGTAGACTTTTCTGCGTCCACTATTGAAATGGTAATGTCCAAATATTAATTGTCGTATCGAAAGGTTATAGCAGTTCCCAGGCTATAATGAGAACCTCTAGATACTATGACATTAATCTTAAATATATGTTCTATGGTCTAGATACATCTTACTAATTGGACATAGTAGATGTCTGACCATCAGGTGCTGGGGGCTCATAAGCATTGAGACTTCTTCTCATGAAGTTCGCACTTGGTGATCTCTAGTAGTGAGATCATGAGGACTGACCCGCCAATAGGAACACCACATGTTTCAGGTGTCATTGGATGTTCCTATCTACGATCATGTGTAATGGTCTCCTGACTTGAGATCATTACCAATGTATGTCATTTGATCGCGTACTTTGATGCAAGACGAAAACCATGGCAATGAAGTCGTGGCGAGGTAGTTTGTGTCGGGTGCGTCATTGGTGACATGTCATTGGTTGAATGGTCAAGAAAGGATTTGTCGCTTCCAGGTTATGGAAGTAATATATCTCTGGCCATGTTGATATGGATGGCAGTACCTTTATAAGACCATGGCCATGGCAGTCGAGGGTAAATCCATCCAGTTACATCAACAAACAATAAAGCAAGAAAAGGGCGATGACATGAGAATGCGTCCTGCTTTATGAGATATTATAGACAAAGAGATTATATTACACAGTGCGTGTTCGTAGGTTGGTTGTCGCTGCTGTGACAATCCTTATTTCTTCAGGGGCCATGATGGGTTGCTAGATCCCGCTCTTGGTCTGTGAATATTATTCACGGCTGTCGAAATAAGGGCCTAGAGGGTCACACACAATAGCGTATTCAAGAATCTGCCCTATTCAGTTGAATAGGAGTATTGGACATAGTGGGCCCCGCCACAGGGGTCCGGGATTTGTCCAGAGTTAAACGATCACCAAGGAAATAAATAAATTCATATTATTCGAGTTTTGAATAATGAGTATTGAATTTATTTATTAAATGTATTTACGAGTTTTAAGTAAATACATGAAAAATATTAATTGACGAATATTAAATTATTCAAGGTTCAATTAATATTTATGGGAGCGACGAGTCGGGTTAATGACTTAATTATTATCATGTAATATATTTTAATATATTACAAGTAAATGATAATAATATTTATGGCTCAGTTTAGAAGTCATAAAAACGTCGTTAATAGTGCGTTAAGTATTCGGGGCTGGCGAGGCGATACCGGGTATTTTAATTATGCACTATAAATAGAAGAGGAGGGGCATTTGCCAAATACTATTCATGGAGTTTATCTCTCCTCTCCTCTCTCCCACATTCTAGAGAGAGATGCTCTGGATCCAAGGAGCTCGGATGGAGCTCTCTTTCGGGCATCGCTAGCGAAGCAATGCGGTGGTCGTTGGAGCATCGAAGGCATCGTCGCAGATCCGCGCTAGCACCCGGATTACGACGAACGGCGCTCCCGCAGATTCCTTGAAGCGCGTGTGGACGATCTAGAGGAATTCGGCTTCGGATTCTTCGAGCAGCGATCGCCAACGACGAGCAGACGTCGTGCGCGGCTTTGGATTCAAACCAGGTATTTTACCGTTTAATTTTTGTGCTTAAAATCCTCCACGCGTGGTCCTCGGCTTTGACCGGGCTGCTCTTCACCGACGTCGTCAAGTTTACGGCGAACGGCGGTGGAAAAATTTCAAAAACCCACTTATTTGGGGCTTCCGCTGCACGCCCGGTTCCAACAATCCACATAACAACCACACATCACATCCAAATCACAGTATGATATCGTGAACATGAAGGACATAAAAATCATACTCTCCTCCTACAATGCACAACCCCCACTTTGTATCCACACCAAATACACATAATCATGTAAAAAAGAATATATATACACCAAAACCTAAAATCATTATAGGTCGTATATATACACCCACTGTGATCCATTACAACGCATATTAAGTGTGAAGGGGGGAAGGGAATAGGGAGTGGTTCTATATGTGTTCCCTCTATAATCTAGATATTGAGAAAAACACTCAGAACCAAAGTACCCATATGGATTTCAATCAGGTTTCTCGACTCAAGTGGTGGTGTGTAAGAAATAATAAGAAAATATAATAAGTATATAGTCACACATAAATCTTTCCTAAGGGTTTACACCAAACTAACACTCCAAACACCCTCGTCAACCATTGCCTTGTTACTACCACCCTCTTATAACCAATTCCATTATAATGACACAAATAATCCCCAACAAATCACATAAGCATCCATATCAACATTACCAACTTCTTATTGCATTTAACATTATAATTTCTTGGATTTTTATTACCATATGCATTTCAATTGTTAACCATTTTAATGTAAAATCAATCATTAAATCACTACCCACTATAATCCATTCATTAATCATTAATAAGATTTATTCTATCATTAACCATTTATTAAAAATATAGAACTACGGTTTTATCAGCGCTAAAAAATCGCTCATAAATCCTTCATGTATCAGCGCTAACATTTTAGCATTGATACATGCCTTCTTTATCAGCACTTTTTTTGCATTGATAATGGGGCTTTTTAAGAGCGCTTTTTCAATGATGATAAAGATTACCCTGCATCAGTGCTAAAATTTTAGCACTGATACATGGCTTCTTTATCATCAGTTTTTTCTTAGCGGTGATATAAAGTGGTGCTTCCCTTGCCTGTTTTTTGTAGTAGTGATAGCTTTGTCAAATGCTTCCCATTTACATGACTGAGATGGTGATTCCACAACTGGGTGTTGTATGACTCAGTTGAGTTTGTTTCTTTATCGATTTTCAACACTTGGTTTTCATAATTTAATACATACAAACTGTTATTTAAATGTGTCATATCATAACATACGTTGTTCTTATAAAAGAAACAACCCTTATTTCCAAACTTGAAAATAAATTAATCCATATCGAAACATGATACAGAAATTATGTTCTTGGTAACACTAGGTACATAATAACAGTTATGTAAAACCAGAAGCATTCCAGTTGGCAATGAGAGATGGTAATCGCCAATCGCCAACGCAGCCAGCCCCGCGTCATTGGCAGCTCGAAGATCCACCACACCTCTGGAAATATTCCTAAATATACTTATTTACAACATTTGAATAAAAATTTGATCCCTAAATGCTATATTTCTTATATGTTTAATCAATGTTTAACGTTTCATTTGCATTGTTCTTAGAGTTTATGTTTTATAGTCTTTCAAAGTCGGGAACTTAAAACATTTTTAAGTTTCAAGTTGATGGTTTTGAAAGCTTATAAATTATTTTTGGTCAACATTTTTAATGAAATTATTTTTGTTTTCAACTATTTCTTATATGTTTAATCAATGTTTAAAGTTTAATTTATTTTGGTGTTATAGTTTATCTTTTATAAGCTTTCAAAGTCACATACTTGAAATATGTTTAAGTTTCAAGTAGGTGGTTTTGAAAGCTTATAAATTAATTTGTATCAACATTTTTTATGAAATTATTTTTGTTTTCAACTATTTCTTATAAGTTTAATCAGTGTTTAAAGTTTCATTTATATTGGTCTTATAATTTATGTTTTATAGTCTTTCAAAGTCGCGTACTTGAAATAGAATCACACATCGGAAACGCAGAATGTACTGCGCAGTAAAAGAAGAACCAGAATCCCACATCGGAAATGTAATTTGATTTTCAGGGCAAACCCCCTTATAAAAGGGAGTTCTGGGTGAGGGTATCAGTCAGAATCCAGACTGGTGTAATGGTAGAACCGCTGGATATTAAATAACAGAAAAATTATGCTGAAAAGTTTTGTTATATATATATATATATATAAAACAAAACAAATAAAAATAAAAATAAAAATATTTTTTTTTTAAAAAAAATATTTATGCAAAGGCGGCACCTGGTGTGCCGCCTTTGCGGTTAGTTTTTGGGCAAAGGCGGCACACCGTGTGCCGCCTTGCCCTAGGCGGAAAAACCCCCAAAGCCGGCACACCAGGTGCCACCTTTGGGGGGTAAAAAAATATTTTTTTTTTAACCTGGTGGTATTTTAAATTTTTTTTTTTGAAAAAATGTAAAAAAAAGAAAAAAACTCCACCATTAACTCATAGAAAAATGTTTCACAATATCTCTTAAAACTCTAGCTATTGTAAATCTATACTTCTCCCAACAACTAAAATTAAGAATGAGAAAAAAATACAATATTTATATGATTATAAATAGTATTTTTTTTAAAATGTGGGCAGCCCGCGGGCAACCCGCGGGCTTACGCGGGGCGGAGCAGGTTTGGATTTTTTTTTAAATGCAACTCACTTTGAAATTTGAGGGGTGCTACATAAAACATGCATCGGAAAATTCCACTTGATAAATTGTGGAGGAACACTCCATTGCAGAATTTTGGATAGAAAATTTCACTAGAGGAATTTAGCCATAAAATTGAAGTGAAAATTCCATTGGATAAAATAGTGGAAAACTCCTTTGGGAGCACGTAGTGGAGCTTTCCATTGTAGAATTTTCAGTAAAAAATTCAATTGCTGTATTTTGAATGAAGGTGACGGTCTCACACAATTTTCAATGTGAGGGAAAAATTGTTCCACTCCAAAATAAAAATGACGAATTGACTTGATTTTAATTATTTGAATCGGATGGCTCTCAACTTAATCTTACACGCGTCAACATCCAATTACGTCGAAAGGACATGCTCACCGTCACCCTACCTTCTGCGCCGGTCGGGCTGGGCCGCATCACTGGACCACAAGCGGCGAAGCCCACATTCATGTCGCGGCGGGAGAATGGGTGCCGTGAATGTGGAATGAGCGGGAAACTATCAACCTGAATTTTCCCCAATCCACATAAATAAATACGAGGGACTCACTTCAAGCTGCTGTCTGCGCTTCAGCTTCAGCGTACTGAACTGGTGATCATCGAATGGGGAAGTCGAAGAAAAGTAGGCTCTCGGAAGACAGTTCGGAAGACTCGCCAGAGATGCAGCCTGGCCAGTCGTCCATGGCCGAAAAGAGCCTGTACGAGGTTTGGAATGAGTTGATCATCGATTCGTTACATTTTTTGCATGATTTTTTCAAACGGTCTGTTATGATATGGTGACGTTCACTTGATTTGATCGTGCTGTTTAAACGATTGCTTATGTTCATTTTTTCTTTTAACTTTGTTAACTAGGGTTCAGTTTTGTTGAACGGCTGCAAGATAAACTATCACCGACGTATTTTTTTTGCAATAAAAATATGCCATTGATTGCTTGACATCTCTGAACATGCCAATCCAACCTTATATTTGTTGTTTAAAGCTATTTAGCTGTATTATATTTTGAATGCAACACAAATGCTCTTGCATTTTTTTTTAAAATCATCTAAGCAGCTAAAAATTCGTAACTATGAAATTAACAGTGTGCTTTCTTATTCAATTAATGCTCACTATGGTATTGATGAAAATTAAGATGTATCCTGTACATGACTGTACTAATGCGTCATAAAATTAATTACTGTATTAATTGTTATAATACTCTTGAATTTTTAAATTTTGACGGATTTTACTTTTGTACACTATTTGCATGTGAAGAAATCTTCATGAATTTTTAAAAAGCGATGTTGATATCCATTTAATGGATTTTTTTATTGACTTTGGGCTTGGGTAGTTATGAAATTAGCACCAAAGTGTGATATCTTATTCAATTCATGTTCATTATAGTATTGGTGAAAACTAAGATTTATCATGTACATAATGTACTAATGTGTCATGAAATTACTTCTTGTTTTAATTGTTATAATACTCTTGAATTTGTAAATTTTGGCATATTTTATCCTTTGTAATACTTCATTTTGTACATTCAATTGCTTCTAATCTTCCCCCCATATAATAAAAAGTTTGTGTGTCTAGATTGTGTGGATCTTTGCACAATGTCTTAGATTGTTTCATTGTTTTGCTTGGAATTTTCTTTAATAATTGAGCATTTTAGATATTTAGATATTTAGGTCATGTTTGAATGGGTAAACCTTCTTCTATGTATTTTAAATTTCAAATCTCTATCCCATTTCTTTGGTTTTCTAATAATCATTTGGAGCATTGATTGCATAAACCCTACCTTTAGCTACCTAAACCTATAGTGTGGGATTTGATTATATGGTTATGATTTTAAAACATGTAGCCTTGATGTTTTTCAAGCCCATGATGCCTTTACACTATATATGATTTAGTGTTTGCTCTTTAATTAATGAATTATTTTTCTTCCAATATCTTGACAAATAATTGGTTAAAATTAAATTAAACATATAATCTAGTGTTTGCTCTTTAATTATTGAATCACTTTGCTTCAATGACCATGTGTTTAGATTCATTCAACAATCAATTTATTTAAAGCCATGTATATAGTTTATCTAAATTCATTTCGTGATCAAGAGCAAACTAAGTAAACTAGTTTGTACATTAAAGAATAATGTTTCAATTAATAAATGATTGTTATAAATAATTAGAGAAGAATATTATGAAAAATATGGGGCATTGTCTCTTTTTTGGTTATTAGGGTTGCTTGTAGTAGGTAGGGGTTAGTATTTGGTTAAGGGCTATTAAATAAGGGAGTTGGGGAGGGATATGAAATAAGGGAGTTTGTTGAGGGCCATTCCTCATATTGTACATTTTTTCTTATCTCTTTAATTCTAGATCTCTTTTATGATTTATGAATAGTATTCATTACTATTGAGATAAGAGTCTTAGAGGGCATACTTGTCAAATTGCCCTGTCGGAACTACGATCATGGCATTGCAGTGCGGAGTGGCACCTAATCGTTTTAGGCGGTTTAATCGTGGTCAGAATGTGATCACACCGCGCCACTCGCTATTGCGGTCGTTGCGGTTTTGTTGCGATCTTGGTTGGTGCGGTTCTTCTGGGGCCAAAGCATGTTGGTTTTTTTTTGCTCTGTAAGCGGTTTGACCCAACTTGCCTGACCTAACCCTTGCCTTTTCTTGGTGCATCAATGCCGCCCCCTTGTTGTATAGGTGTTTTTTTTTCAGGTGTTGCTTTCTTCCTCCTGTCACTGATTGTGTGCACAATCACTGTTTTTTTCCAAGTGTTGTTGCTCCTCTTTCCTCTTGTTGCGCTCACACTTTTTTTTAGGCGCTCTTTTCTCCTACCTGTAATAGATTTTTCCATTATTCCTTGTGTTGCCACCCATTTGTGTTTAGCATAACATTTATTGCTCTGCTCTTCATGGTTCTGACAACGCCAACAACTATTAAAAATAGCAACAAAGTGACAACAATAGCCTTTTATGGGTATTTTTTTTTATGATTGAAATATTTGTCTTTTGTTTGTTATTTGTGTCAAACAAGTATCTTAAACACTTATATCTACTATTTTTGCCTTGTCTTCTCTATAAGCATCTCTAATGCTTGTTTGCTTTGCATTCTTGACTACTCTTACTGGATCTTCTATGAACATTGATTTTTGTATGATTTAGGGCAAGTTGTCAAACATCAATTGTTTGTTATTGATTTTGTATGATTTGAGGCAAGTTGTTGATGGCCAAGAGACAACACTTATTTTGGACTCTATGCGCCGTACGTTGTCTTGATTTAATTTTGGAAAGCATTGACATGCTTAGTAGGGTGAAGAGGGTTATAGAAAGCAGCATTAAGCTTGTGGTTTTTATCTACAATCATTTGTTGACATTAAACATTATGAGGAGGTTCACCAACAAAATTGTGAGATATAAAGTTACTCAAGTTGGTACAACCTTTTTAACTTTACAAAGGTTGTATTTGTCTTTTTCTTTATCTACAACTATTCATTGATATTGAACATTATGAGGAGGTTCACCATTTCTTTGGTTTTCCAATAATCATTTGGAGCATTGATGGTTTGTTATTTGAATTCTCATTTTTTCTATAGAAACCCAAGTATTGAAAGAGATGCATAGGTGATGAAAGAGTTATATGATTGTATAAAGAGATTGTCTCTTAGCCCTGAGGAGGAAGACAATGATTGTTTAAAATTGACAACATATAGAACCACACAAGGCCTCTTTGGTGGGAAATGTTGTATGCGACAACGGAGTACAATAACTCTTGGTAAGAGTTTATTTTTGTTCTAATTATTTACTTACATGATTCTTAATTTTAGATCATTATAAAACAATGCTAATAAATAATAATTTGATAGAGACCTGCTCTCAATTAGTTTGAGGGTATTATTGTCTTTGTATGGGGGGTAGTTTGTTATAAGGAAGTGGAGTGAGTTTGTTAGAGTTTGTTATGGGGGGAATAATATTGTTTAAGAGGGCCACATGGTGGAAAGATGATTGGTTATAAATAAGCAGCAGATAAAGTGAGAGGTGGAGGGAAGAATATGGCGAGTTCGGCCATTTGGCTTGGATAGCGGCCTGCGGGTTTGAGCGAGGAGCTTCTGCTCTCTCGAAGTGCTGTTCTTCTTCTCTGTTGATTGTAATTCTCTGGTTTACGCCATTAATCCAAGCAGTTTGTTGTTCGGGTTTTAATATAATTGTAGCTAAATTGTGGAAGAATTATGGAGGAACATTATTTTTTATGACAATTTGTATCAAAGTTTTGAGTTTGACATGTAGCTTATTGGGATGTGAGAGGAATTGAAGTGTATTTGAGTATGTAAGTAACTTAGTATCAGTACCCAACTTGTTGTCATTTAAGCTTGAATTTTATTAGTGATACCAATGTTTTTTTTTTAATTTTTATAAAACAGGTTCATTTATAAAAGAGAAGTTGGTTGGAGCATCAAAGATTGTAAGATTTGGTGTTCATCAAATACAACCAAACTTTGAAGGATTAGTTTGATTTCAGAGATGTCATTGGTTCCATTGTCTTAAAGAATGTTGATGATGATAATAGTGAGTGATTTTTAGGGCAAATGAATGGTGATTGTCACGACTCGTCCTCGGGGCCCGTGCCGTGACTACCCCAAGCCCGTCTTCCATAGGCCAGAGGCTGACGACTAGCACCAAGGCATAAATCCCGGTAAAAAGGGAAGGCATTGCCTTTGTAAAGTAAACAATCACACAGAGTACAAGCGGAAGAAGTAAACACTAAGTAAAAACTGAGTACAACAGTAAGTGCGGAAAGTAAAAAGGAGCCGGAAATACAAGCCCAACTGTAAAGTACAACTCGAAAGGGAAAACAGTGACTGAAAAGTAAAGCTGTTACGTCGAGCTGTCCACTGGAAATTCCACCTGAAGGGTGGGTACAGACAGCTCCTCTGCTCCTCGGGTCCCGCCGTTCGCTCCGAGTATGTCCCGTCCAGTGGTCCATCTCCGGGTACCGCCTCGTCATCACGTCCACCTCTGGGTACCGTCTTGTCGTATAGTCCACCTCCAGGTACTGTCCAGTCCTTGAACACTCGGCCTCTGTCAGTACTGGCCGTCGTCTGCAACCAACACAACGAGGTGCAGGCATAGCCCGTGCATGGGTGAGTATAACGATACTCAGTAGGGACCTCGAGACCCTCAAGGTCTCACTAAAACCAACAAGGATAACCACATAGAAGATCTTAACAGATAACCTCTACTTAGGTATATGCCCATACATATACCTAAGTTATCAAGTAACCCATCTCAATCATGAGGAAACACAAGGATTGTGTAATCAACGGATAACTACTACCCAGGTATATGCCCATACATATATCTAAGTTATCAAGTGACCCATCTCAATCATGAGGTAAACACAAGGTCAAAAGTCTCAGCTCAAACTAGGATTTTCATTATCGAAACCGTAACTGCTGAAAAGCTCTGTTTTTGGAGTGTACAGTGGTCCTGTCACGACTCCGAGGTACTGCTCACTAACCTAAGACTGTTGAAGTACTCCTTCTGTCGAGTACCGCGGGTCAGCCATCTAGACACAGTAGTGCTTCCCGCTGAGGTATGTCTCCCAAACACAGTAGTGCACACCCCCTAGTAGCCTGCTGAGGTACTCTCCGGACGAGTACCACGGGTTTGCACTGTCACACAGGTAGTGCTCCGTCCGCCATGAGTTTGCACTTCAGAAAGTAGTGCTTCGTCCACTGGGCTAGTCGACTCACTCCAAGTCGAGTTGGTCAAGCAGTCGTCAGGTCTCAGTCAGTTACACGGTCTCTGTACTCCGCACACTCGCCACTGGGAGGGTCTGCTCCACGAGCTATAGGTTGATACTCCAAGTATTTCAAAGTCTCACGAAAAAGTATCTCAAAGTACCGCCTCGTCATAGGGGTCTCAACACAACAGACGGCGCGTCAATCGGACGCTCTGTCTGTGAGTTATTAGCCTTTTCGTCCCAGGGGCCCGGTTGGTTTCGTGAGCGAACCAAACCCGGCCGTATCTCAACTGTACCCCAAACTCTTATAGGGTATACTCATAGGGACCGTTTCTTAACAAGATCACCAAAGCCGCTGATGGTTCGTCAAACGGACGTTCTGTCAGAAAGATATCAGTTTTTCCGTTCCAGGGGCCCGGTTGGATTTCGGTGCGATCCAACCCGGCCACTATCCATCTGCATACAAAACTCGGGCGGAGGATGCCAAAAGTTTCGTATCGTCAACAGGAACTTAACGCAACAGATGACGCATTAATCGGACGCCCGGTCTGAGAGTTATTGTCTTTTTCGTTCCAGGGGCCCGGTTGGATTTCAGTGCGATCCAACCCGACCGCACTCCGTCGGCATCCAAACCTCGAGCAGAGTAAGCCAAAAGATCCATCTCACTTAGAGAAATTCAACGAAACAGACGGCACGTCAATCGAACGCTCGGTCTATTATTTATTGGCCTTTCCGTCTCACACCCACCTTGGGAAACTTCCCAGGAGGTCACCCATCCTGATCACTACTCTAGGCCAAACACGCTTAACTATGGAGTTTTAACCACGTAGGTTCCCGAAAAGGAAGGTGCACCTTGAGTATAGTATACCGAAACGACCGTCTCGATTCAAGGATCGCGTTGCCGCTGACGGCGAGTCGTTTGGAGGCCCGTAGCCCAAGATACGAGCATTTGACCAAACCGCTCAGTAACGGGGGTTTTGGGCTCGGGCCGTCCCGGCCCGAGACCCCCCGGATGGCCCGAATCGGGTCGACCTGCCCCGGACGGGGTCGACCCGGCCCGGCACGGCCCGGCGCAGCACGGCCCGGCCCGGCGCGCAGGGCGCGCTGCCAGCTCGGTCGAAGGCCGAGCTTGCTGGAAACGGGGGGCCGCCTGCCCCCCCTTTGTGAAACCGACCCCCCTCATAATGGGGGGCCAAATAACTGCCCGGGGGAATTAAACTCCCCCGGTTTCCATCAACCCGGCCGGCCCGACCTGGCCGGCCGACTTCTTGTCAACAGGATCGGCAAGGGACGGTCCTCTTCCGTCTTCCAGCACCGGCGGCCCGGCTGGCCGCCGGTCATAACGATCCGCCGCGGCCCGGAACCGGCCGCGGCCTTTGTCATCCGGCGCGGTGCGACGGCACCGCGCCCCTCCGCCGCGGCCCCGCTCCGGCCGCGGCGTCTTCGGTTTCCTTCGATGCGGCGCGACGGCGTCGCGTTCATGATAATTCTTTCCACGGCGCGGCGCCGCGCAATATTTTCCGTGTGATTCCCGCGTGGTGCGATAGCACCACGCTATCTCGTTTCATCCGCAAGAAACATTCAAGAACAAAGGAGGGGGGTTCGGTCGTGTTTGTGCGGTCCGGTCCCCCTCTCGTTAGACGATAACACTTAATCGTTCATCCTCAAGTTTGTCATGCTAGAACCAAGAACGGAAAATAATTAAATAAAGCAACAACAAACCCCTACATGGATATTTGACGTCGCACATCGGGCGTCGCAGAGAACGATGTCGCGGAGATCGGACGTCCATTCCATGGATGTTGGGGTACGTTCGAGGAGGAAACGACGTCTCCTCACTTGTTGCGGAGATGAAGAAGGAAGGCGCGTTGTCGTTGGAGAGTTCCCTACGTCGGTGTCTTCTCCCTTGCCGTGGAGGAAAAAGAGGATGAAGAACCCTGATCATCGAGTCGTTCTATGTTGAGGGATCGATGTTCTTCGTCGGAGAAGAACCGTTCTTCACGGAGAGGAGGACGTTCTTCAACGAAGAAGGAGTTTCCTTCTTTTATCACACAAAGGCTCTTTCTCAAAAATCCTCCCACCACAATTCAACCTCCAAATAAAAGAAGGTTTCCCCTTATTTTATTTTAATCATGCCATGCATTGTAAGTTCAAAATTCAAACACTTAATTGATTAAGAGTTTCAATAACTTAATTTAAGTGCTAGTTGGCATGAGTTATGAGGGAGAGAGGAAGAGAAGGAGTTTCAAAATAAAGAGGGAGGTGAGGAGTTTCAAAATAAAGAGGGAGTTAGGGGGTTATGAGAAAAGTGAAGGGGTGGGGTTCGTGTGGGCCCCACCTCACCTTAAATCCTTCCATGGGTGGTTAACTCCAAGTGGGTCCCACCCCTAACTCCCTTACATAGGTTAAAACCACTTAAGAGAGGGTCAAGTGTTGTAACATAACACTTAATCTACTTAACAAGAAAATAAAAATCGTAGATAAGTTATAAATTAAACTTCCACAATTTTTATTATCTTCTCTTGGATAAACGTGTAAAGACCCATAAAATTCAAGGGAAATTTTTTCTTAATTTTCTTTGGAATTTTAAAGAGCGCGGTTTCTGACGGCACCTGATTCCGAGGCCCGGAGTGCCCGGAATCAATTTCCGAAGTTTGGTTCGGGTACGTTCAGTGAACGAACGAGCGAGAATTTCTAACTTTTGACCCGGTGCTCGGAATTGAATTCCGAGGACACCGATGAACTCGCAGCGCCGATATTCGATTAAGGAGACCTTTTTCGAGGTTGCGTTTATTTCGGGTTGAGAGTTAGTTTTTGGGAGTTTAGAATAAGTTAAATAAAAATTGTGGATTACAAATTTTTATTTTAACTTATTGGTTAACTTCTCCCAAAGGGAGTTAGTGGTGGAACCCACAACCACTTAACCTCCCTTGGGAGGATTAAGTGTGGTGGGGCCCACCCAAAGCATGACTCTTCTTCTTCTCTTTTTTAACTCCCTTAAACTTCTCTTTTAATGACATGACAACTTTGTTAATTAATGGAGTTGAATTGTTTGAATTTCAAACCTTTGAAATTCATTTTGTTAAGTGTGTGAATAAAATAAGACTCTAGCTTATTTTATTTGGTTAGATTTCTCTAGCCTTCTTGAGAGGATTTGGGAACTCCTTCTTCTTCTTCAACTTTGACGAAGAACGCGAAGAACCTTCGAGCTCCGACGAAGAACGCCGCTCCTCTCTTCTTCGTAGCCGGTTGTTCCGAAGATCGACGACGCCTTCCGTATCAACGAAAGGGAACGCCGCTTCCTTCTCGGACTTCCTTCGTCGGCTTACGAAGATTCACCAATGACGTACCTCTTCGGACGTACCTCTTCATCAACGGAATTGACGAACGATTACCGCGACGCTCGACCTCCGCGACGCTTGCCTTTCGCAGGTCATTGATAATCATCGTACTTGAAACCGAAGTAGGGGTTGTTGTTGATTATTTATTTACTCTTGTTCTTGGTTCTAGCATGATAGTCTTGTGGATGATTATTTAAGAGTTATCATCTAACGAGAGGGGGGTCGGACCGCACAAACACGGCTGAATCCCCCCTCTGTTCGTGATTATTATTATTTTCTTGTGGATGACGAGATGGCGTGGTGCCGTCGCACCACGCGGGAATTCGCACGGTTGCATTGCGCGGCGCCGTCGCGCCGCGCCGTGGAAGGATCATCATGAACGCGACGCCGTCGCGCCGTGTTGAAGAAAATCGAAGGCGCGGCGGAGGGGCGCGGCGCCGTCGCACCGTGCCGGACGACGAACACCGCGGCCGGTTTCGGGCCGCGGCGGGACGAGAAGACCGGCGGTCGGGCCGCCGGCGTCGGAAGCCGGAAAAAGGGGACCGATTTACCAGTCCCGTTGGAGAAAAACCGGCCGACCAGGTGGCCGGCCGGATGGTCAAAATCCGGGGGAAATTAATCCCCCGGCCAGCACTAAAGCCCCCCCCATTTAATTGGGGGGCGGTTTCCTTGAGGGGGGCAGGCGGCCCCCCGGTTTCTTCAAGCAGGCCCCCACGAGGGGGGTCGGATTCCAAAAGGGCGCGGCATAATGCCGCGCCGCCATCCCAATCAAGCAGGGGCTTAGCCCCCGCGCGCTGCCTCCGTGCGGCGCCAGGCCGCCGTGCCGCCGCGCTGCCGGCCGGCCGGCCAGGTCGGACTCGGGTCGGGTCGACCCGGTTCGGGCCGACCCAGGGGGGTCGGGCCGGGTCGGCCCGGACCCGGACCCCCCGTTTCGAATCGGTTTCGGTCTTTTGGCCATAACTTGAGCCACGGACCTCCGATTGACGAACCGTCTGCGGCAACGCGATCCTTGGATCGAGACGGTCGTTTCGGTATATCTCACTCAAAGTTTCGGAATACTTTGGGTTCGACTGGGTTGGTTCGTTCACGAAACCAACTGGGCCTTCGGAGCGGAAACGCTCATATCTTGAGCTACGGACGTCCGATTGACGTGCCGTCAGCTTTGTTGTGTTCCTCTTAGTGAGACAGATCTTTTGGCATACTCCGCCCGAGGTTTGGACGCAGATGGAGTACGGTCGGGTTGGTTTTGCCTTAAAAACCAACCAGGTCCTGAGGATGAAAATGCCAATAACTCTCAGACCGGGCGTCCGATCGACGCGCCGTCTGTTGCGTTGAGTTCCTGTTGACGATACGGAACTTTTGGATACATCAACTCTGGACTTTGTGACAGTTGATGTATCAGCCTCTCGGCTTGTGGAGCGGACCCTCCGAACGGGCTTGCTGTGTGCGGGAACCCTAGTGCTGGCTGCGACTGTTACTGTGACTGCTACTGCTACTGCTACTGTGACTGCGACGACGACAGTACAGAGATCCTGTGTGGATTCGACGATAACGACTTCAGCACTCAGCGATCCTACGTGGATCAGTGCTACATGTCCTGTGTGAGCCCGATCCTGTGTGGGTCCGATCCTGTGTGGGTCTTTGCGCTCAGCGGTCCTGTGTGAACCAGCACCTACAGGTCCTACGTGGGCCCGATCCTGTGTGGGTCTTTTGCGGGGGTTAGTTACCTATCGATCCTTCGTGGGTCCGACGACTTAGATGGATCAGAGATCATCTTTATCGTCTTTTGAAAAAGTATACCTGTGTGAGCTGAATCCTGTTGTTTTCCTGTGTGGATTACGTTTTGCTTTCCTGTGTCGAATACGTTTATTTTCCTGTGTGGATTGAGTTGTACTTGGGCTCGGAGGTTGGAGCGTATTTGAATTTGATGACTTAGGTATATGTATGGGCATATTCGTGATTGTACCTTTCTTCGTGGTTTATCCTTTGTGGATTTGAGAGACCTTCAGGGGTCCCGGGGTCCCTACTGAGTAGCTTATACTCACCCCTGCACGGGCTTTGCCCGCACTACGTTGTGTTGGTTGCAGACGACGGACAACGTTGATCTTAGCTGAGGCTTGCAGAGCAGGACGGTACCTGGAGGTGGACCACTGGACGGGACGTGCTCGGAGCGGACGGCGGGACCCGTGGAGCAGTAGAGCTATCTGTACCCACCCTTCAGGTGAGATTTCCAGTGGACAGCCCGGTGTAGCGGTTTTTACTTTCAGTTGCTGTTTTCCCTTTTGAGTTGTACTTTACTTTCAGTTTGGGTTTGTATACTGGCCCATTTACTTTTCCGCACTTTCAGTTGTACTCTGTTTTTACTTAGTGATTACTTTCCGCTTGCTTACTCTGTGGTGTTTGTTTACTTTACAAAGGCAATGCCTTCCCTTTTTACCGGGATTTACGCCTTGGTGCTAGTCGCCAGCCCCTGGCCTATGGAAGGCGGGTTTGGGGTAGTCACGGCACGGACCCCGAGGGCGGGTCGTGACAAAACGCAACTCCGGAAATGGCGTTCTTAAGAAATTATCGGCGCTGCGGTTCCATTGGTGCCCTCAGAATTCGATTCCGGGCATCGGTTCAAAAGATAGAAATTTTCACTCGCTCGTTCACTGAACATACCCGAGCCAAACTTCGGAAATTAATTCTGGGCACACCGGGCCTCGGAATCAGGCGCCGTCAGAAACTGCATTCTTGTAAAATTCCAAAGAAAACTAAGAAAAAAAATTTCCTTGAAATTTTCGTATCTTTACAGTGTTAAAGATGATGTGGAAAATGAATTAGTGTTTAAGGATGACTAAACCATGACTTGAAGATTAATTGAGGAAGCTATGGGGGCCGGTGAACCTTCTCATTATATAAGGAGGAAAACAAGAGGAGGTACCCATGCTTCAATTTCAAGCTCTAAAGAAAAAACAAGGATGGTTATTGAAAAAGAAAAAGACTATCAACATGAATTATATGATACTGATGATGAGAAAACAAATGAAGAAGAGATTTATAAAAGTGATGATAGTGAAAGTGAAGATCAAGAATAAATGGAAGATCTTGAAAATGAAGAAGATGATTGAATTGAAATTTGGATGTTCTTATGGTTTTTGTTTATGAATGATTGGATGAGACATGAGTTTGTATTATGATGAATTTATGAATATTTTTAATTATGAATTTGAATGTGTTTACTTTTTATGTTTTGTGTTTAAATTTTCAACATATATGTTTGTAAAGTTTTATAGTTTAACTGCCTCATGATTGGATAAAAAAGTGGCTGCGACGCAATTCACATCGTTGCTATCCTGTTATGGGACCCCATCGTGTCACGCCGCGATTCGAGATTGAAAACTATGCTTGGGGGTTACACATTTAGCGTAATTGACAGTTTGGACTATTATTATGAATAACGGTATTAGAACATGATGAGCTTCATTATGAGGTTTGATAGATGTTCAAGTATTAACGATCATTAATGAATAAATAAATTTATTATTATTTGAGTATAAAATAATTTGATTTGAATTTATTTATTAAATGTATTTATAAGTATTTAATTGAATACATGAGAAAATATCTAATAAATAAATATTATTTTAATATTTAAGATTTGTTTCGAGTTGAGATTTGCTTTCGCCACGTAATATATTCATTATATATTATAAATAAGTGAAAAAATATAAATGATGCTTATGACATAGTTGGTCATGACATGCTGTTTGAGCAACGGTTGTCGGTGATGAATGATTGTCGAATGTGCCATCAATTCAAATGTGGTAATTGTTTGTTTTAATTTTGTGTTTAAATTAATTCAAGTGAGATTCTCAGTCTTTTATTGTGGATGATGTTGCCACGTCGATTCGGTGAATGAAAATTTTTAAACCCATGACCAATCTGTTTTTGTTGCGTGTCCCAATACCTTCAAAACGTAGGTAGAATAATCAAATTGTTTATTCCAAATATGCACAATGATGGTTGAGATGTATAATAGTAGGAGTGATGAAGAGTATTACAATAGCAGGGAAAAACGTATTGAAGAAGGAACAAAAACTTTCTTTGTGAATTTTACTCTCCCACCCGCCCATTTGAAAATGCTAAATGGCATTTGTATCCTTCCCCTTTAGCTAACTCCCCTATTTAATAATCCCAACCAAATACTACCCCTACCTTCTACAATTAGCCCTAACAATTAAAGAGAAGTGTATAAGTATAAAAAGAGGTAGACCCGAACCCTTAAGGTACTCTCTAAAGGAAGCCTTGAGGTTTTTTTATAATGAATGATTAAGATCAAATTGGATTATAAGTTTGATGTGGGATGCAGACTCCAACACTTCCCTCTAAACTAAGTGTACTTAGTTTGGATACATAAAGAAAAGAGCCCAAAGTAACAATAATACAAAACAAACAAGAAACGCTGCAAACACTCCCTCTTGGACATACCCAGTTTGATGATAAAATAAGACAAAACAGAATAAAACAAAGATAAATCGCCATGGCTGCCATCTCCCTCTCACGAAGATGGATGATGTTGCTGAAAAGAGATTTGTCAAGCTGTTTAAGCAGTGTCGGTTGATGGAGTGTTGGGAATACCGCACGGGCAGGCCAGTCGTCAGAGTTGTTGGGAAAACTGTACGGGCAGGTCGGTTGTTGTAGTGTTGGGAAACTGTAGGAGGAGGGCCGATATGGAGGTGGTGGCTGTAGCGTGTCTTAAAAAAAGAGGTGCTCGAGATCTGGATCCAACACTTCCCCCTAAACTAAGTGTACTTAGTTTGTACACATAAAGAAAAGAGCCCAAAGTAACAATAATACAAAACAAACAAGAAACGCTGCAAACACTCCCTCTTGGACATACCCAGTTTGATGATAAAATAAGACAAAACAGAATAAAACAAAGATAAATCGCCATGGCTGCCATCTCCCTCTCACGAAGATGGATGGTGTTGCTGAAAAGAGATTTGTCAAGCTGTTTAAGCGGTGTCGGTTGATGGAGTGTTGGGAATACCGCACGGGCAGGCCAATCGTCAGAGTTGTTGGGAAAATTGTACGGGCATGTCGGTTGTTGTAGTGTTGGGAAACTGTAGGAGGAGGGCCGATATAGAGGCGGTGGCTGTAGCGTGTCTTAAAAAAAGTGGTGCTGGAGATCTGGATTTGATGGAGTGAGGCCAAGAATTGGAGCATGAGTGGTCGTGACCTAGCGCAGGGTTAGTACGGTTTGATCCTGTCGGGATCAGGAAGTTTCGTTTGGGCTGAGGGAGGTGGGGTCAAGCGATGTTGGGAGTTTTCGGCTGGGAGTGCGCCGCAGGGAGGGATGTCGTTGGAGGGCCACAGGAGTTGGAATCCACGTCTGGAAGTGGGAGTCGTGTGTTGCGGCGGAAGGTGGGAGGTGCGTCGAGAGGAGTTGCGGCTCGTGCAGGCCGGAGGGTTGCGGCTCGTGCAGGTGACCGCGTTGTCGGGTGCGTCAAATTAATTGTTTAATTTTAACTAGAATTTCTGCAGTATAGCAGCAACTCTAGGTCGTCTCTCGACGGAGCCTTAGATCATTAATTTAAAAAGAGGGTTCTGATTATGAAAGTAGAAGGTGAATTAGGTTTTGTGAAACTTGGGGGTTTTATGATTAATGATGAAAATAGAAAATGAAAGCGATACAACAAAGTAGAAATGAACAAGATTGATTAAGCGTGATCAACCCGGGGAAGTCTCGTGATGCTCATCCTTCATCGCTTCAAGGGATGAGGTTATGATCTTTTAATCCCTGGTTTGTAACACCTAGAACCAGAATGTTACTGAGTTTATACTAGGATACCTCCTAGGGTTCAGTCGAAAACACATAACGATTCACCGGACACCGCTGATGATTGGGTGATTTGTGTTCGACATCATAACCGAAACTCACAAACACATGAAGAATTCGATGTGCTCTCCAGGTTTGCATGTTATTTCATTGTGATACCATGACATAAATGTACATGGCCTTGACAGAGCTTGTGTGAGTTCTATTGACCAATATGAATCACAAAAGCACCGCAATTAAAAGGAGAAAAAGAAAGTGGTGAACGATGTGTGAAACATCACATGAATGGGTACCCCCAAACATGATCATATGAGTTGAGCATGACATACCAGTATATAACTCAATAAAATAAGAATAGAGGATGATGAAAAACAACACAACAATCTGGAATTTAAAAGATCATTCAAATATTACAAACATGAAGCTCGGGATGTACATCACGTTCCTCCCCGGGTGATCACAAGGGGTTTAGAAACCCATGGGAGGGGAAGAAAAAGAAGATGTTGAAGTAGCACCTCCCATAGCCTCCATAACCTCTAGGGATGTTGAGAAGACTCCTTGGGGACTCCAAAATGGCAGCACCTTGCCTTTTGGCTGAACTTGCAAATGGGGAGTCCAAGGTACCATTTTATAGGAAAATTGGAAGGTGGTTTTAGGCACACAGATTTCTTCAATCCACTTCTACCACACGTTTTGGTCTTCAGACAGTCTTATCTCGCTTTGGAGAAAATAGAAAAGTTGTAGCCTTACCTCTTGATTGTCTCCACCGAAAGTTTGGCACCATTTGGACAACTACAACTCAAGATATTGATAAAATACAGAACACCTCATTTGACTTGGTCCAATTTCGGTGTCTTGGACAGATCAGTTCGGATGAGCTTCATAGAAGCTGAATCAGCATTGAGTTCCTTAATATGAAATATAGCCTATTAAATTTTGGACAGGCCCACAAAATTTCAGCCCATTTGGATGCATGGATTTCGTGTATTATGCAAAACAGTGGACAAATGTTCATGGATCCATGCAACTTTGACCCATTTTTCTTTCACTTCATCAAAGGCCTTCCAAATCACCTTCACCTACATTGAAACGATAAAAACAAGTAACATTACCCATTATAATATTGATTAACATTAATTGATTTATTCAAACATGAAGTGCAATTTATTATTATATTTGGAATATTCATTACAAAACTAGTTTAAAACTGCGATGTAAGGGTGGAATAAAACAGTGAATCGTGGTACGATCACACCCCTACACCTAAACATTTGCACTCCTGGACAAAGTCACATATCCAAATACAATGATTTATATATATATATTTCCAACATTCTGAAGATTTATCATTTGAGGAAATTTTATTTAAAGTAAAGTAATCAATGCACGGACCACACCGAGGAGTTCTTTTTAGTAAAAATAGAAAAAGATGTCTCATAAATCATATCATATCAAAATTCAAAAAGATTCATGATACCCAATTGAGAAAGGAATTCAGAAGTAAACCATGACACTAAATCTCTATGTGTGTGTAAAAACCATTCCATTCTATTCTTTCCACTTGCTATCCAATAAATATATGTTATTTTAACATTTTTCAGCTTAAATGATTTTGTCACCGAATCTGTCCTACATCCTCTTGCAATCATATTTCAAGACCCACTCATTTAAGCATTTCCAGAAGTCAAACCATAAACTCTCGACCTAGATATCCCCATATGTTGCACATTTCATCACTCCCCTCATTTATTATATATTTTTTTTGAAGTTGCAATTGGAACAAATCTCACACTCATCTCTCAACCGTTGTTTGATCTCCTCACGACACTAATTGAAATAGTTATAACAAGATCAAAGGTTGAGGAGAAGTGGTTTTTGACCTGCCCAAGTCACAATAAATTTTTTTTTGAGGGCGTACAACAGTCAGACATTAGGTACACACGCATAGGTCAATCTGGTACAGTAATGAAACAGATCGGATAAGGAACGAACGTATGGAAATATCATTTAAAGCTGAAAAATATTAACCCAACATATATTTACTTTATATTAAGTAAGAAATAATCACACTTTGTGGTTTGGTGCAAAAATTTGTGGAGATATTAGTGACACAGTTTTTCAAAAAAAAACTACTCACACAAAGGGCATCAATCATCTCAAAGGTTTCACATAGATACGACCATTTATATCATTGACAGAAAACCAATTCACTAAAAATCACTCCTTGATGGTAAACTCATACACAAATTCTTTTTAGCCTTCGTTATGATATTTTTACTTTCCCCACTTTATGGTCGCCACATCATGGAATTTCAAAATTGTTGATGGGGAAAAATGAAAATACCATAAAGAAGGCCAAAAAGAGAAAACAAAAGGAGAAAATGATGAAAATTTCTAACCCAGGAATGTATCCACCCCCACACCTAGAATGTGCAGTGTGTGACAACCGGGTCCCGGTGACAGCACAGCCACCCCGCCTTAACATGACCATCAGGTCCTGGCCTACCAGGTACCCCCGGTTGCCCCGCAGACACGTGGGGCCCACCCCAGGGTCCACCCACATGCCCGAACGGGTCATCTGACTAATGATAGTCCCCACAGGCCAGCACATGTCCTTTCCAGTGTGCTTTGTCCTCACTCACACACATCGTGGGTAACTTCTCAGAAGGTCACCCATCCTGATCACTACTCCAGGCCAAGCACGCTTAACTGTGGAGTTCTAATCAGACAGGCTCCCGAAAAGGATGGTGCACCTTGTTGACATGAGTCATATCATTTAGTCATTTAACCCTTTATCATTCTGGGGTGTTACAATCACCCCCCCTTTAGGGCACAACGCCCTCGTTGTGGGCCCTACATCTCAACCCAGGCAGTGCACCGCACTTAAGGCTGGGTTCCTCCTCTGATACCAAATGTGACAACCGGGTTCCGGTGACAGCACAGCCACCCCGCCTTAACATGGCCGTCAGGTCCTGGCCTACCAGGTACCCTCGGTTGCCCCGCAGACACGTGGGGCCCACCCCAGGGTCCACCCACATGCCCGAACGGGTCATCTGACTAATGATAGTCCCCACAGGTTAGCACATGTCCTTTTCAGTGTGCTTTGTCCTCACTCACACACATCGTGGGTAACTTCCCAGAAGGTCACCCATCCTGATCACTACTCCAGGCCAAACACGCTTAACTGTGGAGTTCTAATCAGACAGGCTCCCGAAAAGGATGGTGCACCTTGTTGACATGAGTCATATCATTTAGTCATTTAACCCTTTATCATTCTGGGGTGTTACACAGTGTCCTCACTGAAATAATTGAAAATGTGAGAAGGATAAAACCTGGTGTGTTTTATTGGTATGATGCGTCGAGAAGGTGGATTTCCTCCATCGGATTCTTTGGAAAATCCTCATAGAAGTGTTTAAGTCGCTGCCCATTGACGGCAAGACTTTGTCCACTCTGCTCATGCAAAACCTGTATTGCACCAAAAGGGTAAACATTAGTAACAGTATAAGGACCGAGCCATCGAGAATGAAGCTTACCTGGGTGGAGCTTAAGCCTGGAATTGTACATGAGGACCTTCTTACCAATATGGAACTTCCGCTGGTGAATCATGCTATCATGAATAGCCTTTGTCTTCTCTTTATAGATTCGGGAGTTGTCATATGCATCACGTCGAATTTCTTCCAACTCTTGAATCTGCAGCTTTCTTTCCTCACCTGCATCTGAAAGGTTCATATTACATTGTTTAACAGCCCAATATGCACGGTGTTTTACCTCCACCGGGAGGTGACAAACTTTTCCAAACACAATCCTATATGGTGACATTCCGATCGGTGTTTTAAAAGCAGTACGGTACGCCCAAAGTGCATCATCCAAGCGCAAACTCCAATCTTTCCTTTTGGGTTGTACTGTTTTTTCCAAGATTCGCTTAACTTCTCGATTTGAAATTTCTGCTTGTCCGTTAGTTTGGGGATGATATGAAGTGGAGACTTTATGAACAACCCCATACTTACAAAGTAAGTTTTTCATGTTACGATTGCAAAAATGTGAACCCTGATCACTAATGATGAATCTTGGTAGACCAAACCTACTGAAAATCTGGGACCTCACAAAATCAACAACCACTCGAGAGTCATCGGTCCTGGTGGCCTTTGCTTCCACCCATTTAGATACATAGTCAACAGCCAATAAGATGTACACAAAGCCAAATGAATTTGGAAAAGGCCCCATGAAGTCAATGTCCCATGCATTGAAGATTTCACAAAATAACATGGGCTGTTGGGGCATTTCATTCCTCTTGGAGATATTCCCTGTGAATTGACAACGACTACATGACTTGCAAAATCTATGGGCATCCCTATACAATGTTGGCCAATAAAGTCCTGAGTCAAGGACCTTTCGAGCTGTACGTTGAGAGCCAAAGTGGCCCCCACATGCCAAGGTGTGGCAGAAGGTCAAAACAGAGGTGAACTCATGGTCAGGGACACACCTACGAAAAACCTGGTCACTACAGATCCTCCACAAATATGGGTCATCCCAAATGTACCATCGAGAATTATGTTTAAGTCTCTGGGATTGTGAAGTGCTAAAATCAGTGGGGATCCTAGATGTTGCTCGAAAATTCACAATGTCCGCATACCAGGGGGTAAGGTCCACAACATCACAAAGGTTCTCATGAGGGAAGAATTCTCCAATGGGTAGGGGTGAGTCAACATGATGGTCCAATGGTGGGGAAATCCTATTAATGTGGTCAGCTACAACATTCTCCACGCCTCTCTTATCTCTAATCTCAAGGTCAAACTCTTGGAGGAGCATCCACCGAATGAAGCGGGGCTTGGCTTCAGGTTTCTTTAGGAGGAAACGATGGGCAACATGGTCAGAAAACACAATCACTTTTGACCCAAGAAGATATGAACAAAATTTTTCCAAGGCAAACACAATAGAAAGGAGTTCTTTTTATGTGGTTGTGTAGTTTATTTGGGCAGGGTCAAGGGTACGCGAGGCGTATACAATGACATGATGAGCCTTTTCAACCCGTTGTGATAAAACTGTCCCAACTGCAAAGTTAGAGGCATCACACATAAGCTCGAAGGGGAGATCCCACCTTGGTGGTTGTATTATGGGAGGTGATGCGAGACTCTTTTAGTGAATTGAATGCATCCTCACAATTTTTATCAAAAACAAATTCAGAATCCTTTTGTAATAACCGAGATAAGGGAAGTGCGATCTTATTAAAGTCTTTAATGAATCGACGGTAAAAACTAGCATGACCCAAGAAAGACCGCACCTC
The DNA here is from genome assembly GCA_963277665.1 of Viscum album. Lineage (NCBI taxonomy): Eukaryota > Viridiplantae > Streptophyta > Magnoliopsida > Santalales > Viscaceae > Viscum > Viscum album. The sequence continues at coordinate 1,112,444,299 of OY728137.1, forward strand.
ACGAACACATTTTGGATATGGAAGGGATGAAATTAATTCAATTTTAGATTTATCAACTTGAATTCCCTTATTTGAAATGATATGCCCAAGAACTATCCCCCGCTCAACCATGAAATGACATTTTTCATAATTTAAAACAATATCTTTTTCAATGCAGCGACGGAGGACAGAACTTAGGTTTTCCAAACAATCATCAAAAGAAGAACCATAAACCGTGAAATCATCCATAAAGACTTCCATACAACTCTCAAGGTACTCAGAAAAAATACTCAACATACATCGCTGAAAAGTACCTGGAGCATTACATAGACCGAATGACATCCTTTTGTATGCAAATGTGCCAAATGGACAGGTAAATGTTGTCTTTTCTTGATCCTCAGGGGATATATGGATTTGGAAATAACCCGAATAGCCATCAAAGAAAACAATAATGGGACTTACCAGCCAGTCGTTCTAACATTTGGTCAATGAAAGGTAAAGGAAAGTGGTCCTTTCGCGTGGCTTGATTCAGTCGACGGTAGTCAATACAGACTCGCCAACTGTTTTGCACACGCATTGGAACCAATTCATTCCTTTCATTTGACACAACGGTTATTCCTGTTTTTTTAGGCACAATTTGCACGGGGCTAACCCATTTACTATTAGATATAGGATAAATGATCCTTGCAGCAAGTAATTTACTGACTTCCAATTTTACCAAGGAGAGTGGGATTCAACCGGCGTTGAGATTGTCTTACGGGTTTAGCCTCATCATCCAAAAGTATATGGTGCATACAAATAGATGGGCTAATCCCGGAAATATCAGCCAATGTCCATCCTATTGCCTTTTTACACTCTCAAAAGTTTGAGCAGTTTCAATTCCTGTTGTGGAGAGAGGTTATTGGCAATAATGACGGGAAATTGGTCAATACCCTCAAGATATGCATATTTTAAATTAGAAGGAAGTTGTTTAAGTTCAAATAATGGTTGTTTTTGGATTGAGGGAGAGGATTTAGGGGGAGTGAGGTCCATAAAACTATCTATCTGCTCATGTTTATTCTCAAAGGAAAGAGAATTTATTGAAATGAGATTTGCAGAATCATCGATAGTCATGGGTACCTCAGAATAAACACACTCATCAATTAAAGTGCAAAATTTACATTTTTTTGAACCCACACAACATTCAAAAGAAGAATCAAAACTCAAATCATCCAAGGGTGAAGAAAACAAAAAAGAATCAGAGTTTGGGTTGAGGGGAGAATTGTGTGTGTGTGCATCGTTTGAGAGCACTTCCATCGAATATACAGGAAGAGTGGAGTGCTCTTCAACGGGGTGTTTCATAGCTTCAAAGATGTTAAAACTTACCTTTTCTCCTCCGAATTCCATGGACAACGTACCATTGTGAACATTGATGATCGTCTTTGCTGTTTTTAGGAATGACCTCCCAAGTAAGAGAGGGGCATGTCTTTGGGTTCAGGTATCTTCCATCTCATGAATGTAGAAATCAGTGGGGAAGATGAGATTCTTCACTCTTAACAAGGACATCCTCAATCACTCTTTTTGGATGTGTTGTACTCCGGTTGGCAAGTTGCACAAAAATTCCTGTTGGTTGAAGCTCTCCAACCTGTAGAGAAGTATACACGGAGTGAGTCATTACATTAATGGAAGCACCTAAATCTAGCATAGCATCTGAAAAGGTCTCCCCTATGGTACACGGTATGATGAATGTGCCGAGATCCTTGCATTTGGTTGGTATTGCTGGTTGAATCAAGGTCGAGACATTCCTTCCTAGGCTGACTCTCTCATTCTCCTTCAGCCTTTGTCGATGGGTGCAAAGCTCTTTAAGAAATTTGGCATAACGGGGAATTTGCTTGACTGCATCCAACAATGGAATATTAACTTGAACTTTTTTAAATGTATCCATTATTTCATTGTCAATCTCATTATCAAAGTTTTTCTTAGATTTAGAGTCTTTGGGGGAAAGGAAGAGGAATGGATTGTTCATTTGAATCATCAATGACTATTCGATTACCATTTTTGTCTTGTTTTTCTTTATATGAAGTATTTGAGGGTTGGGAAAGAGAGTTTTCATGAGGGGGACATACCTGCTGTGCAGAATCAGTAGAAGGAGAAACTTCTTTACCACTACAAAGTGTAACTGCACATACATTACCTTTGTCCTTTGGATTGACAATGGGTTGGGATGGTAGTTGTCCAGACCCTTGCATCTTAAGCTCACCGATGATGTTCGCTAATTGTCCCACTTGAGTTCGTAGGTCTTGAATTGCCGATTGTGTGGTCTGTTGGAACTGAAGGTTTTGGGTTGCCATTTGTTTCACCATGTCCTCGAGGCTTGGTTCAGACTTGGGAGGAGGAGGATTGTTTTGAGATGTTGAAGGATAAGAAGGTTTCATACTTTGGCCTTGTTGATACCAATTTTGCTTGGGGTAGCTTGAGTTTCCTCTTTGTCGGTATTGTGGTTGTGCTTGCCACCCGGGGTTTGGATTTGGCCTGAATGGTTCTTGCTTGAAGGGAGATGCTTGTTGGAATGGACGCCCTGGGAACACAGCTGCACAGGACTCAGATGAATCTTGAAGTTGTGGGCACTGGTCAGAAAAATGAGTGTTATCAGAACAAATACCACAATGCAATGAAATAGAAGTAGAGTGTGAGTTACCTTGTGCTTGGGCTAATTGCCTTAGAAGGGTATGCATCTCATCAAGTTTAGTATCTACCTTTTGTTCTAGGGCTGAATGACTTACCTCATGAACTCCTCGGGTTGGTGCAATAGCTCGTGTACCAAATTGTTGTGCATTTTGAGCCATGTTGGCTATTAAGTCACGAGCGACAGAAGGAGTTTTGTCAACTAGGGCACCACCAGCTGCGGCGGAAGGTGGGAGGTGCGCCGAGAGGAGTTGCGGCTCGTGCAGGCCGGAGGGTTGCGGCTCGTGCAGGTGACCGCGTTGTCGAGTGCGTCAAATTAGTTGTTTAATTTTGACTAGAATTTCTGCAGTATAGCAGCAACCCTAGGTCGTCTCTCGACGGAGCCTTAGATCATTAATTTTAAAAGAGGGTTTTGATTATGAAAGTAGAATGTGAATTAGGTTTTGTGAAACTTGGGGGTTTTATGATTAATGATGAAAATAGAAAATGAAAGCGATACAACAAAGTAGAAATGAACAAGATTGATTAAGCGTGATCAACCCGGGAAAGTCTCGTGATGCTCATCCTTCATCGCTTCAAGGGATGGGGTTATGATCTTTTAATCCCTGGTTTGTAACACCTAGAACCAGAATGTTACTGAGTTGATACTAGGATACCTCCTAGGGTTCAGTCGAAAACACATAACGATTCACCGGACACCGCTGATGATTGAGTGATTTGTGTTCGACATCATAACCGAAACTCACCAAGGCAACACATGAAGAATTTGATGTGCTCTCCAGGTTTGCATGTTATTTCATTGTGATACCATGACATAAATGTACATGGCCTTGACAGAGCTTGTGTGAGTTCTATTGACCAATATGAATCACAAAAGCACCGCAATTAAAAGGGGATAAAGAAAGTGGTGAACGATGTGTGAAACATCACATGAATGGGTACCCCAAACATGATCATATGAGTTGAGCATGACATATCAGTACATAACTCAATAAAATAAGAATAGAGGATGATGAAAAACAACACAACAATCTGGAATTTAAAAGATCATTCAAATATTACAAACATGAAGCTCGGGATGTACATCACATTCCTCTTCGGGTGATCACAAGGGGTTTAGAAACCCATGGGAGGGGAAGAAGAAGAAGATGTTGAAGTAGCACCTCCCATAGCCTCCATAACCTCTAGGGATGTTGAGAAGACTCCTTGGGGACTCCAAAATGGAAGCACCTTGCCTCTTGGCCGAACTTGCAAATGGGGAGCCCAAGGTGCCATTTTATATGAAAATTGGAAGGTGGTTTTAGGCACACAGATTTCTTTAATCCACTTGTACCACGCGCTTCGGCCTTTAGACAGTCTTATCTTGCTTTGGAGAAAATAGAAAAGTTGTAGCCCTACCTCTTGACTGTCTTCACCGAAAGTTTGGCACCATTTGGACAACTACATCTCAAGATATTGATAAAATATAGAACACCTCATTTGACTTGGTCCAATTTCGGTGTCTTGGACAGATCAGTTCGGATGGGCCCCATAGAAGCCGAATCAGCATTGGGTTCCTTAATATGAAATGTAGCCTATTAAATTTTGGACAGGCCCACAAAATTTCAGCCCATTTGGATGCACGAATTTCGTGTACTATGCAAAACAGTGGACAGATGTTCATGGATCCATGCAACTTTGGCCCATTTTTCTTCCACTTCATCAAAGGCCTTTCAAATTACCTCCACCTACATTGAAACAATAAAAACAAGTAACATTGCCCATTATAATATTGATTAACATTAATTGATTTATTCAAACATGAAGTGCAATTTATTATTATATTTGGAATATTCATTACAAAACTAGTTTAAAACTGCGGTGTAAGGGTGGAATAAAACAGTGAATCGTGGTAAGATCAGCAGGCAGGAGGTTTTTCTTTGGGAATGACGGAGGGATGTCTGGAAATGAGGCCAGAGGGGTAATTGGGGCGAACGTGATTGGGTTCGCCGATGCGTGCAGGAGGAGGGTTGTCGGGGGCTGATGTGAGAGGGAGGGAGGACCTCGAATGGGTGGTTTCTGTCGGGAATGACGAAGGACTGTTTGGAAACGAGACCGAAGGGGTGATCGGGGCGAACGTGGCTGGGCTTGCCGATGCGGATAGGAGGAGGGCCGTTGGAGGTCGACGCGAGAGAGGGAGGGGGGACCTTGAACGAGAGGTTTCTGTTGGGAATGACGGAGGGTCGTTTGGGAAACGAGGTTGGAGGGGCGGCGACAAACGAGACCTACATGCTAGAGGCCGCCGCCCCTAGTTGGGGGAAATTAAGTGACCGCTGAAGGAGAAAAAAATAGATATGAAGGGGGAGATCCACTGTGTCTTTCACAATTGTAAGGAGAATAGTCCAACTAAGAATATTGGGAGGATTATTCTCACTATCAATCAATTTTTAATTAAGGGTGAAAAAGGATAAATGATTATTAATCCATTTATTAAACTAATTAATCAAAACACAAGATTTTCATGATAACATTACATAAGGGAAACCAAACCTAAAACCCAGTCACTCTAAATCGATCTTCACAAACCAAAGTCCCTTGCTCTTTAGTCGTTCAAATTCTTGCTCTTTAATTTACTTTTGTATTTGTAACATCTTGATTTAAAACTCCGCTCTTGGGAGATGACTTAGATCATACCTACTACTACACTCTTAGGGTGAAATAATTAGCTTTTGCCTGGGTGGTGTCAGTCCACGACCACCTTGTGATAAACTCATCGAAAGACACTATTGAAACTTCATGCGCATAAGCAAAATCTTTGAAAGGAACCTCACACTATGATGCTTGAAACTTGAAAGATGATCACACTTAAATCATCACACCGCAATGTAAAACCTTTGTAAGAACACATACAAGACTATCAGATGCAATAATTGGAAAAACAATATAACAGAAGAACAATATGATTATGTGGTTCAGGTTTGTGTTCTAATCTATGGGGGAATGCTACTTTACTATTAGTTAAGTAAAGAGATCCTGATGTAAGTACACTCAATCTCTATTGTAATTACAAATTGTTGCCGTATTAACAAAGTGATCATCTTTGCTTTTGGTTGCCACCACCGTCTGATCATCTTGTGTTACTGTCCACCTTAGCCTATCTTCACAGATGAGCCTTCCTGTACTCCCATTACCTTAACTTATTGAATTGGTGTACCATTGCCCTTTTAAAGCTATCACATATATTGAATCCTGCATATCTTTTGATGATATGAACTTTTGGTGTTTAATGCTATTGCACTTTGTTGGAGTTTGCATCCCACATCGGACTTGAGGTTCGGTGTGGTTTTAGTTATTCATTATAAAATAACCCCAAGGGCTCCTTTAGAGAGTACACCTTGGAGGTTCAGGTCTCTAATTTTATCATTTAACAAGGTATTAGAGGGAATCTAATCCCGACCCCCCTCTTATCTATTCTTTTTTTTCCTGTTGGCCTCTAGGATTTCTCCTAGTTGGGGGGCGGCAACCTCTATGGCCAGCAAGCCATAGGTATTACTGTCGCCCCCCTGTCAGCTATCTCTCCTAGGTGGCGGATCCCTCCTAGCTGGCTTGTCTCGCGGATCTCCCCCATCATCGCTGCCCTCTGGTCGGCCCCTGCGGATTCCCTGCTTTGCCAGGCTCCGCTCTCCCTGCGTGCTTCCCCTGTGCGACGGGCTCCAGTCGTGACGGCCCTACGGGTCTCCTACCAGGCCCCGCCTCCCTGTGCGGTTTCCCGACGCTCTCTTGCTGCGACATTCGGCTCCCTCCCGACGGCTCCGTTCGGCGTTCTTCCCACTCGGCGGATCTCTTCTGGCAGAACTCTCCTGACGGAACCATGCGGCCCCTCCCGTCTCTGTGCGACGACTCCTTCCGGCGGCTCGTGTCCCGCGGCTCCCAGTCCTCTCCTCTCATCGCGATCCCGACGGCAAGCCGCGCTTGCTTCCTCGGCGATCCTCCCCTGGGGCGGACCTCCATTCGCCTGAGCGGATCCATCCCTGCACCTCTGCTTCTCCAGGTGACCTCTTCCGGCGGATCCCTCCTTCGCCTCTCTGTGCAGTGACCCTCCGCCTCTTTGAAGCAGATCCCCTCCCGGCGGATCTCCCCCCCTGTCGGACTTCCGTCGCGACTCCTGACCTGCTGCCCTTCCTTCTCCCAGTCCTGCCGCCTAGGTTTGGCTCCCACCCATGTTGCACCTTCCGATCCCCAGAGGCCTCCCGATCTTGAGGCACCTTCTCACCGGCCCTTCCTGCTCGGAATCCCCAAGCCCCCTCTTGTGCGCCAGCTCCACCAGCCCTGGACAACCCTTCTCCTGCGGCAGCGGCAGTCCTGACTCCTGTTTTCCAGCGGCTCTCCCGTCTCCCGACGCGCCTCCCTCTGTCCGCCTCCCCTGCTTCCAGTAGCGCCGACTCCTTGCGCAATAGCTATTGCACCTTGTCGTCCCGGTCATCCGTCGTCGGCCCCTTGCATTTTGCGGCAGCTCTGCCTTCAAGCTGATCCCCTCCGCCTGCGATGCTCTCCCGGTAGCCACCACCTTTTCCTGGCGGAACCATTTCTGCGAGCTCGCTGTCCGTCGGCATGCCTTCGTGCTTCCTCCGCCGTGGCGCAACACCTTGACCGTCTGAGATCCGGGCCCTATGGCGCCGCCAGATCCCGCAACACTTCTGCGGAATCCCCGCCTCTCGTCGTCGGTCCCGCAAGTGCGGATTTCCCGGTGCTAGTATGGATTTCCCGGCGTCTCATCGACTGGCTCCACTAGTGCGGCATTTCCTGGCGTTCCGTCAATCGGCCCAGTTTGAGTGGTTCATTTGCTGTGTCTGCGATATCATCCATCCATCATCGTGAGGGGGAGCTACGATCGTGAGAGGGAGCATCAACCTTGCAGCTTTATCTTTTATTCTGCTTTGTTTTGTTTTGTCATTAAGTTGGGTATGTCCAGCTTGAAGGGGAGTGTTTTGCAGTCTGTTGATTGCTTTGTCTTCATTGGTTTGCTTTATTTTTATTTATGTGTCCAAGTTAGGTACACCTAGCTTCAGGGGGAGTGTTGGAGTCTGCATCCCACATCGGACTTGAGATTCGGTGTGGTCTTTAATATTTGTTATAAAAGAACCTCAAGGGCTCTTTTAAAGAGAGTACCTTGGGGGTTTGGTTTCTCCTATTTTCTCAATCTACACACTTTTTGATTGTTATTTGCAACACATCATCACCCCGATATTTCCTTTACAACCACCTTTGTCAACATGTTCGCATGATTAAGGATGCCTTTGATCTTCCGTTTTGGATGAAGTGGTACTTCAATCAGATATTCTTCGTTTGAGAATGAAACATTGAATTTTTGTCCAAGTGATTTGCGCTTTATAAGTTACAAAACAATGTCCCAACTTTTGGTCTTCCCTCGAGATCCTCCAACGACCCTTTTAGCCACATCAATTCATTTCCCACTTTCTATTAAATTTATACACTCCTTTTTTGTTGTTGATAGTGCAACCATCGGTTATGGCTTCGACATCCAACTCATTGTCATTTCGTCAAAAGTAAACACATAATTGGTAGTAGTCTTCCGTGTCTTTGAATCTTTGTTGAAATCTAAGTCTGCAAAACCTTACAAAGGCTTGTTTGGTTTGAAGCAAAGCGCCATGCTTTTGGAACCTTTCAAATATCGGAGAACCCACTTTATAGCTTCTCAGTGCTCTCTTTCGGGGTTCGACATAAACCTGATGACGACTCCCATTGTTTGCATAATGTTTGGAGGAGTGCAAACCATGACGTACATTAGACTTTCAACAATTGATGTATAAGAAACTTTTGCCATGAACTTGAAGCTAGAAGTAGTGAAGTAGTGGCAGGAATTGAGGAATGTAAAAGAAGTGAGGGGATTTTTGGGTCTTACAGGTTGCTATAGGAAATTTATAAGGGATTATGGAAAGATTGCTTGACCTTTAACACCATTAACCAAAAAGGAGAGATTCAAGTGTACCTTGGAAGCTCATGAAGATTTTTAAAGATTAAAGAATAACATGACTAATGCTCTTGTTTGAGTATGCCAGGTTTTTCAAAGGGATTTGCAGTGGAGTGTGACATTTTGATCTAGATTAGTAGTTGTGCTCATATAGGAGGGGAGACCTCTCACTTACTCCAACAAGGCATTATTTGAATCCAATCTTGTGAAATTAGTTTTTGAAAAGGAGCTCATGTCACTAATTTTATCAATTCAGTATTGGAAGCAGTGTTTGATGGGGAGATGATTTGAAGTTTATATTGATTATCAGAACTTTAAACACATGTTAAATCAGAGGGTTGTATCTATGGATCAATAATGTTAGCAATTGAAACTTCTAGGCTATGACTTTGCATTTTATTGAGAGTGGCTAAGGGGAGTTTATGCAAATGAATGTTTCAAAGCCAAGTTGGGAAGAACTCTAGGTAGTGAAAGGTTAGTTATTTTAAGATGAAAGTTTGAAGGCGATAGTAGAAGCTTTGTAGCATGATTGTACAACAAAGCTGGGTTATACCTTTTGAAATGGCTTATTGTTTTATAAAAACAGAGTAGTCTTGCTGTGGAGATCAGTGTTGATCCCAAAACTTGTAGCACTACCACTCCTCTCTCGTAGGACACCTGAGGTATTTGAAAACATATAAGTTGCTAGCAAATGGAGTATATTGGGCAGCTATGACATGAGGGGTGCAACAATTTGTCTGGGAATGTGAGGGGTATCAAAAAATTAAGTATGTAGTTTTAAGTCCCACTTGACTATTACAACTACTACCTATTTGAGATTTGGTTTGAGAAGAGATGTCAATGGATTTCGTATCTGTGATGCGTAAGCCACAAGGATATGAAGTTGTGTTGGTGGTGGTCGACAAGTGGAGTAAATATGCTCACTTTATACCACTTATGCATCCCTATACAACAAAGATGATTGCAGATGTGTTGATGAAAGAAGTTGTGAAATTACATGACATTCCTAATGCTATAGTCAGTGATTAAGATCTGTTGTTCACAAGTTTATTTTGGCAGTAACTTTTCAAATTGCAAGGAATGACATTAAAGATGAGTTCTTTCTATCACCCCCAAAGCGACCAACACACTAAAGTGGTAAACAAGAGTTTGGAGGCTTATTTAAGATGTTTTTCTTCAGATCATCCTAAACAGCGAGTAGTGTGGCTGGGTTGGGTAGAATTCATCTACAGCACTTCATTCCATACCTTTGCTGGAAGACATTGTTTGAGATTGTGTATGGCCGCAAGCCATCACATATTATGCAACATACAAAGGGGGTAGCTGCGGTTGAGGCAGTAGCTCACACTTTTGTTGAATAGGACGAGGCTTTGAAGCAACTCTGAGAAAACCTCTGAAGAGCATAGCAGATTATGGCAAAATTTGCTGACCGACATCAAAGAGAGGTAACTTTCAAAGAAGGCGATTTAGTTTTGGTCAAGTTGAGGCTGAGCAAGCTAGGGGTTGTGTCCAATATTATTCCGAAGATGGGTGCCAGATATTATGGGCCATCTGCGGTTTTAGGAAAGGTTGGAGCTGTTGCTTATAGGCTCGAGCTCCTTGAAGATGACAAGCTCTTGTATTTCATGTCTCTCAGTTGAAGGCGACAATTGGTAAACACCCTTCAGAAGAACTTTTGCCAGCCGAATTTACTAAAGAGGGGGACTATCCAGTGGCGGTTTTAGTAGAAAAGATCCGGAAGAAAACTCTAATGTGAATGGTTCAGTGGTGTGACAGAACCAGTGAAGAAGCAACTTGGGGTGCGAAAGTGATGAAAATGTAGTTCCCAAATTTTCACCTTGAGGACAAGGTGGATTTTCAAGAAGGAAATGATAAGAATTTGGAGGGGGGAGTTCCTTGGCAGCCAGGAAGTCGACCTCAGCCTCCTTTACTTTATACATACCGGAGAAAGGGGAATTCGGAGGGAGTCTGAGAATAACTTCTAACTGCCAGGGGCAGTGATGTAATTTTGCATTTAAGTTGTGAGTCGGGAGTACAGATATTGGGAGGGGTTGGCCTGGTAGGGGGCATTCAGTTGGTTAGGAGAAAGGCAGACTGCCTTGGCCTGTGGAGGAGAACTTTCCCAGGAGTACTGCTATAGCTCCCTTCTTTGCCTACTGAAACTCTGTAATTGTAACTGAATAGGTAAGGAATTCATCTTTTGATTTCTCTCATTTAGAATTGAACCTCTATCAGTGCCCCTTGGCAGTTATTCACTTCTACCTGCCCCATACACAGAGAGCCCCAGCCAGCCCCACATTCCTAGCAAAATCTAAACAAATTATTATTAAAAATAAGAGAACATTATCATTTAATCATCCTTCATTGTAAAATCTCAGCTCAAAGATGTCCATCCCTCCACATTTAACCATCCTTCATCTAAATCCTATCTGTTGCAAATTGATGATCTCCTGCCTCCCAAGATGTCCCGTCAAAGTTTACAATCTGAATCCTCTTCTCTCCATCGGTAGCCTACACTAGAAAATTTCCATCGATTGAAAACCAAGGCCTGTTCCATTAAACCATGACGTGATTTATATGTTTCCTTTTTCCGAATTCCAAATCTTCTCCTATCCATAGGTGTGTAAGTATAAACTATGATGTGGTTTAATCTGATTCTCATATGTTCACCATGATCATGCTGTGATGATGCAGCCTCTCATCATGGTTCATTCCATGTTTTCTCTGTCGAACAAGCTTTACTAACCATGATGTGGTTTCATCCCATGGTTTGTCTTTTTTCAACTGCTTCACTTTTGTCCTGTATAGTCAGCCCATTATGTTGAGTTTTCTTCTGCGGTTTCTCATTTCCACTTTTCTTGTAACGACCATGACTTGTTTATTTCACACCATGTTGTGGTTTTCTAGTTCGTAAAAAATAAATAATTATAAATTGTTATTAGCATTAATAATAAAACTTTAAAAATGCTAAAATTAGCATGTTAACACTATTGAAGTTCTAATATTAATGTTTAGAATTTATAATATATCTCTAATAATTAGATTTATTAAAGTTTTTAAGACTATTATAAACTAAGTTAAAACTAACCCATCAATTGCATGACATTTTGCACATAACAGTTTGTGTAGTGTTGATGTTGTTTGTAGGCATTTTCCGAAACAGGTGCATTCCACATACCTTATTTTTGAACGTGGCAAATTATTTAAAAGAAAACATGTTTTAAATTTTCAATTGAGTATCAGCTAGTCTTGAATTTGTTTAATGCTGTCGATCTCTCAATTTTCTTTTACTATGATATCCTAGTCAAGTCCATAAGATAAATTTGGTTGAAGAAATTATCAACTAGCCGTTTCTTTCTGGTAAACCTGAGCTGTAAATGGATAATTTCTGGTTCTGCTTTTAATTTTTGGCGCTATTGATTTTCTTTTGGCTGATCTGATGTTAAATTATTACATAAATTTAAAAAGGCATGTCGGGTATGTGCTCAACTAATATAATTTAGATATGATGGAAATCTTTTTGCACTGTAAATTCGATTTGGATTATGAGGGCGCTCAAAGACCATATTGTTATTCCCATATAAACTTAAATCTGAAAATGGGGAAGCAATTAAATTAGAATATTTTACCTGGCAGGTTCTTGGCGTGGAAAAGTCAGCATCTCAACAGGAAATAAAGAAGGCATATTATAAGTTGGCATTGCGCCTCCATCCAGATAAGAATCCTGGTGATGAGGTGAAAGTTGTTTGCGGTTATGGCACATGTACATTCTTGAAAGAAACCATGTAGTTTGACCGCCATTTTATGCACACAGGAGGCCAAGGAAAAGTTTCAACTGCTGCAGAAGGTAATATCAATTCTTGGTGATGAAGAGAAACGGGCACTTTATGATGAGACTGGCTGTGTTGATGATGTTGTGAGTGATCACTAATGCATTTTTTCCATGATAAATGCCATCATTTGTTAATTTTTGGATTTGTGTAGCTGAAAAATTGCTCATTTTCATACCGGGCAGGACCTTGCAGGTGATGTTGTCCAGAATTTGAAGGAATTTTTCCAAACCTTGTACAAAAAGGTCACATTGCTTTCATCTTGTTGGAAATACTTTTCATGTGATTCTTCTGTGGCCTTTCCTTTCATTTGATGAGTTAATTGCAGGTCACCGAGGCTGACATTGAAGAGTTTGAAGCAAACTACAGAGGATCTGATTCGGAGAAGAATGATTTGATCAGTCTGTATGAGGAGTTTAAGGGCAATATGAGCAGGCTCTTCTGCTCAATGCTGTGTTCGGATCCTAAGCTGGATTCACACAGATTCAAAGATATTCTTGATGAGGCAATAGCTGATGGTAAGGATCTGTGAATGATATTGTCTCACTCGTAAGTTTTTTTTTTGGCCTGAAGGCCTTGGTCTGAGTACCTCGCATTGGACGGGGTGGCCCAGAGACCTTACAAATTGAGGGGTGACCGAAAGGCTTTAGATGAAAGTTGCTCCTGTTGAACCTTGAACCTCAAGGATACCAATCCCCCGTCCTAAGCAACTGAGCTTTTTTTTTTGGGGGCAGGGAATGTTACTCATAACTTCATGCTTAAGTTGAGCTACTTTGGTGAAACGTGTTGTACAGATGATTGGTTAGATTGAAGTTGTGATTTTGAAGTAATTTCCCTCCATCTTCTAACAGGAAAGGTGAAGGCAACAAAGGCATACAAGAAATGGGCCAAGCATGTCTCTGAAACAAAGCCACCCACCAGTCCACTGAGAAGCAGGCGGAAGGCAAAGAAGAAGGAAGAGTCGGATTTGTGTGCAGTGATATCGCAGCGGCAGCGTGATAGGAAGGACCGGTTTGATTATTTGTTCTCGTCACTGGAGTCCAAGTATGGTGGGGAAAGGCAGGGGTCAGAGCCCACTGAAGAAGAATTTGAAGCCGCTCAAAAGAAACTTGAAAGCCGGAAGACTGTCAGGAAGTCTAGGAAGAGGTGAACATTGTTGATACCCCCCAATGGATGGTGACTCAGTTATATTCTGTTTGCCAAACGAGAATGACGGGTGTTCTTGTGTTTTTCTTTATATTTATTGTTTTGCTTTTGGCCAACAGCCCGAGAAACGGCAGGGCCTTAGGTTTAAGGCGGATCAGATGTTTGACGGCTGTTTCTGTTTGTGTAGCGAGTGTGATGTCCCGGTAAGCATGATGGGTTTCCATTCAGTTTTGTTATTTTTAGTTTACAAGTTCAGTATCTATTGGTCATATGAATCATTGTAGATTTATAGTAAAAAACCACATTAGAACAATCTCCAGTATCAATTGGTCACTTTTTAAAACACAGCATTTGAATTGTAAAGTCCTTAAGGAGATCTTATGGATTTGGAGTTAAAATGAATCGGATGTTTGATGTACGTGGGTCTCAACCCTCAAGGTTGAAGATGAAGTATTAAATGCAATAAAAAGGAAGAAAATTGGTGACATCGTGTAGCACATTTTTTTAATGAAAAAAATAAAATTACATTTTTCTCACATTTCCACCCTTGTATTAAGTGATGGAAAATGTGAAAGTATCATTAAAGGCATTGGAATTGATGTACTCCTTGGAGACATAGTAGATTGATGAGTTTAATAAACTCTTGATTTTAATGTAGGTACCATTCAAGATAACATTCAAGAACTCATCATTTGAAAGAGTTGGGAAAGAGCCAAAGTAGATTCTTATGAGATTATGAGTCGAGTAATAGCCGTAAGTGAACTTTCAAATTTGACTACCTTTTTTTGGAAATAAATAAAGGATAGTATTTTAGAAAAAAATAATGAAACCATTTTTTTAAATATTTTAGATCATTAAAACTCCATAACATGTTCTTATAATCTAAATAATAAGTATTATTGCTAGTTCTTTAACATAAATTAGGAACACATGCATGAGCATGTCACCAAGCAACTAAAACCGAAACATTGTTAACTACAAGAGAAAGACGTTGACATATGACTGTTTACTCAACTTGTGTTTGAAATAATGTTTCTTGGCACCATTATTGACACGATCTTGTAAATTTTAAAAACACAGAATCATAGGGTGAGAATGAAGGAACCAAACACGCAATAGAAGCGTGAAATCATGTGTGATTTTAAATTTTTTCCCTAAATTTAAAAGTAGCTTGATTTGATATCCAATTCATGCTAAGGAATTTGTGCCATTTAATTTAAGTATGAAATCGAAATCAAAATGACACTTATTGTGATGGTGTGATCTCAATGATATTCACTCTTCTTTGGATTGCCATAGCTCAAAAACACCAAAGTAGATGCCCTTTATATTGTCCACATGTATGCCACACCTCTACGGATGTCATGCTTTGATTCTTGGGTGCTAGTGCATAAGATCAAAGACCTTAAAATGTTCATATGATTGTTAGAAGATCATGCGATCAATCCTCGAACTTGGATTGATATGTTCTTGATGTCTCTCTTAAAACTTGAGAGAAGGTAGAGGAAGCGAGGAACTCTTAAAAACCATGCAAATACCTTTAAGCACTATTCATGACTCAAAAACGACCTTAAATAGTATTAGTTAACTTTTCAAAATTGCACTTATGCCCTTGGATAACTTAATCCTCTTAAATCGGCCTAAAACACCACAAATAACTAACTAAACGTGTTGTATGTGTCACAAACATCTCACAACTCATTGGTGATATAATTACATGCTACATGATGAACCACGAACTATTAACTCGTCTTGTTCCTTCTGTAATTATTTAACGAACCTCGGTGCGATGTTCACTCGAAAAATAATACTTTCTTGTATCCATTTTTATAATTAAATAAACTTGTGAATACCTTGAGAAACAAATTCAATTCTCATTATTCAAAACCAGAATAATATAATCGAATTAATTAACTTGCGATCATTCACTTGGATGCTTGTCGACCCTTGCATGTGTGGCCCACATTGTCCTAAACTCCAATTCATATGAATTGATGGAGCTTACGAATACATTTTGTTTGTAACACTCTAGGCCCCATCTCAATAGTAGTGAGTCCAATTCACAGACAAAGAGTGATATCTAGCAACACATCACGACTCTTAAAGTGATAAGAAGTCAAAGCTATGACCAACTCCTATGAACATTTACTGTGTAATATAATCCATCTGTCTTGATATCTCTTTCAACCAGGTTGCATCACATGCGTTATCAACCCATATGCTTGAATCTCATTCTTTGACTTTCCAGAAATGAACTTGTTGAAAAATTTCCATGACCATGGACTTTTCAGATAGTTCTGCTTCCATCAAAGGACCTGCAATATCAACATACATTAAAGAACATACGAAACAAATCCTTTTCGACTTATTCATTAATGCTATATAATTGTGACGCACCCAACATATCAAACTTCACCATGAACATATGTCGTTACTATTTGTGAAATACATAAAAGTACACGACTCATGATACACATTAATAATAATTTCAAAGTCTAAGAGTCATTACACATGTTCACAGATAGAAATATCCAATGACACATAACACATGTGGATTTCTTACTAGCGGGTTAGTTTTCACAATCCCCTCTTGGAGATTTCTAAGGGTGAACATCATGAGAAGAATTCTCAGTGTTTTATGAGCCTCTACCCTTGATAGCTCGTATCATATGTGTCTAGTTAGATGATGTCATCCACACATAGAACATATATTTAAGAATATCGTCATTACACTTCAATGTTTTCATCATTGTGAAGAATTGCTATGACATTTCAGTGTGACAGATACTCTAAAGACATTATCACATTGAACTCACACAGAAGAACGACCATCACATGATAAGGTATTTATTAATATTCAAAACCATGAATGTACATGCAATCAAAAGTACAAAGTACTTGGTTCTAGGGTACCAACTCCAACAGGCTCCCACTTGCACTAGAGCCAACTGCTAAACTCAACTGATTAGCCTCACCTGATAAACATGCTTTTGCTGAGATATGACTATAACTACTGATCCCACCACACTACTTATGGTTGTTTTGCTCACTGTGACCTCATCTCTTTGAGAAAATCCCTTAAGAAACGATATTATTGAGTATATACCTTTTTTTCTCTGTCTTCCCTGACATCTTGGTTAATGCTATAGTCTAAAGTTCATCATTACATGATGACACTTTACTATATGGGTACAACTCCAAAATTTGGAACAAATCGTTGCTAAACCCGCCTCTAAAGTTGCATCAGAAGCTGCAGCGCACTCGATCTATGTAGATATGACAACCACCAGTTTGGGCCTACGGGTCTCAAGGGCCTTCGGGTCATCAAAGGCCTTCGGGCCACAGGGCCTTCGGGCCACAGGGCCTTCGGGCCACATAGACCATGGAGTAACCCACTTTACACAGAACATGCCTTAGAAGAGGATTAGAGCAACAAGAGTAGCAGCCACCAGAAGCAGAGCTGGCCGAATTTGAAGAATGAGAGGGTATGGAAACCGCCATCGGGACCAGACACCACACAACTTTATACGGGGCAATGCTATCCGATCAGCAATGCAAGGTGGGGAGCTGGGTGATCAATGACGCAGAAGCTGGGGAGGGGCAGTTCTAGTGGGTTGGGCCTACAGGTCATGTAATGGGCATGATATGCCTCTGGGCCTTTGGGTCATGTATTGAGGGTCAGTCGGGCCTTGTGCCTTGGGCCTACGGGTCATGTATGAGTTCCCCTTCAACCCTTAAAAGGGGGATTATCCATAATAAAAATAAAAAGAAGGCCTTCGGGCCATTCATGCATTTGTCTAACAACCAGACACTCATCCAGTTTTACTTTCTTAAGCACCGTCAGACAGTTTTGGCAGTCGACCTAGAAGTTCTCCTTATCGTGTTTGATATTCGCTTTATATTTTTTACACATAAGCAATTTCAATTCTAAGTACATATCATGACATATGAGATAGATTTCCAACGTACTCGTAGGCATATTAGTCTATCCATCGCATCTCTCTTCTGTTGTATTTGAAGACACACTGTTCTTAGAGAGATGTGCACCATGTGACACTGGAACCAATCCCCACTTAGATTGTTCCATACCAAATCTCTCCAGTATTTGGTTAAGGTATGTACTTTGACTTGGACCAAGAATCCCCATCGATCTATGCTAATAGATCATGTTTCCTAGAACTGAGTTGCTACTTTAATTCATTCTTGAAGAAATTATCCTTAGTCTTAACTAACAGTTAGTCCAATCATTCGTTTTTCCATATGTTATCAAACACATCTGGATTAGAAAATGATAGTGATCCCACTCACCTCTTATAAACAATTGGAAATAATTCATTCCAAATGAATATTCTTATGACCATCGTGGTTGTTTCGATCCATAAATGGAACCTTAAAACATTGCATTCCTTATTGGTTTTATTTACTGTCGCCGACCCTTTTTGGCCGTGTCATATAGACATCTTCTATTAGGTTCCCTTTAAGGAAAGTGGCCTTGACATCTGAAACCCAATATAACGATCATACACAGTTTCTATGATAAGTAGAATTCAAATGGATTTACGCACAACGACTTGGCATGACCATTCGAGGCTTATTGGTACCATGCTTGTACCATCCATGTTTAATTTCTATTGAATACCCACCAATGACTTTACATCAACTGGATAAACTACTAAAATTAAGTACTGGATTTTTGGTACATGGAATCCAGTCTTGAATTCATATGAACTTATCAATCATAGCAAGTTGCAACTTACTGCACCTTATAGGAATCATTATTCATACCGAATAATATATCACATGTATAGGTGAATATAAAACCACCTATATAGAATTAACTTTCCCACACAGTACGTGTTTTTGGAACAATTCCTCCCACTAAGACTTGTGGAATTTAGTGCTCCTATGCAAACTTGTGCATCTAGAGCCAAGATTCAACCGAAGTCTTGCTTACTCCCACTATCTCAAAGAGATGTATTACCCTCATAGAAATACACATGGTATGATTAATACCTTTCTATCTTGGGGATGCGAATACACCTAGTCACTATAGGATAATTAATTGAGATGCACATTTTGTTTCCTTTGATATAAGTTTGTGGCTAGAACCAGCTTTAAACAAATAGTTCCCATCAAACACTTGAGGTTGTAACATAATGGAATTCATCATATCATAACTTATTTGTTATCCATTAGTCATATTATTTGACATGAGGTTAACTGTTACGTTGCTACAGACTATGAAAGACTTGCAATATACATAAAACTCCCCATCGATCTACCTTGTACTACCATCACCGCTATGATGTGTATATTGTAATGTGAGTTTAGGAAAACCTTCACTCCACATTCAAGTGATTGATGAATACATTGTTAAGATATACTCTGAAAAACCCACCTAGAGAATCTTAAATCTTCTTACCAAGTGAATTAATTACTTCCATTTTACATTCTTAAAACCTCTTAAAGGAATTTTATGAAGTACATGAATTTACCTCTAGCTTATTCTTAGAATAGTTCACGTTGTACAACTGAACTAACTCTGGAAGCTTTGTGGCATGCCTTTGATCTCTAAAGGTTTCTTTGTCTAAAAACTTGATAAGTAGTTTGTCAATATACCTAGTGTTTTTGCTCAAAGAGATCAAACACTTTTACTAGGTATAAACTAATCAACTACCTTTTGGGTTTATCTTGACAAAGAATTATCTTTCTACAACCGAGTATGAGTCTTATTTTTATTATTCATTACCAGTTTGGATATCACTGATTCAAGTATTACTTAAACTATAACGTATGAAGTAACGCAACAAAATTCATCTCAAAAGAAATTATGTATCGTTGTGTATAACTAAACCCCGAGATAAATGTTTTTCTCACACTCAATACTAAACCATAGTTTTACAAGAATCAATCCTCTTGGAAAATTGAAGTCATGTGATTCTCACTGCTGACATAGGAATCATCCTTTTAAGCTTCTTAGAGAATATACCTTACTTCTTATGATGTTTCTAAACTTCCTTGATTCCTATATTTGAATACAAGTATGTATTTAATACCCAATAAGTGAAACATAAATATCACACATAATGATGAATCCACCCGAAGTAGAATCTACTACTTGCTTCTTCTTCAATACATTGCAAGTCCTAAAATAATTCCCTTTCTGTCCACATGAGAAGAAAATAACCTCATGTTATCTGCATTGCCTCTGAATCTTTTGTCTCTTTAAAAGACGTTGTAAAGTCTCCATCTAAACTGAACCAGTTATGGGCTTTGAACCCGGTCTTTCATTTTTTTCACTATAAGGGGTGAGCAATCGTGTTCCCACCAATGTTATCTACTTTTTTTTGTACAGAATACCTAACCGAAATATACAATTAATGATCTTTCTTGGTTGGACCGTTCCCCTTCGAGTGTACCAGCCCCCGAGGCTCGAATGCTAACCGCACCCTGGCTAGGTAAAACTGGCCTGCCCACGCTGCCCTGCACTATTGAGGTGGTAAATCACATGACATGAAATTACCTCGGCGGAAGCCTTCCACCAGCGGGAATCGAACCCTCGACTCTGAGGAGCCAAGCGAACGACCCAACCAATTGGGCCACCCCGTGGGGGAAAAAGTACACTGGGTTTTCAGGCCCAAGGGGTTACAAGGTATAGGCAGGCCGTCACCCACCACCAAGTGCCTTTATGTACTCCCCCAGCCGCAGACCCAAGTGTAATGGCACCCGGGCATTCATGCCAGTTCCACACAGGGTAGAGAGGCCTAGGAGAGGTTATAATGGCATATAGTGCACGTTGCCTTGCGAGGACTTGAACCCGAAATCTCAGGGTCAGGACGCCACCGTCGTTAACCAACTCACCCTTGCCCTGCGGGCAAAAGTACACTGGGTTTTCAGGCCCAAGGGGTTACAAGGTATAGGTGGGCCGTCACCCACCACAAAGCGCCTTTATGTACTTCCCCAACCGCAGGCCCAAGTGTAACAACACCTAGGCTTTCAGGCCAGTTCCAAATGGGGTAGAGGGGCCCACAAGAGGTTATAATGGCATATATTGCAAATTGCCTTGAGAGGACTCGAACTCGGAACCTTGAGGTCAGGACGCCACCACCGCTAACCAACTCACCTGTGCCCCGTAGGCACCAATGCTTATTTACCTGGTGAAACATTATCAAAGGATTCCTGAGAAATTTTTCTAAACTGTTCATCATGCAATTCTTGATAAATATGGAGAACTTGGAAGGTAAGGATGATGATATGATATTGATGGATAACTGCTTATCTATATAGAATCACAACATCGCTATCTCCAGCTAGCTATCTGTCTTCCAATTTACACTGAAATAATGTAGCAAAAATCCCATTTATCTTAAGCCCCTCTTTCTCCTTATCAAGTTCTAGGAGATGAGTTATCATGATGTATGCATCCATGTAACTCATGTAGGCATCCTTGTAACCCTCACTTACTAACTGAGGTGAAAAAACAAGAATATTGAACACCAACACATAATACAAAGTTTCCAATAGTAGTGCAATGTATAAACAATTGTACCATTCTTGGAAATATGTGCTGGTAAGGACATGGTTTTTTTCCTAAAATGAACACAATTTTTTTATGATTTTACTTCCCATTTTCTACAATAAAATAAAATAAGATCATATTACTTTATCTTGATTACCCAATGTGATGTAATAAATTTAATTTATTAATCTCCCATTATTTTATTAAATCCCAATAACCCTCACCACTGGATTTAGAATATCCCGTCGCATGGATATTCTAGTGGAAAAAATCTATAAGTCCCTTCTCATAACCCATAAGGAGGTATGCCAAGCTATTTGAAGGTATTTAGATTGGAAATACTTGTCAACTACATTAATTCACAACTCCTTGATTTGTTGAGTGAACTCCCTTATTTTGAAATCTCGGTCTCAAATTTCATCAATACTTTCCTACTAGTTACACTATGTGTAACAAATCAAGATTTTAAAAGAGGTACTTCATGTTTGATAACATATATGACAAGAAACATTGAGATTATACAAGAAGGTAACACCCCAAAACTTTACATTATATTTCTTTTTGAATAAATTCAATCTCTTCGATAGCTTGTGGAACGCACAACACCCAATTTAAACGACCTGAAAAATATATGATTGTTATAACCTAGTTGTTAAATTGATGGGTATGAATAGAATTAACTACTTTATTAAATATATATGTCCTACTCAACATAAATTTATTGATATTTGCTTAGTAAATAATCAATCAATTTGTAATGAAGTGGTTTTATTTTTCAAAAATACTTTTTCTTCAAAAATGATTTTTATGGGAAAATATTATAATTAATTTTTAGAGATTTTAGAAAATGTATTTGATGAAATTAAATTCATTTTTGAAATCAGCATATCAAATTTAACTTAGGGTAAAATTTTGGGTTTTTTCGGAAAATATTGATTTTTCAGTGAATAGTTACAAATATTGATTTTTGTAAAAATATCATTTCCTTCCAATTAATTAATTAATTTAAAATTCCCATTATGTTTTGAATATGATTTAAAGTAACATAAGTATTATTTATTTATATTTAATCCACTTAATTACATTTGAATCATCTTTATATTGAATTTTAGTATAAGCTTATTTTTGGGTTTAAAAATGAGTTTTTTTCTTCTGAAAACTGTTTTAAAGTGCATAATGTTTATCCATTTTAATTAATTAAAATAACCCCTAATGAGTAATTATTTAAATGAAATGTAAATATATATATATATATATATATAAATATTAATTTAAATTCATTTAATGATTATTACTAGTCATAGAGTTAATATGAAATCACATTTTTCTTGAAAAATAAACTGCTTGAAAAACTTCTTTCTTGTCACGTATGAGATTTTTATTTTAAATTAAATTATACCACTTATGTGAATTGATTTTTTCAAAATGGATTTAATATTTGGAATCAATATAATTTATATTATCAAATAAGACCAACTTCATTTTTTGACTATAATGAATAGTGAAAACAATATTTTTTACCGCAATTAAGATGAAAATGGGCTTACGAGAGGGTTAATCTAAAATTGTAAGAGTTAAAAATGATCAATAACTTGTCTAATTCCTATTGGCTGGACATATTTTGACCTTACCACCTCTGGTTCTAGAATTATACATTTTGAAGACTTCTGACATGTGAAAAATATGGGTATACTTTTTTCATTTAAAAAAAATATCATGTGCGTCCTCTCCCCCACTTATAAAAGGTCACCCCCTATCCTCTCCTCTTCACACTTCTAAAACCCATTGGTTAGGAAAATCCCTACCAAAATCACTTTATTACTTTCCTCCCCTAATTCTTGAAGCCTTGGTTTGATCATAAATTAATTATAGGAAGACTTTTGGGTATAATCTTAAAGAGGTAAAATTCATAACTGAGCGTTTTTATTTTCTTTCTTCTACCACTTCCTTCAAATCCTACTCAATATTTCTCATATAATAACATAAGTATCTACCATATTCTAAGATGTTATTATGTTAATGGAATAACCTAAATCTATCTCCACTTCCATCAAATGAAAAACGAAACCGTCGATCATGTGTACGATGGACTATCGCCTCATGAACCGATGTAATTCATTTTCCATCAACACCTTTCATGGATGGACATAATGATGGATTAAACATATTTATATGAAATTTATGACATTATTATACTTCTGGAATTATGTTATCACATATACCTCCTCACTTTCCATTCCGTGGGGGATACGATAACGTCGCTCATGTGTACGACAAACTACAGCCTCACAGAGTGATGTGATTTGTTTTTTTTCTTACGCTTAAATAGAAGATAGTAAAGATAAAGTTAATAAATGTATGTGATATTTATGACCCAACCATAATTTTTTAAAGATAATATCACATCTAAATTCTTACCTTCAAATCTGTTGGAAAACAATAGCGCCGCTCATGTGTACGTGTGGACTACCGCCTCCATGTAACGATGTGAAATGTTTTTCATTTTATTTTTACATGGATGGTAATAAGGATGGATTTGATTAATATACCTTTTATAAATGAAATAATAATGATTCTGTAAAGGTGAATTAATATTTACTTTTCTTTTGTTCCATTCATCGATAAAATGGAAACAATGTTCATGCGTACGTACGACTTACCGTCTTCATGAACTGTGTAATTCATTTTCTATCTTAACTTATATGGATTACTCTAAATACATATATAATTAATATATATGATATTTATATCATGATTTTTATTTTGGATATTATGTAACCATGATATTAATATACATTCTATAAATGTCATAATAATGATTCTTTAAAAGTGAATTAATATTTACTTTCCTTTTGTTCCATCCATCTATAAAATGGAAACAATATGCGTATATACAACTTACCGTCTCCATGAACTCTGTAATTAATTTTCTATATTTAACTCATATAAATTACTCAAAATACATATATAATGAATATATATGATATTTATATCATGATTTTCATTCTGGAGATGATGTAACCATGATCAAAGTAAAAGTACCAAAAATAAAAAACCAAAACATACATGAAAATTGAAGCAGTTTTACCCGAACCATGATTTTAACAAGGAATTATTAATAAATGGGTAATAAAAGGTTATAATTAAATAAAAATGTTATGAAATATATAAGTATGGTTATGGAATATATGTATAATAAACCTATGACTTTCATGGAAAGTTTGGACTTGAGGTAAGAGGTTTCTCATATCACTTTTATTTCTCTGAGACATATGCTATATTCACTATTTTTTTATTGTGTGGTGTATATACTGCCCATGAATATATTTGATGATTCTTTTCATAAAAATTATTGGGATTTACAAATCCATATGAGGTTCTCCCTTTCATGAGGTTTTGATCGAGAGATTATCGAAGCAGTAAGGGATTTTATCTCAAATTTTACTTCTTTGGGACATATTCTTATGTTATGCACCTATCTTCTTTCATGAGATTTATATACTACCCCTTTGATTTGAAATATCATGAATCTAATTTTTATGATATTTAAAGTTTTATTTTATGTTACTCTTTAATGGGGATTACGATTCAAGAGTTATCATGGTCGTAAGGGATTTCATTTCAATTTTCTTTCATTGAGGCATATTGTAAAGTTATACACCTAATTTATTTTATATGGTGTATGTAGTGCCCCTTTTACATGTAATATCATAAATAATTCATACATAATGGTATTTTAAGTTTCAATTTTAATTATTTCATCCAAGTGGATTTGACTTGAAATTTTCCAAGTGGTAAGGAATTTAATAACTCGATTTCTTTTCATTGGGTTATATTACTTTTTCATTGTCTTTGATATTATAAGATTATGTGTGTAATGTATTTTTAATATCTTATGATGTATTTACACTTTCTTTATGTGGATTTACATTTGATACACATAATTGATCCATTGATCAATCCTCACTTCAATGTTATGATCATTGTAAGGATTACTCGTCTCAAATTGTCTTCTTTGGGACATATGTTATGTTATATACCTATTTTCTTTTATGAGGTGTATCTATTGCCCATTTTATATATTATATCACGAATATACTTATGTTCATGATATTTAAAGTTTCATTTGAAGTTATTCTTTCATGGGGCTTATGATTGAAGAGTTACCAAAGTGGTAATGGCTTTATGTTACTATCTCCTTTTTAATTGATATTGTTTATGCTTGAATTTCCATTGAAGGAAATTATTTGATCATTATCTAATAAACACATTTAATTTTCTTATTCTTTGTTTATTCATGAAGTTTTCAAGTAATAATACAATTTTCCTCTCTTTGGTACTTAAAATGATTGAGAAAATGTTTTTAAGAAAACCCAACTTTATTTCTATCTTCAGTTGAAAATCATTTTTCTTCCAAATCCATGTTTTCTAAAAACGTATTAAAAAATGTTTTACTATGATTATTGTAAGTCATTTTTACTCATAGTTTTATTTTTAAAAAATGATTTAAAAATGAATCTTCCTATCATTTTTTAAATGAGACACTTTTTGAATTTTACCAAAACTATAAAAGGAATATCTATTTTAACGTACTCAGCATGAACACAATTTTCCTCCATTATGACCACTAAATGTTTCAAAGCCTCATTTTTAAATTTTAAAGTCTATTTTCAAAGAAAATGATTTCTTTAATTTTTGAGAAAGTTTTAGATTTTAAATAAGTATTTTCAAAATGGAAAGGATATTTTCTTTAATTTTTTTTTCTAAGTTATCTTTCAAAATAATTTTCCATCTAAGATGATATCATTTAATGTTACTCAAAGTGAAGAGGTTATTTTCCTCAAGAATTTTTTTAATGATATTTTAATGGTATTTACATTCATCAATGTCAACAACCCTCGATGTTTCTTACACTCCACTAGGGATATATTGTATAAGTACTATCCTTATCATTTCTTTGGATGGATTATGAGATTGTCATAGACCCTGTTTATTTCCATGAGTTAATTGGGCTATGAAAGAACATTGATTATTTTTATAATTGAAAAGTGAAGGCTTATAAATGTTTTATTTATGAATAGTACTTAGAAATTATTGATTATGAACGGGTGATCCTGATATAGCCTATATGATGGGTGCACCCAGATAGCATCAGGTGAACCTGATATAGCTTTACAATGGATGCACCCAAATAGCACTCCAATGCATTGGGTAATGTAACTTGTCTTGAGAGGCAGGGAGGGAGTTACTAGAGGGTTTCTCTAATGGGTTTAATTGGCCTCCAATTATTTCTGACACGGTGATTATCCACTAAGTGAGGCTAATATTCATTGTTAATATATATAATATTCATGTTATTTATTATTCATAAACATCATTTTAGTGCATTTCACACTTTGAACATCATTTCACATTATGATTGTAATACATTCTAAAAATGCATTATTATGTGGTACATTTTTGAACATCATTTAAAGTACCCAATAATTTATCTGATTTTAAGGAATGTAATTATCCATATTTTAATTTTATATTTTTGGAACTGTATATACACTTAAATATGAACATTTTTCATTCAGGGATCAATGGAGGATTAATAAAGGATGATGGAGATATTTGGAGATGAATGAAAGCAATTATAGAGAAGACAGATTGGACACCAGCCCACTGATGAGAATGTGGGACCCACATTACAAACCCAATGAATCCCAAATTTCGTGGTATGCTATAAGACATGTATAGTAACAAATCATGTTTCAGGAGACAATGCTAATTCGGCCTCCATGGTGGTCATTAAGGCGGCCCAATTTGAAGATAAAATTCTGGGCCAGATTCTGCGGCCCAGAAAAAAATCCTACCAATATGATCATATCTCGGAATCCACAACTCTAAATGGGCCCAAATTTTACAGGCAGTTAGAAGAAATCCGGGGATCCATTTTCTTCTCCTATGGACCACTCTGATTCGGCCATATAGAAGGTCTTCCAAGCGCGTCTGTTCGGTGGATGAAAGCTGGCTGCCACCTCGGGTCAAGTGTGGAAAAGTCCAAGTTCCACAAGCTTTCCACCACCCTAGGCCTACCATAATAAAGTGAGATGATTTTTACTGTTGGAGGCTATACCTAAGGCTTCCAAAATGACTATTTAAGGTAGTGGTGGTGGAGGAGTTTATCATCTTTGGTGCTTTGTTCAATTGTAATGTTATGATGCGATTTTGTTGTCTCAAGTTTGTCTTTCACATGTAAGTTGTTCAATTCACTTTAGTTTCTTAATAAAATCTCTTCTTTTCCTCTTATTTATTTGTTAATCATATCACTTTGATACCGTTGCCTCAAGGTGTGAATTTATTCACACCAAATCTTGTGAAATTATTCACACAAAGGTGGAGTGATCATTTTATTTTTATTGTTTTCTTTACTTCTCCATTTCCTCCATCATGAGTCTACTTTACGCTTCCATTGAAACCATAGAATCAATGGAGGGCTAACCCACTTATGGGTTGATCCAAGGGAGTAGCAAGGGGCTGGATTGGATGTTATTTATCACCCCATTAATGTTTAATCAGTTCTTTTAATTGAGATTTTTATTTGATGATTTTTAAACCCCATCGTCCTTGTTGAATTTTAGGTCACACACTTCAAGTGCTAATACGAACCTTTACCTTGAAGTGCTCAAAACTTTGATCCTTCAAGTGTATAGGTGATTATTATTAAAGTGTGTAGGTATTAAACCCATAAGTGAGGATATTGTTTGATCTTTTTAAATGAAACCATCTCAAATATTAGAAATTGAAATAGTTGAAAAATAATTTCATCCAATCCACCCCGAGCGATAACCTTGGATCAACTCATTATTTTAAATTTAATTCACTTAAATCTGTTAGTTATCCTTTAAACCCATATAAAATCAACCCAAGTTGGCCACTTCATATCCAAAAAAAGTCCATAGAATGTACGTGTCTATAGGTTTCTTCTTAGGTCTCTAAGGATTCGATAACCCAAGCTAAACTTCAAGGACCGTTCTACCTTCATCTCTTGGGTAAATTTGAGCGTGAATCACACGAGTTTGACATAGGTTTAAAAAGGTTTATAAAGATGATGTTCCAAGATACCAATACATTTTATCTATACTTGCTATGGGTTTATAAATGTTTCCTTTGATCAAGATTGATATCACATGGCTCATGATTATTGATTATGAAAACTCTTACCTTTTTTAAATCCTTATGCCATATTTTCATGTTTGATGATACAAGTATTGATGGGTATGAATATTCTTATGAAATACTCATACAATTTGATTATTTCATTATACACTTATTCTCTTCTTATTCTCACCGATGACATTCAATTTCTAATTCTTATGCTTACCCTTACTAAGCATTTGAGATCACCCTCTTTATGTTTCCCATTCCCAAGGTTATGAAGAATGATTATTAAATGATTTTTTTGGAGAAATATTTCTAATGAAATGAAGTTTGGGGGATATGTTGAATACTTAATATGGAATATGAAAAGATGGGTATAACAGGAGATGATAATGACCTTTATGAATGAGTTGTTTGTGAATCCAAGTTGTTAATAGTTTGTCCTAATACTATAAAACTCTAAACTTAAAATATACATGGTTATATAAGTGATCCAATATTTCCTTTTTTTGTTATAAGTTTTGGATGAAAAATTGGGTCACGTCTATCGATTTAAAGCCCAAAATGTAAAAATCATGTTTTCAGCAGCGGGTTTGGGAGTTCGGGTTCGGGGATGTTATAGTTAATATCAGAAAAGGGTTTAGACAAATTTGGAAATTATTATGTTTTCATGTGAGATTATCTTAGGAGTTATGGATACTCTCATAGGTCTATAATATTAAGGTTTATCACAAGTTCAAAGTCTCAGAGACCCCCTTTGAGGTTTTAAGTAATAAAATTTTGAGGTGATTAATGTTATTTCAGAAGAGGATCACTATAATTTTGGGAAACATCTTACCTTATGCTAACTATTTTGGTTGTGGTTAATGTCTAAATACAAGATTAATAACTTGTTCTCCCTTTTATTGTTACGTGACCCATTATAAGTTGATTTTAGTGCTTTAGGCATGAAGAATTCATCGTGAATACTCATCTATTGGAGAAAAAGATGATATTGTGGTGGAAATTTATTAAAGGATGAAATTATATTTATCAAGTATATTTATTTATTCTCTTAGTTTAGATGGTAAATTAATTCCTCAACTCTTGGAAAAGGGATCTTTAAACAAAAATGTTACCATGGTACTTTCATTTCTGATGAACCGATAGTCTTGTTCACACCTTATCAGTTTATAGTTTTGAGGTAATTAAATTTTTATTAATCACTCACTTTATTGTGATCAATGACTTATATCACTCTCCATATTATTTATGTTTTTATTCCTTGTCCATATCTTCACTTCTCACCAATATTCTCCTAATTGAAAACCTAGTTATGTGTTATTCCAGATGAACTTTATATTTTATTTTCTATCTTATCAAGTGGAATTCTTATTATTCTTTTTTATGATGTGAGTTTACAACAAAAAATATTTTTCAATGTCAAACATTTAATTAACGAGATCAAGTTCAAATTATGAGGACACAATTTATTAAAGGGGGGAGAATGTAACACCCTAAGATTTTAAAAGAGGAAATTCATGTTCAATTGCATATATGACACAAAAAACTGATCTTAGATGAGAAGGTAATACCCAAAGAATTTATGATATATTTCTTTTTGAATAAATTCAATCTCTTTGATAGCTTGCGAAACATGCAACATCCAGCTTAAATGGCACACAAAATATATGACCGTTATAACTTAACTGTTAAATTGGCGGGTATGAATAGTATTAAGTAATTTATTATATATATATATATATATATATATTTCATGATCAATATAAATTTATTGATAAATTATTGGTAAATAATCAATCAATTTTTAATAAAGTGATTTTATTCTCAAAAAATACATTTTCTCTAAAAATGTTTTTATTGATTTTTATGGGAAAATATTATAATTAATTTTTAGAGCTATTATAAAATTTATTTGATGAAATGAAATTAATTTTTTGAATCATCATATAAAATTTAACTTAGGGTGAAATTTTGGTATTTTTTTAGAAAATATCAAATTTTTAGTGAATAGTAAAAAATACCAGTTTTTGTAAAACTATCATTTATTTTCAATAAATCAATTAATTAAAAATCACATTATGATTTGAATATGATTTAAAGTAAAATAAGTACTATTTATTTATATTTAATCCAATTTTAATCATCTCTATATTTGATTTTAGTATAAGTTTATTTTTGGGTTTAAAAACGGGGTTTTCTTCTTCTGAAAACTGTTTTAAAGTGAATAATGTTTATCCATTTTAATTAATTAAAATAAAACCAAATGAGTAATGATTTAAATTAAATTTATAAATTATATATCTATAAATATTAATTTAAATTCATTTAATGGTTATTAATAATCATATAGTTAATATGAAATCATCTTTTTCTTGAAAAATACACAGCTTGGAAAACTGATTTCTCATCACGTCTGCGAGTTTTATAAAAAAATTAAATTCTGCCAATTCCATGAATATAATTTTTAAAAATAGATTCCATATTTTTAATCACAATAATTTTTATTATATAATAATACCAACCTAATTTTTAACCACAACGAATAGTGAAACAGTAAAAATATTTCACTACGGTTATGGTGGAAATAGGTTTATTGGGGGGTTAAACTAGAACGATAAGTGTTAAAAATGAACTAAAACTTGTATAATTAGTATTTTATGACCATATTTAGACCTTATCACCTATATGGTTTGATAATGGTCCATTTTTTAGCCTTTTGTAATGTGAAAAATGTTGGTAAACTTTTCATTTAAAAAATTCCATGTGTATCCACTCCCCCACTTATAAAAGGTCACCCCTGTCCTCTCCTCTTTACACTTCAAAAACCCATTATTTCAAAAAATAACTGCCAAAATCAATTATTTTATTCCATAAACTCATCCTATAATCCTTTTTTTGATCATAAATCCATTCTAGGAAGAGGTTAGGTATTATCCTAAAGAGGTGGTCCGAGAAGAGGTAAAATTACTAATCGAGAGTTTTTATTTTATTTCTTCTGCAACCTCCTTAAAATCATAATAAATCATGATAATATAATAAAATAATTATCTCCCATATACTAATATGTTATTATTTTAATGACATAACCTAAATCCATCTCCACTTCCATCAAATGGAAAACGAAACTGTAGATCATGTGTACGACATACTACTGCCTCACGAACTAATGTAATTCGTTTTCCATCACTGCCTTTAAAGGCTAGACATAATGATGAATTAAACATATTTATATGATATTTATGACATTATTATACTTTTTTAATTATTATATCACATATACCTTCTTACTTTCCATTCTTTGGGGGGATACGATAACATCGCTCGCGTGTACGGTGGACTACCGCCTCACGAAGCGATGTGATTCATTTTTTTCTTACGCTTTACATGGAAGGTAGTAAGGATAAATTTAATAAATATATGTGATATTTATGACCTATCCATACTTATGTAAATATAATATCACATATAACTTCTTACCTTCCAATCTGTTGGAAAACAATAAGGTTGCTTATGCGTACGTGTGGACTACCGCCTCCACGTAGCGATGTGAATTTTTTTTTCAGTTTATTTTCACATAGATGGTAATTAGGATTAATTTGATTAATATAAAGTATATAAATAATATTATAATTATTTTGGAAAGGTGAATTATTATTGTGAAAATGGAAACACTGTTCATGCGTACATATGACTCACTGTCTCCATGAACAATGTGATTTATTTTCAATCATTAACTTATAAGAATTACTATAAATAAATATATAATGAATATATATGATATTTATATCATTATTTACATTTTTGAGATGATTTAACCATAATCAAAGTAAAAGTACCAAAAATAAAAAACCAAAACATACATGAAAAACGAAGCAGTTATTACTTGAAACGTGATTTTAACAAGGAATTGTTAATAAATGGGTAATAAAAGGTTATAATTAAATAATACATGGTATTTAATATATAATTATGACTATTTAATATATTTATAATAAAACTATATTTATTATATAGTATTTAAAGGACATATATGGAAAGTATGGACTCGAGGTAAGGGGTTTCTCGTTTCACTTTTATTTATGTGAGACATATGCCATATTCACCACTTATTTTTATTGTGTGGTGTATATACTAACCATGAATGTATATTATGATTATTTTCATGAAAATTATATTTATTTAAAAATCTATATGAGTTTCTACTTTTCACGAGGTTTTGATCTAGATATTACCAAAGCAATAAGGGATTTTGTATTAAATTTTACATATTTGGGACATATTTTTATGTCATGAATCTATCTTATTTCATGAGGTGTATATAATTCCCCTTTTATATGTAATATTATTAATATAATTCTTTTCATGATATTTAAAGTTTCATTTTATGTTATTCTTTAATGGGAATAACAATTCAAGAGTTACCATTGTTGTAAGGGATTTCTTCTCAATTTCCTTTCATTGAGGCATATTATAAAGTTATGCACCTAATTTCTTTTTATATAGTGTATGTACCAAAAATTTTACATGTAATATAATTAATAATTCATACATCATGGTATTTTAATTTTCAATTTTAATTAATTCATCCAATTGGATTTGAATTGAAAGTTTTCAAGTTCTAAGGAATTCCAAAACTCAATTTCTTTTCATTGGATTACATTACTTATCCATTTTCTTTGATATTATAAGATTATATATGTAATAATTTTTTAATATATTATGTTTTATATCCAAATGTTTTATGTTGATTTAAATTTGATACAAATAATCGATTCATTGATCTTTCCTCACTTCAACGTTATGATCATTGTATGGATTACTCATCTCAAATTGTCTTCTTTGGTACAAATGTTATGCTATACACATATTTTCCCTGATGAGGTGTATATACCGACCCTTTGATATATTATATAATGAATATCCTTATGTTAATGATATTTAAAGTTTCATTTGAAGTTATTATCTCATGGTGATTACGATTGAAGAGTTACCAAAGTGGTAACAATTTTATGTTACAATCACCTTTTTAATCGGGATTGTTTATGTTTGAATTCCAGTTGAAGGAAAATATTTAATCATTTTATAGTAAACCCATTTATTTTTATTATTATATGGTTATTCATCAAGTTTTCAAGTAATAGTACCATTTTATTATATTTGGTACATAAAATGATTAAGAAAATATTTTTAAGAAAATCTAACTTCATTTCTCTCTTCGCTCAAAAATCCTTTTTCTTCTAAATCAATTTTTTATAAAAATGTTTTCAAAAATGTTTTACTATGATTATTTTAATTCATTTTTATCCAAAATTTTATTTTTAAAAAATGTTTTAAAAAGTAATATTCCTATCATTTTCTGAATGATGAACTTTTTGACTTTTACCAAAAATATGAAAGGAATCTTTGTTTTAATGTACTCGACACGAACAAAATTTTCCAGCATCTTGACCACTCAATGTTTTAAAGCCTCCTTTTTAAGTTTAAAATTTTATTTTAAAATAAAATAGTTTCTTTAATGTTTGAGAAAGTTTTTTTATTTTAAATAAGTTTTTTCAAACTAGAAAGGATATTTTCTTCAAGAAAATTTCCAAGTGATCTTTCAAAATAATTTTCCCTATAAGATGATATAATTTGATGTTTTTCAAAGTGAAAAAGTTATTTTACTCAAGAATGTTTTTAATTATATTTTAATGGTATTTACATTCATCAATGTCAACAAACCTTTATTTTACTTACACTTCACTGGGGATATGTTGTATTGGTATCATCCTTATTCTTTATTTGGATGTATTATGAGATTTCCATGGAACCCATTTTTTTCCATGGGTTAATCGAGATATGAAAGAACATTGATTGTTGTTATGATTGAAAAGTGAATGATTATAAATGTTTTATTCATGAATGGTACTTAGAAATTATTAATGATGAACGAGTGAGCCTAATATAGATTATATGATGGGTGAGTCCAGATAGTGTTGGGTGAGCCTAATATAGCTTATATGATGGGTGCACCCAGATAATGCTCCAATTAATTGGGTAATGTACCTTGTATTGAGAGGTAATACGAAGGGAGTTAATAGAGAGTTTCTCCTATGGATTTAACCGACCTCCAGTTATTTTTGACACAGGTTTGACATGGGTTTAAAATGGGTTATGAAGATGATGTTCCAAGATTACAATATGTTTTATCTATTCTTTCTATAAATTTATAAATGTTTCCTTTGATCAATATTGATATCACATGACTCACGATTATTGATTATAACGAATCTTGATTGTGTTAAATCCTTATGACATGTTTTTATGCTTGATTATCTAGGTATTGATGTGTATGAATATTTTTATGTTATAATCATTCACTTTGATTATGTCATCATACCCTTATGTTCTTCTTATGCTCACTGATGAAATTCAATTGTTAATTCTTATGCTTACCTTTATTGATAATTTGATCTCACTCTTATTATGTTTCATATTCTCTAGGTTATGAAGAATGATGACTAAATGATTTGTGTCTAGAAATATTTCTAATGGAATATGATGTTTTTGGTAGATTTTTAATACTTAATATGGAATATGAAAAGCTGGGTATAACGGGAGATGATAATGACCTTTATAAACTAGTTGTTTTTGAATCCAATTTGTTAAGATTTTTTCCTAATACTCTAAAACTCTAAACCTAAAAGGTCCATGTGTATGTAAGTGGTCCAATATTTAATTTTATTTATAATTTTTTAATGAAAATATTAGGACATGTTTATTAGTTTCAAGCCAAAAATGTAATGATCATGTTTTTAGCACTAGATTTGGGAGTGCGGTTTCGGGGCTGCTATAGTTGGTATTGAGTAGGGTTTATACAAATTTGGAGATTAAGATGTTTTCATGTGATATTATCTTAAGTGTTATGGATACTCTCATAGGTCTATAAGATTAATGCTAATCATAAGTTCAAAGTCTTGGAGACCCCTTTTGAGGTTTTAAGCAATTAAATCTTGAGGTGATTGATGTTATTTTAGTAGAGGATTACTATAATTTTGGGAAACATCTTACCTTATGGTATCCATTTTGATTGTGGTAAATGTATAAAGAAAGTATGAATAACTTATTATCCCTTTTATTGTTATGTGATCAGTTATAAGATGATTTTATTGCTTCAAACATGAAGAATTCATCTTGAATACTCATCAATTGGAGAAAAAGATGATATTGTGGTGGAAATTGATCAAAGGATGAAATTATATTTATCAAGTATATTTATTTTTGTTATTAGTTTAAGGAACCAACCTTAAAAATTACATAATAATGAGTTTTAAGTCAAGAATTAATTCTATTACATTTTAGGATATTTTTAGGTTTATCTTTTTAGATAATTAGGCTATAACTCATACATAACATAACTATATAATACAAAGTGGACACTTACAATCACTATCCATTTTTTTCACAATATGAAACTTTTAAGATAAAAAATAATTTCTTTTCATAAATAATATTTACGAATTTCAAATATACTTCTTTATTTCCCTTAACCATACTTAAACCCTATGGAAAACATTTTAAAAATGTGAGATGGATATAAAAATCTCATTAAGGGACATAAAAATAAAGAAAACCATTATTCTAGTGAAAACATGAAAACCCATGTAATGTTTACCTTTATATAAATGTTCTTTGAGAAAAATGAATAAATCATTTTCACATGAAACACACATACAATTATTACTCAAATAAAATCATTAAATCCCATATAAAGCATATATAAATCATATATGTATCTTGGGACATCATTATCCACATCACTTTTATAAATGGAATAACCATAAATTTGATTTCTATACCCAATGTATTGGAGGGATATCATGGAACCACCCATCCTTGGTTTATAACATAACCATATTTCCTTGGTTTATAACATAATAACCCATACTTTCTTTATAACATAACCACCCATAAACATAAATAATGTCCAAGAACCATAACATAATTATAACACATAAAATCTTGTAATTTTCAACATCACGCTCATAAACTATTCTATTCACTCATAAGAAAACATTTTTAGATATTAAAATATCTATCCCTTTTAAAAACCCACTTTTCAATACCAAAATACCCAAAAAATGGGGAAAAGGTGTTTTCTTTAAATAAACCATGAAATCTTGTAAAGGAATACAAAATTCAAATAATGGTTACATTGGAAGAAAATTAATTGTCACCATATACTTAAAAATAAAATATTTCTTTTATTTTTTGTAAACAAAGTCACACATTCCATACAAAGATTCCATTTTTTTAAAAAACTTTGAAAGAAACAAAAAAATCCCTTAATAAAACTCTAATGTCCATACTAAAAATATTTTTAAAAACAAAGACATGGAATAAAAAGAGAGTTAGGAGGAAAACATTAAAAGATATTTTTTTAAAGAAAATTCAATTATCACTTTGGAAACATTTGAATCCTAAGACCCATGAAAGAATAAAATTTTAAAAAAACTTTAAATAACATTAGAATAGATAAATTCATGATATAAAATTTCAAAGGGACTGTATATACACCTCATAAAATATTATAGGTTCTTAAAATCAAAATATTCCCCAATGAAAGGAGATTGAGATAAAGTCCTTTACCTTGAGTCCGAATCATCACATACGTTCTTTATCTTCTTGAATAATAAACTTATGATAATTATTTACTTAATTAAAACCAATTTTCAAGTTTATTATTAATTTTATTTTACTTATTACCATTTTATACATAATTACTTAATCAATTACATTTACGTCATATTTTTTGATGATATTCGGCTTATGCGTCAAAAATGACTTTGGTAGGTTGACTATAGTTAAAGAGGTCATTATTTAAACATATACAAAATAATAATCATGAAATAATTATTAATTTAATACATAAATTATACTTTTAAAACTAATCATGAATTATGGTTATGAAAAATGAACTATGTTACAATCATGGAGATGGTAGACCATATATAAGTATGAGTAATGTTTCCATTTTTCAATGATCATTATGGAAAGATGGTAAATATTAACATATATTTATAGAATTATAATTATAAAATAAATAACATATTATTTATTTAAACATACTTATATATATATCATCAATTTGGTGTGGTGATGGAAATAGAGTCACATCTCTTCGTGAAGGTGGCACTCCACACATAGCACGAACAACGTTATCATTTTTTAGTGAGATAAAAGGTAATAAAGAAAATGATATATTATATTTTAACAATGATAAATATGTAATTAATATAATAATTATGTCATATATATCACATATATTCATTAAATTTATCCTTATTACCTTCCATGTAAAGCGTTAGTGAAAAATGAATTCCATTACTTCGTGAGGCGGTAGTCTGCCATACACATGAGCAATATTATCATATCCCTTACGAAATGGAAATTAAAAAGAAATATATGATATAATGACTCCAGAGGTATAATTATGTTATAAATATCATATATATACTTTATATCCATTATCATACCCAACCGTGAGAGGTGTTGATGGAAAACATGTCATATCGGTTCATGAAGCGACAATCCACCGTACACATGGGCAACATTATTATTTACCATTCGAGGAAAGAGAAGATGGATATAGGTCATTAAATTAAAATAAAAACATATAAATATATGGAATATAATGAGGTTATTATATTATCATGTTTTAATAATAATTTAATGAGGTGGATGAAGAAATAAAATAAAAATGCTCGTTAAAGAACTTTACCTCTTCTTTGGGTAACCTCATTAGGTTTACACCCAAAGTCTTCTTAGGATGGATTTATGATAAAAATAAGTGATATAGGTCATGGAGAGGTAATTAAGGAATATATTTTGGTAGATATTTTATGATCCAAAGGATTTTTAAGGTGTTAAGAGGGTAGGATAGGGGAGGTCCTTTTATAAGTGGGAAAATGAACCCACTTAGAAACTACTTGGAAATTTCTCAAAAGACCCAAAAATGATAAAATTATTCCCATTAAAAAAGATTCTAAATGACTATATATTTTAACTCAGGAAGGATAATATTAAAATATTACCATTAAATAGGATTTATACATGTTTTGGGTCATTTTTAACACATATACTTTTAGTTTAACCCTCGGTAAACCCATTTTTACCTCAACCGTGAGAATTAATTTTTACTCTTTTCACTATTCATTATGGTCAAAAATTAATTTGAACCTATTAGATAATATAAATTACGATTATTAAAAATAAAGAATCCATTTTACCAAATTCAAATTACATAAGTTTTAAAATTAAACTTAAAATAAAACCTGTAAACACGATGGAAAAACGGGTTTTCAAGAAGTGTATTTTTTATGAAAAAAATGATTTTATATTAAGTATATGACTAATAATAATCAATGAATTAATATAAATCAATATTTATTGATATATATTATATAAATTTCATTTAAAACATTCCTCATTAGGTATTATTTTAATTAATTAAAATGGAGAAACATTATTCATTTTAAAACAGTTTTTAGAAAAATCCTCTTTTTAACCCAAAAACAAATTTATAATAAAATACAACATAAATTTTATTCAAAAGTAATTAAGTGGATTAAATATAAATAAATAATACTTGTGTTACTTTAAATTATATTAAAAACATAATGGTAATTTTAAATTACTTAAAATATTGAAAAGAAATGACCTTTTTACAAAAAAATCGGTATTTTTTCACTATTAATTGAAAAATCAATATTTTTTGAAAAATCCAAAAAAATCACCCTAAGTTAATTTTTATATAATTATTTAAAAAATAATATTAATTTTTTCAAATTCAAATTCTAAAATTTAGAAATTAATCTTTTTAAATAAAAACCTTATAAGAAAAGAGTTTAGTTAAAACAATTTCCTTTTTGATTTAAAAATTATTTAATATTTTTGTGATGAATAAAAACATGAAATTGATTTATTATATCATTAAATTGGTTGTTACATTATTACCAATTTTTTAAAATTTTTCCTCACATTTTTTTTCACTTATTAAACAAGTGGGGTCATCTTTCCCTCATAGTATTTTTAGATTCCCATGTTGCCTCTTCAACAATATTGTTTTTCCATGAAACCTTAACCTGGTGAATCAATTTATTTAGAAAAAATTTATATTTATGTTCAAGAATATGAAATGGATATTTCTCATAAGAAATAATCTCTTCTAACTGAACCACTTTAGGGATCAAAACCTGAGATGATTCCAAAACATGTTTACTTAACATTAAAACAAGAAATACATTGTGTACCTGAGATAAAATTGAAGGTAAGGCCATTTGGTAGGAAAATGATCCAATTTTCTCTAGGATTTCATATGTTCAAATGAAATGTGGACTTATATTCCCCTTTTTACTAAGAAAAATAACACTTTTCCATGGAGAAAATTTGGGAAAGACATGATCACCTACCTTGAATGAAATATATTTTCTCTGGTTATCTGCATAAGTTTTCCACCTGCTCTGAGTCATCCTCATATGTTGCTAAATAAAATAAACCTTCTCATCCATTTACTCTACCAACTCTTGTCCCATCAACTTATTTTTTCCTAATTCATCCCAAAAATCTGGTGTTCGACACCACTTTCCATATAATGTCTCCAAGGGTGCCATCTGTATATTGAAATGAAAACTATTATTATAATAAAACTCAACCAAAGAAAGATGTTGATCCTAAATTCCCTAGTAATCCATTGAATAAGAATGAAACACACCATCCATGGTATGAATCATTTGCTCAAACTGACCATTGGTTTGAGGATGAATAATTGTATTGAAATTTAATTCAGTACCCAAAGATTTCTGAAGTCCATTCCAAAAATTAGATGTGAACTTAGGATCACAGTATAATACAATGGAGAGTGGAACTCTATATAACCTGAATATATTCTTTATATAAAGTTGATATTAATAAATTATATCTCAAATGGAAAGTAAATATGTAGATTTTTTAATCTACCAATAATAACCTAAATCTCATTGTTACCCCATGGAGTCTTTAAAAACCCCACAAAAAAATCCATAAATATATTTTTCCATTTCCATTATGAAATTAGAAAAGGTTGAAGAATTAACTTTAGTAATTGTCATTATACTTTAACCTTTCAACAAGTCAAACACTTCATGGTAAAGTTAACAATATATCTTTTTATTCCATCCCATCAGTAATACTCTTAAAAGTCTCTGTACATCTTAGTGCTGCTTGGATGAATGGAAAACAGAGAATTACGCACTTCACTCAAAAAATATTTATTCAAATAGTAATCACAAGGCACACATAATATTTTTTCAAATCATAAAACACATTCTTCATCAATATTATTATTAGGAAACTTACCCTTATTAACATATTCTACCCTATTTTATAAAGATTGATCCTGATTTTGAGCTTACTTAATTCTTTCGGACAAATTCGACTACAATGAAACCAAAAACAAAACTGAGTATGTCCCTACATCCACAAATTCTAGGACAAAATTTATCAATAATTAACTAAAGGGTCATGTTTCAAATGTAAAATGGTTAATGTATCATTATTTTCTCAATTCAAAGAATCATCCACTTTGATTGATTTTCTAGGATGGTACCGAATCTTTCAATTATAACACTTAATAAGTTCTAGCCATCTTCTCTATCTCATGTCCAATTCTTTCCAAGTGAATATATACTTTAAATTTTTTTAATCATTATATATTCCACAATTTAATCCATAAAAACTATGCCTCCATTTTTTTATAGAAAAAACCATAAAAAATAATTCCAAACCATGTGTAGGGTAATTTATATAATGAGTTTTCAACTGAAATAAAGCAGAAGTAATTACCTAATCGCTCTGCATTAGGACACAACCAAGTACTTTTAATGAAACATCACTATAGATTATCAATTAAACATTTCTTGAAGGTAGGAAAAAATGGTGCATTTACCAATCTTCTTTTTAGTTCCTAAAAAGAATCATCACATTCTTTTGTCTAGATGAATTTAAATCCTTTTTGAGTTAACTTTACTAGTGTGCTAGAAAACCAAGAAATTTTTTCAAAAAACTGATGGTAGTAACCCACAAATCCATGAAAACTATGAATCTATGTGATATTTTTGGTTCTTGGTCATTCTTAAACAACATTTTTTAGTAGGATCAATAGTTATTCCATCTTTAGAAACAATGCATCCGATGAAAGATTTTTTTTGCAACCACAATTTATACTTACTAAATTTCCCATATAGTTTATTTTATTTTAAGGTTTTAAAAACAATCCTTAGGTGTCTTTCATATTCCTATTGAATTTTATAATATAACAAAATTTCATTAATAAGAACAACCACAAACTTATCCAAGAATTCATGTGAAAATCTATTCATAAGGTCCATAAATACAATAAGTTCATTAAAAAATCCAAAAAACCTAAATACAAACTCATAATGCCTGTATCTAGTCCAAAATGTAGTTTTAGGAATGTCATCCTCCTTCACCTTCAGATAATGGTACCCAGACCTCAGGTCAACCTTCGAAAAATACTAAGATCCCTAGTGATGATCAAACAAATCATCTATACGAGGAAAATAATACTTATTCTTAATAGTGATTTTATTTAAGGTTATATAATCAATGAAAAGTCTCATTAAAACATCTATATTTTTAACAAAAAAACTAGGATTACCCCATGGTGAAGTGCTGTGGAAAATGAAACATTTATATAACAACTCTTGCAATTGAATTTTCAATTCAAAAAGTTCCAATTGAGCCATTCTATAAGGGGGTTTAGAAATAGGCTTAACATCAATCACTAAGTCAATAGTAAAATCAACCTACCAATCAGGAATAACACCAAATAAATCATTAAGAAATACATCCATGTATTCATTTACTACTGGCACATCACATATTTGAATAGTTTCTTTATTTTCAATGATATTATCTAGGTAACTTTTACTACCACCTCTAATAAATTTATAAGAATCTTGGTAAGTTATCAATGGCATGGAATAATTAAACATAACTTTATTAGCTTTAAAATCTATCTTAGCACGATAAAATAAAAGCCAATCCATACCAAGAATGATATCAAACTCTAATATGGATAGTTCAAAAATATTTGTAGGATAATCCATCCCACTGATAACAATAGGAATATTCCTATAAATATTGGTTTCTTTAATACTTCCACCCATAGTTTTCACGAAAATCTCATTCTTCTTTTCATGTAGTGATATTCCCATTTTAATTGAAAATTTCTTAGAAATGAAATAATGTGAAGATCCAAAGTCAAATACGGTATTGGAATAATTCAAATAAACCAATAACATACCTGTCACCACTTCATTTGATGGACCAATATCAACCATAGTAGTTGAAATTTTTTTTCCACACTATTTTTCTTTCATTCTTGTTGATTTCCACTTTGAGTAACCAACTTTGGACACACATTGACATAATTCCCTAACTCATTACAATTAAAACATCTTACCATTGACTTTTCATTTCTTGTTTGATCATTTTACTTATATCCATGATCTATATGAACAAACTTACCACATCAGAATCACTTCATAGACTTTGTATGATATTCTCCATGTAAGATCCCTTGTTTTTTTTAGGTAAATCTCTCTCTGATTTTTTCATTAATATTTTATTCCAGTTGTGTTTTCATCATGAGAGTCTTTCATTTGAATAAATGTAGTCTTGGGTTGTAAGGAAACTTGATAAATATTAGAGAGTATCTGCGATGAGATCTTTGTTGGAGAAAATGACCTAAAAGTTCAAAGATGTATGCTTGTTTAAATTAATGGAGTCCGAGTTTGAATGGGTTAAGTGTTTCATGGGTTCTTTATAAGCTGATAAGATATAAAGGAGGTTCAGGTTGTTTAAAAAGAAAATGGGATAAAAATAAACTATAGAACTTTTACATGTCATGTAAAGGGATTGCACATTGTGTAATTGTTCTAGGGGTTTAATAAAATAAATCCAAGGCAATGAGTTTTTCAATGTATTCCATTAAAAATATTTACACGACGTGTAATCATGTTACACGACGTGTAAATTTCTGACCTGCTATTTTAA